>CM056557.1:15475085-16132585 GCA_029721515.1 Synanceia verrucosa | reverse complement strand
AACAGGCAGAAAAACAAAGTGAGGGAGGACAGTGAGCGAGGGGGGAAGTCCTTGCCAGAGGGCACGAAAACGTCAAAAAGCAAACCCTGTTGATTCATTTCTCTCATGTGTTTTTTTTGTGATGTAGCATGTTTGTGTTCTCCGCACACATATACAAATCCACGAACACACACGCTCGATCAATCCTTAGCCACACACACACACACACACACTCATAGCAGCACAACAACAGCCTCTCAAGACATGACAGCATCTTTTCGTATTCCTTAAATTGGCTGAATCAAAGTGTTGTTAACAAGGCAGGGAGTCGGTCTGTCAAAGGAGCTGCACAGCAGCTGAGGTGAGCAGGAGGCACATCTGGTTTCAGAAGGGATATTTTTAAATCTCAAACCAGGAGGCAGCGATACACTGTACCGAACGACAGTCACTGTGTATTCCTGCTTTCACATTTTGGGCTGTATCCAGCAACCTGGAGGTGTATTGTGTCCCAAAGGAGGAGGGTGGTAAACTCTGAGAAATAGAGTGGTGTAGTGGGAGGAGGTACTATTTACAGAGTCCGGCTCATTTTGTGCATGGGAAGTGTTCGTCGACGAGCGGCCTGGGTGGGCTTGAAACTATCCTGGTTGAGTCATCAGCAGAAAAAGATGAGCAAGTTTGAAAATATCTGGTCAAAAGGTACAAGCCTCGTCAGGAGAGAAAGTCAAGTACGGCCTCCAATATCCAGCCGTCAGGCTCATAGTTTAGCTGTGCAGGTCGCTAATGGGGATGCTAATGAGAACGTGGAGCCAGTTTTACATGTGAATTACAGGAAGTGTCAGCACACCTGTACACTTTCATCAGCAGTTTGCATCTACATTCTGGTCACATACTGGTTACTGTGGTGTGTTCTCACTGCACGCCTTCGGCTGCAGTTGAAGCTCATGTGTTTTGTATTTAGAGCCATACTAAATTGAAAAAATCTCAGCTGTTGGCCATAATGACATGTACATATACTGCTGTTAAATTCTCCAGGACACTGTGTACGGGAAATGGGAGTTCACAGCGGAGAGAAATAGTCCCCTAACCAACAATTCCTGTAACTTTGCACCTCCACACATAAAAAAGTAAATTATTACACCTGCAGTGAGCAACAAAGATTGAATTTCTCCAGCTTCTGCCCTTTGCTGTGAAGGTGAAAACAAGGTGTCAGTAGGAAAACTCTGGAAATACACATACAGCACAGTTAGTCCAACTCTCGTGCCTCATTCTAACAAATAAAATAAGAGCTTTTCAACCACCTGAAATGTTGTCACAGTGTGAAGTAAACGGAGAACAGCGGCCATTAGCAGATTGATGGCGGCTGCACCTCCGCTGACAAGTTTTTAGGGAAGGTGGGATAGAGGGATGAGGAAGGAAGGGCTGAAGGAGTGAAGAGATTAGATAAAAGACGAAGCCCGTCTTGTAGCTGTCCTGTTTGCGTGTGCTCCTGTCTCTTGTCTGCATGGATGATAGAATGTGACGCTGACTTAGTGTCAGACTCCTTGCTGACACACACACTGTAGTTAGAAAGAGATTAGAGAGGAAGGAGGGAGGAGGAAGAGACGGATGGAGAGAAAGAGACGAAAGAGGACACATGCCTCGACCAGTGCAAGTCATTTTAGTAAAATGTGACTGAATGAGAATTTCGTCATTCTGTTTTTCTTCTTTATTTCCACCCTCCTCCTCTTCCTCCTCGTCTTTACTTTTTGTCCGTCCCTTCCTCCTTTGTTCTGCTGCAGCTCGTTCTCTATCTGTGTATCTGTTGTCACTCCCTGCGAAACCAAACTGGCCATGAGGTTTTTTTTTCTGATTTACTGTCTCTCTTACTCTCTCTCTCTCTCTCTCTCTTTCACTCCCTCTTTGTGGGTCTCATATTAAATTTTAATTCCCTGCAGTAGAGGGCCAGGGAGCCTGATAGTGACAGAGCCACGGTAAGGAAAATATAGACTGAGTGACAGCTTGAAAGGGGTGTGTTTTTTTTGTGAAACAAAGACCTACGTTCATGTTTCTCTATGCGTCGACTATTTTCCACTCTTATGACAGCTGTTTGTAACGTATTCAGATTAGGGTTAGAAATGTGAAGTGAACATACACAGACGTTAAATCTCCCCTCAACTCTTCTCTAAATGTGCATTTGCGTGCACGCCCGTCTGAGTGCGCGCATGCCTTTGCCTGTTATTGCGTATGCTCTGTCAGCAGAAAGTTGGCTCTGAAACTGATAAACCATTATGCACGACGTGGGAGTGCATGTTTATGTGCCATTTTGTGTGTACGTGTGTGTGCACGAGTCATTCTGTGTGTGTTGGGTTTAATGATCTTTTTTGATGGTCTGGTGTAGCGGATATTGAGATGGATGGTCCATATGCTCTTTATGGTCCATGCATATTTCATATTCTAGCAGCAAAGCAGAGCAGAGCAGGCATTGCTTATATGGCCAGGATGTTGCACTGGGACGTGGGCTGACTTTATGAGCGCTCATATACACATCCCACTGCTTTGTCCCCTTTGAATAAACGCCCAAGCACTAAATACAACACTCTTCATAACACTTCCAGAAAGACACCCACAAATCCATAAACCTTAATGTCGCACATGGAATGTCTGATCTTAACTGGACCCATGTGGCCTGTGTGAGTCATGCTGTTGTCACCAGTGCACGTCAAAGGACAGTTCAAGCAATAACCTGAGTTATCGTGATGTGAATACACGGTAACTTCACTGCTTTCCATTCCCATTTTAAAACACAATAGTGATTCAGCCGATACATTTTTTTCATTTCCTGTTCTTTTTTGTGAAATACCCATAGGCACATGGAAAGTGGTGTCTTTTATGCTTCTAGCAGCAGCAGCAGTTTGTTTTTGGAGTAAACAGATGAGGAAGTCAGTAGAATAGAAATAAAAGAGCAAAACCTACAGAAAGCCAGACATTGTCAAAAAAATGCAATGAAAGTACAGTATTTCATGTCCTGCTGCAATATTTCAGGGGATGGATAATGTTTATTGATTAGTTAACGTGGAGGATGTTGATGAAATAATAAAAAAAATAAAGGCCTGTGTGGATTACCTCTTAAATTAAAGCAGTAAGTCACAAAGAAACTGCAGCATGAGCACAGACGCATGCCGTACACCCACACACAAATGCTGGAGGAATTTTTAAAAACAAAATTTGGCATGGTGGAATTTAACTTAACTGCTCAGGATGTGGACATGAAGTTAATGGATTTGTGAGAGGCTTAAACAAATTAGACACATTATTTCTGATGTTTGAACACAGAAATATTTCCTTTCTGTTTTGTCCGCATGAGCACAAAAGGTCCACAGGAAAAAACGTTTTGCAGACTGTCTTATGATGATTGACATGTCGCCGCCACATGGCGAGGCTTATTGACTTCATGAGAGAGAGGAAAGGGCGGGGACGACAGATTGACAGGCCGGCAGAGGAAGACAGAAAGGAGGGAGAGGTGTCGTCGAAGGAGGAGTGAGAGGACGTCAAAAAGATTGAACCTGAAATGAAAAATTGAACGAGAGACGGATGGAAGGACGCTGATAAGGATGGAGAGACAGAGGAGGGGAGCGAGTGATAGTGGGGGAGAAAAAGAGAGGGGGAAACGAGAGAGGGGTGTTCTACTGATAGACTGTCGAGTCTGACAGAGTCTGCTCATGTTCAGTGGAGAGAGTCAGCCACATCATGAAATAGTGACACACACAAACACACACAGATACACTAGCTTGTAGAATCAACAGGATTTAAAGCTTAATGGGCGTAATCGTGTCCTAACAGGTTTCCTTAAACTGCAGCTGCAGTTACTTACGCTTTAATTGCAGCGCGAGGATCCAGCGTGTGTTCTGTTGTCGCCTGACATCGAGCTAAACGCATATTATTCCATTTTCATCACTGTCCTGCTCCATTTTCATGTTTTATTGTTTGCATTGACTTTCTCCGGCTTTGCAGAGTCATTCGTTCCTGACAGGTAATTTACTGGAGTGTGAGGGAGATATCATGCAGCAGGCCGCACTCTCTGTGCTCACGTTTCTCAAGTGTGGTCAGGGGGCAAAGCGTTGCATCCCTTCACCCTAACAACTCACTTGTTAGCATTTTTGTTTGAAACGTTGAATTGTGACATTGACAGATTTTTTTTAGGCTCATTTATCACCGAACACAATCTTTTTTTTTTTTGTCTGGCCTGCATGCTGTGGCAGACCAGCACTGACACTAGTCTTTCATGTTCTGCTTTGATAAAGAATAAAAATAGAAAACACTTAAGATGAAGTGAGGCTGAACATTGTTTTTTTTTTTTTATTTGGAGTGGATGCTTTCATTGTTTTCCTCTATTGATTCCACTCAACAGAATTATTTTCCTAAACGGGTAATTGAGCAATTATCGCTTAGATTAGCACTGTGTCTCAATCTGCATGCTGCAATTTCAAGCCTCTGTGACCGAGTATATGTGAATACATTTAATTAATTCTCCACGTCACAGTGCATTAATAGAACATCCATAATGCTTGAAATGTTCGAGCGCAATGTCATCTTCTATTTGACAAGAATACCCAGACGCATTTAAACACTTAAAGACTTCATACTGATGCCTGCTTGTCTTACCAAGTCTGCTATTTGCCTCGCTGCCCTTTTGTCTGTGTGTGTGTGTGTGTGTGTGTGTGTGTGTGTTTATCCATCTCTTGTATCCTGAGAGTTAACAGCGCTTCTATTTGCCTTTAAAAGCCATGCACTTGCTCTCTTTATGCCCTTGGTGCAGCGTGTTTTATGTATTTCTGAGCAAATTGAAAGGTTGAGGGATTCATTTCAAGAAGTTGAAACTTTGGTCATTTGGTTAGTTGACAGAAGATTTTCAGAATAATGTTTGCTTTGTTGTTCTTTTTTTGCAGTTTAACTGATGCAACAGGGTAAATTAAAATATTCACTTCGGTCCTTATTTCACCTTCGGATGTTCAGTATCACATGAAGTCACACAGCCGTGCTCTAGCTGGTCGTACAGCTCATGCAGCACTTAGTAACATAGCCCTCCTCCCCCCGGGCTGCTTTTAGCCTTAATTATTTGTTCCTTTTGCAGCCATGCTGAGATGCAACAAAAAGGATCTCCTGAAAATGGTGTGAAACAGTAATAGCTGATGATTTGTGATAATGTGGAATAGTAATAAGTGGTACTTAATTAGCCATTAGAGAGACAGAGGGGAGATGGTGGATAAAGAGGGGATGGATGGGTTTTCACACAAAGCAATGAACCCCTGTAGCCCCGTGTGGTTTTTTTTGTACAATAGCTCCATAGCTAGGGCTTCTTCTGTCGTCATGGAGACTAATGTTGAAAGCCAGCTGTGGTTTTGTCTTGGAAGCCCATTAGGCTGGAGCTCAGTTGGCACTCCTCTCTGTCTCGCTTTTCTTTCTGGCTTTGCCTCTTCGGGCTCACAATGACGAAAATATCCTCTCTGTGTTTAACTTTTCAGTGATATCGGACATCGGTCATAGTGGCGACCCTGTTTGAAGAATTTCTTATAGCGGCCAAGTTGGCCGTGCACATGCAGTTAGTCAAAGCACAGACAAAAAGCAAAGCGAAATAGTTTCCTTCAGTAGCTGATGTCTTTTGTAAGGATCGTCCCACACACCTCGTACCTTCAAGTAGGTTAAAACAAGAAGTATCTGACCCAGGTGTGCTTGATGGATAACACTCCTTCTCCTTCCACATTGTCCTTCTGCCTGGCAGCTGCTGTTTCTCACCCCCGGACCTCTTCTTAAATGTGGCTCAGGAGAGGGATCTGAGTAATGTTATTGTTGTTGTTGTTGTTGAGAACAGTTTATCCCAGCGCTGGAGCTCTTTTCCCCGCAGCCCTGATATTCAAGCCTCTAGACCCCGACCCAAACACATCAGTCAGTGGGACTCGGGTGCCATGTGTCTCGTCCAGGAAGTGGGCTGAGGCAGGCAGGGAGAATGATCGTCATGCAGCAGATTGATCAGGTTTCACAGGACGCCGCTGAACTATCAATCTGTGGGAGTGTACACACTCGAGTGTGTGTTTGTCGGTGTGGGCAGGGTCAGGACTAGTGTTGTGTGTTTGGGGCAGCGAATGTGGAGAATCAATAGCTGGGTCAGAGGGTAATGTCTCACTGAGTGCTGAGTCTATACACAGCCATCAGACAGGATCACTATCAATCATGGGAGAGCTTAGGGAACATACACTCTCCTTCTCTTCTCTGTGTGTCTGTTTGCCTCTGCTGGCCCAGTGTCTGATGGGATCACTATTGCTCATGTAAGGGCTTTGGGAACAGAGACAGTGGAAGATGTAGGGAAACAGATAGGTAGAAGGGCAGGATTAATGGGAGCAAAGTGATAGAATAAGAAGGAGTGATTGGCTGGCATTGGCACTTGCTTGGTGAATGACGCTTGACATGTGGAAAAGGCCTTAAAGTGCAGGAACCCTGTGGAGCGTAAAATAGGCTGGGCGGGACGGTTGGGAAATGGACGATAAATTAAAGTTGAAAAAAAATCAATGAACACACAAATTAAGGTAAAGACCACAAGTCTCAGACTCATTCCCAGGTTCAACAACATTTTTCTTAACTGAAGTAGTTCACTGTCTCTCCTCCTTCCCGTCCCCGTCGCTCATCCTTTCATCTGCCCACATCTCTGATCTCCACTTCCTTGTGCTTTTTTCCTTTGTCTCTATATTCTGCACATGTTTTCGGGCCTCATCTTCCACCATCTGCTATTTATTACAATTGTTCATTTTACTGTCCATCTGTGTCACCCACAAACCCACAATTTGAAGCAGGCATGTTCAGTTGGAAAAATAAAAAAAGCATGGATGTGCGGGAGAACATGCCTGGTGTACACGTAATGTGTGAGGAGAGCGTCTGTTGAACTCGGCTCAGCGTGAAAGCAAGGCAGCCCAGTTCAAAGGGCTAATAACACCTGCCATTAGGTTTCATGCTGCCGGTGTGCTCTCTCTCTCTCTCTCACACCATATAGTCAATATCCACAGGCAGAGAGGGGAGGGGAGGAAGAGGGAGGGAGAGGATGATGGATGAGGATGATGAGGAAGGAGAGGAGGAGAGGGAAGAGAAAGAGTGCTTAAGAGCTCCAGAGAAGTGAGACAAGAGTGGAAAAATGGAGCAAACGAGGTAGAAGATGTAAGAAAGAGTGCTGCTTGTGTTATGGGATAATGTCAGTGCTGCGTGTGAGGCCGCTGGGCAAGAAACCCTGTTAGCTGTAATACTTTGATCAATTACCAATGATGAACCATCGCTCTGCAGGGCAGGATATGTGTGTGTGTGTGTGTGTGTGTGTGTGTGTGTGTGTGGCCTTGAAGAAGGCAGCATATTCCAGTCTGTTGGACACTCTAGACAGGTATTGATTTCAATGGGGAGAATTTAGAACATACTCAACCACTACACCCTATCAGACACACACACACACACACACACACTGACAGGCATGTTCCTCCTGTACGGAGCTATGATGGAGAGATGGAAGGGACAAGAATAAAAAGGAAGTGCAAGGTGATGAAAGAGAAGGACAGTATTCTTATTTGCCAGCAATCACACGTGTCAATATCTTCAGTGTCAACCAACACTGAAATAGACGGCATCCTCTACAGGGCAACTACAACTTCTTTTTTAAACACTGTCATGTGTACGCTTCCTCTCAGGCAAACTTGGACAGAAACAGAGAAAGTGAGAACAAATGCAGGTAAGGAGACAAAAGAGAGAGGCAGAGCAGAGGGAGTGGGAAGCAGATACAGTAGGAAGGACTCCCGCCTGTCTTTGATGAGGGCCTCATTGACGCTACAGATCTCTGGGAGTCTCCATTCAGCAGGGGAGCCATTCAATTATACCTACCGCTCCGCTGGCTGATTGGAGTCCTCCCAAAACAATGTTAGCATCTCTGTACCGAACTGAGATGGGATTAAGAATTCTGGCCTGGAGAGGCAGAGTGACTTTTAAGTCCTGATTGGTAATCATTTGTAACACTGCCAGACGTGTTTTAATCCAGTCCAACCTTGTACCCATCAGCAGTTTCTCCTTTGATTTCTTTAACCTTGATTTTCCTTGCCATGTGTGTGTGTTTTTTTTTTTTTTTTGGGGCAGTTACACACACTTACATTCTTGCGAACCCAATCAGACACCTGTGGTGTTCTGCTTTTATCGCTGAGCACTTAACAGTGGACCAGAATTAAAAAAGATGTGATCATGTGCTCTTTAGATGAAGTTCTCAGATGTTCCATCATGTTAGCATTCTTAAGCTTGTCGTTTTGATTTTTAATCACTTCTCTGGTGAATAAAACATCCTGTCATGCACTGCTCGCCTCTGGTTTTGGTTTCCTTGTTCCCAGTTCCAGTTATTATAATTTCCTGCTTTATTTTGGAAGAACCCACCTTTGTCTCGTTTCTGACACTTCACTTCCTGTCCTTGTGTGTTTTCCATCCTGTTGTCCTGATAGCTGTCACTTGTCCCTCATTATCACCCTCCTTTCACTGAGTATTTAGCTCCTCTTTGTCTGTGCTGGTTCATCTTAACTCTTCTTAGTTAGTGGTCTAGTCTTGTTTCCTTCAGTATTCATTTTGGGATTGAGTACTTTCTTCTGTGGATGTTCACTCTCCCTTTGCTTAGTGGTTTTGGTTACCTTGGCCTAACTTGTGGTTACACATCCTGAGAAAACACACATTATCACTTGGCAAAGAGGACATATTTTTCTTAAAAATACATCTTTTTTTAACTTTTTGACTCTCTGATTGATCTGATCAGGTGTTTTTTTTTGTTATTTGACACCATTTTAAGAGATATGAAATAGTTTAACATTTTGTAAAGGTAAAAAAATATGCATATAAGTTGACTGTAGTTATACCACATTATTCCCAAAACATGCATTGCTGATGCCACCTTCCCCTGTCATCCTCCAGATGTGTAACCCCCCACCACCACCTATTCAGAGCGCATGAGCTAATTATTATGCACTGCATCTGTGACGTATCTGAATTGTTGTGACCAGGGATTAACCTGTGCCTACTGGGTTTGAGCTGATAAAAGTAGGCTTTGAACATGGGACAGATAACCCCAGTGTGACCCTGGAGAAAACAAGACCAGCCTCAGCTTTTGTGATAGTCTAGAGGGCTCACATGGATGAGTTCAGTGTCCATTTTGCTCATATTGACCAATGTGCTATTGTTGCGAAAACATGGTATGCATTCAGTGTGATGCCATGCTATGACTTTGTCGTAGTTGAATGGGAAAACTGCAGTTAGTGGCTTAAATCTGTGCGCTTCCAGTCCACCTTAATGCCTCCCCCCCCTACAAAGTCTGCCATCTTACCAACAGAGAACAGCAGAGTAAGCTGCTCTTCCAGGCTCTTGTTACAAAAAGGAATGCTTGCTCTTACTGTCAAAGTGTTTTATTGATGTACGGTGCTCCAACAGGCAAGCCAGATAATAGGCAGGCAGGGGGTAACTCTGTGGCATTATATTGCCCACGACTGATTTATATCGGCAACATACTCCCTCTCTCCCTCTCTCTCACACTCTCTGATGTGATTTTACAGTAGTGACATTGATCCAGGCCCACTTTGATCTTGCTCTTAGCTGTTGCTCCCTCCTGCTATCGCCCTCCTCTCCCTGGTGGCCAGACTCTGCAGCTTTTAACCTCGACTACCCCTCGTCTCATCAAAAAAACTCATCTTTCCCTCCATCCTTCCGTCGCTCAGTCCCTGTGCTGGATCACATAGAAGTCTTCTTTCGCTCATCGAGGCCTCTGCTGTGCTCCTGTGTTGTGTTGTCATCGAGACGTCCCGCTCCGTCTCTCCGCGATCAGCTTCGACGACCCAGGTGTCAGGTATGAGGGAGGAAATTAGTGGTGATCCAGCACAGAATGAAAGGGAGGCATCAGGAGAGAGCAGAGGAAAGCAACACATCATGACATTTCATAAGCTGCTCCTCCTCTTACTTTCTGTATCGCTGTGTCTCTCCATCAGTCTTTATTTGGAGGTTTCAGGGAGAATTACTGTCCAATAAACTCCCATGTAATAAAAGGGAATAAATAAGCTGCACATTTTGGGATAAAATGAGAAGCATGATTTCCTCAGTCATAGTGGATTTTCTGGCAGGATTTTTGGGAAAACTATTTTTTTAAAATTAAAATATTTATTGCATTTGCTGTTGTCTATGATATGATAGTGAACTGGTAAGGAAAGGACAAATGCACAACAGACAGTCACAGCAGCCAGTTTGTGATCTGTCATTCAGTTCTCAGTAGTAAGACCATGATGATAAGAATGTGCATGTGCTCTGTGGGACTAGAAATTCATGTTTAAAATGACATAAACACACTCCCTGTGCGATAAGTATTACTTTACTCAAAGCTCCGTGTTGATTTTGGCGTTCACTGCAGGGAAAAGCGGTGGTGTTTCCAAGCACCAGATTCCTTTTAGAAAGCTTTAATTTTTCTGCAGCAGCATCTGACAGCCTTCTCCATGCAGTCCTGGTTCTGGTTCTCCTGGGTCTCCCTTCCCTCCTGCAGGCAGAAGGTTCATGATTCTGGTTAACAATCCAATACCAGGGCTCTTTTTCCATGTGGTGTGGAGCTGATTGGGGTCATTCATTGAATTTGAAGGTTTAACAAAGCATCATTCTCAACTATACACCAACATGACTCGCTCCTCGATCATCGTATTTAAGGTGGAGCGGTCACTGAGCGATACTTGATCTAGGAAAAGGTCAGTATAGATCCAGTGTGTCAGATAGGTGCACACAGTCTCTAAGACTGTTGGATTGGATCGTACAGTGTTTTCTCTCCGTCTGTGGTCTCTCACTGTACGCAAACAAGACAGCGGAGGTTTGATTAAATATGATGCGTTTAATACCTTTAATCCTCTGAAACATGCTGTCTTCTTCACTTGCCTGTTATCCACAGCTTTATATCACAATATGGTGCTAGACTCTTTATTGTACTGTTCAAGGATTCTCTTGGCTTTTCTTTTTATTTGATAGCAAAGTTGCCACACTACTTTCAGATTGCTCCACATGACTTGCCCTCCTCCTCATTTCTCTCTTTCTTTTCTGCCATTATCCTTTCATCTCAGAGAACTTGCTTTCCAACTGCCTCCTTTCCTGGCTCTCTCTGCTCTTTTGCTCATTTGCATTCACACCTCCCTGGTGGAGCTAAACTCGTCCCTCACTCGTGTGCTCTCTCTCCTTTTTGCATCCACTATAAATATAGTTCCCTTGAAGCATTTTGCTTTTTTTCTACCACTAATACCCTCTGTAGACTAGTAAATGATGCAATGAGAAAAAAAAAGTGATGAGAGGAGAAAGAGAGCAAAGGATGAATGTTGAACAATTAATCTTCCCTTCATGTTACTCTGAAGGAAAGGGATGAGAGGAATGGAGAGCAGGGGGAGAAAGACAAATTCAGGAAGGGTTTGAAGAGAAGTGATGGAGGGAGAGAGACATTGAGAACAGTGTTTCGATCTTCATTTAATAATTGAATAATAATCCCCCTTGAGACATGACCTAGAACTGGCAAAGAGGGAGAGACGGCATCAAGCTGAGGATGACACACTGCTGCCCCCTTGTGATTTTGTGATGTCACCACTAAAATGTCCGACTGTGTGCGTGTGTGTGTGTGTGTGTGCGCCCACATGCTCATTGGTGTGTGTATGATTTACAACTGCAACCTGTCTCTGTCACACAGATATGAGCCCGTGTCTATGATGGGCAGAAAAAAAGGGCTTTTGGACGTCAGGAATGAATCTATTTCACTTTGTCACACAAACTCCACACACACATACAGTCCCAGACACAGATTCAGACCTTATCTTCCTGTCAAGCCGAGTCTTTTTTGGGGTTGACGCTGATATATGAGCTTTGGGGGGGGAGGGAGAACGTGGCCGGGACGTTGACGGCTGACGTGAGCGCAACGTTGCGCTCAGGTTGATGTACGAGCACTGGGGTTAGGGGACAACGGCGCGCTGACACAGGGAGAAGGAGCTGCGGCCCTGGAGCCTTCAGTCCATACCGAAGAGCCAGCTCTGCAGTGTGTGCATGCAGCAGACACACACACACCTGCTTTGTGTTATTAATAACTCAATAACTTTCAAACTAAGTCTTGTTTGACCCCGGGTGAACATCCAGGTTGAAATATATGCATCTAAAATAGATGCATAACTCACTTTGCAGTGAGCTATATGAGTCTCATGTATGTGTGTGTGTGTGTGTGTGTGTGTGTGTGTGTCATTGTAGAAAATACACTCTGTGTGAGTGTAACATTAGTGCTATCATTGGGTGTAAATATGTGTATAGTACTGTCCAAGCTTTCACTTTTGAAATGATTGTTTGCACATAAAAGTAGTGCACTTTAATCTCATGTGCCTGTGTGTTATGCACATGTTAATTCATTTGCTTATTTAGCCCTGTGAGCTGCATATAGTGCATGAATCGCACTGTAAATTACTGGAAATACCATTTGTTGTCATTAATTTTGTGAAGATTGATAAGGTTTCATAAGCGTCCACATTGTCCCGTCAAATTCTGGAAAAAAAACATTGTGATTCTGCAGTGAAGGAAACAATCGCGAACATGAGCAATTATGATGTGCTGACTACTTTAATGTCTAAATGAAACATATTTAATCGCTATAATAATGGTAATTCCTCTGATATGTGCTTTCTGCAGCTTTGTGGTTCTGCTCATTCTGACTATTCGCGCTCTTTCTGTGTGTTCAGTCTGCGTAGGGAGGGATACACGATGCAGGTGAACGTCAACGACTACCTGGACATCTACTGCCCCCATTACAATGACAGCCAGCGCATGGTGGGCACAGGAGAGCAGTACATCCTCTACATGGTCAGTTACCGCGGCTACAGGAACTGCGACCCCCAGCTGGGCTTCAAGAGGTGGGAGTGTAACCGGCCCCACGCCCCCCACGCACCCATCAAGTTCTCTGAGAAGTTCCAGCGCTACAGCGCCTTCTCACTGGGCTACGAGTTCCACGTTGGACAGGAGTACTACTACATCTGTGAGTGGAATTAAAGCGCTAATACAAATGAAGTCACCATGAGTTATGGTAAAAGCTTGTGAGGCTGGAGCAGTAATGCGACAAACACACCCTGTAAGACATCAGACATGTTGTTCTTTTATTGTGAAGTGGATTTGACGATTAACTTGGTTGAGACCCTCGTCAGGTAATTTCAGGATAACGAATTGCTCTTTCACATCTAATCATGTCACCCTGCAGTCAAGCACGGCTCATCCATTCTGTTGATTGCTAATGAAATTAACTCACAACACCTTGCGCCAGTATGACACTGTATGAATAATGAGCTTTTAGCTTGTTGTGAAAGAGTTTAAAAACAAATATTTCGGGCCAGGTATGAATGACTCATCCATTAAATGGTTATATAATGAGTGTAGCACTCATTTAACCTCCATTACGTGACGAGATACGTCTCTGTACCATAATCAGGAAGCTGCTCTGTGCTTCACTGCAGAGACTCCTCCCTGTTTTTTGGGGTTTTGCAGTCTGGTGTTTGCAACACCTCAAAATGTCTTTCGATTATCAAATAAAAGGAACATATTAATTTAAAATTTAAAAAAGTTTGATGGATTGTTAGCCATACCGCTGAAGACATGAACACACAGTTGTGTTCATGTAGGGAGACTGCTAAGACTGTCTGCACAGGATGTTTCACTAGAACTGAATGTGTTTGCCTCATTTATCACTCTGCAGTAACGTCAAGAGTGACTCTCCTCAGTAAATACAGTCGTAATATGTGAGAGTGCATCACGGCAGCTTATGCTCCAGTGCATCCTATGTTGTGTTGCACGTAATCTTTTATGTTACGTGTAAAATTGTATATTTACTGTTCTGAATGTGGAACAGTCACGTCTGACTCACGGTTAATCTGGTTTGTAAGGTCAGTATCAGAGCTGCTACTGGTCCACTGCTTGGATGGGTGCATTATGTTTGATCTGTTGTTGCATTTGAAACCCAACTGTGGTCAGATTTAATTTAAAACAACCACATAATGGAAAGCATCGAAGGCATGTGAAAACACAAGTTGATCCGTTGTGCGTTTCATGTTTTCACAGCCACGCCCACCCATCATCACGGCCGTAGCTGTCTGAGACTACGAGTGTATGTCTGCTGCTCCACGGGTAAGGGTTTCACACACTGTGTGTGTGTGTGTGTGTGTGTGTGTGTGTGTGTGTGTGTGTGTGTGTGCGTGTGTGTGTGTAACCTGATTGCAGAGTATACCTGCCCCCATCTGGCTACTCTACCCATCTGGCACTGGGCTCCCCTTGAACCCTCACACACACACACACACACACACACACACACACACATACACACACACACACTCAGCTTCTTACAGATGCACACATAATCTAAATACAGTCTAAAAACAGGCCGAGCTAATAATACTCCCCTGCTGCTTTTTTACTCACAGCACAGAACCCCTGGCTTCTCTCTCTCTCTCTCTCTCGCTCTCTCTCCCTCCTCCTGTTCGCTCTCCTCAGCAGCAGAGAGGAGCAGCTCCAGCTTTGAAGGCCTTCACCCCCAGCTCCTTCCTCTGCTCCCCTCCTCTTCGCTTCTCTTTCATTCCCTCCTCCCTCGCTGTCAGAATCCATTTATTGGCTGTGTGCGGTCAGTGTATCGCTATGTATATGTGGCGTTAACCTCGCTCGCTCTCCTGCCTTCCTCCCATCTCTCTCTCTCTCTCTCTCTCTCTCTCTGTCTCACACACACACACACACACACACATATATATACACACACACTTTGATCCCTGGCCTGTCCGGTTCTTTTAACTTGCAGCCCTGTAGTATTAACCTCTCCTCCCTTTCACCCCTCCTGACTCTATCACTCTTCTTTCTTTTTCAAACACTGCCTCTCTTCAGTTTGATCTGCCTCCCCTCATCTTTCCTCTCTCTCTCTCTCTCTCTCTCTCTCTCTCTCTCTCTCTCTCTCTCTTTCAGGGCTGTGCTGGTGATCTTGTGGCTTGTCAGTCTGTCTGCTCCAGGGGATTTCTTTAACCCTGACACTCTTGCCTTGCTTCTCTCTCACGTTTCTCTCAAGATGTCAAGTTGAATGTAATGCTGCATTTCTACTGCATGGCACTGCTCGCTCTTTTTTGGTACCATGTTGGTCGAGGGTCCCAGCGAGATGATCCGATCCCACGAGGTGGAGTTAAAACACTGAGTGGTCAGAGATAATTCTCACTTCACATCCTGCATAAACCCACAATTTTTAAATCAATATTTCATCATTTCCAAGTCTTGTGCTGTTGATGATGATGGGTTTACTCTCTGCAGTGGAAATAGAGACAAGAGTTGAGCTGAGTTTATTTGAGCCACGCTGTGGAAATGAGGCATACTGTAATTCACATCTTTTAGGTTGGTTTAACTCATGCTCCCTTGCCCTGTCTCCTCTCTCTCTCTCTCTCTCTCTCTCTCTCTCTCAGCCTCTGACATGGATGATGAGCGAGAGCCTACAGAACCAGACTACACACTTAGACCTGGCCTAAAAATTGACAGTATTGGTGAGTCATGCACACACTCACTTAAACTGATCTCATCAGCCTCAAATCATGGAAATCATTTGATTCACACTTTTCAAGCTGCTGTGTTCAAGTTAAAGACTAGACTAGACTAAAGTGGCATTCATCTAATTATTAAATCATTGAGCCGTTTTATAAAAAAGAAAGTGCCTTGTGCCTTTGAATCATATTTCAAAACCCACAGAATATTTTGTATGATGACTCTGAAAACATTGAGTAGCTCAAATGAAAGAAGAGGCTTTATTTCATCATGAAAAAATGAGTGCTTTTAGCTTGTTCTGTTCTTGTTTTATCAGAGGTACAGTAGAGGCCACTTTCACCAAAATGGCCACTTTTTTGTCCAGATTCCGTCCATTTTGCTCTCTAATCTCGATCGTCTCCACTTCCTGCTTCAATCCCGGTGGTGTATACCATCTCTTTATGCACTGACTACATCTCCCAGAAGCCCCAAATTTACTCACAGGCTGCGGGAGACCACGATCGGTGACCCGCTGCCTGCTTAAGTAATTGACGTCTGTTCAGGAAAATATTGTGTTTTTCACATTGTGACATGAAAATGAAAATCAAGTTCCTTTTTTCCCAAGCCCTAAACAGGTCTACCACTCAGAGAGTCAGGTTAGCTGGTATCTAGCCAGACAGGCAAAACCCAGGGCATTAAAACCCCCAGTGCACTTGTCTACATTGTTGTATTCACTCAAGACTTCTTGCATTTGTAACATGACAGCTGGACAACAAGAGGCCCCTGACAGATTGTCATGAGTCACTCTCAATGTGCTGCTTTAAAAAGTCGACCAATCAGAAAAAGAAAAGTCGTGTCCCCTCCCGACCCCCGTGGAAGTTACAGATTTGCCGGTTTTTTGGGCTTTGTAGACAATATCAAACATGTAGAATAGTGCTTGCCTAATCATTGAATGAGTGACAGCATATTGATGTTTGACAGAAGAGTGACGGTTCATTGATCATGCAGCATCAGTGGCCGGCTAAAGTGAAACATGCCGTTTTTCAAAAGAAACCTTCAGCACAGATAACCTCACAGCACCAGCTGGCTTGGCAAGCTGCTGATCCTGTTAAACAACTACATGCATATTCATTTCACACTCGCCGTGTAAATCCGGATATGCACAGAAGAGCACAACGTTTCATGGTTTGTTACCAAAAAGCCCTCCGTTCAGATTTCCTGTACAGTACATCTAGATCCTGTGCTCCCACATTGCCCCCATGTTGCTCTCATCAGGATTACGCAACTGGTGAAGTCATGTGATTCATTCTAAATCTGGAATTGGATGAGAATTTGCATGGATGTAAAAGAGGAGCTGAGCAGGACATCAATGAGTGACAGACTTTAGGATAGCGTCTCACATGGTGGTTTGTGCTCAGTGTCGAGAGCAGCACAGGAACAACATGTGCAGCTAGCTTGGCGTAGCATCAATCATCATCCTGTCTTGCTTTCTCACGCTTCTCCAAGATAGCCTGTAAAAAATGGTGCTGTGTTGTTAATCTGTGTGCGCACGCTCACATGCAATAAATCAGTCTGTTCTCATAACTGTCATAAGAAAACTCATCACTGGCTGAGGCGTATCGCTGCATGTCACATGAGTTTGTGGAGATACTGTATGTCTCCCTCACTCCCTCCATCATCCCTTCATCTTGTTTTTCTCCCTCACTCCGTCTCCTTTCTCCTTATCCTCCTGCTCTTTAATTCCCATCCTGCATTTTTCCTCCCAGAGCACAAGTAGGAATGCAGTGGAGGGGAAAGCCAAAAAAACTCAGTTGATTCACCTTTTGATGTGTGAAATTGATTTTTCCCTCCTTTTAACATTTTTTTCCCAATACGATATTAATCTTAGGGTTATTGTCTGCATTAATGCTATCATAGTGATGTAAACCATGTTAGCGTAGAGAAATTATTTTACTCCAGCATGTTATTGTGTTTGTTCTTGTTTTTTTAAGCACAGATTGGAGTTAGTTCACCTATAGATTGCTCCCTGAGAAACAATACATATTACATTCTTATTACGTATTCTCACCTTCCATCCTGAAAATATTTGTAAACACATTGTAAATGCAAAAAGATCCTCATTCCAGTAACAGGAGTTGTGCATTTTTATTTAGAAGATCGCACTTTGCACACTTAATTGCAAGTCACACAGAAGAATATACAGAAAAGAAAAGGTTATTCCACAGAGGAATAGTTGTATGAACAGATAAGGAATGTGAACTACATGAAAATGCTGTTAATATTAAGCGGACGGCTGACACAATAGCAGAGCACAAATTACCCCGGCTCCTATGGGTCATTTTCACCTGTAGTGCTGTGTTGCCAATTAAATTAATAGGATGACTCAAGTGGTGCAAGAGGAAGTGAGGAAATCAGCAGGGAGCTGTGAGAAGAACTGAAAACAAAGAAGCGGTGCAGTTTCCTATTCCCCGCCCTCATTCTCGGTCCTCCTGACTGCCGATTAGACCCATCACATCATAGTTTTAATTACTGTTATTTAAAGTTCACATCAGCACATTCACACAAACACTGGGCGACGTGCAAACTGCTCCGTTCAAATCTGCCTGATTGCTGCTCCTGAAAATGTTCAGCTGAGCTGAATGTTGCAGGCTCGTATTGTAAACCAGCCATCTCTCTCCCCTTCACTGCTCACAGTTTATTTCCTGGGCGCTGCCCCTTTCAATCAGTGTCTACAGCCCAACAGTGGTTCCCTCCTGAATACGGCCTCTAGTATTAGATTTCATTTAGATCTCATTTACAACACAGATGGAATGGAGCAAGCAGCTCCCCGTGCAGCCATGTGATTACTGATGGCTTTCAGTGGGAGGATACTCATTTACCACCCCTGTTGGCTCAGGTTACTGCATCTGACGGTCAGGTCCGGCCATTAGTGGAGAAAATCTGAAGCTCTTTCTTTAATGGGGTTTATTGTAGCAATTAGCACTCCTTTAAATGACAGTGTGATCAGGTTACTCTGCCAGGTCGTGTATCAGCAGGCAGGACAGAGCGCAAACAAACGGTTGTGTGATATACCGATCAGGCATAACATTATGACCACTGACAGGTGAGGTGAATATCACTGATCATCTCTACATCATGGCTCCTGGGATACAAAAGGCATCAAGTTGATGTGGTAGAAGCAGGAAAAAAGGGAAAGCTTGAGGATTTGAGTGAAAACAGTGATGTCTAGAGGACTGGGTCAGAGCATCTCCAGGCCTGCAGCTCTGGTGGGCTGTTCCCGGTCTGCAGTGGTCAGGATCTATCAAAAGTGGTCCAAGGAAGGACCAGTGGTGAACCAGAGACAGGGTCATGAGAGGACAAGTATCACTGAGGCAGGTGGGGAGTGAAGGCTGGTCCTGGTGGTCTGATCCAACAGACCAGAGAAGCTTCTGACAGAAAGGTGTCAGAAATGTCTTGGAATCATACATGTGGTAAAATGTGTATTTTAAATATAAAAATATACCTTTGTGGATTTTATCTTGCAGCATTATGACCACTTATAGAGATTTACTGTAAAACCAGCAGAAATAGATATGATCCGCTACTCAAGACCACGTGTGCCGGCTAAATGCTCAGGTGCATCGATCAGGCTGATGATGTCACAACCTTAAACGTCATTTTGCTGATGATGTCACAACCCTAAACTGCTGCAGTCACCCAACACTTTGTCCACATCATGCATTTAGACCTCTGTTTGAAGAAGATTTATATCTCTAGTGGCGAATGCTGTTTCTTTTGTGTCGTCTGCTCTGTGCTTATTAGAAGCATGATTTGGAGTATTATTTTACATTACAAATGTGTGACAAAATGCATCATGGAGCAAAAAGATGCACAGTTAAACTTCCCAAATGGTCCTTGTTCTTTATGCTTATATATTGTCCTACACTGAAGGGTGCCGTTAAATTATATACAACACTGTGAGACATTTGTTAATGTCAATGTCACATTTTTAAAGAGGAACAGTTTCACACTCTGCAGGTGCTTTGTTGTGTTTTGAGTTAAAAGACGTGGTTATTAAGCAGTCAGAGGGTCCAGTAGACAGATGCTGTTGTATCAATGATATCTCATAAGTCTTGTTTGGAGTTATGAATCTAAATCACTAGAACACCCGTCCAATGAGGAAGCGCTGACCCACACACCACAAATAATAACATCTAAGATTACCACACAGTTTATTCACAAACACCCCTCTGACAACTACAATTAAAGATAATTATTTTCAGGAAGTATTTGTTACAAGACTCATGAATTGCGTAACAACCGGGTTTTACTTTACTTAGGTTGTATAATATGGTTAAAATCATGTATAAAACCTGATTCTTGAATGCAAAATAAAAATTAAGAAATATTTTATCATGCAGCTGTTGGCTGCTTTTCTTTCTCCAAAATGTGGCACAAACACACACGCATGCGCACACACACACACACACACACACACACAGAGTAACCCACACTTACAGGTGTGAGCTGATGTTTGGCTCAGGAACATGTCAGAAGGTTGTGATGTGACACACATCACAACCTTCCCCACACAGACGTAAAAACATGCGCCGAAAATTAATTATGTGTTTATCAGTGACAGTTGGTGAGAGACTGTGTGTGTGTGCGTATGTGTGTGTTTTTGAGGCGATTAGTGAGTCCACACTTTAGAACCAGTTTTGCGTGATGCTCCACAGTCTGCTGTTGGTGTCTTCAAAACCACATTCCTCCGTCAGTCAGCGCCAAAGGATCAGTGTCCCGACCCCTCGGCTGCATGCTCGGTTACAGAGCGGTCAAAGCATTTAACCTGAGCTCCACTGCTGCATAGACCTCATTACATCAGCCAGCAGAGCATACCAGAGGAGGCCATCTCTAAAACCAGGTGTCAGCCAGTCATTACTCTGCTGTCTGACCCACTGAGCAGCTGGAAATATTCTAGAGCGAGAGCCGGCACCGAGTGGAAACACTGAGAACACACTTTAATGCCATCGGACTGTTAACACAATAGCTCCTAATCAGCATCGGCGGTCCTGTGTTCAGACAGAAAATTGTGCTTCTGTCTGGTCTGCAGTCTCATTAATCAAGTGACTACAGAGGGTGTGTCTGGTCATGTGTCTCATAAGTGTAGGTGTGCAGCGAACTGTCTGCACATCGACTAGACATGAACACTCGACGTGAAGCCCCCGACAGAAGACCGCAGAATGTTTTTAGGGCATCACCAGGTGTACATGCAGGGGGATATGGGGGGGGGGAAAGTGACTGGGAATGTGTCACTGTATCAGAACAATAAGAGCTCTCTGATAACAGCTGCAGCAGTCTGCCATGGCCCGGCTGTTGTCTTGTCTTTGAAGCAGTCTAGTGGGAGTGTGACTCTGTGCTGTAAGCTGCCTTTTATCACTGTTTCATTTAAAAAGTGTAAAAGTCGTGCTGACTAAGCAGATTATAGCTCAGTCAGATTGATACACCTGTCTTTTTTTCCTTATTTTTCTTTTAGTTTTTTTCAAGGATAAGGACCTAGGGAGCTGACATCGCATTGAGTTGATTAAAAAAAAAACACACTAATTCTTTCTCTTTTTCTTTTTCCAGATGAATTTAACCCTTTTGTTCCCAAGCTGGAGAAGAGCGTCAGCGGAAGCAGCCCATCCAGGGATCGCCTTCTCCTCACCATGACGATGCTCCTTCTGGCCGCTCTCTTCATCTCCTAGCAACGGCCATCCCATCAGCGTCACCATGCCAACTAGCCTTGGGAGGGTGTACAGTATCAGGAGAGTTGAGGCGGGGGGAGTCAGGAGAGAGAGAGTTAAGATACCACGAATAGAGCAGAAGGCAAGAAGAGCAAGAAATTACAGTTTTCAAGCATGAGTGTGTGTGTGTGTGTGTGTGTGTGTGTGTGTGTGTGTGTGTGTGTACAGCTGAGTGTTTGAGGTGATCATGGTGGACCTTCAGTCACTTGGTGACACAGACTGAACTGTATGTTGCATTAAAGTCAGCCTGTGCATACAGATGCAGGTGTGGTAGACTGCGAGAAGAGAGTTAAGCTACCACGAATACAGCAGAAGGCAAGAAATGAGTTTTTCAGCAAGTGTGTGTGTATGTGTGTGTGTGCGAGCATGCATGTGTGTGTGTGTGTCTGAACAGGCCACAGGTTGAGCTTGTTGAGTCATGCACACACCACACTAAGCATTTCTACACCAGGAGAGGCGGAGCTGGAATCCTAGTAGAGAGAAGAAAAGGCATCAAATCTGCCCACCCAATTGAAAACCATTTGAAGACTTTCCCTGGGATCTGATTGGCTGAAACACTTCCTTTAGGGCTAGTTGCCATAGTTTCTTGCAACAAGAATTAAACTGAACTCAAATGAACTGAATCAGATAGAATTCATCAGAACTGAACTGAAATTGCCTTTTTTTTGCTGTTGTTGCTGTTGTTGTTGTTGTTGATCTTGATGCTGGGAATTTGTCCCAGTCCACGGACGGGTGGGAGGAGGAACCAGCTGACGAACTGTGCAGGTCCCATGTAGGAGACTAGTCAAAGTAGCTTATATAGTTCATAAACACACCCTGGGACTTTAGTTGTCATCTCCACTCTGTCTGCTGTGTCATCCTGTGTTCACCATCAGTCTCCAGCACGTCACTTATGAAGGCCTGGACGGGATCAGAGCATTTAAACGATGAGTCATTGAAAAGAAAAGAAGGGATTTACTGTAGATGTGCCATTGACACCAATACTGCAATGATGTTATCAGGTGCTGTGTTACTTTTCCTTTCCTGCCTTTGAAGCACTCGGCCAGTCCTCTGTCACCTCCGAGGTTAAAGAAGCACACGATGGCTACAGAGCAGCCATGGATACACTCAGCAATACTGCCCTCCTCTCAACCCACTGCAGGCTGTCAGGAGGAGAGCAAGAGGAGCAGGGAGGAGGGACGGAGGAGGGAGGACACTCACTCACTCACTCACTCACTCACTCACACAAGCATATACGAACAGGCCCAGCACTGGACAATAAGAAGCTCTCCACTGATCAGTGTCGGTGTAGCAGCTCGCTCTACCAGTCTCTGTAAACCCATTCATCGAGATGCCGCAGCGTAAACGGTTTCCTGTTGAGTGTGCTCGTGAGAGAAAACATGTGAGTGTGTGTGTGCGTTTGAGACCGAGAGAGAGCATTTTAAATGGTACTAACAGCCTGAAAATACATTCACATACTGTACATCTTATAAGTATGAAAATGCAAAAGTAATAAAAAAAAATAAAAACACAAACTAAAGCTAATACGTACAAACCAAGTGCTTTGGTGGGGAGGAACGGCAATTCAAACCTCAACAAATGTTACAAGTCGGTTGCTTCAGAATAGCGTTTCCATAGCAACTAGCACCTTATTCACCATGGTTACCCCACCCTGCCAACGATGGACTCTTGTAGGGCATGGCTTACCATAGTAGCTGATAACAATGATGAAGGTGAAGATGATTATTGTAAGGATGATGATGATGATGATGATGCTGGCCGTCCAGGCCACGCAGCGGCTCACCCACCGGCGTTCAAGCACTCGTGTAAATGTCATAACGGACAAAGAATGGAATAACAATGTCTTGAAATTTGCCAAGGTGAAATGTGATGTAAGCATTTTGACAAACTTGAAGCTCAGTTTTCTTGTGCTGTTTTTTATTTTTTATTTTTCTTTATTATTATTTTGTTGAGTTTGCTGTGGAGTATTTTTGGTTGTCTTGAGGGGGAAGAGAGGGGTTTAGAAGTTGGAGGATCATGTGGGTCGAGCCATGTGTAAACTTGGGCTGCACTCTGAGAGAGGGTTAA
The DNA here is from genome assembly GCA_029721515.1 of Synanceia verrucosa. NCBI lineage: Eukaryota > Metazoa > Chordata > Actinopteri > Perciformes > Synanceiidae > Synanceia > Synanceia verrucosa. The sequence continues at coordinate 16,109,219 of CM056557.1, read as the reverse complement.
GTTATATCTGGTAGAGTGTAATTTCCAGAGAGATCAATATTGACAAATTACATATAACTGTGGCTCTGTCCCTTTGGGCTTGAGAGGACACTTCCCCACTTTTACACATTAGGATGAGTTTGCTCATCACAAGGGTTATTACTCACTCTCTTGGAGTGGAGGGATTTTTTAAAATGAAAACATGACCCTGATGATGTCAGTCAGGTTAGTTTAAATAGGGTTCAGTGATTGGTTCAAAGAGATGATCATATTTGATCATTTAATAATTATCAAGAAAAAACTGGAAAGTTCAGAGAAAAGTCTGAAACCATGGAGCATTTATTTTTATCTGTTCACCGTCTCATGACCTGTCGGATTTGTGTGGAAACCCCTCATGAGGGTCTGATCCAACAGGCCTTATACCTCTTACAGGATTTTACCCTAAAGAAGTTCTTTTTTTTGTTGCAGTAAAGAAGTAATGATTTTTTTTTCCATATTATTTTGTCAGACCTTGAGTAAACAGAATCCTACATTTTTGGAATTGATAGAAATGTAACAAAGGTCACACCTTACAGCGTGAACTGACCCAGGTGGATGTATGGCTCTGTGGTCGGAGGTTAGCTTTGGGTCCTGGTGTGGAGTGGGGGGGGGTTGAAGAGCTATGTGAGAGGGCAAATTACTCTTCAAGAAGTTGCACTTAAGAAACTTAGACACGAGAGTAAGAAAGTGTGTGTGTGTGTGTGTGTGTGTGTGTGAGAGAGAGAGAGAGAGAGAGAGCGTAAGAAACAGCTCATTTCTGTTTATCACTTCATGTTTGTGCAGGAGCTTTAGCGTGAGATGCTGACTGTGTGTGCTGGTGTCAGCATGTACATGAGTGAGTGAGTGAGTGAATGAATGAATGGGTGAGCAACAGTCTCTTTGTTTCTGCTCTTCGTGTGTGTGTGTGTGTGTGTGTGTGTGTGTGTGTGTCTGTGTCTGTGTGTGTGTCTGTGAGAGAGTGACCGATTGTTATCTGGCAAAAGAAAAAAAAAGCATTTAATAGTGTTGGAAACAACAATTACAATCATGTTTACCTTCGACTGGAATGACTTTAAATGAACTTGAAAATAAACTGTAAACTGAACAAACCATAACAGGTTATAACAATGATCATGATAACAAAATAATAAGCTTACAAATCCTACTTTTAACAAGATGTGTGTTCGGCTCTTTATTTCCCTCCCTTATCTAATCCCTCCCTGCTCTGCTGTCTTTGAGGATCTGACAATAAAAGGGAACAAACATGGAGCTAATCCAAGACAACAGATGGAGGGTTTGCAGGAGATGTTTTTCTCAGTATATTCACTTCTCTGTAGATAATGCTGTTTGGGAGCTCACACAGATGTGATTTTCCATATCAAAGTTGGTGTGGCGACGCTCTCCCTCAGCAGTAATACCTTTACACGCTCCGATTAGGAGAGATAAGCACTTCAATCAGCACAGCAACATTTGAATGACAATGGGACAGGCCAGCATGGTGTTACCTGAGTGTCTGCTGCCTGATGGAGGGATAAAGCTGCCAGCCTGGCTGTCTGTGATCTTATGCAATAGGTCTTTGTCATACAGGAGATAGACTCGACTGAGTGACAGGACGGCACAAGGAGGAAGTTCGACAGATCAGTTCAGCTCTTGGGATCAGTGTTTAGTGTATCTGCACACTTTTCAGTCTCATCTCAGGGCTGTGTAGGGTCTGAACTCAGTCACTGAATGACATCTTCTCCTGTTAGGAGTGTGTTGACCCTCTGAGGGAGGAATACTCTATGCCTTAATCTTTGTTATTTGTAGATTTGTGACTTAATATGTTACTATCAAAACTTCAACCTAATCAGCCAGAATCACTGGAAACACCTGTGAGGATGTTCAGAGTCGGTTGACGATAGATGTCACACAAACAAGCAGCAAGTTCAGGTTTGGGCTTTAGAAGGAAAGTAACCAAAAGCTGAAATGAACCTGGTACCTTCTTGCTGTGAGGCAACAGTGCTAACCACTACACCACTGTGAGTCCACTCTCTAAACAATCTTTTTAAAAATATTTAATACAAACTGTTTATAGGCTTACATCAGTAGAAATGTATCAAACCTGTCCTGCAGCATAAGTCATGTCTGATCGATGAATCAATAACTTAATCAACAGCTATTCATATATATATATATATATATATATATATATATATATATATATATATATATATATATATATATACACACATATGGCTCCTTCCGATGAGAGAGCTGGAAAATAAAGGCTGGTTGTTTGCTCGGTGAAACACACAGGCATGTGGTTCAGGTGTGTACAAACTGAACTGTACGCACTCTTCAGCACGTCCAGAGGTATGAGTAGTTGTTTGCATTATTATCACGGTGATGAGGACTCCTGATAATCTTGCTCGTCTAATATTTAAAAACAACATCATCATCATTATCAGGCCTGCCATCGGCCCGGTGTAAGAGGATCCAGGCAGTGAGTCAGACATCCTAGATGTGACTATGACTGGTGCTACCCAGCAAACCATATTCTGGTAACATTAGGTCTACTTTTCCAAGAATCACAGTGACTCACTTCATCTCCTCATCAAGCATCCAGACAGTTTTGCTCCTTTCAAAAAGTCAAAGCACTCCCTTATTAATGTCTGTCCAGTATTCTTGCTGGGTTAAAATCCATCAGGAACTAACACATAAACAGAAGTAGCAGGTCTGAATAATTGATGCAGCTTAATTGAGGTAAAAGCCTTTCTGTTTTTGTATCCCCATCTTGAAGTTGAGTCAGCTGCATCACAGACGATGTGAATGAGCAAGGCTCGACAATTTAATTGGAATAAAGGCACAAAGTTTGCAGCAAAAACGCTTGAGGGAACTCAGTTATTTCTTGTGGGTCTCACAGCTTCTTTTCTTGTCTGCAGTAACGAGAGTTGACCACTTGGAGCCGCTGTTCAGCCACAGCTCTGGTGTGCAGAGGCGCTGCTCTCTGTCGCCCCTGCCTGTAATCCTTTATCTGAATACGTAAATCCATTAAAGCCACAATGGTCATTGTGTAACTGGAGTCATTGGGATTAAAACATGCAGATTTATTTGACTAGGTTATGATATAACTGTATTTGCAGCATGTAGGTGAGTTCATCTGAAGGCCTTTTTTTTGTGGCTCCCCCTAAGGTGGGAATGTGGCTGTGGAGGCCAAGGATGTTTACGCTTGCATACCAACCATTGAAAAATTATGCAACAACAAGCATCCGAGGCTTCCAATCACGGATGTCAAGGCGGTGTTTCCATCTGCATTCATCTATCACAGTGAGTCAGACTGAAGAGAAAATGTTCTGCCTCGTCTGATTGTGTTTGTTTAACAGAGAAACCAATGTCATGCATGGGCAGGCTTGTAAATGTGAAGCTGTTTGCGTTCGGCTTGTTCCATTAATATGTGAAACACATATGCATAAATGTTACTCTTTAGTGAGGTCCTCTGACATTACTATTCACTGTCTCCACTGCATTTCTAAAGCTTCACTGACACACTGTGAAGTGGTTCGAAGACTAGAAAGGCACTGTTTAAATGCAAGGCCTCAAAATCTACAAACTTAAGGATTTAAAGGGAAAAAAATGTATTACAAGTTTGGTTTTATGTTTGTAACTCATGCCATCTGTTCTCTTACTTATGATAAACCAAAGTATCTGGACAGATAATTATGTAAACACACAGATGCCTTAATGCTTCATTACATATGGAAACAACTACTGCAAGTATGTTCGGTCAAAGTTGAACCACAAAGTTTGGCTGGTTCAACCCATGCTGGTGAGTAATGTGTCATCAGATCCAGTTAAACAAAAGACCTGAGCTGTTAAAATGGAATAAATGGGATAAACCATGGTCCACGCACCCATCGACCTACAACACCCAAGGACACATGAGCATGAAAAACCAGCTAGTTGGCGCTTGCCCTGCTCCCCATGTGCTCTTAGTCACGTCTGTCTGGTGATGAGCCTTCAGACTGGTGCAGCGACGAGGCAGGGAAAGCCCTCCTACTCTGCCTTATGGCTCCTGCTTCTAAAAGCTGCTCCTCATCATGCACGTCGTTCTGTCTGATCATGAATTCAGCCAAAGGCCTTGAACAGTCCCAGGCATAACAGAACAGGTGATCCATCAGCATGCATGCACACGTCTGTAATGAGAGCATGTGACGTGTGTGTGTGTGTGTGTGCTGAGTGATGCAGCATCTTTCCAGGGCTACAGAGGGTGAAGAATAGCTGAGTCACTGATGTCACATGTTGTACCAGGGGCCAAAATTCAGAAAACCCTCTCATCCGCCTGCTGAAGCATCGAGTCTGACATCGAGGCTGATTGAGCTCAAGTGTGGTTGATCAAGATTTTAATGTTTTCTGAGAGAAAGTCACCCTTCATGAACTATTTTGCAGCTTTCTCATGATTTTATATGGATTCAAATCAAAAGCAAATATCTAAAACCTTATTCTTGTCTCACACTGACATGTGTGGTGCATGATGACCCATGATTCTGGTCACCAGCCTGCCTGCCTGATTGATGCCAAAACAGATCCCACTAGAACGGGTTTCATCACTGATCACCGCTGCCGCTCATCCCATTTGTTAAATCCCATGGTGAAATACTTTAAGTGGAAGTCATATTGTGTTTAATTTTCTTACACATCTATTTATTTTGTCTCAAAACCCCAAATAGCTGGACAGATACTGAAAAGAGCTGCAGCTTGTTAGCTCGACGCACATACATTGTTTTTTTTTCTAACCTTACTGCAAACATTACATGTTATTTTAGAGATTAGATTTCTTGAGTGTTTGTCATTTTGTACTTTACATACATTTAAGGGATTAAAAATCTGCAGATGATGCACATGATGATGCGGACACAGCTGAACTTTTCATGCCATCAGCTATGAAAAGACAATCAGACTTTTGTTCCTCTTTGCATCTCCACCAATATCAAATCATATCATGTCAAGCGCACAACAGATGAGATTTTGATTCCAGCTTGGCAAAGCCTCCCTGTTCCCTACATCTTTTTGATTTGAAGGCCCAAGATAATTAAGCCATGCCTAGAGAGAGTCTCGCTGAATAAATGAACAAAGAGTCTCATGGATTAAAGTCTGTGCTGACATGACAACATTATTGTTATGTCAGGATGCAAAATGTATTTTCCTCTGAAATTCCCAGCAGGTTTGGTAAATCTGGAAGATATGACTTAGCCTGTCTCAGGTGACAGAGACACATGCAGTAAAAGTAATTTTGTTTGCATACACTCAAACCGATATGAGCATTTCCTCCCTACAGGCCAACAACCACGTCACTCTGACTTTATTACACAGCGGCTATTTTTAACCAAATATTATGTTTGCCTTTGATGAGGTGTCATGACAGTGATGACAGTGTTACATATTCTGTCCATCTCGCCCCATTGTCCTTATTTGTACAGACTCTTCATCCCTCACATGGATGCAACGTGCTTGGCCCCATCACAACCTTTCACTGCCCAATATGCCGTTCCTCCGTTTTCTCATCCTCCCTCTGAACGGCTGCTCCGACGCTTTCAGTCGCCCCCAGATTCAGATTTATGTTTTTGGTGTCAGTCACTGCCTGGCTTTCCCCTCATCCTGTCATCACGTCCCCCTCTTCTCTAAGTTTAGCACTAATCCTCTACTTCTGAGACAGCATCTGTACATCCCGAAACAGATGGGAGGGTTTTATTTACTCTGTGTCTCTGTCTGACACACACATCCATATACAATACACATTTATATACAGAGATGAAAGACATCATTATGAGTTTGAACCTTTATATGTTGGGTCAAAATATTAGGAAAACAAACCATCATCAAACATGTGAAGTGTGAGCGCTCATCTGTGGGCATCAACTTCAGGTTAGACAAGGTATCAGACTCAGTGGATTTAGATGTAATTGATTAATCAGAGCAGCCGAGCTGTCTGGTTAAACTGTACCTCTAACCAGTCATGTCGTCTGCTCTCTTATCCTCTAATCACCAGATTATCTGCTCTGAGATTTCCGGAGGTACAGTCTTCATTCTGAGTTTTTGTATTTCTGACGACAGCAACAACAAGTTGTTCTACCTTCATAATACTGCCCGATCTGCGACATACTGCATGACGTTTGAATCTCTTCTTTTTGCTGAGCTCGATAGTTGGCACAGTCACCAAAAATAAAAAAAATATTCTGTCTAGAATCCAAATGTAAAGAAAAGAGTCAGCCGAAGAGCAAACTTCCCTCACTTTGATGCAAAAACAATTAAAATCTTTCAAGTTTATACTGATTATTTTGACCAACATAAATCCCAGCTCCAGGAAAATCCTTTATCCATCTCACAGTTGGAGAAATTTATGTTGTTAACATTACAATAACATGCTAATATACTGTAGATAAGCAGCCAATGTATGAATAAAAAAACATCTGCACTAAGTCAAATAAAAGCAATGCAAATAAAAAAAATAGATGAGCAAAATGGACTGACTGCTGTAATACAGTGATATTTTACATTAATAAATGAAAGTCTTGAGTAAACTTGTGTTAGGATTGAATCATTATTTTGAATTTTCATATTGAAGTTAGTATTATTTTCTGCTGCTGCTTTGCTTATCAGTATTACTTGTGAACAGTAAGTTTCAATTAGGCTCAAGTCAAGTCAAGTTTTATGCAAATTTTCTTGTTATGAAGTATTTAAAAACTACAAATTTCACCTCTGGATAAGAGAAGTAAAAGAAATGTATGCCCATCATAGGAAATCTACTGTTAAATATCCCCCTCATCACAGACACTGTGAAGTGAGACATGTGTGTGGAGCGTCTGAATCATCGCTCGTCAAAAACATGACACACATGTGACATGTGGGCTCATCAACCTACATATACACACACCTTCACACAACCTCATACTAAGGTCAATCTCAGACAGTGACACAGACATGAACGCACGCACATGGCTGCCATCAGGTTGGACATATTGTGCTCTGTGCGATAGACTTGGTCACACATGCAGCACACGTGCACACATACAGTAAAACCACCTGTGTCACCCAGCATGACTACTGTTCCACTCATGCATAGATTCATGGCGCACATGAAAAAAATATGTTTACCTCACATCGTGACAAATGTCAGAAATGATTTCTGTGGTACATAATTATGTGCAGATGCTCATCAGCATGCTAATGTAACAAACCTGTGCTTGTTTGGTTAAATGTGACAATTTCCAGATTTTGTTAGATTATGTTAAATTGAAATGTTACTCAAATTTACGTTCTGTTCCCCTGCAGTGTAACATTTCTGTAGATTTGAAAAGTGGCTTTAATTTCCTTATTAGCACTCAGGATAAAATGTGGCAAGTTTTCAAAATGTTTAGTGAAACTTCTTAAACCACTCATGGATTTGAGAAGTTTCTCAGGACATTTCCATCCTTTTATATTGCTTTGAAAATGTGTTACCTTAAGAAGAGGACAAAGAAGAAGAAAAAGGTCATTCAGCCATATCCATGTCCCAGCAGCACCTCTGCAGCTCTCTAAAGACCCTGTCAGGTCTTGTATGTTTAATTCATTTAATAAACTTGTCATTATTACATTTCATTTCACTGAAGAAACAAGACAGCACTTGTTCATTTGTGAGTGTTTTAGAGGTGCTGGTACATGTTAACTCGGAAATCCTCTCTGTTTTCAGCTCAGTGATCCCAGCTCTGCTGTAATTTCCCCAAAATGTTCATCTGTTCCTTAAAAGCATCCACCTTTCAAGCCTTGAGGTCACAGTTTAATGAGTCACCTTTTGGGTGGAGTATCATTTTAAGCCAGTATATGAAGTACAAAGTTCCCTGAATTTCTGTGAATCCACGTGCACTTCTGAAAATCAGCTCTTTCACGTGCTTCACATTAATTCATCTGCAAACCAGGAACAAAATAAAAGGATTAATGCTCTACTTTACTTGTTGTTTGGTGAAGTTGAGCTTTGAAAGCCCATGGGGTGCACATGAGTGCAATCTCAAGTGAGGCGGTGGATAATGGGCCATGGGGCATATGGTGTCGTCTAGCTGCTGTTTTGTCCCTAGATTTCCTCTTAATCTCTCGTGTGTCTCATTTTGACTCTTTACTTTTAATGCATCTTTGTTTTTACTGTGAGAGTCCCATTTCCACTTTTGTCCCACAAATGCCTGATGAGCAAACCAACAGCTGAGCTGTCTCTACAACACACACGCATGCTCGTATTTTCATCACTTTAGTGGACATTACATTGACTAACATTCATTTCCTGGAGACTTGCTCTGAGTTAATACTTGCTAAATCTCAGGCCTTACTCGAACCTCAGACCAAGTCTTCATCCTAAAATGTAAAGGTTCATGTTGAAGAAACTTTCCACACACACAGAAGCTGTGAACTTGTCCTGCTTTGACTAAAGAGGAAATAATGAGGAAAAAATGTCCTAGTTGGACACTGTGGCAATGTGTAGTGTGTGGCCTGACATATAATATAATTCATCTCCAAGACCCCAGAACACTTTCTACTGCACGGAACTTTTTATCTAATGTTGTTTCATTTCTGTTAAATATTGTTTTATTTTATTTGCGGCAACTGAAACTTTGACCTTTGACCTTCACATGTTGGACACTTATCTGACGTGGAATTACATCACGTACGTCTAATTGGAAAATACATGTGCAAAATAGGACTCATTTAACATTTCTAATTTTCCTGAGATGAAGTTATGCTGTCAAATTGTGATGTGCTTTTAAATGAACCCCAGGTCTCTTGAGTTAATTAAAATGTCTTATCAGTTTCTGCAGCTTAGAGTGATTTGAGTGCACCAGCTCTGCTCCTTTCAAAGCGCTTTTTGCAGTTGCACCTTTTCATTCGTGCTAAATTCAATCCAGAGAGTTTTATTATTCACAGATATGCTTGTTTGTCAGTGGAGCTTTGAGGAGACGGCGCCGACAACTCTGTCATTTTGCCCATCATTTGTCATTTTCCCCTCAGCGCTCCAGCTTTCCCCCAGTGTCTCTGGTGTCTCTGTCTTCCTCGGTCTGTCCAGTTCTCACCTGTTTGTCTCTGCCTGGTTGTGTTGGCGATGGTGTGGCTTCTCCATTCGCTCTCTTGGCTCCATGATTGCTGCCAAGCTGTTTGACCTGCTCCAAGCCACACATCTGCAATACATCGGCTCATCACCCCTTCATCAGCCTTGCAGCTTATCAACCCTGGTACTTCTTTCACTCTCGGCCAGAATGTTGTTTCACCACCTGTCTGCCAGGCAGTCTGCTCACCAACAACCCTCACTCCTGTCCCTCCATGCCGTTCATCATCCCCTCCGTCACTATCTCCAGTTCATTTCCCCGTCAATCCCATTTCCTGAAAACCTCACTCACTGATCACAGCTGTCTCTTTAAATATATATTTCCTGTATCCCCTCTTGTTGTTCCAAATGCAAGAATTTGAGAAAATCACATGTAAACTCTGAGCTCTCTGGTTGACTCAGTAGAAGCTCAGCTGCCAGCCTGTTTCACACACTAACACACACTCAGACACTGATTACTGAACAGCTCCGAGGCTGCGAGCTGCAGCGTGACAATGTAGGTTATTGTGCTTTTCAGGTGACACAGAAAAAATAACATCCTGTCAATGTACATGTGATCATGTTTGTTTGGATGCTTAATTACACGTGTTTGTTCCCACGTGGAAGTGCACAGAGAATGAAACGTCCTCCTTCGTCCCCGATGCTCTGAACAGACAGTGCAGTGGCCTAAGCCAGTAAAATGAGTGTATCATCCTGCCCCCTGAAACACTAATAACCTCTCTCATTTAGTCAAGACATTCACTAAACCCCCACTCATCTTCTTATCTCATGTAATTACAAATCAGCAATAGCTCAGTGTTGCAGGAGCTCCATGTTGATTTCTCAAAGCTGTTCTTCTTGGGTAGCAGACTGCCCTTTCAGGGGTTAGATACCTCAAATCAACCATGACATTCTGCATCTGAAATCTCCTTAGGATTTGGGATTTATCTTGAGCTGTATCACGCATAATCTGTGCCCTTTGAATCTTCTGAAATAAAGTTGTGTTATCAGGGTCAACATTTTGGCATGTGAGGATAAATGCCAGATGTTAGAAAACTAAAATTCACAAAAATGGAGATTTAATGTTTTTCCAGGATTGAGTTATTTCCACACATTTGAATGCATTTAATGATCTGCATAAATCCTCTGACATGTTTATGTGAGCTGCTTCTTCATAATGGGATTTCACTGAAGCGTATGGCTCATTATATTCCAGTAGTTTCATAACTAGTCTATCTGTGTGCTTTTCCCTCTGCTATGCCTTGTTCTGCCTGACCCTCCTCAACCTTCACATTATAATTGTGACAAATCTGTGTCTGTGCTGTCCATGTAGCCTGTATATAGGGACATTCAGGTCGCAGCATTTCATAATATAGATCATGGAAATCCTTATTTTGTCAGCATTGTCTCATTAACACATTATGCTGCAATAGAGTGCCACTAACCTAGAGGTCAAATGCATAAGAGACATTTTCTGTAGTAATGAACGGCATTAGTTTATGTAGGGATGCATTATCTAATGCTCTTCCCATTCACAATCTGTCAGTCATAACCCTTGTTTTGATCTCCTGCATTGGGGTTAGGCATCAGGTTTCTCAGTGCTGAACCTGCGGTACAATTTAGCCTGATGGTTGCTCATTAAATCAGAGTTAAATGTTCTCCAGATACATGACTGCAAATGGAAATTTCGACAACAACATCAGGTATAATTTTCTTTTTTCCAAGTTATCTGCTTGCAATAATTTAATTTCCCTACAAGTTCATAACTCATACCAGCGCTCATTCTGTCTGTGATTGTGATCGTCGTATTAGCTTCTCAAATTATGATATAGTGCGCTCTGCTGTTATGTTGTCTGCTACGGATCAAAAGACTCGTTTCTGCTGAGGCTTCCTTTCTGTTGTGGCTTTAGGGCACTATTCACATGCTGGTCACATATAAAATGTAATAACCAGTTTATGCCAGAGAGGTGTGTGAAAAGCAGACGTTTCCTGCCTGCACAGGTGCTATAAGGACTGTTATGATTACACATAATTTCATACTCAAATATCATGAATAATGTCCCCTCCTTTCTCATTTGTGTATGTTCACCTGAATTTTGTATTTTCCTTAGAATGAGCCCTTGATATCTACGTATGGAGCAGGTGCTCTTCACTGATTCTGCCAAAGAAACAGCGACAGTTTTCTGAAGTCCACCATAGTTCTCTAACGTGAAACAGTGGTGATGTGAGAGGGAAAGTCAGACACCGCCTGACTTATATTAGGTATGGACGGCCTCTGAGCGAGGCGGATGCCTATCGGTACATCTTGGAAAGAGAGCAAGATAATACTAGATGTCACCAAATCCTGTACCTTTAAATCATGACACATATAGACTCAAAATCACATAAACCCCCACAGAAATGCTTTCACCAGCAGATGTATATATATCTATCTCTCTCTCTCGCTCTCTCTCTCTATATATATATATGTGTATATATATATATATATACACACTTTGTTAATATGAGGCAATTCTTACTAATATGTCTTATCAAGGACTCCTGCTTTCACAGCTTTCCATACAGCAGCAGCTGAAGGACAGCTATTCACTTCTAATATGCAACCTCTGATTTGTAATGCTCTGCTGTGTTTGCCTCATCCAGTGTTTAGCTTATAAAAACAGTACCATAGGTTTGCAGAAATAAAAGAAAATAAAATAAGGTATACAAAAATGATATGTAGCTTGGGGTTCATGATAAATACCATGCAAACAACAATGAGTAGTTCAGTCATGCAAACAGAAGGGTTGCCTGTTAATACAATCATTTAAAATAATCAGTGGAAAAAGGTTGCCTTTCTTCCTTTACACTGTTCCCCAACATTAATATAACATGATTTTTCATTTCAGTCCAATGTTAAGGTTTATAAGTGGCAAGTACTTTGATTTTTCTTCCTCTGTCTGGGATGTTGGGGTAGATCAGCTCAATCAAGGGAAGTGTTATCAGGTTTGTCTAATCATGTCCTGTCATGTCATGGCTGAATATTTCAATGATTTTGACGATGATGATGTGGATGAGGACTTCAAATTCAATTCAAATTCAAGGAATTCAGTCAGAGTAACGTTCAGATGTCACAGCTTCTCCATGAGATGAACATACTGGATCAATTGAAAGGTAAGAAAACATTGATTTCTCTGTAGGGTCCTTCAGTGACCTCTGTCTTTAGTTCTGAGCAGGTAACATATAACAAAACATTTTCTATTTCAGGCATACTAATCTCCACTGCAGCTTTACTAAATCCTTATGTAAAGCATCCTGCTGTCACAGAAAGTTGGTACATAAGTCTGTTATTATTGTTATTAATACTGAATATTTTGTGGTCATTTCCACATTATTTATTTGTTGATGGTATTGATAATATATTCTAATACTGTCATGTAAATCTCTCTTCTAAAGTTTAACTTTTTTCCAGTTTTCAGTTATTATTTCTTGTTTTATTTTGGAATTTCGCCCTGCTCTGATAGTTTTCAGCTGCTCCTTGTTATCACCCCTTTTCATCATGTATTTAATTTGTTCTATGTTCTACATCTTCGCTTTTCCTCGTTAGCGGTCCAGCCTTGTTTCATTGAGTATTCCCAGTGTGTTTTAAACCTTTCTTCTGTGTATTTAGACTGTCTTTGCCTGTTTCTGGCAAATAAAGACTGTCTTTGTGTTCCAAGTCACATACTTTTTTTTCAACTTTTATTACATACTGCAGCTGCCACTGTAAGTATGTGTTGCATGCATATATGCACTTTTGACATGACGTTTGATTTCTCTGCAGGGTCCTTCAAATATTGACAATAAATAATTCTGAGGCAGAACTTCTAGTGATACAGCTTTCGTTTGTTTAGTGTTATTTTCCTTCAGTTTACTTTAGTTTTATTGAAAGATTAATTTTTGTACCCTTTTGTTTTTAAATACTACATTTTTTTCTATTTTCCTGCTAATCAACCTGCTTCTTCAGCCTCCACTCTTTAAAGAGTTCTGGTGCCAGAAAATCCTCATCTGCCCTTTTCATGGGGTGCCAGCACTGCAGTCAGCTTATTACCTTAGTTTTTTCAGCAGTCATATAATTGTAAATGTAAAAGCCATTATCCAAATGCAGCCTTTTAAATCAGGAATGTTACCTGAAACACAGACAGCCTGCAGATATTGAAATCACATTTTATAGTGCTGCCACTTGAGATGGAGCAGCACATCTGGTTAGTGTGTCAGTCATCGCCTTCGACTGAAAGCCTGATGATGTGCATCATTACACAGGAAACGCAGTGAGAAATATGTCAGTGCTTCCAGAAATATGAGTTGCTCTTACAGAAAGGTATGATCTTCCCTCAGGAATGTAGTCTGAAAACATATACAGTATATATTTATGTTTTGGGTTATGTATATTGATTTTTTTTTTTTTAAAAAATAGCTGATCTGAATCAACAAAAGCAGTAACAAGTAAAGCAGAGGGGAAAATATTTTTAAGAAGTAAAAAGCTACCAGAGTGCACAGTATGTTTTGAATTATATCTCAAGTAAGGGCTGTGAGGAATAAGCTGAGTGAGTTCCTCGCCCTGCCCCAGCTTCATAACAAGAATTGGGTCCAGATAGCCCATAATTATTTATTTGGTTCTTTCTGAAATGATGCCATCCATCTCTGGACAAAAGGGGGATTTCCATTCACTCAAAATGCATTGAGGACTCAAGCATGGCTGTTGGAAGGCACAGAGTTCATTGAATCCAAAATGGCAAGTCCATTGTCTTTGATAAAACAAAAATGTGACGCAGTGTGCCCTCTGACTGACGCATGGTGAGAGGGTCAAATCTTGTGCAGCTTCAGATAATTCAATTACCAGTTCTCTTTTCCAGGCTCCTCTAGTTGTCCCCTAACAAGATGCCTGGAGTCAAAAGAGGGTTCTTGAAGATAAAGCTGTGTGATTCCCTGGAAGGATTTTAAGCTCCTAATTTCCATGGAAACTTCAAAAAAAAAAATGTGAATGTGGCAGCTCAATATATTCACATTTTTACATTGTAGGGTAGCATAATTTGAGCCCTCTCCTGGTGTTGTGTTCATTAGTTCATGAAAATGGGTCCTTTTAAAAAATGTGGCCCACATGATAACCATCTGAAAACATCTATTTTAGGTTGCGCATAAAGAGCGGGTTAATAATACAGAACTTCATGATGTGATTTAATGCACTAGGGGAGATTTGACCCCATGTTTTTCCCTAGAAATTACAGGGACAAACAAGAGTTTGTATGACATATTCTCATAGAAACACCAGATGAAACAACACAGGGCCAAAACACACAGACATACACTGACGCACATAGCACAGTACATGAGAATGAATTCAAACGCTTCATTAACACACATCCTGCAGGCTGTCCTTGATTCATTTTGGCATCAACAGCATATTAACTCACACATCTACTGGGGGGTATACCATTCTAGTTTACAGGATAAAAATACACTCTCGCCCTCCACAGATGAGTTATACATGACAAGTCCAAAAATACTACTTGTATCAGGAGCTGAGATTAAATGATAAGAGTAATGGACGGACAAATACATGATGAAGACACAGCTGAGGGGGGAGAGAGAAAGGAGATAAAAGGTGGGGATTACACAAATCAACAGCAGTAAGTCAGTAGGGCAGGACAGAAGGGCGACGGATGATGGATGATAGAGAAGTGTAAGAATAGAGAGATGAAAATGACTGGTAACATCTGGACACACCGGGACAAAGATAGTGTCTTATACACTGACAATACGGTACAGTGCACACACACCAACACTTTTTCTATCAACCTACAGACAATATATAATTTTTATTTTATGACCCAAAGACACGATGTGGTTTCACTAAACTGGATATTGTTCACACTGTTGGTTTGTGTGTAAGTGTTGTGTGACGTCTTGTCTAATTAAACCTCGGGAAGTTTTCCTACATTTCCCAGAAACACTTTCAGCTTCCCTCAGCAAACATGCCTGGACATATCCTGCTGATGTTTATAAGTAGGTGCAGACTGCAGTGGTGATAATGATGGTACAGTAACAGCAAGAGTGTCATGGTGGGGCAAAAAGAGTCTTTGTCTTTGTGTCCATCTTCTGAAGCTACTGAATAAGTAGATCTGTTTATTTCTTTACAGAAGATTACTTCCTGTTTGACAAGATTCAGAAGTTAGTGCAACATGGTAAGTGACCTCTGTCTTTAGCTCTGAGCAGGTAACATATAACACAACATTTTCTATTTCAGGCATACTAATCTCCACTGCAGCTTTGCTAAATCCTTACGTAAAGCATCCTGCTGTCGCAGAAAGGAGGTACATAAATCTGAGTTATTATTGTTATTAATACTGAATATTTTGTGGTCATTTCAACATTATTTATTTGTTGATGGTATTGATGATATATTCTAATACTGTCATGTAACTCTCTCTTCTAAAGTTTTCCTTTTTTCCAGATTTCCTGTTTTATTTTGGAATTTCGCCCTGCTCTGATAGTTTTCAGCTGCTCCTTGTTATCACCCCCTTTCATCATGTATTTAATTTGTTCTATGTTCTACATCTTAACTTGTCCTCGTTAGCGGTCCAGCCTTGTTTCATTGAGTATTCCCAGTGTGTTTTAAACCTTTCTTCTGTGTATTTAGACTACCTTTGCCTGTTTCTGGCAAATAAAGACTGTCTTTTTGTTCCAAGTCACATACATTTTTTTTTAACTTTTATTACATACTGCAGCTGCCCTTATAAAGTATGTGTTGCATGCATATATGCACTTTTGACATGACATTTGAACTCTGAACCTCTTGCTCATATTTCCACTGTGCAGAGGATTGTGGGTCAGAGTTGCCAGAAAAGCCTGCTGGCTTGAATACTGCTAAATGCGAGCAGATGCAGAAGGACATCCTGGTATTTTTGGCAGACTGCATTTGACATATTATTTATTGGGACATACTAAATCTTCTTCTGGCATACTAAGTAGTCTGCTATGGGCACTGGAACAAACAGTGTGTTTTGGGGATCTCATGCCTCTCTGTGAGCCATGTGTTTGAGTCCAGCTCCTTGTGGTTTCATTTGATGTTACAAATATACCACTGGCTATACACTATGGAGCCTATTTTGTCTTTCTGGCTTGTTTCACAGCAGGAACCCCTTTATGTGAAAAATCAAAGTATTGATGCCATGCAAGCATAGAGCAGCACAGAAAGGCGAAAGTACCTCAAACCAACAGAAAATAGTACAGTAAACACGTACTGACTTTCCACCACTGCAAACTAATGTCCAAAACATTTAATTGATGCACAATTCATTGAACAGCCATAACATTCATGTGTGAGCTGTCTTACCTTTCTCTGTGCAAAATCACCCACCTTCCATTATTTCCATTGGTATGTAATATGCGAGGCCCAGGGCTATTAGCTAATAGCTAATTCTGCACTCTGAGCTAACCTGTTGTGGGTGTTTTCTGATTATTCTGCCTACTCTGTTCAGCTTTGGCTGCTGCAACAGCACCTGTGATTGGCAGACAGATCACTTTATCTGCAGAGACTCTGAGGACACACAGACTGACAGTCTCTGTCATATACAATGTTATACTGATATCATATGAGAGAAAGCTCATGAGTATCAGTGAGCAGCAGCCATAAAAGGGTCATGTGATATGATAATCTAGAAATAAGATAATATTCAATACACCATTTGGTATGGGAGTAAATACAGTAGAGCAGTATGTTTTCTGTCAAGTATATGAATATTTTAAAGTGAAACTGGAATTATGATCTTCTGTATAAGACTATTTTCAGCTTATTGTAAGTTACATATACATATAGTACTATATGGTGCTTACAACGGTCAGGCACACCATTATGACCACCTGCCTAATACTGTCCCCCTTTTCTGGGACCAGAAAAACAGTCCTGGCCTGACCTCTGAAGGTGCGCTCTGTGTATTTTGATACCTTCCTATCTTCAGCAGCATGAACTTCTCTGGTCTGTTGGATCAGACCACCAGGACCAGCCTTCACTCCCCACCTGCATCAGTGGTCCTTGTCCTCTCATGACCCTGTCTCTGGTTCACCGCTGGTTCTTCCTTGGACCACTTTTGATAGATCCTGACCACTGCAGACCAGAAACACCCCACCAGAGCTGCAGGTCTAGAGATGACCCAGTCCTCTAGTCATCACTGTTTGGTTCTTGTTACCAGTCTTACTCAAATCCTCACTCTTTCCCATTTTTCCTGCTTCTAACATTAACTTTGAGGATAAAATATAAATACAATGCCTTATCCCAGGTGTCACGATGAAAAGATAACTTCACTTCAGCCGTCAGCAGTCATGGTGTTGTGCCTGATGGGTGCATAATAATATCACTGATTATATTATTCAGTGACAACAAAGCCCTGCCCCCTTCCTGGCCTGTCTCTGCTGTTGTCACAGTTCATTTTGACATTAACATGGTGTGAAAGGATCTGATCAGTACCAGCATGTGTAACATCACATGCATAGCAGTTATAATAATAGGCAATATTCTGTGTGTGTTTGCATCCACGGTGATAGCTGACTCAAACTGATCAGCAAACGTTCTGTAATCATTAATCAGAACCCACTTTCACCTTCTCTTGTTTTCTTTCTCCCACATTTGTCTCAAATTTCTCGCTCCTCTCCTTTTTTCCTTTCTTGTTTGGTCCTGTCTATGCTCTAACAAATGGCCGGTTAATGAGTTTGTTCAGTGACGGCCTTGAACGCCTGCTCTTCTCACGTTGGTACTCAAACTTACCAACCCAAGTGCGCACACACACACACACACACACACACACACACACACAGTGAACTAATTGTTTCCCTTTGGACACAAACAGAATTGTGTTCAGATCCATCACTGAGCAGAAACAAACAGAGTTTTGACAGACACAGAGAGCTCTCTGGTACGAGGAAATGTCAGCGAAGCCAAACAGAGATTGGGTGATTGATGTGAGTGTAAAAATGATGGGGAGGATGGGTTGGAGACGAGTAGAGCCTTTGATCTCCTCTGACCTAGAATACAGAGCTGGCCCTGTAGTGCTACACTTACAGTACATACTGTAGATTTAGTACAACTCTTTATTCCTACCTCCAAAATTTCAAGCTGTTCTCCAGTAACTTTAATTATCATAATCTATATTTGAACAAAACATTCTGCATTGCAGAAATATGCTTTTGCACTTTCTTAGAGGTGTTGGTGGCAGATTGTTTTACTTCTGGATGGAGCCAGGGTAGCTGTTTTCCCTTGTTTCACATATAAGCTAAGCTATGGACAATGGTGATAACTTTATATATAGCATATAGACATGAGAGTAGGCAGTCATAAAGTAACAAACAAGAAACATGAAACCTTGGCTTAAAAATTAGGAAATGGAAGGAACAGTTTCATAATGGTGATGGTTTCAATAGAGGAATACTTCTATGCTACTGTGGTCTTGGGTATTAAGGCAAAAAAAAGATCCAATACTAAGAAATTCTCATTTCTCAGTTTGACTCTTAGCACCTATTGCTCCACAGCTTTACTAATCCTCCTGTTTACTCGGCTCAGTGTGCTTGTCCCCTGAAACCAAATCAAATCTCCAATAACAATAAGTGCAAGTGTGAGCTAACAAGAACAGACAAGCTACAATCTGCAGGTGAACTAGAGCGGTAATGCTAAATAGATTGTAATGAGGAGCAGAGGGTTTAGAGTTTCAGTGCCTGGAATAATGCTGACAACAGCACGGTCCAGCATGATGATGGTTGAGTCAGATGAAGGAGAGCAGAGTGGGTAGTGAGGTAAACAGGAGTAGTGTTTCAGGGTGATGTAAACGGTGTAGTATCAGTGAGCAGGCATGATGTCAGCTTGTTTAAAGTGTGATAAGACAAAAGGCCAGGGGGATCCTTGGTTGTGTTTGCTCCTTCTGTCTTTTCTTTGTTTCAGACTTTCTTCCATCTTTGGTATTATGGGAATATATAGCCAGACTATCCTGTTTAAGTTCTGATTGCACTATTTTTACATGGATTTTTTTGCAGGCCACATCAACATTAATTCAATGTGAAAATGTTTGCATTCCCTTCTTCTGTTTTTCACTCTCTCTGTCTCCTATTTTCACATTAATGCTTTTTTTGAGTCTCTATACCGACCCTGAAGTCCACAAACTCCCTCTCCTAAGACGTTCTGGCATGCATACATAAACCCACATGCTTATATACACTGGCAGATACCTTCTACACACATAGGGCACAAGGCAGTAACTACAGTATGCACATGCATGCACACAGAGACAATGGTCATCTGAGGAAGGGACAATAGTGTCTGTGTCAGTAATGCTGTGCCTGCCTCTGTGGGAGTTAAATGGATTCCAGCTAGACTCGCAGAAACAAAGGTTTCAGAGATCCAGGGTTTGCAATTTATATCGCCTATTCGGCCAAAACAACACAACTTTCAAAGTCCGTTCTTGAGAAACAGGGGTGAACTTTGTACATACACTTGTGAGATAAAAGTTTTATTGAGTTATGATAACACGTACGACTGTACAGCCTCTCCCTCTCTTGTTTTATATCTGTTTCTTTCTGGCTTTCTTATCGGACCTGGAACAAGGTGCACACACACACACACACACACACACACACACACACCTGGGTAATAGTTCTCACTAATGTGGCGCTCGCCATGACTTCACTCACGTACACGATTGACTCAGCATGGTAATAGCACACATCATGTGAACGTGAGCATGCAGCCTGAGACTGTTCACGTACAAGCTCCCTGTTAATCCTCATTTTATCACCGTGTATCGTCATGAGTGTTTGCACGTGTTGTAAATCACCAGTTTTGCATCCCATAATATTACCCCGCTGTTGCTGAGGTAACCTGGACTGACTGGTCAGTTGGAAACAGGACCTAATTACAATCTGCCACCCTCCACTCTTTTCCATGCCTACATCCGTCCTTCTTTGTCTGCACAAACCTCTCCTCTCCTTTCATCTCACAACTCAAACTTGACAGAAACGAGAAAACGAGGCTTTTTGATAGATGTGTGAGACAGAGCGCTGCTTACTGTCCTGCTCTTTCTGTCTCAGGCATCTGTCAATTAAATCCAGCTTGTCTGAATCCGTCTGATCCTCCTGACCCGCAAAGACCAAGCAGGCCGATCCAGGTTTGACTATAATAACCAGTCCTTAATTTGCAGAGACTCTATTGGACTGCAGTGTGCATTAAGGACATGGGGATCAAAGTTGGATGTCTGGGAAAACTGCCCTAAATACAGTGTCCTCTCACCATCTTTCTGCTTAATTCACACAAGCAAATGTGCAGCCTTCATTTTCTCTGACAGCTGTGTTAACACTGTACTAATGGCACCCGACCAGGACCCTTTAAGCTGTAATAGGTGTCCATAATAAGTAAGGCTTAGCCTACTGTTAGCTGTCTGAAACTATGGACAGTAAGATGTAGGTCAGGGGGCAGTCCCTTCGGACAGACACTGACAAGTTGGACATATACCATGTGTGTACATACATCCTTTTTTCATCTCATGTTTTCTTTAGCGAGTCATACAGACAATCTGAGTCCTGGTCTTGTTTAGACTGCTGTATGTCCACACATTAAGTCATTCTCTGCAGAAAGGTCAACACCAATCCTGATGAAACACTGACATTGCCAACAAGCACACAGACGTAGTTCAGCAAGAGTCAAACACCTCATTGCTCAACCCCAAAGCTTGTGCACCCCACCCAAACACTCAGAAATAGACCACCCAGTCCCCAGAGATCACTATCCTCCAGAACTGCATGTGCTTTGGGTGTATACCTAGAAAAACTCACCTATGATTTCATTGAGCTGACATTTTGAATTGACATCATCCACTTTTACTTGTATATATTTTGTGTTTTCTCGCTGTCAGTATCAGAGCAATAATTGGTCCAGTGTTTGACAGTCGCCTCTCCTCTTTCACAGCCTTCCTTTGTATTAGTATATTCTTGTCACTTATTTCTCATTTCTAATCTAACATTTTATATTTTGTCTCTGAACCCAAACTACATATTTCTACCTCATTTTCTCTCCCTGGTGGTATTGGACTTAGGCGTTCTTTTACTCTCCAGCCCTGTAGATCTGCGTAGTGACACGGAGCTGTTTCTGTTACGCTCCAAAATAAATTTGGCTTTATCAGGACAGAGATCAGGTTACCCTCTCTGCCCCATCCCTCACCCCCCCCTTCTCTCTCTCTCTCTCTCTCTCTCTCTCTCTCTCTTAAATATCCCTATTTCCTTGTATTCCTGGAAACAATTCCTCTCTTACCTATTTCCTCCATTTTATTTCTGCCTTAAAATTCAGCCTCACACTCACTTCCTGCACTGTCTGGTTCCCTTGTGGACTGGAGCGCAGTAAAATGAATGGCATAATTAGAATCACACACTCTTAATTGGCTCTTTCCCAGCTCCATTCATAACAACACTATTTAAAAGCACACCCCTCTCAGGGTGCCTGCATCTGTCACTGGAGGCAAAAGTGTGAAATTAAGCTCGCCAGAATGCAGTAAAAGCAGTGGACTCTGGACACTGTGTGTGTGTGTGTGTGTGTGTGTGTGGAGTACACTCATTAGCCCATGTCCTCTAATGAGAGCCACGGGTGGTTTAACACCTCGGTCCCATAGACGGGGTCTGGCTATGCCAGGCTGAATCCAGCCTGATTGTAATTATGGCAGTCAGTCTGACAGCTTCTAAAAGTTACATTGCCATATAACACAGCCAGTTTGAGGGAATATTTTCTCCTGAATAACGTTTGGTTTTGATATATCATAACGCTACCTTTCTAATCATAGTCCAAAAAGTCTGCGTAGGGAGGAGGTCATGGTGGACCATGGATAACTGGTTCCCTTTCGTGCCTATGAAAGGTTGTCAGTGTTGCATGAAGCCAAAATGGCTCAATAGCTGAGGAATAAATTTTATAGATCTTCCGGTGATCTGTCATGTTCACGCTGAGCATGTGCACTAGCATTTCCTTTAAACCCTCTCATTCACATGAACAGCAACACAAAAGTAACTCTGACTTCGGCTGTTAGTGCATTTTTACAACTTTTAGGGCCTAATGATTTGGGAAAAAGGCTATTCAAGCGTTCATACAGAGATGTTGATTTAACTACAAAGAATATATTCGCTGATTTACAGATTTCTCTTTTCCATTGGAGGTCAACGGAAACAGTCTCTTTGTGCCCAATGGCATCACATGTCAGAACTTATAATTTCATCATTTGGCCACTATGAAGACTTGCTTCAGAGCCCAGCGCTCTTCTTGAGGGCGTAGAGTGGACGGGTGAGTCACAGCTTCCACACAGGGGGCTGCTGTTCATGTTGTCGTGAAACAAATATACTTATTTTAAGCCATACCATGATGTTTAACTGAAAAAGTTCCATTTTTCTTTTGTTTCAGTGTTTCAGAGTGTGGATGCACTTTAGTTATATGGAAATGTGATTCTGAAGGAGATAATTGAACAGTGCACTGAAAGCCCTCTCTCTGCTACGTTCCTGTTCTGTAATTAGAAATGTCAGCGTTGACCTATTGTGCGTCTTTGGCCATTTCTCAGCTTGGCTTCTACAGAGACAACAGATGGAAAGGGAATTGAACCAGCAACCCTGTTGGCAGCCATTTGTAGTCTGGGAATAATTTCCAGTGCGGTCATGATGGAGTGGAGGCCAGCAAAGAGGTGATGCAAAACTGCAGGGATTGGTCCCATGATGTGTATGTAACAGAAAGACAGAGTGGAGCCCTGAGCCACAGTGAGCTAACCACAGTGAAGGTCTGCAATTAAGATTTTTTTTTCCTCCGAGAATAGTGAGAAAACAGTCGACTTCTGTCCTGACCATGAAGCTTAAACAAACACACAACACGGTGTTTGCTGCACATGCCATACTACACTCCTTCTCTCTTTTTGCACATGAAAAACTCTCGACAGAATTGCAAAAGCAGTTTAGCGTTGACTCGCTTATCAGTAAACATACACACCTCACAGACCTGTCAACCTTGAGAGAACTCGGCTTGAGAGCTTTTCCGAGCCGTCAGGGTTCACTGATTAATTTGCCATTCATATCATCCACCAGGCTTACTTTAATGAAATTTGCTACATATTATTTCTACCAATTTATTTATGCCCCCAAAAAACAGTGGAGAGTGCAGGCCGGCAGTAAATCAAATGCAAAAGCTGACATTTTACTGAAATCCATATCAGTGTTCCTACGTGGATCACATGAATGCTAAATGCACCTGTGGCTCCAAATTCCTGCAGTGAAGAGTGATCACTTTATTTGACACAAAGAGAGACAGAATACAACTAGTGAGGGGGATTGTCACATAATCCAAGAGCCATTAATAAGAAAAAACAAGTCTTGAATTACACAACCTAACAGCGTGTTTAAGCGTGCTCATGAAATGCACATACACATGATGCAAATGCATCCGCACACCATGATCTCACGCGCCTCAAGACAATCCATCTGCTATGATAAGCTTGTTTTTCATTTACACTCATCATTTCCAAATGCCACATCTTCCTTTGACTTATTTAGGCCAGTGACATATTCCATAGTGTTTAAGAGTGTGCTGAATGTACACACATATTCACAAACACACGCACACACACACACACACATACCCTGGCGATAGGCATAACTAGTGACGCTAACCCATAATATCCAATAATGGGATTAGATCCTTTATTCCACTGACGGAGAAGAGAAGAGTAAAGAGAGGAGTGGTCCCCCATGCACTGAGACGACCATAAAATCTATCCCCTGTGACGCTACAGGATTCATTCTAACACTCAATTTCTGTTTCTCTATATCCTCCTCAGTAGAATTTAAACCAAAAACACATGTGAGATTTTCAAAGTGCAGATGAGATGACACATATTTTAGAGAGATGCTCAGAGAGCTCAGAGTTCTTAACCTTAAGCCTGTTAGAACTAGGCTGACTCTTCATACCTTATCCGCCTGTGTAGACGTGGATGTAGTAATGCGATTGATTTTAATCGTTTAAGAGTAACAATAGAGACTTTGAGGAGGTATGAAATCCCATCAACTACTGTTCTTTGACTCTTTGTGTAACACCATGACCCGCCCTTTAAGTGTATGCCAGGTTACCTGACCTGTTGTATCACATGTCATGCTTCCACTGGACAGAGGAGGTAAATTTTAAACTTTAAAGTTTCTCTAAAGTTCAAGGTAAGTTCTAAAAGGATCCCTCCAGTGGATCACCTCAAGTCCTGAATCAGGACCCGTCAGATTCTGTGATTCCATGTTTCCAAATGACCCAAAATTTTGACAGGTGTGTCCAGCAAGCCTGGCAGCCAGATATAAAGTCATAAAGCCAAATATGACCTCAGTGTTTTCATTTTGCCAACACACACACCCATTCAATTTTTTTTTTTGAGTTCACTTCCAGTTCTGTCTTTGTGAAAATCAAGTAGAATCAAGGGACATGTCATCTGCAAAATTTATTATGACGCATCACAGTCATTTTTGAGGCTGCGCATCATGCCACAGTGACTTAAACATTTTGGTCGTGAGGAGATTCCCTTTATAACAGTCCTATAAAAGCCCACATCAGAAAAGAACATTTTATTTCAATGAGTCGAGTCCCAGATGAAAAGGCTTCTCTAAAGAACCTCCCTTTCCGTGCATCTGAATGATCTGAAAAACATCCTTCACATCCCCATGAGCCTCTTTCCTTCAATGTGGATCAATGTGTATTTGTGTGTGTGTGTGCGTGTGCGCGTATGTCTGTGTGTGTGTGTCTAACTGAATCAGGGTATTTTATTCCATTAGCCCATTCTGGTAGAGGACGCCATCTGTTAGCCGTTAAGAGCTTGGGAGGAGACCACCGACCCAACTGAACTTTCGTTTGCTGCCTGATTTAAGTCTCCCTATAACCTCCAAAATGTGACCTGACCTTCCTGCAGCCTATCACCTGCTGTCATCACAAAACTGGACGCACAACCTGTCCACACTTGGCTAACTTGGATGTTGTGAGTGCCTGAGTGCCTGCGTAACCATAAATCACTCAAGTGAAACATTCCTGTGTGTATGACAGTGTGTGTGTGTGTGTGTGTGTGTCTGTGTGTGTGTGTGTGTAGATGAACCTCTGTCGATTAGGTCAGGTAAAACTGTGAGAAACGCCACAGGAGTTTCTATTCTATTCTATAATAACTGTCAGGATTGATTAAAAAGAGCCTCCTGTCAGACATCGTCAATACAAAGTCCTCACCAGTACAGAAAAACTGATATGTGTGAACATGCTTATTTGACCTTGTGTTGTATAGCTGGACTTGCTGGATATTGCTGCTGCCCACATGTGTCATTTAGGAAACCCTGGTTTAGGAGATCACCATGGTGACCACTCTTTGCCAAGAGGTGCACACACAAACCAATACTCATCTCCTGTTTGACTAGAGAGCACATCAATTATTAATGGACTGTGCTCACTAAATTCATCTGCAGTCTCTCATTAGACAATCTCTTTAAGGATCACATCTGTGCTCCCATTCTGAGCGACTCCTCTTTGTGCTCTGATCATTATCAGCATGAAGATGTGAAACTACAGAAAAAAAGCTGTATACAAGGTCTATCACACAGAGGAGCATAATAAGTCTGTGAGTGGCTGAGTGTGGGTGGTTCTGCCAGCGGTATGTTGGAAGTCGTAATTACAGCTACAGGTGTTTTTCTAGTCGCACATTATTCTGCTCAACGGGAGTAAACGAGATGCAGAGATGATTTGGTGTGCGTGTGTGTGTGTTTTCTGGGCTGAGTGTGTTTACGCACAGAAGGGAGCAGGGACAGCCCCCTGACATGGCAAGTGCCAGACGGTGCGTTCTTGATAATTAAGCGACTGTGCGATTATGCAATGAACGTGACCATGCCAATGATAGACAAAGAAAGAACAGGGAGACAGAACAGGAGGCAGAGAGAACATCGTGTCTGGATTCATGAGAAAAAGAAAAGAAACACCACTGAGAGAAAAAGATGCGGGGAAGGACTCAAAGATAATAATGAGTTGTTTTTGCTGTTTGTTTGATGGAAACTTTTATGTAAATTGTGATTTATACTAGCAGTGAGCATGCACTAAACTATATTTGGAGGGGGGGTCAAGCAATGTGTTTATGTATTTGGAGAATGCTATGCTATGCTAAGTATCCATGACACACATACATGCACTTTGCCCTTGCACCTGTATCATTGTAACTCTAGCAGACTGTGTGTGTGTGTGTGTGTGTGTGTGTGTGTGTGTGCACCACAGGACTTAAACTTGGTTAGCAGCAGACTATTAACTTCTTGCCTCCTGTAACTTGTTGATCCTTTGGGCCTATCCATAGACACAGTCAGCATAGCATGCATGTTTTGAGTCTAAAGGTCACTTCAATGAGAGAAAAAAGATAATTCACATCGCAGAATCACTGATATATTGTTCAGCTCGAACATAACCTGCATCGCCATGTGGCTTTTTGGAAAATTGCAGCTCTCCAAATGATTTCAGAGCGTGACATACAAACGTTAGTGAAGTCGGATATGTTTGGCTTCCAGCTGGCATTCTAGTTCATCTTAGAGGAGTTAGATGAAGGTCGAGGTCAGGAGTCTGTGGAGGCCAGACACACCATTTCTTTATGGCTTTTGCCTTCTGCACTGAGGCATTGTCCTGTTTAGGGCCTTTACCGAAACACAAAGCTGTCTAAAGTATAGTAAGTATAAGTATATAGAACCACGTATGCTGGAGACTGATCCCAGGTTGTTTGTCAAGCTGCCCCCTATTAAAGTGATGAGACACTACATTGTACATTTTACTTTCAGAGCTACTTATTTTGAGTTCATCAAAACGTCTGTCTTTTTACGTGTATAGGAGGACCATAACTCGAATCACCCACTTTATATTCAGTCCTCGTGAACTTAAAATCCCTCCTCAGCTGCATCTATCGTTGGCTTTCTGTAAGAAGGTGTACATCATCAAAACGGAGCAATCTGCTGATATGAACTGTACTCGCACACGTAGACACGGTGATGCACGTACTGTATGCACACACAATTATGCACACATTTACCCAAGAGCCGTGCATGCACACACACACAAAAAAAAACACCCACGCACACCCTTGGAAGAAGCCACTCACACATCGCCCCCATAGAGTACATGTCAGTCCATCTGGGATCATTAACACTATGTTAATGAATATAGGGCCGGGGCCAGGAGCATGTGAGGAGCGAGTGAGAGAGATACAGAAATAAGAGATGGAGACAGAATGAGAGATAAAGAGGACAGAAGGTGGGAGGATGGAGGAGGATAATGGATTCTCTCCTAACAAATGCACTGCCCGAGGTACTTGTACAAGAGGAAGAAAATAGGGAAAAGAAAAGATTGAAAGTGAGGAGAAGGGGGAAGAAAACTTGACCACACCAAGACAGAGACGTAAGGAGCGATAGAGCATAAAAAAGAGTAAAGGAGAGATGATGAGGAGCTAGTCAATGTGTAAGTAAAACAAGAGAAAGTAAAGTAGTCAGGCAGAGATGTACCCAGTACATTGTGGCCAGGGGCTGATGAAGGCTCTGTGGAAATAACTGAGCAGATGAACAGAAGAAAGGGAAGGAAGGAAAGACAGCAGAGACAACAGATGAGCTGAGAGAACAGGCAGGGAGACAGACAAGGAGATACAGTATAACAAATGATGGCAGAGGAGATGAGTATTGTGGTTAAATATTTCACCAGGTTTTGTTTGTGCTTTTGTGTGTGTGTGTGTGTGTGTGTGTGTGTGTGTGGGCATGGAGAGTCCCTGGGAGACAGAAAAGGAGGACAGAGTGGTGGGAGGGAGCCAACGAGTGAAGTGTGCCTGTTGACTGGGCGAGTTAATGATTCCTGCGGTCTGAATAGTGAGACAGTGTTAGACCGTTGGGAGGGTGGGGGGTGCTCATTTACCCCCTACTGACACACACATGCAACGCTGTCTGTAAGTGTTTGTATGCATACTAGTTTTGATAGCCCGTTAGCTTATGTGTTGCATGACTGGAGACGGCTCACTCTCTGTGGCGACTTGCCAGAAGATGCTCAGAGCAGAAACGCCACCTCATCCTGAGTTTTCTGTTGCAAGAATCACTATTTGCCCCCCAATTGGGCTAAATCTATACACATGGAGTGCTATTAAGCAGAAGTGTGCCTGGCTGTGTTTGAATGTGGGGACCACCTGTATGCAGATGAATGGGTGTGAATAGGAGCCTGAGACATGCCTTTGTGGTGCCACAGAAGGAGCAGCTTGCCAGAGTGTGCCGCAATGAGCCAGAGGGCCGAGGGCCCGCAGGAGGCCGGGGATAAAGGGACAGAGGGCAGCAGGGTGACAAGCTGTCCATGTGTAGATGAAACAATGCCAAGTGTTAACAAGCCTAAGCTATCGGTAATGACAGAGGTTGGCTGAACAAAAGGAAACTATTTGAAATGCAATCTGTGATCAACTAGAGTCAATAAGGAGCATATCACAGCGATTTAGCCCCTTTAAGCCCCTTTATATCCCTTTCATTGTATCATAATGTTGCTCTTCCCAATGACCTTTCTAAGGCTATTTTCTGAGGGAGAGGCTAAGAAGGAGAGGCACATCAGCAGCTGAGGCAGCGGCTCAAGGGCACGATGAGTGATGACGTGATAAGGCCAGGACAAAAAAAGAGGCAGAAATCACCAGGATAACATCTAATGCAGCAACAATAGAGACAGCAGCAGAGTTCAGAGCACTCCTACACAGCTTTTAACTCCAATAAAAACCTGTGCAAGCATGTGTTTGGGCAGATGTGTTTATACACTCGACTGAAAAGCTCCTCTACCATCCCTGTTTGGTGCCTTGTTAGGTTTCAATGTGGCTGACGCCCAGTGTTTCCGTGTCTCTTTCATCTATAACACCCTCCGAAGTTTCAATTTGATTTATTCTCTCGTCTCTTTTAAACTACTCCTGCTTCATATTTCTGCATGTGTCTCAGGAAACCTTGTCAGATCTTGAGACAGACGTCCCCTGACCAGCTCTGATCCTCGCCTGAGGCCGACAGGATGACTGAAAATTTAATAGGCTAAAGGGACACAGTTTTTTTTCTAAATAACTGGCTCCCACATATCCTTAACCCCGCTTATCCAAACATTTATCCTAGCTGGGCTGATACTTTTCTTCTTCCTCGAACACCATCTGTTTGTGTTTGTACGGCTTCATTCCCCAAAACTCTTCTTCATGTTGCACTCATGTTGTTCGAAAATACATTGTGAGAGAATATAAGGAAGAGAAGATCAGGTATTGACAGGTACAGGTAGCACCACACGCTCTGTATTTTCTTCCACCTAATTGCACAAGTTATGTAATTGTGGGATTTCCATAGCATGTTGAACAACTCACGGCAGATACTGTGACGTCTGGAGACAAGTCCCGAGGAAATAAACAAGGTTGTTTCCGTTTGCTCAGAGGTTTGTATAGCTGTCAGGTTTGCCCCAGACTTCCTTTAATCCACTTTTAGAGCTGTCTAGCTTTCCATCTTCTCAAAAGGATTTTTTTTTTATTGTCTCTTTCCAGTCTGTGTGTGCCTGTTCGGGGTCTTTTTATGAGCCCATGTTTCTCTGTGTGTGTCTGTGTACATGTAAAGTGTGCATACATGAAGGATCCTAAACACTCTTGGCTGCAGTAGAAAAGAGGAGGTGTATTTGTGGGTTGTGAATATCTAAATGTGTCTTTCTGCCTTGCATCACGGTAGAGCATGTGTTACGTATAGTACGCTGCACGAGAAGGTCCCATGTTTGAGCAGCGGAAGTGCTGGCAGCGACGTCCACTAGGACAGTCATTCCTAGTGTTGTGTGTGAATGATAACTGGGTTCCTGTTGCTGCTTTGTCTGAATCCTGTGAATCACTGGCTAGTTTAGGAGTTTCTGGATTTCTATTTCAGTCATTCCACAGGAAGTGAAAATATACAATATGTTTAAGGCAGATGTGCCAGTAGAGCTAGGTGAAAGAAGGCAATCATTACAGGAATGATTGCTTGTGTATATGAAATCATCCAGAGGTTTCACACCAGCAGAATTCATCATGAACTGGACTTATACGCATTATTCTTTATCATGCATTAGTTCACTTCCTCAATCCTCTCCCTCCTCCTTTCCCCCTGTTTTTTGGGAGACACTGTAGAATGAAAAAGCACCCTCAGCCGTGATTAAACCCCCACTGCCTACAGGATACACAGTCAGGGTGCGTGCGTGCGTGTGTGTGTGTGTGTGTGATCCTCTCAGAGTGCCAGGACGTGTGTCTGCTTGCCCAGCCAAGCCTAGGGCCAGTCAGACACTTGTCTGCACACACACACACACACACACACACACACACACACACACACACACACACACACACCAGCTGAACCAGCCGCTAACCCAGCCTGGGCTCCATCTCTGCCCGAGGGAAGCTCTCTCCCGCTGGGCCACAATCGCGCAGACACCCCATGGTCTGGACCTTATCCACCCCATCTGTGAGGTTGTTTTCTAAAGTTACCTGTCTGGGGACGACTGAGCGGAGACCACAAGATTAGACAGGCTGATAAGATGCTAATAATTCTTTACTATCTGACAAAACCAAGCCTGCCAAGACAACAACAACCTGCAAGAGCATACAGAGCTCTCTGCAGAGGGGCTCTCAAATGATCGAAACACAACCTCTGGGACAACCACTGCCAAAGTCTTGTCACTTCATGACATATGAAAGCATCTGAAACATTCCATATTTACAAAATCTGCAACAGTTAACTGAGCAAAACAGCGCAAAAACAAAAAAAAAAAGTTGACAAACTTGTATTACAACACATAATAACAACCTGACAGCTCAAAACAATGCAATTGCAAAATACAGTACGTCACAACACAATGCAACCCAGCTCAACAGCAGCAGGACAGTGTCACAACATTAAAAAAACACAACAACAACAGACCTTATTTAATTATTAAAATTATACAAAAATAAAGTACTTTCCTTGAGCAGTTCTGTGTTCCTCTATATTCTCTGTATTTTATTGATTTATCTGATAAAACCTGTTGACAGTTGGCTTCACTTGATTCTAATTAAGTCTCTGATAAATCAGCAGTTTTTTTGTTGATATTATTTATTCCCATTTTCACTTTTCGTTGTTAATTAAGTTCTTATCTTATCACCTTGATATTCCATTTATTTATGACGCTTGTATGACAGTGTTATTGTAGCTGGAGTAGGTTGTTTTGGTGTTTTTCTGTGTTCCTGGTGTGCAGCAGATGGAGAGCCGGTGGGCGGGGTGTTCAGATTAATCTGCTCCTATTGGCTGGAACCACATCGAGGGGTGGGGCCACTGCCTGACAAAACAGACAAGTTGCGCTTCTCTGAACCAGTCAAGAGTTGCGACAGTGTGTGGTGTTTTGCTTCATTCTTAATTGCCTCGATTACTACAGGAGCGTAAAATCCACGTTTGCCGGCCGTGCGCGTATTTACGCATTGAAGTCTTTCAATTGCAGAAGTTACATACTCGCATACCAGTTGAATTTGGTTCGGTTCCTGTGGAGAAGAGAAGATATGGATTTGGTGTGTCTGGTGTGTTTGGCGCTGAGCATCGGTGCTTGGTTCGCCTGTGCGGAGAGACACAGTGTCTACTGGAACAGCACGAACCCACAGTAAGTACTGATCTGTGATATGTGTGCGCTCTGCGCTCGGAGTTGTCTGGGTACAGCTGTCAAACACTCACCTCTCTGTCTGTGGGAATTTTTTAATTTCTTAAAAAGTCTGTCACACCTAAAGTCTGTCGTGTGTGTGTTTGTGTGTGCGTGTGTGTGTGTGTGTGAGTGACCGCTTTTAAACGGTTAACCAACAGTATGTTGTTGTTTTCATTCATGTGACAATTAAAAGTTCATGTGACATTTAAGGTGTGCGTGTGTGTGTGTGTGTATGTGTGCGCGTGTGTACTTCTAGCTTTTAAACTCACCAAACAGGATTTGTAATGAGGTCTTTAGACTATGCAGCAGCAGTGGTGCGTAAATGCACCAGATGAGCGGATGCCCAGACAGATGGACAGATTCACCACTATATTTAACCGCAACTAGACGCAGACATACTCTAATAGTAGAAAATAGACTGACGAGTATTAACATGGCTGGTGACGCTGTCTGCAGGGTCTGCACCTGTGTGTTGGTGCAGTGTGTGTCATGGAAAGTCTATAAATGAAATTTCATAATCAGTTTCATCGAGATGTCACATCAAAACTGTCAGTGTGTTAAATGTTTTTTCATTGAGGGAGATGTG
The DNA here is from genome assembly GCA_029721515.1 of Synanceia verrucosa. Taxonomy (NCBI): domain Eukaryota; kingdom Metazoa; phylum Chordata; class Actinopteri; order Perciformes; family Synanceiidae; genus Synanceia; species Synanceia verrucosa. The sequence goes on along the minus strand of CM056557.1, from coordinate 16,076,828 downwards.
TGTGTGTCAGGGAGTAGAGGCACATATTGCTGATTATTTTGTGCTGAGGTCAGAGATGTAATGCTACCCGACCACTCAGAGGGATCGATGAAGGTTGACAGACGCGCAATATCGCAGTGCGATTTATTGAGCTTTTAGCGTGAAGCGAGTGATCCATGCTTGAAAGACAGTATTATTTTATAACCGAGCTGAAACAGAAGGACGGTCCCTGCTCAATTAAACCCGCCACTGAGACTAAACAAGGGCAAAAGCCATTATGGCCTTTTAGTCTCGTCTTGATTACATTAGCGGCTCTCTAACTGCCCTTTAAGAATGACAATAGACGTGGGCTTAAAAAAGAGCCCCTGCAACAAGGAAAACAGTTGTCCTGATAATTGGATAAGGAGTCTGATGGAAAGTTCTGTCCTCATGAGCAGTGTTTGTGTCATAGGTTAGTTCATGTGTGACTCACCTGGCCTGGGTTTGACCTACCTGAGTTTTACACCTGAGTCACCACACACAGAGGGAGTGGAAATCTGGCTCAGGTAGGTGAGACAGAAAGGAAAGCTAAAGGAAATGTGAAACCAAAGGTTTGTTTTGCTTCAGGACAAAAGAGTGACCTGGAGCTTAAAGCTTTTGTTTAAATGATGATGAAGACAAAAGGAAGAAGCAGAGACTTAGACCTGGGGTCGTCTGCTGCCTCTAATCCAGCCCCAGATGATGTGAAATTCGTAGCTCTAACCTTTTTTTTCTGGATGTTTAAACATATGCAACAACTTGACACATCACAAACACTTAGCTATCCTACTTCTGATTGTGTTCAACCAAGACCTTTTAATTTTTCTTTATTCACTGGAGAGGAAATAGAGATTCTCAGGAAGTCAGGGACAAAAATGAGTTTCAGGAGGATAATGGCAGCTAAAAGCCAAAATGAAACCATAATCGCCTGACCCCCGCATGCCACTCGTATTATATTTTTTGTCACATTTTACAGCCTAATCTCCATTAGTGCTCTATAATCCTTCATACCCAGATCCCCCTTCACCTCCTCCTCTCACATCTTTCCGCTGTCCTCTCTTTCTCCATCATCTCTCTTGTCTTCTGGTTTCCTGCTTGTTTCCAGCTAAAGGCCCACCTGCTCTGAACCGTTCCCCGGTGATCAATCAGTCACCTGTTCAGGCTCATGTTGATCCATCAGCAGGGCTTTGACAGCAGCGGGCCGTGGATAACCGATGCTAATTGATTCTTGGTCTGATTGAGAGCAGCAGTGATTTGTCTAAGGTGGAGGACAGTGACCAGATGGCAGCAGTCTGTCTGCCCATTCATGCTGGGGAGCATTAGAGATAGTAGTACACCGGCAGCAGCTTAGGTCTGTGTAAACACAATGTATGTAGGAGTATGTTTGATTTTTACCAACTTGTCAGTACAATTTAGCATAGTCACCTCCAAACCCTGCAGGGTTTGTTACACTGTGTGTGTGTGTGTGTGTGTGTGTGCGTGTGTGTGTGTGTGTACAGTTATCCTTCCTGACAGGTGGAGAGGCATGTTTTTCTCAGTCTTGTTTTTACATTACGTGTCTCTGCCTGTGTTGATTATATGTGTGTTTGTGTGTGACGGTTTGAACTTGCGCTGCTCTTTACCAGCTTTTAACAGGAAGTGATTTTGTTTTTGTTGTGGCTGGAGAGTACGAGATTGTTAATGCATGTATGTGGCCCAACGCCTGGGTAAAATAAGGAGTGGCCCTTACCGTAGGCAGTCTTACAGAGATGTGTGACTCACACTTAACACGCACTAGGGGGCAAGAGGGAGGACTTGGATGTTAATATTAGCTCCAGCCAGCATTCCTCCCTGCTGTTACTATACTCAACCCTGTCAGCTGTGTGTGTTTCTCTGGCTGTACTGTACCTGTCTGTTCCTCTCCCCGTCTTCACTCCTTCTCCAGCTGGGTCTCCTCCCAGACCGACTCGCCCTGAGCCCTCCATTTCTTTTCTCTCTGCTCATGAAAGATTTCTACTTTTCTGCACAGGTGTCCATGCTATTAACACAGCCTCCTTTATACCTGTTATCAGTGTTATTTGGCTGCTTTCATCCATCCAGACTGACCTGGGTTTATTTCCCAAGCTCCCAGTATCTGTGTAAATATCTTTATCAGGAGTTTGGTGTAATGTAATATTCTGTTTATCTCTGCCAGTGTCTGGCTCTGTCTGTTTTGAAGCAGCAGGGCCTGCCTTGACACGTACATGAGGCCTGGAGGATGAGTCCAGCCCCCCCACTCCCCATGTTCACCATCTACATTTTATACATTTTATTTACTTTCGCTGTTCTTTCTCTATTTCCACTCATAATTTTCCCCTCCCCACCCAATGTCCCGTCTGGTCGTTGGTCTTTAATCTCACCAAAATGAGAACACACACACTTACACACACACACTAACATAGATTACAGATGGCTTGTAATCTGACCATCTGACCCATAGACTCAAAACCATCATTCTGCTGCCTTCATTCTATATATAATATATATGTATGCCTTCCTCTGATCCTGTGATGTAACCTCTGTCTGTTTCATTATACACTATGTCCTCTATAGTCTGTGTATCTGGGTTGGTGAGTTATTTGTGTAATCATTACAAACTATATATATATATATATATATATATATATATATATATATATATATATATATCTGTGTGTATGTGTGTATAAATTGTTGAGTAAACCTCACAGTGGATCATTCCCACCATAATCTCCCAGAAAGGATACTACATCAGAACAATCAATTTCAGGCACTATAGGACATCTCTGTTCTGCTTGCTGTGCATCCTGTCCATTTAATATCAGAAGGCTTTGTGTGTGTCCCCTGCTGATATAACTGTCCTCTTACCTAACACACTTATAAGTGTACACACATACCTTTCTGCATCACAGCACCCAGCTTCACCTGGGGATGACAGTGAATAAATAAACTATACTTTTATATGTGTGTCTTATGTATGTGGATGCCCTCCTCCCCCGTCACAGTATCCATGCACCTCTGTTTTCTCTCTGCTCTTCCTCTCGCTTCCTTATCTGTGGTCCAGACTTCCTCCCCTCCTCCCATCAGTCCTCCTCTCCCTCACAGACCTTCCTCTGTTTTTGGCCTCAGTAGTTTTCCACAGGGGGAAGACAGCACCTCTCTGCCCCGGCTCTGCTAACACGAGAGAGGCCTGCTTTTTTGCCCAGCGTTATTGTAGTATTTGTGGGCAAGCATGCGTAATGTGCATGTGTGCGTATGTGTACACTGCTCATTCACAGCATTTCAGGCATACTTTGGCATTGCTGTCCACTCATAGCCCACTATCGCCCTCTAAAGGACAGCGTTGGCAACAGATTTCTGTCAGATGGACTTTGCTCAAGTATTTAGACTTTTTTCCTGAAATTAATTCAAAACAAACTCTTCTTTTTTTAAGTAAGAAGTTGAATATTTAACATAAGATACTGAACATTTTCCCTCTCTCTCAGCTAGACAGGCACACAGATTAACTCTCTGTGACCCCAAAACATATTAAACCAAGCATGATACCATTTGGCCTTCCTCTATTCATTGCAGACAGAATGAGAGGCTACAAAAAGAGAGACCGGGTGAAAAGATTTTAGGGGGAAGAGAGGAGGAGGAGGAGTAAAGGCCGGGGTGCAGGGTGAGAAAAGGGTGAACTGGAGAAAGGGATTTGTGTTGAGAAATTAGCCTGGATGAAGAGTGCTGGTATATTATGTCAGCATTAAGAGACAGGAGAATATAGAGCGTAGAGAGACGGGGGGATGGGCTGGTTTTGGAAGAATAAAGGAGAGGCAGACGGAGGGAGGAGAGAGTGGACAGTGATGGATGAAGGGAGGGGAGAAGTTTGGAGTTGAATAAGTGAGAAACGGCAGGGTTGACAATTTTAAAAGCTCATCTTGCAAGGGTTTTAACTACAGTTGAGTAGAGTAGAGAGTATAGCTGGCTTTACAGACCAAGCAGAGACAGAAGGTGGAAGAATTCCCATTGTGTTTCTTATCACAAGACAATGAGATAGAGGAGGAATGAGGGTAGATTACTCTGAAACGTAATTTGGACATAATGGAGTATCCCACTAGTGAGCAGCTAAATCCATTAGACGCACTGACAGATCCTCAGCCTGTGTGAAAGGAGGTGTGAATCTGCCATACCGCAGCAAATTAATAGGGTATTAAGTGTACACGTCAAAGTAAAAGTGTGTGAGGCTGTGACGGGAAATTTGATGAGTGCGCCTTGTGAGAACACAGTAAACCATCTAAACCACACCCCCCCCGTTGTGACATTCCAGCGTGTGCACACTTACTACTGACTACCTGCAGAGCAAATGGTGGGGGGATGCATCTGTTTAGTGTTTCGGTAGTGCTGACTCGCTCCGTGTGTGAAACAAATGTCTTCAGCGCTGACTCAGATGGTAGCCTGTGTGAGAAATTGCGACCCTGAACTCTAACCCCTCGACCCGGCTGCCAGTTTGAAACACTCTCCCCAGAGGGACGGTGAAGGACAGAGTCCCTGTGTCAGTTATTTGACCGAATCCAGTAAAAGCTGAAGAGATGAAGAAAAGGAAAAAAGAAAATGGAGGTTGTACACAGACAAGGACAATGGCAGTACTTCAACACAGCTACAACTTGCTTGCTGACGCAAAAGCAAGAGTAGCTCCATAGTGAGAGATGACCTGTTTGTGGCAGAGAGGAAGAAAGATACAGCCACCTTCAACCCTTGCTGTTTACCCACACCTCAATCACATGCAAGAAAGCACACACACTCAAACACTCAAGAGGCCTCAGCAGGCCTTGATAAACAGATGTGCTCATGAGCCTGGGGCACGAGACGCCCTGAATAAGGCTCTTCAGAGATTCCCTCTCCCATGAAAACACCCACAGGAGGAAGACGCCATGTAGAAAAGGAGGTTTACAACAACTCACACACCTGGCTCTCCCTCTCACATACGACATAGCTATCACATCAGTGCGACTCTCACTCTCTTGAGATCTGTCAGTCGAGAGGCGAGAGCAGAGAGATCCAGGAGTCTCTGGGAGTAGAGAGCTTTGATGAGTGAAACGTAAAGTGGAGGGATGGAGGGAAAGACGCAGGTTTGTAAAACACTGACTCAGTTCAGCAGGCGTCCATTAGCTGGAGCTCCTTGTGGTCGGATTAAGATAACACAATCCACCACAAAAAAACACAAAAACTGATTTAAGGAGAAACTTATCTAGACAACCCAAATGCAACCGTGAAAGTGCTATAATACACAGACTGTCATATGGGCTCACATATAACAGTTACATGTCAGTGAAAGCTCAACATGGGGTAAGGTAGAGGGGCCCTGTAGCCTTAAGCTATTCTGGCTTTGGGGAGAGAAAGGGTATAATAATTACACCCCATTCATTCCTCCTCCCCTCCTTTTCTGGAGAACACGTTGGCCCCAGACCCCTAACAGCTTTTAATTAGCCAGACCAATGGGTTAGGAGGAGGAGGAGGCAAATCAGGAGGTGAAGAGAAGGATAAAAGGAGAGTTTTCTTAAGGAGTCGTGAATGAAATTAGCAACAGAATCTGTTTTTGTTGGCTTTTGACAAGCCAGTGTGTTCACACAGTGGATGGCCAGGCCTCTAACAAGGACGCAGTGTGGGAAAAAGGTATATCCCATACAATTTAAAACTACTCTTTACTTTGGAGGGAGCAACTAGAGATCTTGAAGTGTTTTCTCCAACTCTGTTATTACTGGTCTGCCTCAAAGAAAACAGGGCAGAGAGGAACAGGATGAGAGTAGAGATTATTTGGCCAATTAGGCTGCTACAGGCTGTCTCTTTTCATTTCAAAGAAACACTTGCACTCACAAACACAAACAAAGGCGCACAGCTCACCTACACAGGAGTGCACACACACACACACACATACAAAGAAGCTTTTCTGAGAGAGCAGTGATTGTGAGGGGAGGGCGGTGATCAGCCTGTTAGCCCTGGATAACAAGTGGAGAGCTGTGCTGAGTGAACAAAGCATGTTTTGACAGGTATAGGTTAGCACTAACCAACGCACGCACGCACACACACACACACACACACACACACACACACACAGACAGGAAGGAGGGGTTAGAGGCCCAACTTTGGAGCCAGTTTGTCTGACTTGGCCTGGGGGTCCTAACAGGAGCCACAACAACAGGACAGGGGGGCTGGGGCCACAATGTCCCACACTTTGAAGCTGGGACACACACACACACACACAGTTACAGCAGACACACAGGAGCTGTTTTCTTTACACTTTCACTCTGTGCAACACACTAAACATGGACAAAAAGCCATTCAACTTAAACACAGATTAGATGTGAGGATTACAGCCTGTAATCAGAGTAATATGTAACTATCAATCTGTCTTCACATCCTGGCTTTTGGCAGATTTCACAGCAGTAGTAACATGCCTGCCAGCTGCACAGCACACATTTACAACATGTAAAAGTGAACTTAGTTGTAACTTGAACCCAACTCTGAAAACTGATTTTATATTGGGACTGAACAAATTGTGCAGTACAGGATTTCTATACTTCATTAGGACACCAAACAAGCAGAGGAAGTGAGTGAAGAGGAGACAGGGAGGCTCAAAAGGACCCATAAAACTAAATGAAGGGTACAGATGAAAAGAGAGCGACAGTCTGACTGTCTCCTCCCACTCTGTCTCCGTCTTTGATGAAATCAGAGAGACACTGAGAGACAGATCTTCAGATAGAGACAGCAAATTAGAGTGAGGTAGAGTCACAACAGGAGCTTCGACACTGATGGACAAACATCAGTTTAAGGAAGCAGGAAGAGCAGAAGGTGCGTGAGTGGGATGGTAGACAGGCTTTATGAGATTCTAGGCGTGTTTTCATGTCTAGGTGAGCAAGTCAGGCCTGATTGGGCTCTTTCTAATTCTGTCAAAGTGACAGGTTTGCACAAGTTCGCCGAAATACGTCAACACAAACACCGTCACATGGTACCTGACCTCCACCCTAGTAGCCGCACCTGTGTCTTAGCGTGTGTCAACATGTGTTGTTCGTGTGAGTAATGATGTTTCTGCACGTGCCTGTGTGTGATTATTAGCCCTCATTGTTATTGTGAACATGTGTGCTGTCAGGGATGTGTGTATAAAAATGAGACTATACGCATTGTTCATTTTAGCTGGATGAAGACATTTGTCAGTAAGCTCCTCCTTTCCTCCTGTCTCCCTGCAGCTTCCTGTGGAACGACTACAGAGTGGAAGTGCGCATTAACGACTATCTGGACATCATCTGCCCGCACTACGCCCACGGCGAGGTGTCATCGCACGCAGCTGAGCGCTACGTGCTGTACATGGTGGAGAAGGAGGACTATGAGGTGTGCAAGCCCCACTCCTTCGACCAGCTCCGTTGGGAGTGCTCACGGCCGTTCGCTCCCCACGCCCCCGAGAAATTCTCCGAGAAATTCCAGCGTTTTACTCCCTTCACCCTGGGCAAGGAGTTCAGACAGGGAGAGAGCTATTATTATATCTGTAAGTATGAATAATTATGTTTTTAACAACTTATTGTAAACCTGACAAGGTTTCCTGTATTCAAACATTCCCTTCTTTTTCACAGCCAAGCCAATGCATCACCATGGCCAGGAGTGTCTGAGGCTCAGAGTGGATGTCGTCGGGCATAAGGGCTCCGCAAAGACCAATCTAGATAAATCCAAGGCAGAGGATGCAGGAAAAAGTCTGGATGGAGGAAAGGGGAAGTTTCCTGCTGCTGGAGGAGTTCACAACCCCTCCAACCGGCTCCCAGCAGGTGAGGATACTTTGAGCTAAATACCAGACAGATGCAAAATAGTCACAGCAGTCCTGTGTCTGAGAGGAGCTCAGCTGGGTGTGTTTACCATATCTGAATGATGAAATCCAACACTGACTCTCCCTCCCTTGTCACTCCTCAGATGACCCTGATGCTGTGATGGAGCCAAACGTCCAGAGGAGCATCGGCAGTTCAGGAGCACGGCTGGTCTCCTTTTCCCTCTCCTTCACTACCATCCCAGTCCTATTAGCCCTGATGCTACACTGAGGCTCAGCAAGACGCCTCGACAGAGACAATCCTGAACCAGTGCTGGCCACTGGGACCATGAATGAACACTTTTTTTTAATCCAGATTTTTTTATATGAATGTGGACAGTGCTGTCAGCGTGTTTGTGTGAATGTGGAACGTAGAACGTTCCTAAGAAGAGGACCTTTTTTATTATGTTATTATGAGGATGGAAGTTCTCATTTTTTGACCCTTTAAGATGCACTCATTTATCACTACGAACAAAACTGCAAGCAAACTGATCAAAAAGACTTAATGGATTAATATGAAATTGAGAATGACAAGAGGATTACAGTGTCTTCATTATACTGTGTTTTCACCATTGGTACAGAGTTGCATTATATTCTTCATCTCTAGCTGTTGATGTCATTTTCCTTCATCTACATTTAGAGAAATTAATAATTCTGTGTTTTGGAAATGTTGTCTTCTACTGCCAAAGTAGTGTACATTATGTAGGATTTGTGTCATGTTGTTGTGTAGCACTCCCGGTTGTACCTCTTCAAGTCTGTTGAATCACCACTCCATACTGATATGTAAGCAGTCACTGTGGTTTAGGTGAACACCACTGAAAGCAATTGACATCACACATTTTTCAGTCATAAAACAAATTGTCTAAGCCAAACCAGTGGCTTTCAACCTCTTGTTCCCTTTTTTATAGCTCATGAGCCCTTAAAGTGATGCCTACTGCTGCTCATGTAACATGAAACAGTCAAGTTATTTAACGTCACTGAAAACATTAGAAGAATCAGATTAGAATCAAATTCTTCCTCTTCAGTATTTCACTCATTTCTACTGTACATGGTACACTGGCTGATGTGCAGATGGGATTCCACTCACACTCACTGTCAAACCTCAAACCGAAAAGACTTGCCAGGAATATATTTACAGTTGTCTTGTCGAACATGCTTGTGTCATTTTGTAAATGTTTATATGTAAATGTGTACATAAAGAAAAAACTATAAGAAACTGTTTTAAGATGTGAAAAAAATCTTTAGTGAAATAAAAAAAAAAGTGATGTAATGAAAGTTTTTGTCTGGTTTTTATCAGCTCCATTCATTTTTGGGTCTTGAAAACCGGCTGATGTCATTAAGATTTTTTTAATGGATGACACAATATTTTTGGCAAAGCGTTACCCGTCTGATGAAATGTCTCCCCCCTCCACATTTCCGCTCCAGGTCTTTCTTAGCCTGGATTCTCATCCCCTCTCCTCTGCCCTCTTCTGTCTTTTATCCCTGGTTTACACGGCTTTCCCTGGCTTAGATTTCACAGTCTGAAAACCAAACACGAAAACCAAGAGGGGGGTGATGAAGGAGCGAGAGAATGAGAGAGAGGCCCACAAGCAAACTGACAACTGGGTGTGAAGGTGTCACTCTCGCCTCCTCACTCACACTCTTTTTTCTCCGTCTTTTGCCCTTTCCTTTACTGCTCCACTCTTCAGAGGATCCATCTTGTACTCAGTGTTATGTTGGAATGAAGAGGAGCACAGTGCCTCCACCTTCATGCCTGCAAACCTCAGAGCTGACTGAAAACTGTCAAAAGTCACCATCCCCTGTCAAACCACGCAACATACACATTCAAAACCAAGTTGTTGGTTTTTCCATAATCACATCATAGTTTAAATTCACAGCGGATGATCGCACTCAGAAATCTAGCAGACTTGTATCTGGATGGTTCTGTGATGTAGGTTCGTGCCAGATGAGACAGGACAAACATGGAGATATTCACAGTAATGTTTCATGATGTCATACAGTGATGTAAAGCAAGTAAAGCTGCAGTCAAGTTGCAGCTGTAAGATTTACAATACAAAACTGATAAACCAGCAATTTCTCAGTAATGAGGAACCATTCAAAGCCTTTTTCAAGGTAAAATACACCTATTGTTAGATATGGTGGCCGTCCAAGTGCAGGTTTACTGACGCACAGGGTACATCTACATGCAGCACAACTAAAAACACACACTTATGATTATGAAATAGTAAGAAGAATCCCTAAAATCAGAAATTTGTACAACAAATGTAGAATGAAAATCTGAAAACTGGAGGTCCAGAAACCCTCCAGTTTACTGGGATTTTCTGCTGTCATATCAGTTGAAGGTATACATTCTCATAAATGCAATATTTTCACAATTTTACATCAATGTTGTTTGTCAAATCTTAATCTGCAGACTGTCTACTAATATAGTTGCAGAGTATAGTAAGCATGTCACAATGTGCAATGTGATAGAGCAAAAAATATATATAGACAGTATATATAAAATAACCTTCCTCTCTAACAATTGAACATACTGTTGTCTGGAAATAAAGACAATTCATTATTGCGTAACATTTAAAGTTACGTCTGAAATATCAAGGCTTGACAATTTAAAAAATAACATTTGTGCATTTAAAGGAGGTTTATGAATAGCAATTTAATATAAAAGAAACCAGAGACAAGAGAGCCTCTATGCAGCAATGACATTAAGAATAATGACATAAGAGATTATGTGAAAACAAAATGAAATGTCAAACAGATGCAAACTTCAATCGCAACTACAAGAGCATGTTGGAGATAAATATACATCAGAGACTGCTGCTAAAGGTCAAGATTGAGATATTTTTGAAATGTGTGAACGCGTTTGTGTTAAGAGCTTCAGCAAGAGGCTGCACGGCTGAAAAGCTCGTCCTCTCTGCAGCTCTGATGCTCGGTCCTGACAGCTGGATACAGGAGGGATGACTCCATGATGGTGTGAGGTGAGAGAGACATGTTCATGAGCACATTTTAGATAATTACCATGAAAAGCACCTGAACTTCACTAAATGGGAAGATGGAGGTAATTTGAGGTTCTAATTCACAACTTGAAATCCGAATCCTCATCTTAAATGCTGGATGTAATATCCATGAAATAACATTCTGCAGCCTGAATGGTCCACTGACTGGATGAAAAATGATATACGGGTATGAAATCAATCAAATTACACCGGTGCACCCCAGTGGAGTCTGTATTTAATTGTAATTTTAAACAGTAATATCATAGCTTTGTTCATTTTGAAAACCCAGTATGCCAGCAACACTTACTAACAGGAAGAGTGGTGAAATAAAAAAAAACAAACCAGTGGCTCTAAGCTTTGGCTGTCAAATAGTGACCAATTACTGTGATGCTTTTCTTCTCATGCTGTTCTTTTCAGAGGCTGGGCGATGAAAAAAGGAAAGAGAGGAACAAATTTAAAAGATGTTTCTTCTGATTTACTATTCCTATTTAGTTCGGCTCCTCTGGAATCTGACATAAAAGACAGATTAAAAACAAGAATCAAGAAAACCAAACAGTGAAAACTAAAAGCATTTGTGCTTCACTTCTTTTGAATTCCACTTCAAGTTTGCAACACAGGCTTTGTTATAAAGTCATAAAAGTAATGCATCCATGCCCACATTACATGTTAAAGAGGATCTAATTTCACGGTAACGCTGCTCCTGAACTGCCAGATATGTCTTGTTTGAATATGAAAATGAAATATGAAAATGAGAATAACAGTAGTAAACAACTACACCTATTTGTCTCTAGGTCAAGGTCTGATATGCAAAAATCTATCTGGAAACTGCTGACACACTGCTGACCTCTTAAAAGGACATTATCCTCACACCTGCTGTTGTATATTAATAAGTTATGTTGTATATTTTTAACTGCTGCTATATCTTTCAATTCCCACTGTACATATACCCACCACTTATTTATATTCTCAGGTATCTTGTCTCTGGTCTCAGGTCTCACATTTAAACCTTCCCACCGCCAAATCATTTCGACGTGATGACGCAACAGACAGTACGTTTTCGCTTCGGCACCCTATTGGAATCCACACATCCCGCTTACCCGTTCAGCCAATCAGAGCGCAGAATCACTGAGCATACTGATTGCAAACACGGAAATAAAGTGAGATAAGGAGAGCGTCGGCGTACTTATTTTCTGTATTTAATCGCATGAAATTTAAGTGTCTGGTTTTAAAAGCAGACATTTTACGCGCACTACCGTTCAGTGTGTTGTGTTTTTCCTCTCTCCTATGGATTTAATGCAGCTTCTGTCATGGGCCTGCATCGTGTTCACAATCGGGATGTTCTCGACTGGACTGTGAGTTTAAAAGGCTGTGCAATTTAAACTCAACTATTCATTCTCATGTCATCCTGCTACTGTATTGGTTGTTAGGAAAGATGAGCTGAATCCATCTGCCACAGTGATTGGAGCTTGTGATGGAATGCATTGACCGCGTGTGTGTGTGTGTGTGCGCGCGCGTGTGTGTGTCTAGGACCGACCTGAAGAAGATGAGGGAATCCAAAAGTGCTGACAATATCCAGTTCCTCCCTTTCCTCACCACCTGTCTTAAGTGAGTGTGTGTGTTTAATCCTTCACAGTAGTTCATTGTCATCCTGCTGTCCTGGTCAGCACATCTGACGCTCGTCTTGTTTCCATAGTAACCTTGGGTGGTTGTATTATGGGCTCCTGAAGAAAGACCAGACGATCATCGTGGTCAATGTTATCGGAGCTCTACTCCAGATCCTCTACATCGTCGTATACTTGCAATACACCAGAGAAAAGGTCAGAGAGGAAAAGCATACACACTGAGGATCAGGGTGGAACCCATTTTATTTGTGTGTGCGTGCCTGTCTCCGTCTCAGCACCTCTGTTTGTGTTTCAGAGGCTGGTGATGTCTCAGACCCTAGCGGCCGCGATGGTGCTGTTCTGCAGTGGCCTCTACTTCACCACGTTTCTTCCTGAGGGAGACACTCGGCTCAGCCAGCTCGGCCTCATCTGCAGCGTGGTCACCATCAGCATGTACCTGTCCCCACTCACCGACATGGTACATGCTCACCTGCATCATCACAGACAGATACAACAAACACAGCACGTAGGCCAAAAGACAAATAAAAACTATCACAATATCTACTCATCAGTGGTGGAAAGTGATACTAGTACATACTCAAATATCAAAAAAATCACTTGATAGCTAGTTCATCTGCAGATTAAGATTAATAATAACAAATATAAGTGAGTATTATTACAGGTAAAGATAATAAGACCTCCTTTGTCCCTGGGGGGAATTCATAAGCTATCTGGCTGCAGCCTTTATCAGAACATTTAAGTGATTCACACATTAATACGCCATTAATTATAATTCAGTAATATAATATATATTATTCTGCATCATAGTACTTTTATTTTGGTACTTTAAGTTTAGTTTGATGCTAATATTTTTGTAATTTTTATTCAAACAGAATCCAGCAGATTTACTTAAAGCAGCAGCACGCTGGTGTTGCTACTTTACTTTAGGAAAATACAGTATTTGAGTACTTTTTTCCACTTTATGCTGCTAACATGCACATTATCAGAGTGACAGCGGCGATGAAACACTTAGGAGCTTTACTGATTTGTCAAAAGACAAATACATTCATTATCAACACTCACTTAAGTCATGTGTGAATGTAAAAAGCTCAAAATTGACTGATTTCATGCTTTCAGACATGATACCACGAATGTTTCTTTCACAGTTAATTGCTTGTTCTGTTGGAAAAAACTAGCAAGTTTATTAATCAGCCAATCATACATCAATATGTTAGTGTCACCCTCATTAAACTGATGTTCATGACATCTTAATAAGAAACATTTACATTTTTTGTTATATTTTACTTGAGTTTTTTTGGTTGCTTTATTTGTCACCCGATAATTCTTGTTAAAATAGGCCAAGCAGTCAGCAGTGATTTATCACTGAGCTTACTGTGGAAGCAGTCATTCATGGTAACTAGTTATGCCTGCTTTTCCGCCCATTAAAACCTAGAAAGAAACAGTCAAATGACAGCTGTCTGCATTTCTAAGTGCGGCTTTAAGTGCATGCCTCTGAAATATGTCGTTCAGTTGCAGGAGCACTTTGGAAAAAATCTGCAGCACAGGGATTTTACAGTGAATTTACAATGGGGGAAAAGTTAGCTTTAAATAATTTGTTAATGTAATTCATACATAAAAAATACAAAATACAAAAGCAAGTGCTGTTTTTAAGCACCGAGTGTGTTAATAATGTTGTAGTTCATATAAATAATATGAACTTCACACAGCTGTAAACAACACATTTAGTCTTCTTTTCTGACAATATAGACAACATCTGTTGTGTTCAGTGTGTGAGCATCTCGGCTGCACCCTCAGTTTTTTTTTTTACTACTGAAGGAATAAATCCCCTCTTCTCTCTCTTTCCTATGTCTCTTTTTATCATCTTGTGGCTCTGTCTACTATCCTGTTTGTCTCCTTCTCTCCATCTGCCTCACAGCCCTGAATGACCCTCAGTCAGTTTCCTGCCTTTCTTTCCCTCATCTGTTTCTTCCTGTTATTCTCCGTCTCTGTCTCTTTGTGCTTTGGTTACTTTCTGCTTACCTTTTACATAATCCCATTCCATATTGGCACTTATTATTAAGCAATAGTGCTTTAAAGGTAGGGATGGTTTATCTTCCTCCTGAAAGACAATAATAGTGTTGCACTTGGTTATACACAAAAAAAGTGACAGACACAGTAAAGAATAAAGAAAACTTAAAACCCAGTGGGCTTTGTCACTTCCTACACACCTGGCTAATCCTGTGTGAAGTGGGTATGAATAGCAATTCCAATGCTGGAAGTGTGTGCGGGGGAAGAGAATTGTATAAAACACTTTTAAAGGATTCAGCATTTTCACGCATGCAGCAAAAATATACTATGGACAAGAATGCAATGTGGAAACAAATTAATTAGTCTATTATCAAATGTTATAACAGTATCAGAGTCACTATTACTTCCGCTTTTTCTTTTCCCAAAATGTGCCTCTATTGTTGTGAAACCCAAAGGTCAAACCTCAAGCCTGTTTAAAGTGTTCATGCTGTCATTACTAAGTGATCTCACTGGTTGATAATTGAGAAGGCATCTCAGCGGCAGTGCTTAGTTTTTCATGGCGTGTGTTGAATGTGTTTTTAGAATTTCAGAGTCGTTGAAAAGCTGACGGTTTGGCACACCTGCTCAATAGACAGGCTACATTAGTTTGTTCGTTAACTGATTGTTGCTGTCCTCCCTTTTAGATGGAAATTATGCGTAGTGGTGATGTGAAGTGCTTGTCCTTCCCTCTGACTGTAGCCACCTTCTTCACTTCAACCTCCTGGGCACTCTATGGCCTCCAGCTCAACGACTACTACGTCGTGGTAAGAGACAGTGTACATGCACCTGAATCACACCTGGAAACACGGCTTACATCACTGTAAAATGAAAGCCAGGTTGCATCCGAAATTCCATACTATACACTACATACTCAATGTATGTGCTATCATTAAACATACTTTTGAGCGAATAAATGTAGTTTGCATCTTTTTGGAAGCACTGCACTTCCTGAGAGCCTCTTGCTGGTTGGATTGGAGACGCGTAACCGTGGTAACCCATGTCAACCTCACCTCTACCTGTCTGCGATATTGATACATCTAATAATACACCCTTGATATGTTATTATTATATATGTTAATAACTGCCATTGTGTTGTTGTTGTCGCCACTGCTGCATTGCATTGTGGGACGTTTATGCCGGCATAGTGTCCAGTACCTGTATACTGTAATATTTACCGGAAATAGTGTGCACCTCACATACTATTTGGGTTCATACTAAGGTTTCGGACATACTAAAAAACTCATATACTGTTTTAGCAGACTCGACAGCATGTTAGTGTGGGATTTTGGACTCAACCCCAGTGTCCTTAATTCATTCCTCCTGTTTATGTTCATTCCAGGTTCCAAACTCTCCTGGGATCCTCACCAGCCTCATCAGATTTTATCTGTTTTGGAGATTTGCATCTGTTAATCAAAGCTCATCTGCGTATAAGTCTATGCACATATGAAGATATGGAAAAAGAGATGGCAGATGTGTTGACACCATAGAGTGTTGCAGCGAAGCTCTCCCATCACTTGTCTTGTGTTTTTAATCACACAGAGAGACAGTGGAGAGAGATATTCTGTCACTGGGACAGCACTATGTACTAATGAAGTGGGCATTATATCTTGTGTGTTTTTTGGGGAGGTGTGTCAGTTACATGAATAAGTATGATACGTTTGATTCAACAATTTTTGTCCGCAGCTGTTTGTTAAACCTGTTTGTCTCTTAAGTGCCTTCTCTGAGTTCCTGCTTGCCGTTAAAGATTAATGGCATTTTATTGATCTGCCAACATGACAGGACACTTCTGTTCACAATCCAGTGAAGTGGATCAAATCTTACTTGAATCATTCCAGCCAAAGATTTTGTGGGGTTATAACTTGCTTGCTGCTGTTTTAATATCACACATAGTGCTCTCTGCCCTGGTACTTACATGAGAAATAATGTAGCATATAGTTTCATATTTTCCCTTGTGAGGTAACGATGATTTCATATCCCTTTAGAGATACTCCTTAGAGGTACTCCTGCTTCTGTATCACCGTGCAGACAGAATATTGAGTCTTATCAGTGGCAGTAAGTTATATTTGTTAAGATTCTATATATCTTAAGTCAGGGTCTTTTTCATACAGAATGTGCTGGCTGACGTCTAAGATCTGATATTGTCTACTTATATTGTTAATGATATTTTTCTAAACAATTGTGTATGAGATTTAATAAAATGAGGAAAGATATAACACCATGGGGTTTGTTTACAAGGATGAATTATGTTTATTTCCCTGCTTGTCATGGGTAATAGAGTCTTGCTTGTCTCCTCATTATTTTCTGTAATAAGGACATATGTTATGCAAATGATACAGCCGAGTGTCAGTGCTGATTCATGCACTTCTAAAGGATGTAAATACATTTTAACCGTAACTATCAATGACTTGTATGTCCTGATTGTTTGTTAAGTTGTGAACATGGTGGACATAAAAGATTTTTGGGAGGCTCAGCAGACTGAGAAAGCTTCATTTGGCACTTTGAAGTTGAAAGATTTGTGCTGGAGGTTTTGTTTTGGACGCAGTAATGAGCTAACATGCAGATGTGTGGAGATAAGTGTGTGACTGTGATGGTCGTGCCAGAATGGACAAAAGCCTGTTTGATGGAGCAGCAGTGAGAATGAGCTTGTTTGTGTGAGTGTGTTGATAAAGAGAGGGCCGCGGTGGGAAAGGCCACGCCAGAGGTTCACATCCCATATGTGTGTGAGTGTGTGTTACGTTGGCCTCTCTTCCTGAGCTCACAGCGCCTGCCCCTGACAGAGCACACAGACACAACACTGTATTGTGCTGGAATTGAGTGTAATGTAGCTGTGGGAGATAAATGAGCTCCAGTTGAAAGAGGGAACAAGAAAGAAAAAAACAGAAACATGAACAGGGGTTGAGGAAGTAGAAGAAGGAAAGAAAAACGTAGGAAAAAGTAAAACCTGGGAAAAGAATTCCAAGGAGACATGTTGGTATGGCTTATTGTATAGTTCTGCTGAAACAACAAAAGTTAAATAAGAGTCTGCAGCCGTGCTTACAGCTGGAGGTGGTTTGAGCTGAACGCACTAGTGCTGCTGAGGTGGATGGGAATGCCATCAGATTTTCAGGTATGTGATCATAAACAAAAGTAGCGGATCAAAGTTTTAATCTGATGAACGGGCAAGGGTAGCGCATCTGTAAGTTTAATACAATTTGTGCAATTTGTAAGACAAACAAATACAAGCTTTATTGCAATTATCATATAGGTACATGAAATTTGAATTCTGCATTGAACATTTAGAGGGCTGCTGTGTAAAGCACCCAGGCAAGGAACAAGGGCTCGAGTGTATGACCCTGCAGTTGAAGGACAATGACTGACCTACAGCACAGAGGTCAGTGGGATTCATCCTCTGAGGATCATGAATGTGTGACAGACTAGAGCCATTGCTAGTGTGGCTAAAAGGTCATAAGAAAACAAAACTACGGACAAGAATATGGCATGAATTTGCTTTTTTTCTGTAGTGAAGTTATAAAACAGAAACAGAAAAACAGGGACAGGATAGAGCAGACAGGTGACTCATCAGGTCTGATGAACATCCCAGATACAGAAATAAATAGGGGCTTTCAATAGAAATTAGTCATTTATGAGGAAAGGGAAGGTGGGTGGAAGTTTAGTCGTAAGAAGATAATATGTCCAGGACAAGATAAGGGAGTATCGGGTGTTGTCCATTCTTCTAATGAAAAGAGACAGACATCCATGCATTTGGCTGGACGATGCATGGAGTCAGATAGACTGGCCGGTCACACCCCTCAGTCCAAACTATGGCTTTATTGTGAAGAGACAATGTGTCAAGTGTTAGGCAGGAAATCAGAGCACGGCCCTCACGCTGATGTACACATCTTTGCTAGCCAGCCAAATAGTAATGTGTGGACTTCTGTATGTTTTGTACATGAGTGTGTGTGGAGGAGTCGGGGGTGATGAGGGGGGCAAACAGCTGAACAATGAGTACAACTCACAAACAGGATCCCTCTGTTTCCTGATGCAGAGACTGTCTCCTTAAACAACACACACACACAAGCTGACTTTCTGCACACATCCTTAAACTATACACACATTGTATGTACACTATGTTGACTCTTACGCAGACACTCCCACCATTTCTCTCCCCACAAACCACCATGTGTTCATTCAGATGTCTATTTTTGTCATTATGGGCAAATTCTGATCTGTTTTCCCCCCATAATTACACATAACAAAGTCTCTGCTAACATGCAGTCTGCAGCCAGACAGTGTGCACACTCAGCATATAAACACATAGCATACACACAGCACACTGGGGGGCAGTGAGCAGCCGATGCACTTTCTACCATCAGTAAAAACACACCTGTCCCAGCTGCTGTTTTGAAGAGAACATGAGGGAAAGAAGGAATGTGCTTCCCTCTCAGTTTTTGTCAGCCACTCACCCTTCAGCCGATTCTTCCCTGTTTTTCTCGTTATTCTCATGGTCAGCTCCTCTCACACAATAGCTGCCATACAAGTTTTCTCTATCTCAACCTCATATGATCTCATTATCAGTCCCCTCCTTCATATTTTATTCCTCTAAAATATGACTTGACCTGTAGTTGTGGACTTGTCACACAGCTTACTACCATGTTTTGTGCACTCAGATCATCTGCAGTGATAATCAGGTCTGCCTCATGACACTGTCTGCCAATCCAAGATTTATATTGATCTTGCTGGCAAAGTAGAGAGGAGCAGCACAAGCTTTCTCACCACAGAAACAACCACTTGAAGTTTTTAAATGCAGCTGATTTCACTGACTGACTACACAGAAGTCAACATTCACACTGCTGTCAGTTCTAGCTTTTTATTGGTGGACATGTACATGCACGTGCTGCCTTTTTGGTGAATGCAGTTGCTGCAGTACAGGTATTTATGGGGAACCGACCAAGTGGCTTTCTATTCAAAGTTGTACCAGCTCGTCCACCTTTCTTTTGATTTTAAAATTAGCATTTTTTTCTCCTCAGAGCCTGGTTGCTGCACAGCTGATGGGCTGCATGCAACCTAACACACAAAGACCACCACAGGCACATCACACGTGCAAAAAAAATGTGACTTTTCAGCTCTTTTTTCCTGTTACCAGTTGGTGCTGAAAGACCTTTGCACTGTACAGAAATACATTTACAGGCAGCCCTCCAGTGTGTCCTGAGGGTTATATTGTGTGGTTCAGTATGTCCTGTCTCATGTCTCTTAGTCCTCCTCCTTCCTCTTCGTCCTCCTCCCTCTGCCGCCCTTCAGAATGGGAACAGTGAGTGAAGTGATATATGGACAGCTAGTCATTAAGCTGTCAGAGGACGGCCTGTGGACCAAAACACTGTCAGCACGGATGAACGTACACATTTCACCTTTGATATGAATCATTTGTCAGGTATCCTGCTATCAGAGATTCAATAACTGCGCTTGACATCTCTGTGGCAAGCGCAAAATTTCATTTGGTTGACTTCAAAAGCTCAAAAATAAATACATAAAGTAAAGCAGGTCTCAAAGAATACACTAAAACAGGCAGTTATTGCCTTTCCAGTCTAAAAATGACACACATTCACTGTAGCAAAGATCCCTATTTTATTTTATTCCTCACCTTTCCTTTCCTTAACTACCTTACTTCCTTTCCTTGCCTTTCCTCATCACTGATTGGCTCTTGTTTTCATCCATCATTTTCCTGATTAACTTTACCTGATTGCTCCTTATTTAAACACTACTCTCTCACTCAGTCTTTTTCCACCTTCACACGGGGCAGCAAGTCTGGCAAGAGAAGTTCATCTTACTGTTATGTTTGTATCCTAAGTATGTGATAATTAACTTAGATTTACATGTATCTCTATTTTTTTTAAGTATTGACACTTGTTTGACTTATTGTGCTAAGATCTAATCTTGTATTGTTTTGTTTCAGGTATACCAGCTCATGTGTCTCTCTTCAAGCATGTGATTGCAATAATGTGATACTTTCCTGATGCACTCTGATCTGATGCTTATGGTCCTGGTCCTGGTCCTGTCTGAGCATGCCTTTTCACTTTAGCATCTATCCAGAACACAAGTGTCAGATTTTGTGTAAGTGTGGAAAGGGGGTTTTCTTGAGTGGCAACTATGTAAAACGGATTTGATTGCATGTGTGGATTTGGGTGCAGTGACGCACAAATGTGTTGGGATGATCACACCCTTTGCCAGCAGTGCAGATCCATTTTGACAGTTTTACAGTCAGACCATAGTTGGAACTTGTGAAGTAACTTGAGTGCTGAAATGTTGCTGGAGAAGTGTTTGTACAGGCCATGTTCACTGTGATGTGCTGAGGAAAGCCAGGAGACGCAGCTGTTCAGGGGACTTGGAGTCTGTGCTTGCATTAGCAAACACATCTGCAGCTTCCTGTGCTGTTTGCACATTTGAGAGTTTACTACAGCTCACTGCATATGGCTCTCATTCTGCACGGCACTCAGTGTTATTGTTTCAGTCAACTCCCAGCATGTGATGCAAACACTATTCAAACACAGTAGTTTCATTCCAGGTTAATGTCTAAAGCAGTTAAATGTTAAAAGTTTCCTTGTTACTAGCACATACTGTAGGTCAGTTGATCATTCATTCTCTAACAGTTTGATCATTAAAGGGGAAGTTCTGTTTTTTTACAAATTGGACCTTATTTCTGGGATACAATACTGCCTACTTACCCATATCACTTTGGATTCATTTTGAGTACTTCTGACGATTTGGGATTTGACTATATCCTAAATTGAGTGTTATTTTTGCTTTCTCTGCTGTTGTTACCAGTTCTTTCCTTCCTCATACCTCCTGCATTCAAATAGAACATGATGTACATGATGATCACATTTTCATCTATGTGTTTTCCTATTCTTAGTAGCGTTTCATTTAACCCTGTATGTCCTATTCTGATGCGAGAGATCACTGCCTCTTCTCTCCTGTTCCTGCTTATCATTTTTCACTTCCTTCCCAACCTACCTCTGTATATTATATAGATGTCTTTCTGTATCATGACTGTCCCAGAGACGTTACCATCTTTCCGGTATGTGATTTTTTAACAACTGATTTACTAAGGACCCCTCATGCCCACCTATGTGTCCTTCACAGTGCCTGAAATAAAACAAAGCATGTATGCAAATGTGACAACATCACAAATAATTATTTTAGTTCAGGCACTGTGAAGGACACATAGGTAGGCACTAGGGGTCCTTAGTAAACTATGATACACAGGAAGTAGAGTCTGTTTACAGATTGAATTTTCTCAAGTTACGGACAACTCCTGACTCAAATGAGAATAGTAATCGTGTAGCCCAAAGTGAAATGGGTGAGTAAATTACAGTATTTTATCCCAGAAATAAGGTCCAATTTGTAAAAAAAAAAAAAAAAAAACACTTCCCCTTTAACTCCACCAGTAATCGTCCTATGAGTACAGTGTTTTCCAACCACTTCAGTGAGAAATGGGGTGAGTTTCATCAACATGATTGCATGCAAAGAATACCTTGACTTACAAGTGTAAACTGATTTGTAGTGAAATGATGCAACTACTAGAGCCTGAAGAGGGTTGGGTCCTTTTCACTGCAGCCATTTTGGCATGTCATAGCAGGGTAAACACAAATTTAATCGTTCAAATTATAGCCCCTTTCTATTTGGTGTCAGTGAGTCAGCATGCATAAAACCAGGGCCCTGACCTGCTTTAATTCAACAGGGACAGAATAATTGCATCTGTTTACCCTGCAATAACATGTCAGAATGGCTGCTGTTAAAGGGCGTATTAAGACCAGAGGGACGGTGCGTATGGCATTGCAGTTTGACTGTGTGATTAGTGGGGACCAGTATTTGTCACCTTTTGGTTTGTGGTGTGCATGCACCAGAACCTTCCACAAGTGTTGTCAAGACATTGCAGATGAATATTAGTGTAATCTTGGCTAACCACATGAGTAGACTTTAATTAAACTTGATTGATATATATTGTCAAAACTGGCTACAAAGAAAAAGAGGCGGAAAAAGTGGAGTTTCTTCCAGATGTGAGACGGTGAATGATTCAGAGACACCAAACAGAAGCTGAAAGCTCTTAACTTATATCTGACCTGTCATCACAGATTTGTGACCAGACAAGTCAGTGTTGACACATAGTGCACCTGTTGTTTCTTCACAAAGGACAGGAAATCAAAGTGCAATGTTGCCCCCTAATGGTTATGCTTTTTTTTGCAGGTCATACTTTGAGAGAGATTGCAACAGCTCACTGTTGATGTAAAAAGATAAAATGCACAACAATTCTGGTGCTGTGTAATCACTGCACTGAACTCTTTCACCTTTATGTCACTGTCTGGGTGATAATGAAGCTACTACCAGTCAAACTGGCTCACCTACTAAACCTTCTCACCACAACTTTCGCTTACATATAGTAGTTATTAGGCTCTTGGCCTCTTTCTGTTGCTGTCGTATTGTAGCAGGAGTGCTAAGGTGTGTCTTGGCTCTGTACAAAATAGGTTGATTTATATCAAACTGGCATGAAAGATCCACTTTAGCGTTTCATCGTTTCATCCAGATCTGGCACACGAGTCATTAAGAGCACGCTTGCCCTTACTTGCAGGCGTGCCTTGTGCACTACATGATATTTAAACAAGGAGAGTCTGTTTTCACTAATCCTGCCAGACGACTGCTGTTTACAGTCAATGAAAACGTGACAACTTTTTGGCACGTAACAATTAAACACTTGAGCAAAAACATGTTTCTAACTTTGCCTGTCTACGGTGGGAAAATGACAGTTGTGACTTACAAAGGTTGTTTGATTCAAACTAAGAAATCAAAGATGATATGCACTTAAAGGGTTTATCTTAACTTTATCACAGGAAGAAACTGATCTACATTATCTGTTTTTATCAGCAGGGGAAAAATGTATTTTAGTCATTATTTGATATAAAGGGACTCCATATTACAGTTGTCAGTCATTTTATTGTTTTCTTATGACATAATGGAAACATTCTGCCAGCCAAGGCTAAATGTGAATGAAGGGATTCTGATTTGTGGGATGCTACAGTCTGAAGTCATTCAAGTGCTGCTGTAGAGTCTAGACATCATTCAAGACAGGACACTCATACAGACAAGTAAATCAGGTTATCTATCAAAATACAGTCTGAGCCAGTTAATTTGAAAATATTACAATATAGACAATCTCTTGCACTGAAACCATAACTGGGCTCTTACATTCCCCAGAAATAACTGATTCAGCTTAGTTTATGAATAAATCAGTGATCAGGTACAGTAGAAAAAAAAGTCAACCATGAAATAGACCTTGTCTCATTAGTGTCTGTTATCCATCCATTTCAACATGTGCAAATCACCCAAATACCACAGTTCCAAAAACTGGACAAATAGGCCTTTTTAACTTTTGTCAAAATGCAATACACTGAAATGAATTTAAATATTAAACAGCAACTGTGAGTGCATTTACCCAGCCAAAATACCACACAAGTCCGTTTTGAAAAGCAAAACGGCAACATTATAAAATACAACGAGGACTGTTTAGACATGGAGACACATGATCCAGAATTATGCAATTCAACGACCAAAGAGTATTCACATTCTCTAATTCTGAATTCATATACATGTTAACACTTTTTGAGGCTACATAAAAAAAAAAATCAAGATATAAAATTAGATAGACAGTACATCTGAGGTGCTTTTACAAGGTGACAGGTACATCTAAGTTATGGATCCTCGTTACACATGCATGCAACTTTTGTTGTCCGGTCGTTCTGGGACAAATTAAGACAAGTGTAGAAGGACGGCAGATTCTTACATTGCAAACAGATTAAATCTGCTATAAAGGGGATTTGCCCAGCCTGTCAGCAGAATTCTGCATAGTCAGCATTGCACAATTGAGAAAAAAAGATAGCAGGAAAGAAAAAAGCCAAAAGAGGGATATTATATAAATATTTCTATTAAGATCTCAACATTCAGATTGAGAGGAAAAACATATTCAACAGTGACAGTCCAATCAAGTATCCAAGTTTCATAGGATCAAGGCAAATAATTATGAGCTCACATTAAGGGGTGAATATAAACCACGTTCAACTCTACAGACTTAAACTTTGCTGAGTAAACCGTCATAAACTGCTGTCTCACCACAATTTATTTGCTGAGATTTGTTGCGCGTGTTTGGATAGTTACCCTCCGTGGTGGCGGCTCCTCAATGCTCCGATTTGCCACGAGGTCCTGCAGCTGCAGGGCCCCTCCGCCGATGAAGCAGAAGGCCGGACACACTGGAGCTGAGCAGTCCATGTGTCCCTCCCACAGGATCCGCAGCGAGTGGGCATCATAGAAAGTGACGCGTCCTTTATCACAATCCAGACACACTCCCAGTCGGGGTGGCAGAGGAGCAGTGTGGAGGTGAGGCAGGTTACTGTGGCTGCTACTGTGGGAGTGAACTCCACCCTGGCTCTGGCTGTCCCCCTGACTCTGAGTGGGACCATGTCCCTGAGGAAGCAGGATCTTGCCCATGCCCATTGTGAGGAAGCAAAAGGGAGGTAAGTCCTGGCCATCCTCTGCCCCACTGTCATGGCCGCTGTCTGGGTCACAGCTGGAGGGAGGCAGAGCAAAGAAGACTGAACAAAAGAAAATCTAAGCAGAGGAGGAAAATGTAACTAGTGTTTAAAAGAAGAGTCTGAATACAGAAGAAATACTCCTCAATGACAATAGCATTTCTAATATAGTGTGTCTCTAAGGTGAAGCCTGATCTTCTTTCTCTTTGTGATTCTTTGAGCTCCTCAGCACCACAGGATGGCCTATTGGATAAGGATGCCAACTGCTGAGGTATGCCACAAAGGAGTCAGTGTGAAAGTTTGTCTATCCTGTTCATTTCCGATTTTGGTTTATGAACTTCCAACCTGCGAATTTCCAACATCAATTCGCAATTTTTGAATTACAACTTGAGAATTTTCATCATCATTCAATGAGGAGGAAACAGAGAGCATGTAAGTACTGATGGCTGATCATGTGGCAGAAAAGCTGCTTTATTTATAAGACTTTGAAAGTATCATCAGCAGGATTTCACTTGAACTTGTGCACTTTGACCTCTTCAACCCCAGGCCTCTGACACAGGATAAAGAGATTACAGGTCTATTTAACTGATCATGGCATCATAATGAAGCACTTTTGTAGAGGATTAAGCATGTATATTGTTATGGGTCAGAGTATATGAAGATGGAAGACAGCATAAATAGAAGATTTCATTCCTGCCTAACAAAACTGTCCACTCCTAGAGTGACCATCCAATTAAAACGATAGATTTGTAGCCAAAAGTCTTTAACAGATGTGTCTTTTGGATGAGTGCAGCACCACCATTCATCCACTAGATGGAGAAACTGACCCTGTTTGTAGATGTTAAAGCTGCGGAGGCTGCAAAGGTTTTTCCACTTACTGAGTTCTGGTTGTTGAGTGAAAAGCTCTATTTCAAACAACCGCAATACATGCACGCTCACTGAATTGTTTGGTTGCTTGTGTTTCTTTTAGATAAATAATGGATATCATGAGGGTTGCTGCTATGCAGGATGGATTGTGTTGCTTTGTAGTTAGTGGTTGCTAATATTAGCTGATTCTTGACTACTTTTGCAATTACACAGTTTTAGCATTCATCAATATCCTGTAAAATATATGTATCCATATTTTAGTAAAAGTTAGATTGTTTCACTTTAATGTAAGTGGCCCCTTGAAAAGAACAGCTGGTCCCAGTTTGACCCTATATTTGTGTTTCACTGATATATCAATCATACAATCAAGAGCTCTCAGTGACAGAGGTCAGTTTGTATTTTTGGGTCAGCACATCATATTTGTTTATCATAAGAAACGGTATCAATTGATTAGTCTATATTTAAAAAAGTATGATTTAGTTACCGAGGGCTGGCCATGTCCTGAGGGAGATGAAACCACTCTTGTAGCTTAGCCTCCTGTCCTACTCCCACCTGTAGAAACACAAATCAGAAAGACAGAAATCTTTGGTCTGATTTCATCAGCACATAAAGAAAAGCTGTATTCCATGTATCTACATTTCATTACAAAACCAAACCACCTGACCAACAAGCATGTCCCTCACCTTTACCAGGTATGAACCAGGCTCCACAGAGCATGCCCAGTAATGTCTGCCTTGAGTGACGGCTAAATCGGCCACCAGCAGGTCAGAGGTCAGGTGGCAAGAAGTGAGTGTGCGGTCGGCGGCCTGCAGGAGGGAGAGGCCTGGCACACTGCGGGCGTAGGTTTGTCCTCGACCCAGTGCCAGCCTGTCAGCATGCAACCCCCAGCGTGAGTCCAAGGAGAAACTCAACACTGAGAGGACAGGAAGAGGAGGCATACCAGGAAGGAAAGGAGGGGTGAAGAGGGAGAGAGATGGCAAGGAAGGTAACGGAAAGGAGTCAGGAGGGAGGAGGGGTTAGATCTTGAACCTGTGACAGGTTAGAGCAAGTCTGATCAAATAATGGAATAAGAGCTAGAGAAAAGTGAGAGGGAAACACATAATGAGAGGCAGTTCAGGAAAAGAGGTGGTTTGAAGAGGATTGTTTCTTTGTGGTTTTGTGAAGGAATGACTTTGTAGATTGTGACGAGGTGTCCCCGTGTCCTGGCTCGTCTTGTAGACTAGCAGATCGTGCACCTTGTTTTCGTGAATGAGTTTGATTGTTTGGGAGTGTGGTAAGTACGCTGCTTTACTGTTTAGGTTAAAGTGAGCAAATGTACAAGAATTACATTGCTTAGTTTTGAGGGGTGTGTTTGTGTCTCCAGGCTTTGCGATACATGGTGTTTTGTGCCGTTGGGCTCTGTCGGTCCTTTGCACGTTGTCATAAATTACAGTTATTCTGGTTCGGCCTAATAGTGGGTTTTTGACACTGTGGTGATGAAATTAATGAGAGCAGTTGTCTCCAATGCCAGGATTCTGGATTGGTAGTTTGAGAGTTGGGGCTGTGGTGATGGTTTTTGCCTGCTCGGCGCGCTGGAGCTGAATGGAGTTGTAACCTGGCTTTGTCCATTAGTTTATTTCCAAAATCCTGGTTAATGTTGAGGACTTTTTGAAAGCTCAGTTGTTACTGGAGCATCTAGGTAGTTCTGGACCTAGTACACTGAGGAAGCTTCATCTCAGAGCCTGAAACCAGCTGCTGCACAGATTGCAGGAGGTTATAATGGTTCATATGATCGGCAGCTGTTGGTAGTTACAGTTAAAGACAATATAAAGGAAAAATACATAAGAGAATAAGTGCAGAAGGACAGACAGGAAAGATTTTAAATGAGATGAAAGTGGAATGCACAATAAAAAAAGGAAGGTTTGATGCAGAAGCTAAAATAATAAAGTGGGAATAGAGGAAGTCAAAGGATGAAGAGAAAAATTAGTCAGTCAGCTGAGGATGGCAATACGGGAAACAAATCCAACTTAGAATACTGTATATGCCAACAGTTTTTTCTTTGTTACCAATGCAAAGCAATTTGTTTTATTAAAAAATAACTTATTATTACACATGCAGTAATAAGTATACACATAAGACTTATTGTCTTATTGTCTTAAAGTCGGAATAGCTGCATTGGAAACAAGGAAAGATTTTTTTTGCCATGAAAGAAAAAAAAATGAACAAGTGATGATGTGAAATAATGGATGTCCATATCTCACCAGGTGCTGGTGGTGTGTGGAGGTAAACTTCCTCACTGTACTCTCCAAAGCCAGCTTTGTTGCAGCCTCTCACCCTGAGCACATACACACTGTCCATCTGCAGTCGATCAATCACAGCATTGGTCCCTCTCACGTCGTCCAGACGCAGCCATGCTGTTGCAGCGTTAGGGGATCTGGTGCCGCCCCATGTGGCTGCAGCCCCTCCGGCTCGTCGTTGGTATTCCACAGAGAAGTGCCAAGCCGGGGCCGAGTCCTGAGGCAGGCGCCAGCACAAAAACAGCTGGTCATAAGCAAGTGTCTTCTGAGTGTCAATGACTGGAGCCAGTGGGGCTAGGGGGAGACAAAGCAACAGATGCAGTTTACATTCATTTACTGTCATAAAATTTCACTTTCACACAGTTCTTACAAAGGAGCCTACCCCGTATGAACTCCAAGTCGTGGATGAGCTTGACCTCTTTGGATGCATCTAGGTGAAAGTGTCTGAAGGAGGGATCAGCTGAGAGAGAGAAACACTGGAGGTTGTGTATGGCCTTAACAAGCCTGGAGGGGGAGAGAAACAGGGAAAAGAGATGCATCAGAGAGCAAAGCCTAACCATTCATCCTAAGTTTAGGATTCAGCTGAATAGGTGTGTTACCTGCTGTGAGTGACTCTGGCAGCCTGTACGAAGCAGGGTGGATCGGTTTCCTTGAGCAGCTCCTGAGTGTAAGCCATCAGACCTGCATGCTCCAGCAGGCCTTGTCTCTCTGAAACCTGGGCAGACAGAGCATCCTCCCTCCTGCTGCGGGATCCCTCCAGGGCCAGAGCTAAAGCCCCCTGACGCTCCGCTACAGCCGCTCCCAGCTCTCGAATACAGTGGGTCATCTGATGGAGAGCCACTGTGCTGTTTGCCTGGAAAGAGACAGAGTGGGCGAAAGTACTGAGCAAACAAGCACTGACAGATTAGGATTATTATTTCAAACGTAGTATGCCAAAATATTCATGTCTAACTACATGACTTTTGCAATATTCAAGCCGGTGTGCTTTTCTGGCTATTCTGACCCACAATCCTCTGCACAGCGGGTATATTATACAAACAAAAGGGTCAAAGTTCAAGGCACAATATTATGATATAGTAGTATGTCCCAACTGTATGCATATTGCATGTAACATCACTTTGCAAAGACAGCTGTAAAATGCACTAAAAGCACTAACGGTATGTGATTTGGAACACAGCCAATGTCTCCACTATTGCCAACACAGAAGTGTGTAATTGCACTGGAGCCCCAGGCCTCTAGAGGGCCCACTAACACTACCTGTAGTTGTAGTTAAAGTTAACTGGCAGGACATGTCAGGGATGGATTCCCATTGTGAAGCATAGCAAAAAAAAAAAGTTTCCTCTAAACTGCAGTGTGGTGTTCAGTGTCAAATGTTACTTTGAATGAATTCAGATCCAAGATAACAACCTGTTATACAGAGAAAAGTTACAACTGGTAGTGTAGGCCATAGCAGAGTGTTGTATCACAACAGAGGAATCTCTGCGAGCTAACCCAGTGAAATAGTGTAGCAGAGACTAACATATATAAAGATACAGTATGAGTGAGGATACATGCACTTTGACAAAGAAGAGAAAAGACAGCTCACCTCCATCTGCTTGATGGCAGCTTCCAGTTGCGTGATCTGACTCTGTATTGTCTCCTGGTTGGCCAGGATAAAGTTGACTTCCTTGGTAACCTTGTCCTGAAAAACCAGAACAGGAGTTGACATTTCAAAGCTGCTAACATCAGGATCTTAACACAGTTGAAACAGACTTACCTTGAGTGCCTGGTAGGCCTGTGCTATAGGCAACACTTTGTGTCCGTGGTGGACACGACGGAGCTTACAAAGTGGGCACAGTAACCTCTGGCAGTTACGGCAGTACCACTGCAGTCTCTCCTGCTCATGCTCTGTGCACGTTAGGACCTGGAGCACAAAGGAAGATTACAGTGGAGGAGAAGCTACTGTATGTGATAAGCAAAACATTAAAAAAAAACTTGACAAACCTTTGGCCGAAAGTTGTTGGTGGGTGAAATGTGTTCGTGTTGAGCTCGAGGGGTTCCCCAGGGGTGGTACAGTTTGAAACACTCGTTGCAGAAGTTGGACTTGCAGTCTGCACAACCCTTAGTGGCCTCCAGAGACTGAGGAGGCTTACAGAAACCACACATGATGGCCACGCTGCCCAGACTTACTGTGTGCCTGTACCTAAAGGGCAGACAGGGAAACAGGAAGATAAGGAGCAGGCAGTTCTTCAGTATAAAAGAAAGAAAGAAAGAAGGAGCTCAACAAGGGGAAGATTGGACTCATCTGAGGTTGCCCTGCTTTCTTTTCAGTAGTTAAGAGTGCAACTCTTTTACTGCCTGACCTGAATACATCACCAGCATCTGCCTTATTACTGCATCTTGCGCAGTAAAACATGCACCGTCACGCTTTCCTGACTAAAGCAGCCGCTGTCTGGTGAGGGAGCAGCTGCACTCATCAAACTGCTCTGTGTGAAAACTAGGAAACTGCCTATCCCCAAAACTCTCTGCCCATCTCATAACGCTCTTTCCAACACAGATCCTCACACTTTGATCGTCACTATTTGAAGTGATAAGAGAAGATGATGATTAAAGAAGGATGAGAAGCACAATGATTTTGGTTTGAATTAGATCATTTTGCCACAGTTGTTGTCGTTCAGTATGCTGCAGTTCTTGAGCTGCAATCTGCTCTTGGGGTGAGCCTTTGATCAGGAGTAAGGGAAGATTTCTTAATGAAAGTCCTTCCAGCAGGTGCTCTCCTGTCTCATTTATAAAGCTGTATTGACTAACCCCTTCATTTGCTGTTTTTCCTTATTACCTGCAGGGTTGGTAAAAGGCGTTTTCCTTCTTTCTTTCTTTATGAATTCTGTTCAAGAGCTGGTGCTGAGATATTATCATTGGATGAAAAAAACAACACTCCACAAGTCATGTTCGTGCCAGCAGCTTGTGACTCTGTCTGCTACAGTGTATATAGTTAGCAAACACTGTTTGAGTAGGCCTACCTCTCCACAATCCGCTCCAGTGTGAGGTTGCGGAGGCAGTCTGTCAGGCCTTTCTCTCCAAGCTCCACGTCCTGCTGACAGGAAGGACATGGGAACAGCATGGGGGGAGGGGCCGCATCCTTCCGCCTCCGCCCTGGGTATGTCCCACACACTGAGGGAGGGATGCAGGTGTAGAGGAAGGTGAGACGAAGGAGAAAGAAACATGGATAGAAATATAGTGAACAAAAGGAGCAGAAGTTGAGAGTCACATAGATTAAGCCCACATACATAAAAGTAGAGGCTGGTGATGAACAAAGGTCAGTTCACTGTGGAGGAAACACTATTAGATTACACACACACCCTGGAGACACACACACCTGCTCGACAGATTGGCTTTTCTGCCTCCTTGACTGCCTCTGTGGCCTTTGCTCTACATGCACTTAAACAAGTCATGAGATGAATTCATAAAGCCCTGGATGCACCGCAGGACACCGATGCATCAGCTACTTCACCTCAGACGCTAAAAGGATAGCAGCCTCTTATCTCATGCATTTTTGAACAGTGATGTCACCTTTTGTTGACTTAATGCTGAGATCATTCACTTTCATTTCCAAGGCTTGTTTCTAGGTCATTTCAAATTCCCATCAGCTGTACCAATCACACACACATAATCTCCACATCCTTTCTCCACCTGTTCTGAGGACCCTCTCCAGGCGGTCAGGCGTCCTAGGTGTGGGCCTTCGTGCCTGTCGTGGGGAGCGAGTGTTGGGTGTGGAGGCCGGCGAGTTGGGCTCTGGAGGGAGGTCTGGAGGAGGATAACCTCTTTGTACCAACACCTCAGCCGCACACAGCAGACACACACTGTGCTGACACGGCAGGAGGATGGGTTGCTTCACCATCTCATCACACACCGGGCAGTGCAACTCCTGTTCCATGCTCTTCATGTTGGACTGGAGACAAAAAGGTTTGAGAAGAGAACTGAGTCACATTCAATAAAGGCTGAGTCACTGGACCAAAAGAATCCACTGCTCTTTATATTCTGCAACTCTTGTCACCTGTATATATGAGATGTGTAGGAGTCAACAGCAAGAAGGGGCAGACACTGGTTATGTATGGCTGATGTACAGGGGAGGGGAATGTGGAGGATTTTTCCCCCTGACTTCAGGTGTTAGCCTAGTCTTTACCTTCATGGTCCCTTTGAACAATTCAGATGTTGAACTGGCTAAGCCCCGGCACAGGATGATTTGGTAACTGAGTATATTTGTCCAAGGGGAACATAATCAAATCAGTAAAACAACAACATATAAAGCTCTCAGTTTCTGCCATTCAGGCCAGATTCTCCCAAGTGTTACTGGTTGTGGAGGCCCTATATGTTGCAGCTAACCTACTAAACGCAGCATCCCGTTTCTATGACAACGTGCATCATCTCTGCCTCACCATACGCGGCCCGTAAGCAGCTATGTTAGCCGGCCTATTTTATTTTGTTCATTAAAATCACCAAATCAATCAGCAACAACATTTGTCTTTTGTGGATACGACATCTGTGACGCTGTTTCCACGCACAGTGCTTTACCAAAATCAAACCTCTGTTCGGATTAATGCCAAAAAAAAATCTCTGTCTGCCTCGAATTCCTTCATTATGGACGCAACCTGTGCATCTAGATAGGTTGAGGGGACCTACCTATCTAGATGCACAGGTTGTGGAAAAAACGCGTGATTAAATAACATATGAGGCTGGAGGACAAAAGATAAAATTGATGTCTCGTTCAAAACGAACACACGTGGTTGAAATAAATAGCGTAATAAAAATGAACGTCATACTTACACTGATGCGAACCAATGCGTCCATGATAGAGGTAAAGGTTTGTAACTCCGCTTCTGCCATAACATCCAAGACGCCAATGAACCTTTTTTTCTGGGAAAGACAGGGGTCGAGGGAAAGACACAGGGGTCTTAAATGGTGATGTGTGCTCTTAGTGGTTTCCTGTGCTCGGTGTGAGAGGTGTTGCGTTCACGCTGGTTCTGTGCTGTCTGTCTCAAAGCAGCGAGTCGACTCAGTGCAGAAATAGGATGGGAGGGGGGCGGAAAGGTCTGGTTTAAGCTATATTAAGCAGCTGCATTAAACAAGGAGCGGGAATTGCGCTACAAAATGTATATTGGTAGTGCTACAACATTAACCTAGCTATTTTATGTTAATATGCATATTTCACAATGTCAAAACAATACGTCTGGTTGCATTATAATATTCAATACCAGTTGAGTTCTTCATAATAATTCATATTTTGAAACGTTACGCTTTCTTTCGCTGCTCGGGGTTGATAAAATTACCCTCCTGTTTTTTTTTCTTGAGAGCATCCACATGCCAAATTGTTTGTGGCACAATTTTCGTGGTGCCGTTAGATGGCAGCGTTGCGTAACAAAAGACACGAACCCTTCTCTCTTTGTTATCTGTGTCCGGAACCTTTGGATATTGCTCGTTTTTTAAACCGGACAGTAATTGAGAATGCACTTGCTTCAATCTCTGATACCAGTTGTTGTAGCAACCGATTCAAGAGCAACAGCGTGACATATTATCATTAGCATGTGTCGATAGCAATACAACAGTAGCTAACTTAAATATTAGTGGAAGTAGCGATATGTTCAATAAAATTAATTCGTTTGCGTTTAACGTCGCGCAGCAGCATCGCCTTGGATAAAGTTTATTGTGGACTGAAGCTAAGCGCTAACGCTAAGTTAGCACAACAGGCTAACGTTACATGTGCTGTGTAACAAACGTCTTATAAAGTATAGTTGCTCAGTATGTCGGCTGTCAGCAGCCTCGTCCCTGCTCGGTTCTTGACTATCACAGCTCACCTTGTCATCGTTATCACAATCTTTTGGTCGAGGGTGAGAAAAAGACATTTTACACATTTTAACTGTCGCATTTGATAATCAATATTGTGAAGTTTTTCATGATCGCGTGTTTTGTTTCACAGGAAAATAACGTGAAGGCTTGCTTGCCTTTGGATTACACGCAAGAGCAGTATGACGTCGAAGACAAGAAGTGAGAAAACAATTGACAACACACATAATAAAACACAGAAAAATATATTATTCATATTCTTTCCCCTCTAATATGTCTGTCTTTGTCTTAGGTTGGTTGTGGCATTGGCAGTCACCCTCGGTCTGTTTGTCATAGAGTTGGCTGGGTTCTTCTCAGGCGTGTCCATGTTCAACTGCACCCAAGGCCTTCTTTGTATCCTTTACACTGATAACATGGTGCCTTCATTTATGATGATTCATATATGACAATGTAATTATTATGTTCAATGCCAGCCAGTGACCTTTTTTATACTCCTCTCTCCCCTTTTTTCCTATCTGACTTCACTACCAACTGCCCAACAAAGGCAAGCATAACAAAACTCTAATCTTACTAAAATTGAGATGGGGCTCTTGTGTAGACAAAGATACGGTGAGATAAGATCAGCAAGATCAATGACATTTGATCTTATGGACAAAGAATTGGAGGTGAGACGTTGAACTGCCTCAACACAAGCCATAGTGCGAAAGGCAGGGTACACCCTGGAGAAATCACCAGTTCATCGCAGGGTGTTAAATATCTCTATTTATGTAAAGTCTAAAGAGTAATAAGTGGGAAAATAGTCATTCTAGTTGTCAGTTACGATTCCATGACATCAAATCCTGTATATTTGCCTATTCGCCAACCATAGCTACAGGAGTCCATGCCAGTGCCTCAGTGGCTCTGCTTTTCTTTCTATTTGAGCAGTGGGAGTGTGACATCTACTGGTGGATCCTTGCAATCTGCAGGTTAGTGTATCTTAAAGTTTTTCATTGGTTTGGCTTATTTCTTGAAACATAAATTATCATTAGAAATATCCCTTTTATCAATCTCTCAGTCTTAGTCCAGTCCTTCATAGAAAATGGCTAACAGAATGCTATTGTGTATAAAACTGAAAAAATGGATTTTACAGTAAGAGGCACCTCCAAGGTTTGACATCACGTCAGTCGTACTGCCAAGGAACCAAACCATTTTTATTCACACAAATAAACTTCTATAGGCTAGAGCAAAAAGAAAATGTATACAGCATAATAAACACAAACAAAAAAACAATGAAAATCATATGTAGCCTGTAGTGCTGCTGTAATATCTTCACATGCAGCGTCCATTGCATTGAGTAGGACCTGTGATTTTGAGGCTGATGCTCATACACTCTCCATCTCCAATCAGAGAAAAACTCCTCAATAGGACTGAGGAAAGGAGAGTAAGGTGGTAGGAACACCATGACCATTCTTGGATGAGCAGTGAACCAGGCCCTGATGAGTGGGCCTCAGTAGAACTTCACATTGTCCCATGTGATGATATAGTTTAGTAGGTGAGGCCCTTCAAGGCCTCTTTCATTTTTAGGGATCTCAGGTAAAGAAAAATGTTTGGTCACCTGAGATGTGTGAAACCCCTTTGTTAAAGTTCTAGTTTCACCTGTCAGTTACTGCAATCAATTTATAAAATGTTCCAAAAGATTCACAAATAAAAATTCAAGGTGTTATGTTCTTGACTAGTTTTGACAGTTGTGCAGGTGATGACTTATTCAATGAAATGATGCTGACATGTTTTGACGAGAACAACCATTAGACTGTGAATCAACAATCAATTTAGATTAACCAGATCTACTTGGAAATTATGCTAACTGTAGGCTAACTGTGCTAACTGCAGGCTACCTGTACATCACCATTTGCAAAAATGTACTGTACTGAGATATTGAGAGATGTAATTTCATGAAATGAATGAGAAATTCAATTGTGTTGTGAACAACTGCCAAGTGGTTCGGAGGCTAGTCTATATTATTTTGAGAATGTAATTTTTGCTTCAAGAAATTAATCAAATCAAATGCGACTGTAAACTGTAATATTGTGTGTTTATTTTTCCAAAACGGTGTTTTTCCCTGACTGATATTACACCCAGCCCTGGCTGTCCACTGCAGTGCATCCATATCCTTGTCTTTCTTTGTGTTTGAGAAGTGGGAATGCTGGACATATTGGGTTATTTTTGCGACCTGCAGGTTGGTGTGTGTGTGTTAATGTGTACTGTATGAGTGTATTAGCCTTCAGATAAGGGATCAAAGTGACAGAGCCTTGATAAACATGAAATATAACAAACTATTTGTGTCTTTTTTCCCAGTGTGCTACCCACTTTTGTGGAGATTCTCCTGTTTATTGCTGTTTTTGGACTGAAGAAGAAGCCATTATGAAAGAGAGCTCTGATGTGGAATGCCACAAATTACTGTGGATGTGGACATTTTTATCACTGTGTCAACAGATAATGTAGCTATAGAAGGTCTTTGATTCATTGATAAAGTGCAGAGGAATGAAGTGATGTGTGAATTACTGTATGTGCATATGATCCACCAACAAACATCAAAAGGACATTTTGTAATCATAAATTCATTTTGTAAAAAAATGTCATACCTTTTTCCTCTTAACGATTTCAGCACTCTGAACTCACAGTATACACACAATTCTCACTGTACTGTTTTCTGGAGTTAAAAATAAACTACAAAACACAAACAGCAGAAACCATTTAAGGGAGATGTGCAGAGGTATATTAATATGCCATAGTATACCCATTTACAGTAGGCCTACAGGCTTGTTACTGCAGCATTAACATACACTGTTATGAAACAAGGCTTTCGTTGAGAAATTATATTTTTTTAAATTTAATTAAAACTATGTGAAATTGAAACGAGACTATTCGACCACGATTTATGACAAAACGTATGCGTATTTGTCCGAGCTAACGGTTCCTCTTCCGCATCACTTCATGGCCCCGCCTACTAGTCCCACCAGTAATGCGGACCGGGTTGTGAGCAGCGGTGGCAATATTAGTTCCTAGAGGCAGGATCATTAGCTCAACTGGCCCGACCAAGCTATTTTTTGCAAATTTGCAGGCTTATATTGAAGCATGGGTATGTATCACATGATTAATTTATCAGTCAAACAACCATCCTCACTGGCGTTACTATTCGCATGGATAGTTTAAACTACTAGCACATAGATCTAAGTTGAAGCTAGCTAGCTAACTTACTTAGAAATCGGTGACTGATAGCAGCCCAGCAAGTATTTTTAGTGCATGCAGTACTCTAAAATATCACGGGCGCACATTTGTATCACAGAAAATATTTACATACATAGTTATATTAGCTGCTATTGTCGTTTGTTTAGCATAATGCTAGCAGCAATTTGACGGAAACGTTTACGAACGAACACTGACGTGGCGTTACCTTAAAACGAGTTAGATGGCCAGTGTGGGCTAACTCAAGTGAGAGCAGATATTTTAATGGAGAATTTGAACTTGATAGTCCTAAATTGACGATATTTCATCTGAAATGGTGATACCATATAGTAGCGTCAGTCCAGCAACATCTTATTGGATGTCGTGCTAATTGAAACCAAAGCTGTTTCGGGTGAAATGATCGAGGTTAACCATGTCATATTTCTGTAGTCTTCGTCCAGTTTTTAGATAAGTCTGTTAAATGTCTTAATTTCTGGTGAGGAAAAGTCATCACATTAATTAGCCTACAGCTAAAAGTCGTTCTCAAAACTGCACTATGCTTTTCCGTCATTGCCAAGACCAGCTTTAATATTTCTTGATGGAATACCTGTCATTTGCGATGAATTGGTTTATACAAGGAAGACTTTCTTTGTCTTGTAGCAGTGAACACAGGCACATCTCTGGTGCTGTCCAGTCTGCTGTCAGTGCTGGTGTTTGCTGGCATGCAGATGTTCAGTAAGCAGCTGGGATCCACTGAGTGGCTCACCATCCTGGGAGGTTTTCTGGGCTCGGTCCTTTTCATCTGCTCCCTCACTGTATCCTACTGAAATGCTGTCTTGCTTTGTTTAAATATATTTTTTGCAAATGGACATCCTATGTTGGTGTCTGCTTAAACTGATTTCTCAGAATAACCTGGCTTCCTGTTTGGATGTAAACATGCAGATTCCACTGAGGACAGAGGACAGTTCCTCCTTAACATTATTTCCAGGCATTTAATAATTTGGAAAATCTGATTTTTGGGAAGGGATTCCAAGCCAAGATATTCCCAGAGAGTAAGTAGTGACAGTACTGAAATTGAACTCATGCTGTCAGTTCACAGTGTGTCTTTTGTTTCTCCTTTCTTTTGCTTACATGTTAACCTCTCTAAGTGAAGTGTAGACTCAGCTTACATTGAACTGCGAGTATTCTTGATTGTGAAAGCGTACCAGAACATTACCATGCTTGATTCTAAAAGAACATAACCATGCCAATCTTACTGATTAGGAGTTAACCCTTTTAACATATAGTTGTTAAGTGATTTGATATACCATCTGGTTTGTGTGCTATATCTATGATTAGTCCATAATATTAGTGCTTTGATGTATCAGGCTCTGTTCGTTACTTGTAATGCTAATTCTTTCATCTTCCAGTTCTGCTGTGCCTGTGCCTGTCACTGTTCGCCTCTGGTCTTGTACACCGTGTTTGTGTCACCACATGGTAATTGACAATACCCCTGCAGATCTACTTCAACTTTATACAACACAGTTGAAAGTGGTTTCTAATAAGCGTTTTTTTTCCTTTGTATTCCAGCCTGATATTCTCTCTCTTCGCCCTGTACTACATCAACAAAGTGTCTGCCGCTCTATACCAAGCAGCTGTTCCCGCAGTAACACCAGCGAAAGCTGCAAGCAAGAGCAAGAGGAAGAACTGATGAATCTGTTGCATCCAGTGAATCAGTTGCCATCATCCAGATGTTGACGCAGGACAGTTGCATATTTTGTCATAATGTCTTGAATCCATAACCGTTGGTGTATTTCTGGAGGCTTTCGATAAGTGACGATCAGTTCAGTCAGTACTAAATTTGAAACTTAGTTATTTTTTTTTTTCACGGTGATTTTGAATTGAATCAAGCCTTAAAAGTAAACAACTGTCGACATTCCTTTTCCTCAGCACTTTACACCAGTTGCAAAAAGGTTCAGACATCCCATCATGCATTTATCACCTGATAGAGTTGCTTTTTTGTTCTAATTCATTTTGTTATTAAACTCTGTAAAACACTCTGAATGTGTATTTTTATTCTGTTAAACCAGTTTGCAAATGTCAGGGATTCTTCAGGAAGGTGTGTTGGAATCCCAACATTGGGAGCTGAAATACTGATACAGAGAAGGCAGGGGAATTAGAAAGGGTTGCTTGTTTCTCTCCTTTTCCACCAACTGTGAGGTAATAAAAACCACATCTGCTTCATCAGAAGTGGTCGTGGACTGATCTGTGTGGATGTGATGATAGAGGACAGGCATGCTGCCTGCATGAAAGCCTCACTTGGATCAATGGGTTTAAATAAAATATAGCCATGATATACTGAAATGTGTACTTGCAACGTGCACTGCATATTATATTTGTCTTAAAATTTTCATTGATAATGTTGAAGGTATTGCATTGGGATGATGTGGCCAGAGGGTGTTAAACACTCAAGATCGGCTCTGACAATGCGAATATGAAGTGACTTGGAGGTGACGGTGTTGTTTTCTTCAAAGAGGAGTGGGTAATGGTTGGTTATACTTATATTAAGGTCACATTGTTCAGGGTGGTGAAAAGATAAGAGGAAACTTAGGAGATGAAAAGGTTGTAAAAAATGTACACTTAGTGCAGAATAGTGTGGAAAGAAACCATAAGAAGCACTAGTAAGCCATGGATGACAAAAATTGCCATATGCTCCATTTTGTATTTTGTTAGGCAATGGTGGCTTCAGCGTTAGGAAAAAAAAGGCCTTTGATAAGTATGGACAGTGAAGATGAAATCACTGAGGAAGGCCTTCAACAAGATTTAAACTCTCGACACTTCCATTGGAGCAGCAGTAACCAACAGACTAGACTGTGTTTGGGCAGCTTCCAGGTGTGACTGTCAGTGTCAACAGGGCATTTTAAGAGAACAGGCATCACTGTCTGTCTTATTACTATTAAAAAGTCAAGTCAATTTTATATGTATAGTCCAATATCACAAATTTGCCTCAGATGGCTTTAAAATCTGGACATGATATGATTCGCTCTGTCCTTTACAGAGAAAAAACTCCACAAAAAATTCTTTTCAACAGGGTAAAAGAAATGGAAGAAACCTCAGGAAGAGCATCAGAGGAGGGATCCCTCTTCCAGGTAATTAATATCAAGAGACATTCAACATAAGCTCTGTGAGCACAAGGCTCATTTGAAGCTAGTGTTATACACTTATTTGTAAATTGGGTGACTCAGAATACTGTAAATGGTACTGTCCTTGCACTGCAGAATGATGTTAGGGGCCTCCAGTGCCAGTAGGCATCTATAAGTAAACATAAGCGCAGGTAAGGAGAGAGAGACACTTCCTGTCTCCAGAGAGGGGCATGGTCAGACACAGAAACAGCCTGTTCTTAGCAGAGCTGAGGCTAAAACACATTGAATACAATATTGTTGGACATCTGAGACTTATATAAAATTGCCAAAAAAGTGTATAGTATGGGACCTTTAATTAATCTATGTCTACATTTTCCAGATGTGGAATTTGGATCTGAACATCTAAAGATGACATCATCCTTGAGACTCTAAAGGAAAAAAGGGAAAAGAAGGGGGAAAAAAAGTCCAAACCGCTATTTCACTTTTTAAGATTTTTTTTAAGTTATTGTTTGAGCATTGTCTCTCTCTCTCTCTCTGTCTCTCTCTGTCTCTCTCTCTCTGTCTCTCTCTGTCTCTCTATCCCTCACTCTCCTCTCCCTCCTATCACACAGGGCGTTGCTTCTCTGACTGTAAATCCTTGAATAAACTTCCCGTCCCTCTCTCTCCCTCCCCCCTTTCTACCCTCTCTCTCTTTCTCTCTCTACCCTTTCCCTCTCTACTCCCTCCCTATCCCTCCCTCCTTCTCTCTCTGCCTCCCTTTCTACTCTCTCTCTGTCTCTCTCTATGTCTCTCTATCCCTCGCTCTCCTCTCCCTCCCATTACACAGGGCGTTGCTTCTCTGACTATAAATCCCTGAGTAAAGTTCCAGAGGGCTTCTTCCTCTTCCTCGTCATCGTCTTCTTCTGAGTCCTTCACTGAATCCTTCCTCTTTGTGTCTGGGTGAGTCATCTTCTTTACTTTAACACATATTTCTCTGCTTTAACTCGCTTATTTTTCTTCCAAAATTGAGTCAGTTCAGACAGAAAGCTGCTACTTTATGATGAAAATGATTCATCTCATTTGCTGTATGTAGTTTGAGGCTGTGGGCCTACATCTCAGATTTGCTTTCAGTCTGTATCCAGTATGTTTTCTTGGGTGGGATTGGCCGCATTACGCATAACTGTCCTCCTCTGTCAAGTAGCGGCTCACCCCCTGAATGTTATCATTACTTGAAGTTATGTCGCTCCTTGTTGCCTTTCATTGTGTGGGGCTTTTTTCTTTGGAAATCATCCAGAAAATGGTAGAATGGAAGGGAAAGAGATAGTGGGAGGATTGAGATAAGGGAAATGATGTCCAATAGCCAAAGAATTTGCTTGGAGTGCCAGAAAGACCAACACCCATATCCACCCTAACAATGTTGGTTTTGGATGAAGTAGTGGAAAAAAGAATTTCACATGTTTTGCTTATCTAAAAGTGACAGTACCAGGTTACAGTGTAGAAATATCCTCACAAGTTAAAGCCCTGCATTCAAAATGTCACTTAAAAAGTCCAAAACTTCTACTTAAGTGAATTTACTTACTTTCCAGTGATTAGCCTCCTGCTTGTATTGTTGCAGCCTCCTGCTTGTATTGTTGCAGCCTCCTGCTTGTATTGTTGCAGCCTCCTGCTTGTATTGTTGCAGCCTCTTCCTTTCCTACTAAAGTGAATTTAGCAATGACTCCAATCAGCCATAACAAGTCTCAACCATACATTTTACAGAAGTTTAAAAGTAGCCTGATAGAAAGTTCCACCTTACAGTTAATGCTTTACTGTTGGTAAAGATATTTGATGCTTAATTTATATATTGTTTGGTAGTCAATCTTTAAGCTGATCTGTATGCAAATTATATATCTGCTGTCAGATAAATGTAAGGAAGAAGAGTGTATACATTCTGTACATTCAAAACCCGTTTTCAGACTCTTCTTTTGTCCTTTGTCAGCGCCCATTTCTGCAGTCATGACTGAGTTAGAAAAGTGCATGGAGTCCCTGATTGTCACGTTCCACCGGTATGCCGAAGACGATGGCGATAAGAGGACCTTAAGCAAGAAGGAACTGAAAAAACTAATGGAGAATGAGTTACCTAATTTCCTCCAAGTAAGAATCTTCTGCCTTTTATCAGATCTAATCTCTGTAGTCAGTACTGATCGATGTAACTTCCTGCTGTTGCTTATCGTTGCACTCTGAACTCGTCTCTTTTGCTAATGCTCTTTCAGTTCAAGAGGAACCCTAGAACTGTGGACAAGATCTTGAAAGATCTGGACCACAACAAAGATGAGAAATTGGACTTTGAAGAGTTTCTTCCCCTCGTCGTCGGCCTCTCATTGGCCTGTGAGAAGTGTTACGTGCTCAATCAGAAGAAGGTCAAGAAGTGATGGGCAAAAATAAGCCAAAATATAAACAACAAATATGTGCCAGATTCACAAGTAAAACCTACCTTTGAAAATATGTCTGTCTGATTATTCATTTCTTTTTCAAATTTATATGGAGCTCTCTTCTGCTTACTTAGTTTTATAAACTCTGTGCCATCTCCATCTTGTGCACATGGAACCATTTATAGTTGAGAAGAGTTCTGCAACTGCCAGAAAGATACCTCAGAAAGTATGCAGAATATTGATGAGTTCACATCTGAAACTCTTCATTTCACCTGTAAATCTGCTTTGAATGTTCAACTGAGTCAGTGTTTTTCGCCACAGAAAGTAAACGGTTCAATATGGGAATGTGGTGGTTATTATATGTATTTTATGATTATGGGTTGTTGGGTTTTTTTGGGTTTTTTTTGCAGACAGTGGTTTTCTGATAATTCTCCTCTAGATGCCAAATTCTTCATTCCCCTGTGTTTCCAAGTGACTTGCACAGTCTGGTATCTCACACAGGTGGCACTAGCAGGCTCTTTATTCCAGGTATGTACATCCTTTAATGGTTTTGATGCCAGTTGCAACAACCAGCACGTAATTCCACAGAAGGTACAGTAAGTATCCAAACAGAAGTTCAAAGAGCCCCCAAATGGTATGGAGAACTACATTACGTCCAATAATCAATCAGTAAGTACATTCCCATAAGGCCTGTAGACCTAATATGTGTAGTTTAAGAGAAAGAAGACTGCAAGGGACTCTGTTCTCCTTTTTCAAGGAAAGAAGGAAAACATTCTCAGTTGTTTCTAAATGATTCTTGAGATGGTTGGTATTCTCCAGCAGACAGTAAAAAGAGGACATTCAAACCCTCAATGACACAGCAGAGAAAGAAACACATACATACTAATTTAAATTTAGTGAATCCAGCAGGAGTGTCTGAAAAAAAGGTCAGCAGGTATTTTGGAGAATGTTTAGGAAAAGAAGGTATACTAATCTCAAAGACAGCAGAGTGGACTGGTTAAAGTGAGACAGAGAAGCAGAGTGGACTGGTTATAGTGGGACAGAGAGGCAGAGTGGACTGGTTATAGTGGGACAGAGAGGCAGAGTGGACTGGTTATAGTGGGACAGAGAAGCAGAGTGGACTGGTTATAGTGGGACAGAGAGGCAGAGTGGACTGGTTATAGTGGGACAGAGAGGCAGAGTGGACTGGTTATAGTGGGACAGAGAGGCAGAGTGGACTGGTTATAGTGGGACAGAGAGGCAGAGTGGACTGGTTATAGTGGGACAGAGAGGCTGAGTGGACTGGTTATAGTGGGACAGAGAGGCAGAGTGGACTGGTTATAGTGGGACAGAGAAGCAGAGTGGACTGGTTATAGTGGGACAGAGAGGCAGAGTGGACTGGTTATAGTGGGACAGAGAGGCAGAGTGGACTGGTTATAGTGGGACAGAGAGGCTGAGTGGACTGGTTATAGTGGGACAGAGAGGCAGAGTGGACTGGTTATAGTGGGACAGAGAGGCAGAGTGGACTGGTTATAGTGGGACAGAGAGGCAGAGTGGACTGGTTATAGTGGGACAGAGAGGCAGAGTGGACTGGTTATAGTGGGAGAGAGAGGCAGAGTGGACTGGTTATAGTGGGAGAGAGAGGCAGAGTGGACTGGTTATAGTGGGACAGAGAGGCAGAGTGGACTGGTTATAGTGGGACAGAGAGGCAGAGTGGACTGGTTATAGTGGGAGAGAGAGGCAGAGTGGATTGGTTATAGTGGGACAGAGAGGCAGAGTGGACTGGTTATAGTGGGACAGAGAGGCTGAGTGGACTGGTTATAGTGGGACAGAGAGGCTGAGTGGACTGGTTATAGTGGGACAGAGAGGCTGAGTGGACTGGTTATAGTGGGACAGAGAGGCTGAGTGGACTGGTTATAGTGGGACAGAGAGGCTGAGTGGACTGGTTATAGTGGGACAGAGAGGCAGAGTGGACTGGTTATAGTGGGACAGAGAGGCAAAGTGGACTGGTTATAGTGG
The DNA here is from genome assembly GCA_029721515.1 of Synanceia verrucosa. NCBI lineage: Eukaryota > Metazoa > Chordata > Actinopteri > Perciformes > Synanceiidae > Synanceia > Synanceia verrucosa. The sequence continues at coordinate 16,032,112 of CM056557.1, read as the reverse complement.
GACAGAGAGGCTGAGTGGACTGGTTATAGTGGGACAGAGAGGCAGAGTGGACTGGTTATAGTGGGACAGAGAGGCAGAGTAGACTGGTTATAGTGGGAGAGAGAGGCAGAGTGGACTGGTTATAGTGGGACAGAGAGGCAGAGTGGACTGGTTATAGTGGGACAGAGAGGCAGAGTAGACTGGTTACAGTGGGACAGAGAGGCAGAGTGGACTGGTTATAGTGGGACAGAGAGGCAGAGTGGACTGGTTATAGTGGGACAGAGAGGCAGAGTAGACTGGTTATAGTGGGAGAGAGAGGCAGAGTGGACTGGTTATAGTGGGACAGAGAGGCAGAGTGGACTGGTTATAGTGGGACAGAGAGGCAGAGTAGACTGGTTACAGTGGGACAGAGAGGCAGAGTGGACTGGTTATAGTGGGACAGAGAGGCAGAGTGGACTGGTAGAAGAGTAGTCAGTAAGCAGTATAGGTAGTTGGTACAGTAGAGTTTAGTCCTCTCTTCTGATGAATTCTATTATGCAGAGGAAGTCGTTTTTATACATTCATAACAGTATACAGGGGCTTCACAGTGCTGTATATAGACATGGAAATGGTTGTTGGTTTGAACATAGGACTCTGTTGCACTGGTGCATACAGTTTATACCTAACACACTGGAAGTGATCTTTAATTTAATATCAGCATAATATCATATATCATCACGTTTAATAAAAACTTTTCCTCAATTTTAAACTAGCTTTGGACTTTTATACTGATGCACATTTTGTACAAGTTTGCTTTTGCATGAGTATGATATTTTTGTACTATTACCATCTTTGGTGCTTCATCATAAGCATTGTTTTTCTCTAGTCAGTAGGCATCGCCATAAGTTTAGCTTGTAAGTTGGATAGAAAGATAGTTACACCTAAATGCACTCACTCAGTCAACAAGAACTGAACGTTGACATAAAAGTGGTGATCTGGTCCTTTAAGCAGGTGGTCATGTATTTTCTTTAATTTTCCACTAGGTGTCACCAAACTCTTAGAAAAGGAAAAAGCTGGAGAAAGAAAAACACTTGTGGTTTCCTCCAGTGGTTTCCTGTCTCCGAGGGAAGACACTCAAACATGTGCAGCTGGCTTCATCACCTCCACCAATGAGGCTATGTGATCACCAGGGTTTGTTTGTTTGTTTGTTTGTTTATGTGCTGGTTTGCAAAATAACTACACAGATTTTGATGAAATTTTCAGGATTGGTCAGAAGTGGCCTAACTTAAAACTGATTCATTTTTGGTCAGATCTGATTCAATGAAAGGTCACGCAATGTATGGGAGATTATGCATATTTATGAAGCTCCAGGGTCTACAATTTTCAGCCAGTCGTCACCTAATTTGGTATATAGACTAATATAGGAATCCAGAAGTCACTGATTCAGTTTGGTCAAGATCAGTAAAAGGTCAACATGCATTTTTAATCATAACTACATGTAGGAAGGAGATAGAGCAATGGAACTGATCTCAAAATATCTGGAACTGTCAAATTGTATTCGCAAGTTTGACTGATATTTTGTTCTTTTTTAAAATTCAAATTCAAATGTGACAAAATATGAAATAGAGAGAAAATAAATAAAAAGTACATGATGTTAATGTGAATACAATGTTAAAATGTGGGTTTCAAGGTGCGTCAAAATCACCACATTCACTCTTAGACATTGTGGGCTTGCAGGAGTATACGCTCTCTCAGAATGCTGCCTTGGTGGAGGTCTGCGCTCTCTGAGTGCTTTTGTAGTTAAGAGTGTGTTAGACTGGTTTTTACCACATGAATAGAAACTGTACACTGGTTGATAAATCATCAGTTGAATGGAGATTACTTGTGAAAATATTGTGTTACAGAAAGTGGGGTGGGGTAGCTGTAGGCCAAGTGGTGTTAGCATGATATGTGGTGCTACTTTTGGGTGTAATTACTTACAAAATGTATTACAAACAATGAACATGACAATTTCTTTTTCAGACTTGTGCATACCACAATGTAGAGAAACCTGTACCTCACACCCATACATTTTATCAAACTTGGCAAAAAAATCCCTTCCCTCTCTGTGACTCACTGCCTTTGTGTTTTAGCTGTGGTTGTTTTACTCAGACAGGTGTGGCTCTTTGCTGTACTGGTGTGTTTTAGTGATCATGAAGAGAACACAGCTACAGAAGCATTCAGCTCTTTGACTGTATTAAAAAAGGGAGCACACAGCAATTTCCATTTATAAGTTTAAATTATAGTCAGAGTCTCGCTCATGCTCATGGCGCAAACTGCAGAAGCTCCAGCAGTGAAAACATAACTCATCACTCAGCCAGTAGAGTGAGGAGAGATTCTGTTTGTAAAACAACACTGCATAGTCCTTTTCCTCTATTTCCCTTTACCCCCCTGCGGGTAGCATCTGATCGTATCCAATAATGTAATGAGGCCAAAGTGAAGAGAGGCTGGCACTGAACAGTTTGAAAGAATGAGGGGCTCAGCGGGGGCAACAGAGGGGCAGAGGAAGAAAGAGCTGCTCTTCTGCTGCCTTAGAACAGATGAGTGGAAAATTGAGGTTGAGTTACACATCAGTTGGATGATTGGGGAGTGACACTTGCAACACTGCTATTGATGTTATTTAGTTAATTTCAAATAAAACAGGATATTTACAGTTACATTGAAGAATAACAAAACATGAATGAATGCTGCTTAAGAATAAAACAGATAGAGTTAGAGATTATCACTGTCCAAAAGGAATGTAGCCTTATTAACGTAGAATATAGAAAAAAAAACCATAGGGCAAACAGAATGGACCGGTTTGTGTGTGTGTGTGTGTGTGGGCGTGTTTTGCCGAACATATGGGGACATAAGTCTGATAACACACTCACACTGTGGGGACTCACGCTGACAATGTGGGGACTCACCGTACTTATGGGGACAAAGTGCAGGTCCCCATAATGTAAACTGTTAGATTTCAGGCTGAAGACTTGGAGAACATTTAATGTTACTGTAAGGTTAGACTTTGGTTAGGGTTAGGATTAGGATTACATGGGTAGTGGATATGGTTAAGGTCAAGGGAAGTGTCTAGGAAATGAATGCAAGTCAATGTAAAGTCCCCACAATACACAAATACACAGCTGTGTGTGTGTGTGTGTGTGTGTGTGTGTGTGTGTGTGTGTTTGCGTACTCTTTAAGAGGAGACACCCATCAGCCTGACAACAGTCTCACATCGGACAGCTCCTGACACTGATGTTATCGCTCTTCATCTGAGGAGATTGAACTATATCTAAGGTGAGTCCTGATGAAAAACAAGATGTTGAGAAAGGCAGGAAAGAATTAAGGTTTTATTTTATTCAGATGCTGAGTATGAATGATACATTGGAAAAGCTTGAGAGTAAGAGTCAAGGTGTTTATTAATGCTTTATTTGGTACAATCAGTCAATATTAATCTGTTTATCCAGCTACAGCCATGGCTCGTTTGGAGCAGGTCATCACGAACATCGTAGATATATTTCTGGAGTATGCCGATGACGACAATGAAGGCAGTAAATCGACGCTAAACAAAGCAGAACTCCAGAAGGTGTTGGAGCGAGAAATACAAAGTCCTGAGTTAAAAGTAAGAGACTCAACACACTCACTCACCTTCTTCTTCTTCATTCACTTACAATGATGTTATTTAACTGTAAGGATGTGTTTTCCAGGGTAAAATCAATCCACTTGACATCGAGGAAGCCTTGACAATTCTGGATAAAAACCATGATGGAGAGATCAACTTCAACGAGTTTTGTCGATGTGTGAACGTCTTGGCCAAGTGCTACTACCACAAGAAGACTGGCAAGGGTGGCGGTAAGGGTGGCAAGAGAGGCAAGAAAGGCAGGAGAGGCAAGGGCAAAGAAGGCGAAGAAGAAGACGAGCAAGAAGATGAACAACAAGACTGAAGAACAAACGTGACACAGTTGACCCTGAAAACAGATGCAGCTGTTATTAGACCATAAAATCCATCCATCAAATGCATGTAAATTGGGATGCTCAGTGCTTTTGTACTTCTGTCAACTGGTTTTCATCTAATAAAAATAATGAAAATGATTCAGTCTGATTTGTTGTGGCTTCCTCGTTGGTTTGTGTCAATTGCTGCATCATGTGTGGTTGATCTGGTGTCACTGTTGTGGAGGAAACAAGCATGGGTTCATGAAACTTTCAGCAGACACCCCCTGCTATGTTCTCCAGGGCTCAGATCACTTTCAGTGCTTCTCAATGGAACCGTCTGCTTGAATTTTTCCAATACAACTGACTGAAGTCCCTCATGGGTTCATACTTTAAATGATGTCATGACTTTTTCATGTCACAAAAAGCCATTGGAAATGTTGATCTCATTGTCTTTCTTTCTACATTAATAATACAGGCACTCATTTTACGTTCATATTTTTCTGTATATTCAGTAATAAATTTGATTAATAAGTTAATAAGTTTGATTAATATACACACTCAAGAATGGGATTTGGGCATAATTTGGCATAATTTCAAGTGGACTTTCATCCACGAGAAACAAACATACATTTCTGCTTGTTCTTATTTGCTTCCTTTTGTGGCACTTGATTGTCTGACAAAACTGGCATGAGAAAACCATGAATGACTTGATCAGTTCCACCTTCAGTGACATGTCACAATGGCTGCTGTTGTTCCAAGATCGTGTAACACCTGTTCCTTTATGTGGAAAGCCAACAAAATGATGGATGTCTACATGGCTGACAAGTGACAGTATTCACTGCATGCTCACTTATTTTTTGATATACTTACTGTACATGCTTTTGGCAAAAGTCAATCAAAATGTCTCAGTATGTCTATATCTAATTTATAAAGGTTCATTACAAATGTAGAGAGGCAGAGTAGATGTGCATGCTGCTAAGACCTGTGTAGATCAGTTTGTTTAGCAAAAGTTTTGCATTTTGTCCCCATAAGGATGGTGAGTCCCCACAATGTGACTGTGTAAACAAATTTATGTCCCCATAACCATACGTAATACCCGCTCACAAACAAACACACACACACACACACACACACACACACACACACACACACACACACACTCACCCTTGTACTTCTATCTTAGTGAGGACATAATGCATTTCCTAGCCACTTACCCTAACCTTAACCATCAAAAATAAATGCCTAACCCCAACCCTTACCCTAAACGTAACCCAAGCCTTATTCTAACCTAACCTAAAAATCAAGTCTTAACCCTCAAAAAGCTCTTTAAAGAAGTGAGGACCGGCAAAAATGTCCTTACTTCCCAAGAATGTCCTCACTTTGTTGGTAAAATGCAGTTTTGGTCCTCACTATGTAACAAGTACAAGAACACACACACACACACACACACACACACACACACACACACACACTCTTTTACTTCTTAGTCACTACTCAGAGACATTTGGTGTTAATGTGTTTCCCAGGCTAAAATCAGTGCAGCTGACAAGGCCATGAGGTGGGTGGGTAAGATCTGCGAAGGAGAGCTCAACTTTTTGTTTGTGCGTGGGTTTCGTGGCCAAATGCTTCTACAACAAGACAGGCAAGGGCCAAGAAGAAGATTGAACCAGTGACATGCATCACAATGTGGAAATGCATTTGTGCTACAGAATGTGAAGTTTACTGTATCTCTGTCAATTGCTTTCAAAAGTAGTGAAACTTCAATAGTAGAGGAGAATAAATAATAACAATCAATGTGGATGTCTTCATCTGTGTATGGAAATGACTTAGTAGTATTCAATGGGATTGCTGTGGATGCAACAAGCAGAAACTCTTACTGCTTGTCCACCCATAACCCTCCTTCCTTACTTCATTCTTACATCATCACAACCATCAAAAAATGCCTATATACGATTGTCAGAGTTAACTGAAACACAAAACAAACATATTTCTATTGGGTCTACGTTGCTGGGCTCCTGCCTCCCTGTGAGACTAAGAGTCCTACTTCTGCTGAAGGCACAAATGTAAAAAATATTAAACTTGTGAGGAACAGTCAGAACACATTTTGAAATATTTTTGGGTGTAGAAGCTAATATGCATACTAATATGAATACTTATGTATTCTTTGTGTATCTACTATAGATGGGGTGCTCTTAATATTTCAGGAACTGATGATCTACTGGGATTTTCACACACAACCATCTAAGGGAACAGCCAGACTGAGATGATAGAAAGGCAGCATTAACCCAAATATGCAAGCAAGGTATGCAAAAGACCATCCCTGAATGCACAAGACATGGCACTTTGAAGCAGCTGCACTATAGAACTGGTTATGCAGGTTTACCATGTTATATAACACAGACTAGCAGAATGAAGCAGTACAGGTTACAACTGAATTTAAGACGTTCCAAGACAAACAAAGTGGTAATTACTGTATGTTCACTAATTTATTGATTGAATTTCCTTTCATTCAATTCTACGCAATCAATTCTGGAGAAAGTAAATTTAAATATCATGCTTCAATCACAGTTCAGAGGTAGTGTACTATTACACTATTGTCAGTGAGAAGCACTCTGAAGTAAAACATAACCATATAGGAAAGAGTTACACAGAAGAGACAGAGCCAGCCATAATTACTGAGAACTTTAATTTCATCTGTGCTTGAATAAATAAACTCCTTGGTAGAGTCCATATCACTTTTCCAGTGACATCAAATTGAACATTTACAACAAAGTCCACTATGTCTTAACCTACGTTGCAGCAGACTCAGGATGCTGCTGCTGGCTGGAATAAGGAATGATAATATTGTGTAAGGATGCAGTGCTTAACTTGTTTGTCCAAGAAAGCAGGTGTAGAATCAGAACAGGTTGTGCAGGTCTATGGGTGATCAATAATACTTTTCTGTCTGCCCGTTACTGCTGTTTCACCTCCACATACAGGCACTGAACAGGCACTGTGGAAATCAACAGCAGAAAATAAACCTCTACCAACAGTAGTGTAAGTGTAAATACATTTCTTTGTGGCACATTTGGAGTCTATCCCAGCTGTCTTAGGGTGGAAGGGAGGGTACACCCTCAACCAAGAGAGACAGACACTCACACCTACAGTTAATTTAAATAAGCCAATTAACCTTATCCCCATGCATGGGCCGGGAATCGAACCCAGTACCTTCTTGCTGTGAGGCAACAGTGCTAACCACTACACCACCGTGCCGCCCTTCTACTCTTTATGTACCCTTAAGTGTGAGTTATTGTTTATTTCTATATTGGTGACATAACGTAACAATGAAAACACAAATATACTTATATTGTTGAATCTGAAAAACAGAAGAGACTACAAAAGACTACATATGCATGTTTTATTACAATATGTCACTTGTAGACACTGTCCTCTTCAGAGGAAAAGCTCTTCTTTTTTTCCCCAAAGATGGTCATATCTAAACTGCTCAGTTCTTTTTTTCTTTCTTTCTTTATTTCTACAGTCTCAGTTGTTACTTTGTCAGTTGGCATGTCCTCGCTCTGTCAAGCCATTGCTCTTAAAATCTTTATTTTAAAACCTGTGAGTCATGCATTTGGGTTTTACCGGGTTCTGGAAACACGATGGAGGTTGATATGCTCTTTAAAAAAACTGAGGAAAATATGGTGAAACACAGCACCTGTTTCATGAGCTTGCATAGTTTTATTCAAGATTTTCCAGCTGACTCATATTAGTGGTAATGATACGAAAGTGGTCATATGAGAAAACAATAATGAGTACATTCCAGTATTGGTTTTTACATTTTGTAACATTTTTGGAGAGAAGAATGAAGGGAGGAACAAATGACAGCAAGGGGGCTGGAGATTTGGACAGAAGGTGTTTCAGCTCTTATAAAAATGAGTGTGTCTGTGCTCTCTTCATATAATCCCTCTCTTCCTCCAGCTCTAAACCTTCATACAACTTTGGTAAGTGGAAATATGTTTTACAATTCCTTATTTAAATACAGCATCAGGTATTTTTAATTTCAACATTATCAATATCTGATAGCTAATATGCAGCATTATGTGGGATGAAATGCAGAATAGGAAACATGTCAGTTCATTTAAGTTAAAAAGGATCCTCGGGAAAAGCTTTGCAGAGGAAACAACAAGTAAAGTGTGTGGGCAAGCAGCGTTTAGATGCCTTGAATAATTACAGAAAGTGAAATGTATTGTTTAGCCCTGTGGGACAGAAATGATTACAAGGCAACAAAAGAAAAAGATATAAGGGGGGAAAATCTAATGAAATATGAATTTTAGCTTCCACTTTTTTCAATAATCTGTTCTATTTTTGAGACAAATGAGAAAGTGTGTTTGGCAGTGACATTCCTGATCTTGACAAGCTGCTCATAAACTCTGGAATTCTCTTTGGTCCTCTCCAGCTAACATGGCACGGCTTGTTGAGTCAATGGATATCCTCCTGGCTTCCTTCTATGAAAAAGCCCCTGCACCTTTGCTCAAGAAAGAAGTCACTGACAAGTTCAACAAAGAGTTTCCTGATGCAGTAAGCACAAAAGATGGAGCGCTATTGCAATGGAGAGCTATGGCTGCTTTTTAACATGCATGATATGATTTACAATCTGCTTACAGCTCCTTTTGTTTTTCTTTCTTTAGGCCAAAGACAACGCTGACGTGACGAGTTTCCTCAATGCTCTGAATGCCAGTTGTGCTATTCTGAGTTTCACAGACTTTGTCACTATTGTTGCAAACTTCAACCTATTGATCAGTTAAGAACCAGAGCTTTCTTGACTTTATATCATTTCTACTAAATGAATCTGCATGATGAAACTTGGCCCACTATTACAGATACCATGAAGCTTATTCTGAAATTGTTTTTGACGAATCAGTTCTATTTTTGAGATAAATGAGAAAATGTGTTTGCTAGTGACATTCCTGATTTTGACAAGCTGCTCAATTGAGTCCAACCCATGTGTTTAAATGCAGCATGAATCATTACTGCATTACCACAGTTATGTGACTTGAATTAATAAACAGACACAGGAATACACAGTCAAAACATTTATTTTTCTGTTTTGTCCTTCCAGCCAAAGCAGAAGGTTCAGAGCTCAGAAAAGCATTTGAGCTCCTCAAGGCTACCTTTGATGATTATGCTGGAATAGACGGAGCCCCAGAAACTTTGACCAAGAACGAAATTGTTGAGCTGCTCAACAAGGAGTTTCCTAATGCAGTAAGTCGAAAAGATGTCCGATTTCATTAGAAAGCTGTGAATGCTTATTCAACATATGCTTCATGTTTTACAACCTACTAACAACTCCCTCTGTTTTATTTCTTTAGTCCAACAGAAGTTTGAGGTCTGTATTCCCAAAGCTGGATGCTGACGGCGACAGTCTTGTTACCTTCGAGGAGTTTGTCGCCATTGTGGCAGACTTCAGGCTGATGTGCAGTTAGGAATAAATAATAAATAATCATATTGCCTCAGAACTTTCTCGCCTTATTTTATTTGTACCAAATAATGAAATCTGAGTGATCCAACAAGAACAAGTATCACAGTCACCTCCATAAAATACACCGTACATGCACATGTCATAGTCAGATGGAAAATGTAAAATCTACCGTTGAACTAACTACCACAGTATTGACTTCAGTACTTCTTCAGGGTTTATATACAGTAGTTCTCTATAGTTAAATCAACTCTTTTGCAATAGTTAAACATTTCGCTCTATGCCAAAGCTCCTTCTTTAACTCATTAAACAGAGTTAAATTTACAATAAGGGATAAAACAAGTATCTATCTACGCTAAAAGATGTTAAAATTATTTGTTAGAATTAATCCATGAAACTAAATACATTTTCCAACAATGGCATTTATTTTACCTGCTCGTTGTCCATAAAAACATCAGTTTACCAATGGAGCATCATAAGACATATTAAACACAAAATGTCCTGTAAAATGTTCATCAAATGCCCTGATGGAGCGGTTTGCTTGGCATGTAATGAGATGCTTATTCTTCGTGATGTGGAAGTTCGATCTTGCTCTTCTGACAGTTCTTCTTCCAACGAGGAGGTATGGCTGCTGACCTGTATGGTTACAGAGATGCTCCTCCAGACTGCACCATGGCAGCTGTTGAGATAAGGAACAGGAGAAAGTTATTCATAAGAATGATAGGAAGGAGACAGAGCATTGCAACTGGTCTCAAAACATCCGGAAAAGAATTCTAAAATTGTATTTGCAAAGTTATACTGGTATTTTGGTCTTTTTTAAAATTCAAATGTGAAAAAATAAATAAAGAGTACATAATATTAATGTTTGGGATTAGGTTAATTGACTAATTTAAATTGACCATAGGTGTGAATGTGAGTGTGAGTGGTTGTCTGTCTCTATGTGCCCTGCGATTAGGTGGCAACTTGCGTTGTGGTGTTGTTTTCTTCAAACCGGCTGAAGAAGGTGTTAAGAGAGTTGAGGAAGTCTGTGTTGTCCCCACACGATGGAGGGGTTGGCCTGTAGTCTGTGACTGACTGGATGCCTTGCCACAGGTGTCTTGGGTCTTTTGTGTCGGCTGCTCTCATGTTAAGGTGCAGGTTGGCCCTGGCTGATCTGAAGGCATCTTTGTCCCCGGACTTGAAAGCAGTGTTGCATGCTCTCAGGAGCTCACGTACCTCATTGGTGAACCAAGGTTTGTCATTTGCTCGTACAGTGGCGTTCTTGGTAACTGTTACATCTTCCATGCATTTGGTTATGTATCCAGTCACAGACTCTGTGTACTCGTTGAGGTTGACGTGCTGATCGGTAGTGGCCACCTCCCTGAAAACAGACCAGTCTGTGCAGTCAAAGCAGTCCTGGAGAGCTGAGGTGGCTCCCTCGGGCCATGTCCTGATCTGCTTCTCAACTGACTTGCTCTTAGTTAAAAGTGATCTCTGGGCTGTAATAAGCATAACAGTGAGATGGTCTGAGCTCCCCAGGTGGGGGTGGGGAACAGCTCTGAATACCTGTTTGATGTTTTTCTAGACCTGGTGGAGCCTCTCTCCCCTGGTCGCAAAGTTCTCATGTTTATGGTAGTGTGGAAGTATAGTTTTTAGTCTGTCCTGGTTGAATTTGCCAGCGATTATGCAGACCGTGTCCGGGTTTGAGTCCTGCAGTGAACTGACAGACTGATACAACGTGTGAAATGATGTGTGAAATGTGCCATTTCTTGGCTGTAGGTTTAGGATAAAAAGCACAAGAATAAACTCTACAAAATAACTCTTTGAGTTTCAGTGAAAACAATGAGGGACTATGACACTCTTCCACCCATTATTTATATTCATCCCAAAAAAACAAAATTGTGAGAGTAGAAGAATAAACAAATCTAGTGAGGACTGTCACAGATATTCTTGTGTTTGTGTTTGAATCATAAATATCACTTGTTGCCCCATTAAGATCACTTCCTGTGGGACTTTCTGCTGACTGCACCAAGCAACGCAGCTCTGGTGTTGAAGAGAGCTGCTTAGCCTCTTTTGTGACATATAGTTTGAGGAAAATGTTCAATTTCAATTTCTCTGAAATTCCAACACTCTTGAAGGACTTGACGTGCCGACATTAAGTTTGTATCACTGCATCTGCATGCACCTGCAAGCTGCTGACTAAGCAATTAGTCTCCGTAGACTTAAAGGCAAAGATCAGGACAATGGTATATAAAACCATTTCTGAAGCTTTGGGTGTTCACCACACAGGAGCACTATGACCTCAGTAATTATTACCTGTACCACGGAGGTTATGTTTTCAGCAGAGTTTGTTTGTTGGTTTGTTGGTTTGCAAAATAACTCAAAAAGTTATGGACGTATTTTGACGAACTTTTCAGGATTGGTCACAAGTAGCCTAACTTAAAACTGATTCATTTTTCGTGGTGTTCGGATCTGATTCATGGTCATCAAGGTCAAATGAAAGTCACGCCATACTAATGTATGGGAGATTTTGCATATTTCTGAATGCTCCAGCTGAACAATTTTCAGCCAGTTGTCACCTAAGTTGGTATTATTACAAAATGTGAAAAAAGGTCACCTCCCTTTTTTATATTTCATAATTACTGAGACCAAGATCCCGTTGGTCTCTAAGAAAGCTGGAGAAGTTGTTTGATAGATGTATGGATTTTTTTTTTAAATAATTGAAAAGCAAATAATGACAGCATTTGACTGAAATATAATAATCATAAAAATCTATAATTGCATGTAGTAATACATGATATCCCTGAGAGATGCACTCTGCAAGGCTAGTTTGACTATATGGGAATGATTCTGAAATGAAAGGAGATGCTTTCAGATTATAGTACTTACCAAACTGGTATTACTGGTATGGAAGGGGATCATGTCCTTCTGTCTTTTCTGAAATACAACATTAGCCATTTTGAATTTATCGAATAGGAATAGGACTAACATGTCAATCCATGATAACCTCTCCTCCTTCCAGTTTTATTTAATATACCCTAAATGAAAACGAAAAAACTGAGTGATCCACTTTGCACCAGTATTACAGTCACCTCTATAAAATATATACGTGTCCTACTCATTCTCAGAAGGAAAACAAACACATCATCTGTTTCATGAGCTTGCATAGTTTTATTATATTGGTGGTGTTGATATGAAAGTGGGCATATGAGAAAACAATGTTCTGTAGACTGAAGAGAAAGAATATGGCTGCTGTTGTGAAAGAAATGCAACTCAACCCTGACATGTAACATGACAAGTCTGAACTGCATTGAGTGTAACATACTGCATAAGATTAGTGTTTGCATGATGTGCCTTGGCTGTCAGAGTTATTGCTGGTAAAAATGATAGTGATGGGATGCAAAACCAACTGAGCAAGTTTTGTCATGTCTCCATAGGGTTTTTTTTAAGTTCAGTTACCTTAATTTGTTCTGTTCATTCATATTGTTCCTGTTTTATTTTGCAGTAACCGTGTTCACTCTCATTTCAGATTACTTTACTTTCTTTGTTTCTTGTGTTTCATGTTTTTCTGATCCAGTCGTCATTCAACAAACCACTTTAATCATGTCACGTTCGTGTTTCCAGAGATTTTCTGCTGCTACTTTGTCTGCCAGGTTAAAGAGTTATTTCCTCCCTTTAAGAGATTTATTTTGTTACTTTATTTATGGTTTAGAAATTTTCCCTCCTGGTGTCATTTTGAGTTTTGCTCTTTTCATTTATCTTGTAGAGTTTTGCCATTGTAGCATTTTATGTTTGGTAGTTAAATCCTTTTTGTATTATAGATTAGTTTTTAGGTTTTCCTCCTATATGAGTGCTTTTGTTTCTTAAATTAGTCTAGTGTTTTTCAGTCCTTCAAAGTGTTCCACAGACCTGTCAATCACACGATACCCACGCCCCAAAGCTTTATGTGTTATTTTCACCATATATTTGATCATAATTCATTCAATGAACATCCTGTTGTATTATAACAGTATTTATCCATTGAGACCATAAACTCATGTTGACTCTGTTTGGAGAAGTAATACATCAGAGGAGAAAATTGTCATTTTCCTATAGACTACAATACAGACGGACTTCTTTTTGAAACCACCAGTATCACCCCTTGCTGACTGTTTGAGAGAATGCAAGTTTAAGTTACTTCCATGTGGGCTTCACTGAACAGACCCTGGTGTTGCCCACTAGATTAACCTTGATGTTAAGAGGTCCCTACTGGCTCTTTTATCCAGAGGCTGTGAAGAAAACAGGGATGGTTGTGGCTGTGTGTGGATGTCAGTCAAATTGTGCAGTACTACGTGTCAAACAGGATGGACAGAAACACATGGAAATGAAGGGAGATATGTCCCAAGGGTCCCTAAGCATTCTGGGGTTTCTGTTCCTTGCTCAAGGACACTTCAGCAGTGTCAAGGACGTGGAACTGGCGACTCGGGAACTCGAATCTGTGACCCTCCAGATAAGTGCAGTTAACAAGGACTGGAACTTTTTATACCAGGAGAGAAGAATGAAGGGAGGAACAAAAGATAGCAAGGGGGCTGGGGATTTGGAATGAAGGCGTGGCAGCCCTTATAAAAGTGAGAGTATCTGTACTCTCTTCATATAATCCCTCTCTTCCACCATCTCTTCCTATAGAAACCTTCATACAACTTTGGTAAGTGGAAATTCCTTTTAGAAATACAGCATCAGGTATGTTTAATTTTAGTATTATCAATACCTGATAGCTAATATGCAGCATTATGTGGTATGAAATGAACTTCTCTGTGTGTAACATGAATCGTTACCGATTGCATTACCACAAGCATGTGACATGAATTAATAATCTTTTCTTGTTTTAGTCAGCATGTCAAGGCTGAGTGGGGCATTGAAAATCCTCAAGGATATCTTCAATGACTACTCTGGATATGAAGGAGACAAAAACTCCATGACCAGGAGAGACGTTCGTCTCATGCTCTACAAAGAGTTTCCTGACGCTGTACGTTGAAAAGTGGTGGCATTAATGCATTGGAGAGGTTTGAATGCCTCTCCGACACATTTTATGTTTTACAATCTATCTATACTAAACTAGTTTCACTCTTTTTCTGTCTTTAGCCCAGAGACAGAGAAGCACTCGACAGCATGATGAGCCAGCTGGATGCTGATGGCGATGGTGTTGTTACTTTCAAAGAGTTTGTCTCTATTGTAACAGACTTTGACGTGTTGTGCTCTGCAGAATAAATCATTTGGCCACTTTGCATCAGAACCTTCTAGTCTTTCATTGTTATTGTAAAACTTGGTACAAATATACTTTACAAATGAAGACTGAATGAAATAAAGGTTATTATGAGAGGGCGATGGGAGTTGAAATGACATTGAGTGAGTATCAGTGATTGTGAATGTCAGAGGTGTCAAATTTAGCAATAACTGTAGCTCTAAGTGGTGTAAAATCTATAATAAAGTCAACTGACAGTGCCCTACATTGTAGATCTCTAAATCTCTCATTTTCTGAAGTATTTGGATCCTTTTCTGTGGCTCTTAAGGTACCTCAGGTTTGTTTAAATTATCCTTCTTGAACTTCCTTGAAGTCCACCTGTTGTCCACGACAATTCACAGTGAATGTCAGGACAAAAGTCGAGCTGTGACGTCCAAGCACCTCTCTGTAGACTGAAGAGAAAGAATATGGCTGCTGTTGTGAAAGAAATGCAACTCAACCCTGCCATGTAACATGACAAGTCTGAACTGCACTAAGTGTAACATACTGCATAAGATTAGTGTTTGCATGATGTGCCTTGGCTGTCAGAGTTATTGCTAGTAAAGATGATAGTGATGGGAGGTAAAACCAGCTGAGCAAGTTTTGTCATGTCTCCATAGGGTTGTTTAAGTTCAGTTACCTTAATTTGTTCTGTTCCTGTTTTATTTTGCAGTAACCATGTTCACTCTCATTTCAGATTACTTTACTTTCTTTGTATCTTGTGTTTCATGTTTTTCTGATCCAGTCGTCATTCAACAAACCATTTTAATCATGTCACGTTCGTGTTTCCAGAGATTTTCTGCTGCTACTTTGTCTGCCAGGTTAAAGAGTTATTTCCTCCCTTTAAGAGATTTATTTTGTTACTTTATTTATGGTTTAGAATTTTTCCCTCCTAGTGCCTTTTTAAATTTTGCTCTTTTCATTTATCTTGTAGAGTTTTGCCATTGTAGCATTTTATGTTTGGTAGTTAAATCCTTTTTGTATTATAGATTAGTTTTTAGGTTTTCCTCCTATGTGAGTGCTTTTGTTTCTTAAATTAGTCTAGTTTTTCAGTCCTTCAAAGTGTTTTTTTTTTGCATTTGTTATTTTAAAAAACGAGTTCCGCAGACCTGTCAATCACACGATAGCCACGCCCCAAAGCTTTATGTGTTATTTTCACCATATATTTGACCATAATTCATTCAATGAACATCCTGTTGTATTATAACAGTATTTATCCATTGAGACCATAATATACTCATGTTTACTCTGTTTGGAGAAGTAATACATCAGAGGAGAAAACTGTCATTTTCCTATAGACTACAATACAGACGGACTTCTTTTTGAAACCACCAGTATCACCCCTTGCTGACTGTTTGAGAGAATGCAAGTTTAAGTTACTTCCATGTGGGCTTCACTGAACAGACCCTGGTGTTGCCCACTAGATTAACCTTGATGTTAAGAGGTCCCTACTGGCTCTTTTATCCAGAGGCTGTGAAGAAAACAGGGATGGTTGTGGCTGTGTGTGGATGTCAGTCAAATTGTGCAGTACTACGTCCTTTTTGTATTATAGATTAGTTTTTAGGTTTTCCTCCTATGTGAGTGTTTTTGTTTCTTAGTCTAGTGATTTTTCATTCCACCAAAGTGATTTTTTTTGCAATTGTTATTTTTTTTAAAAATCTTCACTTTGAAACTTTGTCTTGTGAATCGTACACTTGGCTTCTACCGAGTTCTGCAGACCTGACTACTCAGCAGAAATGCCTTTAAAATAATCTTTTACAACATAAAATATAATCTACCTTTTTACACATCATGGTAGCTAAAATGCCTCGTCATCATTCAGGAATGCATCCCATACAGGAAATGCTCACCATTATGTCACTCTCTCGATGCTTTTTACACTTAGATCAGGAAATAACTCAGAGGAAGATGCTAACAGCTTCACATCTTGTGGTCCTTAAAGGCTGAGTATGAGTTTAGAGTGGCTACATAAAGTATGCATAAAATACATCTAAACCTTACAGGCAGTTATTCTCACACTCATAAAGATGACAGTAATTGTGTTGTGTTTAGTGTTCACCAGTGGTTTGGCCAGCATAGACATTGTATGTAGCAATGCTGCCTCCTTGTGTTGAGCTTTTTCACAACTGTCACCTGAAGGAGGACAGGTTAGATTAAATTTACTTAAGTCACTTTTGGGGTATTTAGGCATTTTTACCCTCCTTTTGGGGACAAACTTTGATTTCCTAAAAATTTACCATAAGCCTAACTACAACCACTAACCCCCTGACCTTAAGTCTAACCCTAACCTCAACGTAACCCTAACCCTAACCACTGACCCAAAGTCAAGGTTTGAACAATTGGGGACATGGATTTTGTCCCAAATTGCACATGCTGTCCCCAATCAACTGATATTAAGTCAAGTGTGTGACCCCAATGTGGACAAACCCACAAACACACAGACAGGATGCACAGAAACACGTGGAAATGAAGGGAGGGATGTCCCGAAAGACCCTGAGAATTTGGGGATTTCTGTGCCTTGCTCAAGGACGCCTCAGCACTGCTGAGTCAGCAGTGCCCAGGAGCTGGAACTGGGTTCTCTGACCCTCCAGTTCCCAACTCAAGTCCCTACAGACTGAGCAACTGTCACCTCAAACAGACAAATCATGACTGAAACTGCCACAAAGAAAATTAAGTGCAGTTAACAAGGACTGGGAGACTTCAACTTCAGATTAAATAAAATAAAGAAACAAAAACAGACAACAACATCAAACGCATCAAAAGACAAAAGTATACAGACACATTCATATTAACACATCATAAAGACAACTTTATGATTTTGTTACAGACAAGGGGTGTGTTTATAACTTGGACATGAGTGGATGCTTAGAGAGGCTACTAATATACCCTCAAAACAACACTGACTCACAACCTGTCTGCATACGATTATGTGGCCTACGCAGGAAACTCACAGTGACCCACATGGAACGCATCCTGGGGCGGTCTCGCGAATCCTCGGACTCTGTCGGCTTTTCCCGGTGATCTCGGTCAGTTAGCTGATTAGCCTGCTACTGCAAGCTAATGTCTGTAGGATATTTATTGTTTGCTGAATTGGAGTGGATGATACAAAGAGTATAGAAAAATGGCGGACGTCGAGGGACAAGGAATTTGTTCATCGGTCCCTCCGTTGCCTTACCCTTCGTCTCGTAACGGCTCCGGTAGCGGTTACGTTACACCGGGCACCGACGGCAGCTGCCAGACGGCAACCACCGTTACTTCAGGCCCACGGCTAGTTCGAATAGTGAAGTCTGACTCGGGCTATGGCTTCAACGTACGGGGCCAAGTTAGTGAAGGCGGGCAGCTACGGAGCATTAACGGGGAACTGTACGCTCCACTGCAGCATGTCAGTGCTGTCCTACCGGGAGGCGCCGCCGACAGAGCCGGTATTTCGAAGGGGGACAGGATTCTTGAGGTGTAAGTGGTTACCGTCTTAGCTTAACCAAATGCATATTTAAAGTAACGCTCAAATTACTCTTTCGTCTCGGAATGACTGTCAGTGCAAACCGAGACGAGCAGGTCCTGTGAGCGTCATTCACTGTCTCCTTGCTGGGACCAGTGTCGGCCAACAAAAAGCCTGTGTGAGCATGCACGACCACACTGGTCCCCATGAAAGGAGGGTTTGTGTGTTTCAGAGAGGAGAGATCCAAGGATCATTAGACATTCCCGTCAAACTAAATCCCATCCCACTCACCCAGAGCATGCCAAATACTCTCAAGTCACCCCTTGTATACTTTCACGTCACTGGAGCCAGGTGTAATGTTGCTGCATGTCACGCTTACATTTATCATGGAGGTTGAAACGAGGCAAATAGTTATGATCAGCATCATTGAGTTTGGTCAGTTATCCCCCATATGACTGCTGTTACTATCAGTGAGCACTGCCTTGTGTGTGTGTGCGCGCGCGCTGCATTTAGGGTGGAGGTGGATGTCCTCACTGTGCATGTTGGTATGCATGGAGACTGCTCGCTGATGTTAGGCTCTGTTGCTATGGAGAGGAGCGCACAGCAGCAGCGTCAGTGTGTCTGTTTGTGTGGACCAAGGTGATGCAGAGAGGGAGGGATGCTTACAGTTCAGTTCGGATTGGCTGGCTCTCTGAAATTCATCATCCCATTGGCTGGCTTTTGCTCACCGCTTTGTTAATGGATGGCCTGCAGTAACCTGGCAGTTTGTTGACCCCTTTATTTCTGCTTGCTTGCTCCAAGCATGTGGATGTATGCATCGTTATTTTTTTATATTGTGGTCAAAGCTCGCCCTGCGCCCTGTGCACTCAGTGTAGACTTAAACTGATAATGCATTATGTGGCCCTATGTCATCTCCTGTCTACCATGCAGTACATGAGGCAGGCCCAAATATGATCTGTACACTTTTGCTTTTGTCTGTAGCTGAAGATTTGGTGCATGGGGCCTTTCTGCCTTCCTGACAAGGCATATTATGTTAACAGTAACTGTAGATATGCACCCAGTGAAGTGCCTGCATGCTAGCTGCAGTGGTATAGAGCATCTGCAATTATCTATGCAATCAATATTTCTGTGAACATTTACAAACAACTCCTGCTTCTGAACCTTACAGGATGCAGGATGATCCCAGAGCATTCTGAATACAATGCACTCTCTTTTACATTTGTATATTATATTTTAGAGTTTAGTATCTGTATATGTGTATCTTTTCTTTTGCATATGCATAAGTAAGTGTGCATGCCATGAGTACAAAGTACCAGTGGTATAAACACATACAGTAACCATTAACTTGAATTACAAACGCAGAAGACCTGAAAATATGACACTCAGTTAAATGTGTCTTTAAAACTGTTTATGATGCTCAGAAGTGCTGATAGTGCAAAGGACTCAACACCAGGTGCTTATTATGTAGGCTGGTCATAAAGCTGCTAGTATGAATGCTGCCACAGCGCTTAGTCTGTATTTTGTGTTGTAGGACTTTTTCTCCAACTACATCTGCAAAATGGTTTTATTTTTGTCTCTCCTCTCGGTCTTTGCATATTTCTACCCACATAGTCATCTTTGAGCTTTGCTATGTGTGCATCCCTGGCTCAGTTGGGCATCGCTTGCGTGTCCATATGACATTAGAGAGTTTTAGTTGAGTTTGTGTCGCCTGTCAGCGCAAACCATATCGTGACATAATGGCATCGATGTGATGAAGTGCTTTGTTTTGAGTATGAGTTATTATTTCTTCATTTTGTTTTGCATTTACCTATGCACTGTTGTCCATGCACTTCTATGGTCAACATATGCTGCTAACCGCTTGAATTTCCTTCTGGATTTCTATCCATCCATCAATCCACCCGGACAATTCTAAAGGGATTCACTGGATAGTCCTCTTTAGGAAAGAGTCCTCAAAATTATGATGAAGATTACATGTTCTGAACAGTTCTGAGTAAATGCAGATTTTGTGAAAGCTGACATTTTTCCATTGTTGTTGTCGGTGTGTCAGAGACGTGTAATTCAATTGTATGGCCATTTTTGAAGCTGCAATATATGTATTAATTGATTGCCTTATGTTGTGACATGTAGCTTGTATTTGTAGTCCTGGATTTGTGAAGTGATTCAGTCCAGTACAAACTAAGCATCAGAGTGCCATAGACACCAACAGTATAAGTAGAGCAAATGAGAAAGTGCTGAATAAAAAATGAAATTCAACAGCTGTCTATATCTATTCCTCCATGTTTTCCATAGTAATGGTGTGAATGTAGAGGGAGCGACCCACAAGCAGGTGGTGGACCTGATCCGGGCTGGAGAAAGGGAGCTGGTTCTGGCTGTGCTGGCCGTCCCGCCTCAAGAGGCCGACTGCCTCGATCCAGGAGACGACGTTTTAGCCCAGTCCTGCTATGACTACTCTGACAAGCAGGCTGTCCCCATCTCTGTGCCGAGCTACAAACACACTGAACTCAACCAGGAGAAGTTTGTGGTAGGTGGATGAATTCATAGATGGCTATGGGTGGAGGGGAGTGGTTATAAATCCCTGTCATTGTGTTAGGACATTCATTTTTATTGTTTTATTATTCTCTGTGCTCTTTCTCTTCCAGGTATATAATGTATACATGGCAGGCAGGCAGCTGTGCTCCAAGCGTTACCGTGAGTTTGTGATCCTACACCAAAACTTGAGGAGGGAGTTTGCCAACTTTACGTTCCCCAAGCTGCCTGGGAAATGGCCTTTTTCCCTGTCGGAGCAGCAGCTGGACGCACGACGCAGGGGCCTAGAAGAATACCTGGAGAAAGGTCAAGAACAGAGGAGGAGATGTAGCAAAGTCACAATGTAGTAATTATTATCATCAGTACTGGGGTTTGTAAAATGAAGTAATGCGGTGAAAATTGTGGAAAGGTTTGGAGGAATACTGTCCTTTACAGAATACATAACTATATAATACGTTTAACAAACATTTTAAAAAATCTTGATATATTTCATCTCTTATCTGCAGTGTGCTCTGTACGTGTCATTGGAGAAAGTGACATCATGCAGGAGTTCCTGTCTGAATCAGATGAGGTAAAAAAGAAAAAATACATTTGTGTGTTTTTGTGGTCTTCTGCCTGTGACTCACTGTACGATCTGTCTCTCCTTCTCCTGACATAGAACTATAATGGTGTGTCTGATGTGGAGTTGAGAATAGCCATGCCTGACAAAACCACGCTCACTGTCAGAGTTCGTAAAAACTCCACTACGGACCAGGTCTACCAGGTAAACACAACCACAGGCCTGAATAAGCATGACCTCACTATTGTCACAGATATTTGACTCTTTCTGTTTTATTTTTTCCACCCTCTCTCATCATTTCTCTCTCTTTCTCCCCCAGGCTGTGGTTATGAAACTGGGGATGGACAGTGTAACAG
This sequence comes from Synanceia verrucosa, assembly GCA_029721515.1. Taxonomy (NCBI): domain Eukaryota; kingdom Metazoa; phylum Chordata; class Actinopteri; order Perciformes; family Synanceiidae; genus Synanceia; species Synanceia verrucosa. Next base: position 16,010,632 of record CM056557.1, on the reverse strand, counting down.
CCAGCTACTTCGCTCTTTTTGAGGTCATAAACCACACCTTCGGTTAGTAATTGAGCTCTAAATGGCTGTGTTTTCTCCTTTACTGCACTGAAAATATTGTTGAAACTGACTGAGAGTTATGGTTCCTCAATAGCTGTCACTTTCTCAAGGCTGGTGTGGTACATATACAGTATGTCAGATGATTCAAAAGCAAATGAATGAATATGAAGTAGTCCTTTTCTACCCACACAACATGTCTGAATTTGTTCTGCATGGACTGTGCACCATCTGTTATTGCAAAGAAGACAGAAGCAGGACCATTAAAAAACAGATTTTTGATGAGGATTTGAGTTTTTCATGCAGGTCACAAAAGTTCAAAGAATTGTTTCTTTCAGGCAAAAAAACACACTAGAAGTTATATTTTGTGTTCCTCAGTCATGTGGAGAAAGTCAGACATTTTTTTTTATCAGCTGCAGATTAAAGTGTGGTAAATATTTGCATGAACTTGGAGGAAAGACAGCAGCTAGAATTCTTCTTGGAGCAAAAGTGAGATGATAAATCGCCACCCTTCCTCTCACCTTTTCGCTCAAGTTTTGTTCTTACATTTAATGTGTGCACTACGAGTGATTTCACAGACCTTTTGACCCAATACAGCAAAGCTATTGGACTTTAGTCTGCCTGAGATGCTTAGCGTGAATCCTGCCATCTGTTGGATAAACCTGTCCTCTGTAACACCCGTTCCTCTTATGGTTGTCAGTCTCTCAGTTTAAACTTCAAACAAGCTTACTGTAAATGGGGAAGCAGACTGTATGGAGACTGAGAGTCTACTCTCCTCCCCCTCCCTTTTCCTCTCTTTCTTTCTTCAGTGCGTAAGCTTGCCCCCAACGAGTTCCCCCACAAACTCTATGTACAGAATTATACCTCAGCCATCCCAGGAACCTGCCTCACCCTGAGAAAGTGGCTCTTCACTACAGAAGAGGAGATTCTGCTCAATGACAACCAGCTTGCTGTTAACTACTTCTTTCACCAGGTATGTCAGCACAGTATACATTATGTCTGTCTTTCTTTACTGTGGTGTGGAAGTGCTTTTTGTGGCTTTGTTTTAACAGGGCACATCTGTCTTTGCAGGCTATGGATGATGTGAAGAAAGGCTTCATAAAAGCAGAGCAGAAATCCTACCAGCTGCAGAAGCTGGCTGAGCAGAAGAAGATGTCTATGGTCAGTGTGCTGTGCCCTACTGCTGTTCCTCATATTATACTCTGTATAAATTTCAGTGTGCTTCATGTCTTCCCTTCTCTTCCACCTGTTCAGCCTCCCTTCACTGTGTGAAATAACAAAAGGGGAGGAGGTTATCTCACAGTAGCTGGAGAGGAAAATATGCACAGAGAAGGCGTGCGAGTTCTCTTCTGTCCGAAGGCATAAATTTGTTATCCTCACCACCTGTTTTCAGATCAGTCGGGCTGAATACCTTAAAGGGACACTATGTAATTTTTTTAAAGTATATTATTACCTCAAATCAACGTCTTCATTTATAAATAGATTCTCATTGGTGTAAAGTAACCTATGCCAACAATCTGACTTATCCTCCTGGGTGAAGAATCAGTTATCTGTCTTTACATAGAGCGGGTCGCTCATAGGGAGGCTTCCATGTCTTTCCGGTCTATCAAAAACTACGAACTGCAGAGAGAGACATAAAGCACTACCTGCTAGTATCCATAGAACAAAATGCATTTCCGCGTTTGCGATTCACTTTTCACAGAGAAGCCCGGCACTAAACTAAAACCTGCACTGCACTTTTGGTCATAATAGAAGACCATACTTATGCCGCGCCGAATCCTCATCGCCAAAAAGCATAAAAGGGCCATAAAATGACCGGAGCTCTGGGCCAGGGATCCACGGTGAGTGGCCGTCCGGGAGTGCCCCATGCCCAGCCACTGCCAGCCGGGACATGCTGGGAAGTCCTCCGGACCGGTGGAGGGATATAGAGGTCCGGGGAAAAATGACTGGAGCTCCGGGCTGGGGGCTGGGGATCCACGGTGATAGTGGCCACCCGGGGGTTGACCCATTCTGCTTACTGTAGTACCAACCATGTTGCAATGCATGCAAAGTCAAATTTAACCACTAGATGGGAGAAAAAATTACACTGTGTCCGTTTAAGTGTCTGACTCTCTGCTTTTTAGCTCTGATACTTAGAGACCAGTTAAGCCTCAGAAGGTGCATCCTACATCTTAACTTCAATCATTTGCAGAACTAAATATTGTAATACATGTAAAACTGTCTTGTCTCCTTTCTTTCGTAGTATCTGAGTTTGTTGCGGGGTTGCGAAGGCTACAACGAGATCATATTCCCACACTGTTCCTGTGACTCCCGACGTAAAGGCCACGTCATCACAGCCATCAGCATTCACCACTTCAAGCTGCATGCCTGCACAGAGGAAGGGACACTTGAGGCAAGAGCAACTGTTTGTCAGTGAGCATGTGTGCAAGCATATTTTTTTATGTGTAATAATAATACTGAGTGTACTAAAGCCTCGGTGTTGTTCCAGAACCAGGTGATTGCATTTGACTGGGGGGAGATGCAGAGGTGGGACACAGATGAAGAGGGCTTGGCCTTCTGCTTTGAATATGCACGAGGAGAGAAGAAACCACGCTGGGTCAAGATATTTACACCCTATGTGAGTGCGATCACACAGTCATACTCAAATTATTCCAGTGAAGTACCCCTTCTGTCAATAACATGAAGTTCAAGATGTTTGAAACTATAATCCATGATATTGAAAAGGATTTTTTTTGATCTCACTGTTCAACTTGTCATATATTTCATAACAAAATGACTTTGATTGCCAGATTCCTTTTTTACTACCTGAGACATTAATAAGAGATTTTTAATTTGATAAAGCTTCTCTATATACAGTAGTTAAATTCCCATTGTGTGTCTTCAGAAGCTGCTTTTTTGTATCTAAGTAAAATAAATGCTATCTAGTGAGCTTTACAGGTGCTGGTAGGTGTATTTTTTTACCATTTGACAGAGCTAATTGTTCCCTTCTGTTTCCAGTCTTTGTAGTATGCTAAGTAGCTGTAAGCTCATATTGACAATTGCATCTATGAGAGGGTATCAGTCTTGCGTAAACCTTTCCTTTTAAGGGAAAATATTTCTCTCTTACCAAAGTCAATCTTGTTTGTCATTTTAAATCAAAATCTCTGTTTCTCTTTTGGTATTTGTCATGCACGGCCAATACTCAGTTTAACTACATGCATGAGTGCTTCGAGAGAGTCTTCTGTGAGCTGAAGTGGAGAAAGGAGGTAAGGGCCGTCTACTAACAGACTACAGTAATCTGCTCTTTTCCAAGCCAGTGGTTTAGTTTGTGTCCTTGACTCGTACCTGCCTGCCGTGTGTGTGTGTGTGTGTGTGTGTGTGTGTGTGTGTGTGTGTGTCTCTCTACAGGTGGAAGAGGAGGCTACAGACAAGGACAATAAGAACTGCAGTAAAGATGGTATGTGTGGCAAGGTAAGGCTTTGCCTGCCTCTGTCCAGTCGGTAATTATTCAATATGCTGGGTGAATTTCTCAGTTTTCTGTCTCTGAGGTTTTGCATCTTCCTCCAGAATATTTTCCAGCTGCTGAGGCACAGAAGGGATGGAGGCACCTAGGAAGGGAAATTGTTACCTCTTAACTCGACACCGTCGTCACCGACTCAGCTCAGTTCCAGACCCAGCAACACTCAGCTATTCACTACACGGTCATCATTTACACGCCACACTGCAACCTGAGAAGCTACATGCAAAACAACAAGCACCTGCAAATGAACAAACCGAAGCATAAAAAGCTACATGCTACAAAGACACATGAATGAGAACACTTGAATCCAACGCACCATAATCATGCATTAAGCAGAGCTCTGTCAAAAAGACATAAAGTCATGGATTCATGCAAGCCTTCTTCTTATTATTGGCAGCGTCGTCAAGTGGAATGTGAGGAAGTGTACATTCCTACAGAGGAAGCTGAAGTGAATAAGGAAATATTTCTGGACTAACAAGGGAAAATTGAAGCTGTCATTTGAAGGGCAACATAGGTAACACTGATCAGCCACACTGAGGGTTGACTACAAGGAAGACACATAGAGCAGCAGTGTCTTCTTTGGCTTTTGTTTGCGTGTGCATTTGTACATGTTAACAGTGCGTGCAGGCGGCCCCTAAAGGTGTGGGGCCACCCAGATCAAGGCCCTCAGATGTGTAAGTCACAGCTGAATTACATCTCACACGTAGAATTTCACCTGTTTGCAGAACAGTTTGCGTTTTTAAAAGGAAACTATTAACATTGCAATGTGGCAAATGAACGAAAGGAAGGAGTGAGAGAGATAAATTGGACATTTTTTGACACATTTTCATTCATTCAGAGACAACGCTGTGATGATTTGATTTGTGATGAGCAGGAACAATGCTTAAACATTAGACTAATGTTGCACTTTATCTGACAGTATTAACAACCTTCAAATATGGGAAATATAACCTGCAGAGAGTGGGCATAATACTGGAAATAGTCTGCTCTTAGTTTACCTTCATTTTTGACTGACTGTGTACTGCATCGTCACATGACACATGCAGAGTCATGCATTACACTGTTATATATTTATAGTATTATGTGAACACTCCATGCAGATGTTTTGAGGTCAGTGGAGCAGCAGAGATGATGTGGACTTCACTAGTGTTTAGTGTGTATTACCCACAAGAGACAGCAGGGGTCCTTCTCCTCCTTTCTACTCCCCTGCAAGGAGCTGATTACTTTACTGAGAGCTCTCACAGGATTTATAATAGGCCTGTAATTCAAAAGGTCTTTCCACTCGCTGCACTATTTATCTCTGTAGCTGGTTCTTTGCTGCACTGTTCAACCACTTATGCACTCCAGATTCAGGTTTAAGGGGAAGAAAATTTCTTATCAAGAAAGATGAACTGTGCACATTCACTGAACTGCAGTGTACTGTAAAAAAAGTGTAATTCAATGTCCCTCTAAATGAGCCCATTTAATGTTCTTATTCCTAGAATAATCTAATAAAAATAATGTAATAAAATAGGTATTACATAACTATGGGATTCTGCAATGGTAACTTCAGGCTTACAAATAAGAAAAAATAAGTAATTGCACTTACATAATTACAGGTTATTACATTTAAGAAATGGTGCTTAAACAACTGAAATTAAATGTTAATCATTGCTCAGTGCAATATTGTGATACCTTAGTCATCCAATCTAAATAGCTGTATAGCATTATGAACTCATTTAGAAGGACATTTTAATAGTTCTTATTTAATACAAAATGTACTACAAATACAGTTGTTTCTAGCCTTTGTCAAAATGAATCATCCTATTAGTGCTGGGTGATTAGGATTTATTGTCATGATTGTAACAAGAATATTTTCCAAAATCAATATATAGTCATTATGTGGCTAATTTATTCAAATCACATGGAAGAAATTCTCAAAACAAAGACCAGCATTTCCTGCATCACATGAGAAATTTCAACTTTTTCAATTGCAGTGATTAATGTGATCAGTATATGATGCCAGTGAATGTCTACAAACCATAATAGTCAATCATCACACGGCTCTAACTCCTATTTAATTCACAATGAGAACATCAGCAGTATTTCTTTTGTTATTGTCAAGCAAGTACAGAGTCATCGACTGACATTAGTGGCTCTTGAGTGCTTGTTGTAATGATGGTGCCGTTGACAAAAGCCATTTTGGGTGACTAATGAACTTCAACAGACCCTGGTTGGTGTGTGAAGGAGGCTTAATTGAAATATTTGAGCCTTGAATTGAGAGCATTATAATCCTAAATGCTGAATGCATTTCCCATGATTCTGTCTGATCTGTCCTCTTTTTCTTTCTCATCCTGCCTAAAGCTCAGTCTCACTAATATTATTTATTTCAGTAAGAGATTACATTAAATTCAGCATCTCTGTTGTTTTTCTATGGTTTTGCTTTCCTAAGAGTCACCAGAAGAGGATGGAAAATGTCAACCTGCAGAGTCTGTGACATGTTGAAATGTAAAATTTAAGACAAAGTGTTTGGTTACGTTGCTTACTGTAATAAATTGTAACATATTCTTTTAAATAAACCGATTTATTGATGCAAAGTTTGTTTTTTTCTTTGTTCTGTGTGAGCTGAGACTCAAGGACTGATAAAACGATGAAAGGTGCACACAGGCAGAGTGAGATTTATCCTCTATGGCTTTACTCTCACTTGCATCTGTTTTCTCCATACTCTTCTTTTTTAATGAGATCTGGGAGACAATTACCCAACAGGCAGTGAAATGGCCGTTGCATATCGACCTGCATTGAGTACCTGCATCTCATAATTAATAGCTATTGACTGCTGGTGGCCTGGGATGTTATCTCGGGACGTCTGCATTTTGAAATGCTAACATCTCTGGTGCAGAAACCTATCTTGGTGTTGATCACTTTCTTATCTTGATTAGCTGGTGATTAGCTTTGAAAGATAATTGTATTGAAATTACCCAAAACAAATATATTTTGTTGCTGAGTTGTAGCTGAAATTGAAGTTGCAATAATGTAACACTGGAGATCTGACATATTAACACAGGAGTGGTACACTTGTGTGATTGTCTGTTGGAGAAGATGGGCTGTCAGCTTGTCTGGACTGTTCCCATTCCTCCTCTTTAGCAGTAAAGTGCTGACTGACTTAAGGTAAAAAAAAAGAAAATATTGCATTATTGTGTAACCACATAGCTGTCTTTCATCCCATGTGTTTAAACTATAAATTACAGCACATATTACTCCTTTCTGTTATGCTCTCTCCCTCTTATTTTTCTCACATGAGCAAACAGAACTGATCTGACAGCAGCACACAAGCAGCAGTAATAGAGCAGTGTGTGTGTGTGTGTGACTCAAAGAGCTTTAGAGGTATGCGTGGTTACTGCAGCAGGGCCCTTTGCTTTCACCACCTGGTGCTTGAGTGGGTTTTTGGTTGCTCTGCTTGCTTGTGTCTGTGGATATGGGTGCAAATTTGTGCGACACATTGCAGTGATACCAAAGATTTCTGTGTCCCCCTCCTCCTGCTCGCTGCATCGTGCTCCTCTGTTATGTCTGACTCGGTTTGCTCTGCGTGAGCTGTGTCGACACAGAGCAGGTGGACGCCCGAGCCTCGGAGGAAGAGAGTATCTCAGATTTATTGCTTGTGCTATATTGCATCTCTCAGCTGTGTTAGGCAGCAGCTTTGGTAGTCACACAGACAGAAGGTACTGTACACCGACTTACAGTGAAGAAGTTTAAAGCCTAATTAATAGCCTCAGGACAGAAGGTCCTGAGCACAGCTGTGCCAAAACAGCAATTAGCAATCAAATTCAATCATCATAAAGTGTTGTCATTATTTCACTCAATCATTTTTCATGGGAGTGTTTGCCAAGATCCTTTACATACATTGTTTGCCAATCCAGAATATATGTCCAGTCACCAGTAAATGCTGGTCTAATACAGTTTATCAGCAGCTGCATCGCAGAGGAGGAGGAGGAGGAGGAGGAGGAGGAGGGATCCACTCCTCTCCTTTCCCTCTCTCATTAATGAGCAATCAGTTAAAAACTTTATCAGCCCCTATTGGCTTCCTCAGCACATTTTTTCCTCCCTCCTCTGATTTTCTCAACCATGCAATCACCATGTTCCTTTTCTTTCTCGTCCTCTTTGTGTCTGTGCCTCTGCATAGCCCTCCCTTCCATCTCTCTTTCTGCCTCTTTCTTCCTTTTGCCCTCTTTATTGTTGCGCTTCATTACCTCTGTCTCGCCTTTCCTCTCTCTAGCTCCTCCTTCACTCGTCCTCGTCCTCTGCTTTCTGCATCCTTTATAAACTTCAATCAAAGGGAGGGCAGCCAGAGAAAGGGGCATTTGATGCTTGTCTAGAGAGTACAAAGATAAGGCCGTTTATTTCCACGTTTACTGCTCTTTTATCATTACTTATTGGCATTCATACTTCTGTGTATTCAGTGTACAGGGTCATAGAGATTCTGCATACACAAGTGTGTGTGACTGAATAAAGTGTCATTCTCTTCTATCTTTCATGTGTTGCAATTTAAACCTTATCAATGTTTGCGTTTTTGTTCCATATTATGAATACCTGGACCTGGAGTCAGAATCATTGCTTAAACTGATATTTTGTATGCATGGCTTGTTGCTGAGGGGTTATAAGCTGTAATATTGTCTGTTTTTCTGTTTTATGTCTGTTTTCAATCACTTGCTTGTATCTTGTGTTGTTGCATAGATTGGACCCCCTTAATCTCAATGCTAAATAAAAATGAAAAGATTTTTCCCGATGACAATATGTAGGGCGTTTTTCTAGGGAGGGCACATTTTCTGCTTTATAGGAAGCACTGCAGTGTACAATGAAGCGATTGTTCAAGGTGCTGCAGAAATGAATCACCAATGATATCATCCTGATACATGGATGTATTGACAAAGAGTTTGCATGTGGAAGAATACTGATAAAAAATATTTTGGACATCCTATTGACAAGGAAACCTCGGGAAAACATGCATTTGTTAATTCATTCTCTGGTAACCAGTATTCAGGGTCACAGGTGGCTGGAGATGACTGGGATCATCCTGGACAGACCAGCAGACCATCACAGGGCCAACAGACAACCATTAACATTCACACCCACTGCTAATTTAGAGTTCCTTGGGAAGACATTTAATGGAAATTAAAGTTGGATTGAAAGTCGAAAAGAATTAATTAAATATAAAATTCTGTAAAGAAACCCATCATTTGGAAGTGAGTAATAAAAAAGCACACAGAGTCTCTGGTCTGTATTGTCAGGAAATGCAGGTTTACATGCAGCACGCCAGCTTCTCCACAGAGCATCCTCGTGTAGCATCCAAAGACAGAGGTACAAATACTTTATATTTATTTTTTTATATATTGGCAGTTGTGCTTCCAGTTTTTCACATTGATTCTGGGTTGATTTTCCTTTAGGATCTGTCAAACTGTCATTTTAAAAAAAAAATCCACAAATGATCATTTATATTCCAACAAAACATTTGATGCTCTGTTGAAGGTTTCAGCTGGCAGTCCATTAGTTGCAAATAACCCTCACCAAATGATCAATGCATGACATGATTCTTTCACTTTTTTAAGGCTGCAGTGGAATTTTCGTTTCAGGATAAACAAAACATGTCAATCAAACTTCCAGCGATACACTGCAAAAAGAATGTGAGCATCATCATTCTATCCATCCATCTTCTACCACTTATCCTCACATAGGGTCACGGGGTGGGGGGCAGCTATCCCAGCTGTCTTAGGGTGAGAGACAGGGGACACCTTGGACAAGTCTCCAGTTCATCACAGGGCACACAGAGACAGACAACCACTCACACCTACGGGCAATTTAAATTAGCCAGTTAACCCAACCCATGCATGCATTTGGATGGAGACCCGGAGAGAACCCACACAGACACAGAACATGCAAACTCCACAGAAAGGCCCCGAGTGCCTTCTTGATGTGAGGCGACAGTGCTAACCACTACACCACCGTGCCGCCCTCATCAGGTATATTCTATCAGGGAAAAAAACGCAGTGTTTCTGAATCACAGTCCACTCCAGTTTACTGAACAGGAAATATTCGCTGTTGAATGTCCTGGTGTCATTACAGCATTTGTGCTTCCAACAAATCCCCATCTGCATTATCCCATAACATCTCCCACTCACTCAGATCGCTCTGTTTTCAGTCTGTCAGAGGAAGTCTTTTGACAGAGCTTCTCCAAAGTTGGGAGCAGCCATGAGAATAGCGATGGTGCAGATGATGTTGAAAACACTGAATCCCACCAGGCACAGACGGTCAATGACAGCTGCAGCGAACTGCCACTGCTCTGCCAAACTGAGCAGCCGGTCCTGCTCCTTAACACGTTCCACTAAAAACTGTACCTCCACCAGGAGAGCCTGCAGCTGGTGGTCTACTGCCACAGATCGAATCACACCACTGTGGGTATGCATAGCAGTTGATCTCCCTGCTCCTGCCCCAGCCTCGAGGCCGTAGGGCCCAGAGGATGTGGTAGATGGGTCGGGGTCCGGGGACAGTGGAGTCTCCTGTGGGGGGCTCCCAAACTTAGAAGATTGGAGATGGTGTTGGATAGGTGTGTCTCCACCTGATCCTCCTCCTCCTGCTGCCACTCCCTCTCCTTCCCCTCCACCTAGTCCACTGTTAATCCTCCCGTGACTTGTGGTCCTGCTCCATTGAACTGGCTCCAGCTCGGCAGTGGTCTGGAAGGCCTGGAAGCCCATGTAAGACAGATGGCCATTGGGTTGTGGATGTGGATTGAGGCTGGAATCTCTGTGGATGGGATTCGGGAGGATGACAGCCTGGGAGTTGGGCCGGTGAGGCGGTGGGTGGTTGAGCTGAGCCAGGCTGGCCTGCAGGAAGTTGAGGCTCTGGGGAAGGATGGAGGGAGCTGGTGTGGGGATGGTAGTGGTGGTAGTGGTGGTGGTAGGAGAGGACAGGGCCTTGCTCTGAGAGTCTGTCTGGCAGTTTGAAAGAGGCGGATCCGCTCCCTCTCCTGGACGCTTCATCCGCAGGAACCAAGGAACCCACTGCAGCAGAACTAAGTGCACCTGACACACAAGGACACAAATAGTGATTATGAAACGAGAACAAAGATGTTAAACACAAGTCAGATGACTGGCTTTCAATGTCTATATCTAATATTATAAAAGTGCCACATTAAACCTCTAGCTTTAAGTCTGAATAACATGTATCCCAGCTCGATCTTGAATCACCATGTTACTAAACCTGTCTGGTATTGTTAGCACTGCAAAAGATTTGACTTGGTTTTAAAGACACTGAAAAGCTCATTGAAAATTTTATTTCATCACATTATTTCATCATTATTGCAATGCCACTCTTGATCAAATATCTAGACAGGCTATATGACTCAGCCACAAGGCTTTTATCTGAGATGGGATACTATTACATCTGTTTTTGCTTCTCTTCACTGGCTGTCTGGTCTTTTTAGAAGTAATTAAAAACTTTTCTCGTTAACTTTTTATCCTGTTTTAACCACTGTGTTTATCTGTCATTGTGCCATAGGGGTTTCTATTATTGTTTTGATTTTCTTCATCTTCATTTGAAGATGAAGTCACCCATGAATAAAAATAAAAGTGTATCATTATATTCTAATTACTGAAACTTACCCAACGTGGCATGTGTCCACTGTTGGGGCTGTGGTGATGGAACTGAAGGACGACGACTGTGGCCACTACTGACATCCCAACAATCACCATGGTGCTGGCAAAGTATTGACCTGAGACAGACAGTCGTTTCTCATTGCTGACAATCTATATGCTATGAAAACAAAACAGTAGAACCTACAAACAGATATGCACATGTGCATATGCAGAAAGAGACTAACCTATCAACGGTACAGAATCTGAAGTGGCGGGCATAATCTCTGCAACCATCAACATGAAGACAGTCAGTGAAAGCAGAACCGTGATGCCTGGAGGCGGAAACACGACACCACGGAGGAGTGGGTTGCAAAAAGACAAAAAGAGGAGAGGAGAAAGTATGCAAGAGCGCTTCGTGAAACAAACTATATTTGGTATGGTGCACTCCACTTTAGCCACAATCATCAGTCTTTTTGACACCCCTCATTCGATTTAGTCCATCTTTCCTCTTGCCTTGTCTGTCTTTGTCTTTTCATCTCACCCCTGCCAACACACAAAAGCTCTGCATATAGCCGATGGAAGGTTTTCCAGTAATGCTGACAGAGTGAGCTTGTAAAGAAAACACCAAAGAGTGAAATAAGCCCATGCTTCCACCAGGAAGGAGTTAAGAATATGTAGCAAGAAATACATCTCATCTTGCTGCCCCTCTTGGTTTTTATTCCTCATATTTTCTCATATTGTAACACCATCCATCACCCTGTTGTTATTTCTCACCGAGGCTGATCTTCTCCCCAGAGTTAGCAGGGAGCAGGAACACCACCAGTGTCATGGACGAGAGGAGCACACAAGGGATGAGGAGGTTAAGAGCATAAAACAAGGTCCTCCTTCGTAAGGTCACCACAAAAGTAACATCAGGGTAGGGCTCTGCACAGCAGTCGTAGAAAACTTCATGACGACCTCCAGGGACCTCTGAGGAGGCAGAGACAGGCACAGGCGCAGCAAACAAGGCATTATAATGCAGCAAACACCACTGAGGGTGATGGAAAAGTCTGAAATATAGCCAGCAACATAAAAAGCTGTTACTGAAGGGAGAGGGAAAGATCCTGTTTTATGAATAACAAGGATGCAAGGTGGCAAAGTAAGAATGTTCCTTCATTATAATTTCATTTAATGAAGTTCATAAGGCATACTTCAACTAAAACCTAATTATACGTACAGGACTCCATGGTGGTAATGTGAGCACTGTTACTAAGCAACACTATTTGTCTTCCAGGGTCTCTGCAGCATGTCTTACCCAGTAGGTCCCACTCTCCATTGGTCATGTACCCTGACACGTCGGCCTCCTTCATCTGGATGTCCAGCAGCCAGCCGTCAAATGTCCAGGAACCAAACTTCAGCTCACAGCGCTGAATGTCAAATGGAAACCATCGCACATCCACGTTACATGTGCTGACAAATATTCCTTGAAAGACACAGGGAAAAATAGTTGTAGTAATAGTAATAGTACAGTACAAATAATCAAAGTCGAGTAAAATTGTCCCAAGATGTAATGGAGCAAAAGAAACGTTGGTGTATCAACCTGGAATAAGTGAAGACTAAGATAATAGATTGCAGTAAACATTCTTTGGATTAATTCACTGTAGCATGAGTTAAAAAAAGGAAAATCGATAAGATTAAGAAAAACCTTACCTGGAGGCAGATACTCACAGAAGCCACTGGAGTTAACCAGCACATTGGTCTTAAAGGTGGCATCAAACTTATCATGAGCACTGGAGGATAGTAACACAGGGATGTGTTTAGCTCTGCAGCAGCATTATGTGTGTGTGTGTGTGTGTGTGTGTGTGTGTGTGTGTGTGTGTGTGTGTGTGTGTGTGTGTGTGTGTCTTATGCCACACATACCTGTTGTAAAGCAATATGTCAGGTGTCCAAACCTGGTCAGGAGTGAATCGGAGGTTCTTAACCCCAGGATACTCTGACTGGTTCCACTGGAGGTAGTGGTCGTACCACTGCTGGGAGACACAAGCACACCGCAGTGCACATTGCATACGTATGGACAACACAAACACGGTCATTTATAATACTGAAGCCATGTTTGGGGCAGAAGGATGAAGGAAATCAGGATTTGGGCACTCCAAGCCCAAATCTATCTACAATGACATCCAACCAGTGCCTGATCCTGTGTAGCCGATCATGAATGTTATTTGTTATGCTTACCATCTGCAGCCATGCATTTGTGGTGAGGATCTGGTTCTTTTCATCCTGTAAAACATTTAAGAAATGTGGGATTTCATAACAAAACTCACATGATATTCACATTTATTGGTCATTGTATTTTTTGTACTGTTTGGTGTGTATTTGTTATTTTGTACACAAGTAGGCTATATCATTTAGTTTTGGCAGTAATGCAACTATAATTCTGGTTATGTGAATGAAACTGAACAAGAGATCCCTCTCTGTGATACCAACTGCAGTGTTTGAGGGCCAACACCACCGTCCTTGTTCTGTTTCAAATGCATTCCTAAAATCAACTAAGTTCAAATATAAGGCTTTAGGAGTGTGAAAAACCCCAGTAGGTACTTCAGTCTTTGGCATGAAATTCCCTCTCTCCCTTATGTTAGTATTCCTCTGCTGCAGCTCAACAAGTAAACACTGTCTATTAAAAAAACCACATGCTCAGTACATTTTCACATTAGAATTGCATTAGGGAGATATTGTATTGTATGAGTATGTAATTATGTTTATTATGCATTTGTGCTATGCCTGGCCTACCACATCCATGATCTGCATCAGAGTAAAGGAAAACTGAACAATGAGAGACTGGGAGTCGTTGGCCACCGGCCTCTCCATGGGGTTGTAGTCCTTCAGCAGCTCCCGGAGCAAAAACCGTTGGTGAGGACCCTGCACTGACACTGATTGGGAAGTTCAGTGGAGGGTAGATGGGTAAAAATAGGAGAGTTGAATCAGAAAAGACAAGCAAGAAAATGTGACAGTCACAAACTGAAAGCAGAAAACACTGAGGAGAGTGCTATAGCAGAAAAACAGTGTGATGTCTAGTTTGGGGCCAGGTGGATGAAAGGAGAAGGGGAACCAAACTAACAGTGGGAGAAACGACATGCTCCCATGGAGGTAAAACAGATACCAGATTTAGGGATAAAACAAAATGTAACATTTTAAGGATGGTGATAGAGCACAGAGAGATGTGTTACAGCAGAGTGAATTACACAGAAAGAGAGAATCTGTTCTAATCAATTGCATCTCTGATTGATCACCATCAGACAGCCGGTCTTTCCCACTGCTGTAAAAATGTCAGTTTCATTCCATGCAGGAAATAGTGAGGCTATTAAACACTGAAACACCCCAGACAGACACACACAGCACTCACAACAATGAGAGTGGGGAACACTCTCTCTCTCTCTTCGCCCTATAACTCCACCAAAGTCACTTTTGATTCATTTTCCACAAGGCAATGACTTTGAAGTGGAAGGAGCTATCATTAGTTTAATATGTTTTGAAAAAAAAAACTAATAAAGAGCCTATGCTATCAATAGATGCTTGATGCCTGTTCTGCAGAACATATCACTTTATAAACCACATAGTAGAAGTGCTAAATGTTCTCAGATTAAAACACTTACTGCATGATGTCAAATATATATTCATTTACGAGACCTTAGTTAATATCAATATGACTCAACAGATGGTAATCCTATAATTCAGATCATTAGTGTCCATCATGTCCAGCCATAGTAAATTAACCCCTAGCTGCCTCATAATCAGCCTTCTCTTTTTCTCAGATCTCACAGCTCAGCTATGTATTCTGCAGTAAAGATGATTGCATTTCATACTTTTGCCTACTCATTATAAAATAAATCCATTTCATCTGTCTGGCTGCAAACCAACAGCCTCACTCCTGGTGTTGAAATGAGCTGCTGAGTGCACAGTTATTATGAACAGAGACATGCAAGAGCACAAACTGTGTATACAGTATACAGCATGTGCAGAAATACACAAAGATTTGTTTGAGCAGAGCATCTCTCAAAGCACCAATGAATGTCACTTACCCTGGAGCAGAGTCACAAGTATCAACAGCCAAAGAGCCATAGCCTGCCACATACTGCATTCCTCAAAATAAACAGAGAAAGAGAGGAAGAGCAGGAAGCAGAGAGACAGAGAGGATGCGGGACGATGAAAAGAGGGAGAACGAAATAGAGAGCCGAGTGTGAAGAGGGAGAAAGATTGTAGAAAACAAGTGGAGAGAGTGTGATACCGGCAGTGGCAGAGGAGGGTGAGGGGAGGGGAGAGCAGGAGAGACAGCAAGAGTAAGAGATGCAGTGAAAGTGAAGATCAAGATGCTTACCCTGGTATTCCCTGGCAAACAGCTCAAATGTACCATGCTTCTCTTGTGCTTATATGCTGTCTGCATAGTCAGTGATGTGTGCTTGTCTGTCATCACGTCAGTCATCCTTACCATGGATTTACACTGTTCAAAACAACCCCACTTTTTGGGAATAATCAGGATTTCAAGGGGGACTTGGCAATTTTTGAGAGAGTATGTGGAGCCAATCCATGTGATTATATGCATCAATGTCTTCAACTCAATGCTTGGGAAGAAAAGAAACTATTTCTGTGTGAACAACAAGTGACCTACAAGGAAACATTAAGTATTTTAGTCACTCTATTACAGTATGTAATTTCATAATTTACACCAGGCAATGAGATACCAAACTCTACTTTGATAGGAGCTGACATCAGTACCTACAGAGTAATGGTGACACCCACTGGATGTGTTAGCAAAGTGCAAAATATATCCTGCCTGATTCTGTCCCTCCAAAAAGCTCACTGTATTATCAACACATTCAGTATTGTGAGTTCATCTGAATAGATGCTATTTCGTTCTATCTCAGGTTTATTATGGATTGCATTTTCTGTCTGTATTTTCCTCCCCTTCAATGAATATGATGCCTACAAATGATGCTGTTGCGGTAGATTGGTTTCACTTAGTAATATAAATTCAAAACACATACACACAGAATAGATTATGGTGTCTGTTCAAATAAAAAATACTATATAATTCAAAGTTACTTGACTGTGCATCGAATGAGCTACTGGTTCAAGCTGAGGAAGCAAACTAGAACTACACAGAGATAAATAAATGTCTACTTTTGGCTGTAAAAGTTAAAAAAAAAAAACTGGGCGCATGTTTCTCTATGAAGATATTAAACTCCAAAGAGTTACAGTAAAACGTGTGAAGTGAGCTCACGTCTGAAACATATTCGAACCTTGCCAATGTGAGTGCATCATCCACATGCGACGCTTAGCTTTGTGTCGGTCTCACAGCAAAACGCGTCACTTATTCGCGCACCAGTCCTTTTTGTCTGTGGTATCACCGCGTTAGATTTACACATCAACAAGGGCGCATTGGAGCGAAACAACGTGAGTTCAGGTAATGAAATAAAGCCGTTGAGGGTCTTTGAATAATTTAAATGGCTTGTGTGAAGTGTAGTTCAGGTGTTTTGCGTTAGCAGGCAATGTAATTGCAGTGCTGCAGGCGACAGTTGGAAATGGTGCAGTGCCAGTGCGGTGCACTGCTGCCAGTCATAAGCTAGCAGGCTAGCTACCGTTAGCTGGAGGAGGGACGGTGTTCAGTTGGCTGACTCGCTAGCTGCTAACACCGTTCATGTGGGTCACATTCGGAGAGTTAAATATCTGAACATGTGTCCGGACTTCTTTAAGCAAATTTAATAAACACGTCTAACCTGTAACTGTTCAAGTTATCGCGTTATGTCCCTTCAAAGAGTAAGTCAAACCAAAACCAGCTTAGCTTTTGAGTTTCTTCCGTTGCCCTGGGTGATGAGGTGCCCTTTATGAAACGAGTGTTCGGTTCACCCACATAAATGTATTTATGGATAGATGTAATGTTCAGGAGGAAGGATAACGTCATCCTCAGAATAAAACATCAATGTTGTGTGTTGGTTTTTGTTTAGAAACCGAGACATCCTGTCAACCAATGACATTCTTGTGAACCAGTGTGCATTGTTTATATACCCTAATGTCACGTGGTGTAATAGCGTTTGTATTATTTACTGTGTGTTTTAGTATTTTTCTAATGCATTTAATTTAGTCATATATTTTTTAGGTTAAACTATATTTTGATTTTGGGTGTCGTTACTCGATTTCATTTTTTGTTTTTGATAGTGACCTTCACTTTATAGTACTCTTACGTTATTTTTTTCAATCACACTCCTGTAACAAGATCTCAGCGTTTTACTGTGATATTTGGATCTCATAAATTGTATTACATTACTATCAGTCTCCGTCGTTCTCTGTCCTCCGTTTTATTTTTAATGTGGGAATCTGATCTGAGCATGTGATGTCCTTGTACGCTAACAAAAGCACATTGATTGGTAGGGTTCACCGCAGAGCGGAAGCTGTAAGTCACATAGGAGCTTATATGTTTATGACATTTTATGCTTCATATCCACTTATTTATGACCGTGCATCACTGCCCGTCTATCTGCCCTGCCTGCCTCAGTGGATCACATGACCAACAATAGAAACTTATCGTCAGAAAGGAAACAGAAACTGATTTCGAGCCTGTTGCTGTCTCTTTTACTTTACTGTCTCTGATCATACTGTGGATTTCCCTCAACGTCCGTGGTGCAATATATAGCAACGTGTTTTTACAACCCAGTCTGAGCTTATAAGTGAGTAGCACCCCTGTTGTCACTGTGGACGCTACAGAAAAGACCTCCATCATCTAAAGGACATTTTATTCCGTTTCCCTCCCATCTTTTACAATTTCTTATGTACAGTTTGTTCTGTTTTTACGTAAGGAGTTTGATCTGTGATGAGTACTTAACGGTGATATTATTCAACATTTTCTTGAGCTTCGGGTCAAGTCATCAAGGCTTAATACCTTCCACATTCTTCACTGCCACACAGGTGAGACCTGCAGTACCCTAAATGTGGTGTGTTGCACGCATCTGCCAATTGAAGACAAGAACATGGCTTTATTTCTGCACAGCCATTTGTCACAGTGGCCTCAGTGATGGAGGAAGCGGTGACTTTCAACAAGCAGACTGTGCATTGGTGGTGTTTCGCTGTTGTTTCGTTACAGCATTAAGTGTGCAAAAGGGTTGATTCATGAGTTGTCAAATGGGATGTCTTGCCTGTGTTTCTCCCCAGGCTCAAAACAGAGAGGAGCTTAATTGACAGTGGATTCTGGGTAACGGAGTTGTTGTTTTGGCTGTCAACTGTTGCCTTGTATCAGGGTCAGGATGAGTCAGCTCCAGTCCTGTTTGGTCCCTGGGCTGCCGGCCCTGTCGGCCCCCATTACTGTGATGAACCAACACTGTGGTGTTCTCTATTAATGTGGCGGTGTTCAGCTCTACTCAGCTCATTGTGACAGACCTGTGATGATGACTGGGCCAGAGGGGATGAAACCTGACTCAGTATTGGGTGTCTCCTTGTTGTCCGTCTCACTGATATAGACATTATTGAGTGTTGTCAGATATGACACTGGAGGCTGAATCAATGTTTGTTGTACCATAGGAGAGGATACTGGCATTGTGGACTGCAGTTCAGCAGCTGTCAAATGTTTTCATGTGTTTTTGTGTTTTGGAGGAAAGCGTAAACCTAGCTCTGCAAATCCTTCTCTTTATAGGCAGCAAGTCAGCAAGAAACTGCATGATTTTCTGCCCACGGCTTGTCACCGACAGGCAGGCCTTTACATTCTCTGGTGTCCTTGAAACTGTCCTTTTTGTCTGCATCAGTGTCTCACTTTTCCCATCCGCTATGGATCCAGATGCAGCAATAATTTGTAAGGCCAGAAATAAAACAGAATAGTCACAAGAAGTTCTGAATTATTAATTGCCACCCTTTTACCCTGGATTAAGTTTCAGTGTAGCTGATACAGACAGTATGTCACCCTGCAGTATCCTTATAGACAGGCTAGGGTATAATCTGAAGATATAAACAGCAACATTGACATTGTTTGTGTATGTTAATGCTCATCTTCTGCACATATGTTTTTCCATTATACACATATATTTAATTTGTGTTTTGTGCTGCATTTCAGTAAGGTTAATAGTTTAGGATCATGTCCTGTAAGCTGGTATAGATTCACTCCAAGGACACTTGAGCAGCTTGGAGATTTGCCAGCAGGTCCTCTAACTTGTGTTATTGGCAGCAGCAACAGTTTCTCTTGCCCTCCATGCTGCTGCTCGTTTTTACACCATTCAGTTTTCTTGTTGTTGGTTATTTCTCCCTATTAATGTTCTCCTGACATTGTCCTTTGTTCGTATTTCAGGTGCCCTGATATAACTGGCCTGCCTGTGACTTTCTATCAGGGTCTGCAGTTTGTGCTGGAGGACGCACACTCATACAGGAGCTGCACATCATGCTGCAACGGCCCCCTTCACACTCAACCCCTGCGCTATGAGCAGAGGTAGAGGAGGGCCTTACAAAGAACGCTTCCACAGGCATCAACCGCCCGACCTCCAGGCCGAGGAGAATTACCACAGACTTGGCCCAGCCTCACTTGACTCTAGAGCTGGCTTCCAGCAGAGCCCATATTCAAGTTACTACATCAGCCCTGCTCATCCTGTAGCTCCAATACAGCCACTCGCAGCTCCCCCTCTCATCCCCTCTGCCCCACCCATACCAAAACACAGTAAAGTGGCCCCTAAACCAGAGGCCCTTAACAGCTCCTATAACCAGAATCACAGCCCCGGTCCTGCCCCCAATTCCTTTCAGTACCAACAGGCAGAGTTCCTGAGAGGACGGATCTCTGAGGCACCTCAGTTCAGAGTCAGACCACGAGGAGGAGGAGGAGGAGGAGGACTGGTACACAACAGTCAGCCTTGTCCTTCATACCAGCCCCAGTCAGGCTACAGTCGATATTCATCATACCCCAACAGTAGCCCAAGAGGTAGAGGAGGGTACAGTCAGGACCAGTGTTTTGCATACCCAGGAGCCAGAATCCAGTCACAAGGTGTAAACCACAACCAGTATTCTAACAGAAAATGGTGTGGTCCATCAGACTCTCTGTGTGACAGCTTTCAGAGTTTGTCTATTCATCGAGGCAGACCCAACAGAGGAAGAGAAAGGTTTGGCAGACACTCTGCAGCTAGTGGCTCTGCAAATTCAAACTCAGCCAAACCTGACATCACTTACACTTCTGATATCCAGGACCAGGTTCACAGGGCTTTGTCTGCTTTAAATCCAAGTGAAAGCATCTCTGCCAAAGTGTTGGCCAAAAAACTGCGTCTGCCCAAAACAATAGTCAACAAGGCTCTCTACTCCTTAGAGCGCTTGCAGAAAGCTTCCAAGCAAGGACTCCTCCCACCCGAGTGGAGTCTTTACAGGGAGCCTCTCCAAGGCGAGGAAGGTCAGACGTCTAAAGCAGAGATTCCACCTTCCCACCTGTGTGTCAGCTCAGGACACCCTCCAGAATCTGAAGCCAAGGTTGAGCTTAAAACAGAAACTGCAGAAAACAGAGGACGAGGCAAAGAAGACACCTCTGACACTGAATCCAGTTCTTCTCACGGCTCCTATTCAGAGTTATCTGACTCTGAAGAATCCCAGTCACCAGCAAAAAGTCAACACCGGGAGCAACAACATCCCATCACTGCCAGTTTACCTGATCTGGAACTTACACTTCCCACAATGGCAGAACAGAAGGAGCTAGTTCTACAGTACCTGCTGACTTCAGGGGAGGCAACTGCTCTTGTCATAGCCAAAAATCTGGGATTTAGGAGTACAAAGCAGATCAATCCCACCCTCTACTCACTGGAGAAGCAAGGCGAAGTCATTAAGAATGGTGAAGTTAACCCTCCGACCTGGGAGCTCTCTACCCACCGCAGAGAGAGGATGGAAAGGAGCCTTAAAGCTGCAATGAGCACCCGCACTGAGGGGGGTCAGATGTTGGTAGAACCCAGCAGAGTCACAGAGGGAGGAGGGTCTGTTTTTCTGCCATCATCACTGCTACCATCAATGCCAGGCCTCGAGCCGCACAGTCACAGTGAAGCAGTAGGTACAATTCCTGTGTGCTTTTTATATAGTTAATGATTAAGGTGATTACATTCATATGAATATGAAATATATTCTAAAATACCAAAAAAAGTGAAAAGATTAATTCACATAAATATGAATTATGTTTGGGTTAGTGTACTGGTTAGTACTGTCGTCTCACAGTAAGAAGGTACCGGGTTCGATTCCCAGCCCGGGGCCTTTCTGTGTGGAGTTTGCCTGTTCTCCCCGTGTCTGCGTGGGTTCTCTCCAGGTACTCCGGTTTCCTCCCACCATCCAAAAACATGCATGGGGATTAGGTTAATTGGCTAATTTAAATTGCCCGTAGGTGTGAATGTGAGTGTGAGTGGTTGTCTGTCTCTATGTGCCCTGCCTTTCACCCTAAGACAGCTGGGATAGGCTCCAGCCCCCCCCCATGTGAGGATAAGCGGTAGAAAATGGATGGATGGATGGATGGATGGATGAATAATGTTTCAAAACATAACTAGAAATAATAAAATGGAATACATTTGAACTTTAATGGCTGCCAACAATTTCTTGATGATCACACGGATCGTACAGCACAGCCTCTCCAAAGATAATAAGAATGATTTGACATCTTAGGAAATGATTAATTTGATTAATTAACCCTTTACCTCTGCTTTTCCCTTTTAAGCCCCAGTCTTCCCTCCAGCCCCCCTCGCTTACCTTATGTAAAGATGAAGAGACCAACGAAGGACAGTGGGCCACTGATGACATCCCAGAATTCCTCAACGCCATTCGCAGGGAGACAGATGCTGAGAAACTGGCAGTGGAGCAGGCCAACTCTGTGGGAACCGTCGCTGTGTCACTGGCTGCTCCACCTCCCCAGAACCTGTGGGCCAAATTACAGGAGGTGAGACTGAAGAACCCCGTCAGCGGCCTCATGGAGTATGCCCAGTATCTGGGCCAAAACTGTGAGTTCCTGCTCCTCGACCAGTCAGGACCGTCTCACGACCCACGGTTAGTCACATATCCCACTGTTTGTTGCTGATTGCATTGCCTTAAGGAAATAAATCTGTGTATTCATGCTGTAATGTTCAAACTTAGCTGGGGATGCACCAGGGCCAATACTGACTTCACTAGGTGGCTCAGGTATTGACTTTTCCAGTATCATCAGTTGTGTTCATTAAGTCATACTGGCCATAGGTATCTCATCAAATTGACCCAATTAAACTTTAAATTTGGGTAAAAATAGAACACTTAGAGACTACTAATCTGTATCAGCGGAAGATCTTAGTATAGGTATCAGGAAAGAAAAGGTTGGATCAGTCAATCCCTAAATGTAACAATCTTGGAGTGTTGATGTGAATTTTATGTAATATGTATAATTTTCTGCTTTTCTGTCTGCATGTTTGTAACAGTCTGTAAGGCACCTGGTGACAAACCTGTTAATTTAAAGTCTGCATGAAATAAGTCTACCTTAATAAAGACACATGATCTTGCCAATTAAGAATGAAAGTCACATTGGTGTTTCTTTATTGTCAGATCACTGTCTCTCACCTGTATATTTCCTGTCCCTCTCAGATTTCGTATGCAGGTGATGCTCAATGGGAGGCTGTTTCCCATCGCAGAAGCCTCCAGTAAGAAGGTTGCAAAAAAGGATGCTGCTGCAGCGACCCTGCGTATTCTCATTGGAGAGATGCAGGGAGGGCCGAGCACGGGGGATGAGGGAAATACTGTCGGTGTAGACCAAGTGATGGATCTCCTCCCAGACACCAGTGTAAGGTTTTGTTTTTATTGAGTTAGTCCTGTGGCCTCTTAATGATTGATCCACTAAGATTTAATTTGTCAGCTATTAATTATTTGTATGGTTTTTTTCATGCAGAATGACTTATTTCGTATATCTGGTAACATTTAGAGTGGTGCTTTTGCGGAGTAGTACAAACTTGACATAAGACAAATTTAGGAGGTTTGTATTATAGCCCTGGAGACAGTAACAGCTGTTTTATTCAAAATTACACCCATCAAAAAAAAAATACAACCTTAACAGAAATCTATTCTATTTTTTTTGTCTCCTCCACTGTCTACCAGGGGCCAGCTGAAGGCACAGGGGGTATTTTTGGGACCAGCAGTGTGGAGGGGATGGGGACAGTGGAGGGACCTCGCCAGCCACTGTCCCGTTCCCTGCCTGGTGGAAAGAATCCAGTGTCTGTCCTGATGGAGTATAGCCAGCGCAGCGGAAACCCCATCGAATTCATCATCACTGGGCAGGCAGGCCCACCACATGACCCAAGGTACTGGCTCCTTCACCTTCCTCTGAGTCTGCTCTGCTGGATGTTGTTTCCCACTCTGCAAGTTCCTCAGTTGCAGTTGATCAGCTGTTTCTGTTCAGTCTGTACTCAGGGCTGTAGTCAGCTGATAAAGCCACAATAGCATCTCTGTCTATTTGCTCTTTACCACTCTCTGCATGGGTCTGTTTTGATTGCTAGTACACCACAGGTCCTCCTCTGTTGCATCTTCTCATTTATCTAAATGTGATAAGGCAGGCGAGTGTGATATGATATATACTGTAACTCTTCATTTCTCTTTTTCGGCCCTCCTTAACCGTCTCTGCCCTTTGTTCAGGTTCATGTACAGGGTGAAGGTCGGGGAGAGCTTGTCTGCAGAGGCCTCAGCTCCAAGCAAGAAGGCAGCCCGCCAGCTGGCAGCAGAGGAAGCCGTCAAAGAATTGATGGCCGATGGGCGATTGCAGCTCAACAAGGTGAGTAAGAAGCAAAGAATAACTTGAGTGGTTCATTAGGGATGAAGGAGAGGGGCTTTGCACAGTGACTTTAAAAAACAACAGACCTCTCTGTATCGTTCACATCTTGTTGTTTTTTCTCCACTACTTCTCCCTTCCTTTCTCTTCCAGCCTCAGTTGCCCCTGGGCTCGTCCAGTGATAGTGATGGCAGCGGTTCTGGGACGACATGTCCCTCGTTGCCCCCTCTGACTGCAGATGAGTTGCGAGCGGCACACGAGGCAGGGGTTGGGGATCTCATTAACCACCTGAACAATAACGCAGTGTCAGGTCTTCTGGAGTACGCTCGAGCGCGGGGCTTTGCTGCTGAGATCCGATTGGTGGGCCAGTCTGGACCGCCACATGAGCCCAAGTATGTGTGAATTACACAGATGCAGAAGAACACACAATTAAAACACTGGCTATAAAGTTCTCTTATCAGTTGTTTGGAAAAAATGTCTGTGTATCTGAGAAAAAAATAATTTGTAAAATATTTTTAAATTTGGGACATTAATACCTTTTTTCCTGTGACACGTTATGGAAAATGCTCGAGTGGCAATTTGTGTTACTTAATTCTTACAATGAGTGAGAAAACCCCCATTAACTTCCTTTCTGTTTGCTCCTGCTTAGGTTCACCTACCAGGCCAAGCTGGGTGGACGCTGGTTCCCTCCAGTGTGTGCGTCCAACAAGAAGCAGGGGAAACAGGAAGCAGCAGATGCTGCTCTACGGGTTCTGATTGGAGAGGCTGAGAGGGCAGCCCGCACTGGGGAGCTTATCCCTGCCGAGGTACTTTTCAAATGAAAATGGCTCACGTTTTCTATCATGAGCTCTCTCCGACGCAACATGTGGGAAAAAAGCAGAATGTACTGTACTGAATTACTCTCAACACCTGCATTTTATTGATTGACCACCACACAGCAACTGAAATGGTCTTTCTTTCTCTCACTGTAAGACACATTCTCTGGCTGCACATTTGCCATAGTCTGCCATGTTTGGACAGGTGTAATGATTGTTATGTGATGAGGTATTATTGGAAATAATCCTGATTTTCTTTCCACTGTGCCACTGTTCCACTTGTTTCCTTTTCTCTAGCTTCCAGTTAGTGGCAGCACTTTGCATGACCAGATAGCAATGTTGAGTCACCAGCGCTTCAACGCCCTGACCACACGTATCCAGCACAGCCTTCTGGGACGCAAGATTCTGGCCACCATCGTCATGAGGAGGGGGGAGGGCCTGGGGACTGTTGTCAGCCTGGGAACTGGTATATCATGGTTAACTTGAGCATATAACCTGTGAAGCAAAGGCAGCTGGCAAAAAAAGGGAATAAAATCAGTTGTGCGGTAACATAAAAAATAACATTTTTCCATGATGTGAGGATGTTTTATGGATTTCTGTGATCAGATGCATGAACTGTCAGAAAGCTAATTCAAACAGGTCACTGTAGAACCAAGCTCCCTTCCATTCTTGTGTAGTTTAACACTGAATGTGTCTCTTTGTTTTTTTTCCATCAGGAAATCGCTGTGTTAAAGGGGAAGAACTCAGCCTTAAAGGGGACACTGTTAATGATTGCCACGCTGAAATCATCTCCAGAAGGGGATTTGTTCGGTAAAAATGGATTTTTTTAAAATCAGTGTTGCTCTCTTTATAGTGAAAATCCTCCACACTTATCAAAGAACCATTCTTTGTAAATCAAACTCACTTTCTCCTTGATTCCCAGGTTTCTGTACATGGAGTTGCTCAAGCACTATGATGGCACGGACGACAGTATATTTGAGCCAGCGGAGAATGATAAACTGCGAATCAAATCTGACATCACCTTTCACCTCTACATCAGGTGGGAAAGTCAGATGATTTATTTCTCCTCTTTTCATTCTTGTCATGTCTACCACTTAGACAGCATCGATGTTTCATGTTTGGATCAATATGGTCTCTCTCCTCTTTTAGACTGTGTCATATCAATCCCTTTTGTCTCATCGTTCTCTCTTATGCACAGCACGGCACCTTGCGGGGATGGCGCTCTGTTTGACAAGTCATGCAGCGAGGCAGGGGATGAAGGCGAGGGCCACCAGCCTCTGTTTGAGAATGCTAAGCAGGGCAAGCTCCGCACCAAAGTGGAAAACGGTGAGATAAGAGATGGACACGCATCTGTTCTTCACAAATAATGTGTTCTGTTATGGTCTGTATGTAGGACCTGTGACTTTTGTCTGTGTCGTTGCCAGGCGAGGGCACCATCCCAGTGGAGTCAAGTGCTATTGTACCCACCTGGGACGGCATCCAGCACGGCGAGAGGCTACGAACAATGAGCTGCAGCGATAAGATCCTGCGCTGGAATGTGCTGGGCCTGCAGGGTGCACTGCTCACTCATTTCCTGCATCCCATCTACCTGAAGTCAATCACACTTGGTAAAATAATCAGTTGTTTTTGACAACATACAGTTAACTTAAGTGAAATTGGATGAATTCTCATGTTTAAGTCAAATCTCATCTTAAATTCCCGCTCTGTCGTGTCAGGCTATCTGTACAGCCACGGGCACCTCACTCGTGCTGTTTGCTGTCGGCTGGCCAGAGACGGTGAAGCGTTCACCCAGAGTCTCCCTCCTCCCTTTGTGCTAAATCACCCAGAGGTAACCAACCAAGTTTTTGGCAATGTCAAATGTGGACATTAATCAGGAGTATTGAGGTCACTCTCCAAAACATTATTAATTACGCTGCCAACACTCCTATTTGTGCTAGTCGTCTTCTTTCAATTTGGCTCATCCATCAATTAGCTAAAAGCAGGTAGGTCACTCCAGCACCGACGGGCGAAATGCCTGAGAAATACAGTAGCTGGCAGCGAAGCAGCGTTCAGCTTGTTCCGTGTTTTAGTGTGTGTGTTTTTTTGTTTTTTGTTTTTTTTTTCTTGGCGCTCATTCACACATCACTGAAATTGGTTAAATCTACCATTCATAATCAACTGTCACACTGACACATGCATTACACAACTAATTTTGAATGCTGTTTTTGGAATTACTGACTCACGCCAAAGAGATAAATTAGTCTGAACAAAATGTGCTCTCCCCTTCTCCTGCAACACCTGGTCTCTCTAGGTGGGCAGAGTGAGTGTGTATGACTCCACGCGGCACACAGGCAAAACCAAGGAGTCCAGTGTGAACTGGAGCTTTCCAGACCAGCACAGCGTAGAGGTGCTGGATGGGACCAAAGGAAAACTGGATGGGTGTGTAACTAAAGCAAATCTTGTCACTCCTGACGGCCACACGCAGATTTGTAGACAGCTCTGGTCTGTTGTTGTATGCTTACTGGGTCAGGTTTAAGGTTTTTATATCGTTCTGTGGCCTCCCAGTGATGTCACCTATGTATGTATTTATCAGTGTGAGGAGACATCCCTGGAGTTAGTTTGAAGTTTGAAGACATCACAATCAGTTGTTATAATTCAGTTTGGGTTGAGAGAAGTATAAGACAGACGTAGCAAACTCTAAATAGACTTTTCACAAAACACGCACACAGTGAGAGGACCCTTGGCAGCGTTTTGTAATGTTAATGTTGATAAAAGTAACCACAAGCTTAAATTTTGATTAAATTGTCCAAAATGGTGAGCAGCAGGCAGTTAAGAAAGCTAAATAGAAAGACTGCATGATCAGAGGAAGTGTTGTGATGCCAGCTTGCCAGCCCAACTGAACTTAACAGCCCTCTAATGTCTCCCCTCTAGGAACAAAATGAGCGTGTCCAGAGTGTCCAAGTCCAACCTGTTCTGTCTGTTCCGCTCTCTGTGCCAGCGGTGTGGCCGCACTGACCTCCTTGGCCTGCACTCCTACGCCCAGGCCAAGATGTCAGCCATGTCCTTCCAGCTAGCCAAGCAGCAGTTCTTCCGAGCTCTCAGCAGCCACGGTTACGGTGCCTGGATCGGCAAGCCGTTGGAAGAGAAGAGCTTTGAGTCAGGGGAGGGAAACGGGAACAGTGGAGCAAGTGTCCCTGTGGGATATGGCAGCAGCAGAAATGGAGGAGCGATGGAGTTCAGGAAAGACGAGGCATAGAATGGAGTGCGTTATGAAGTGGGTAGATTACTATGGAAGTAGGGGGGGATGAATGTGAAGGAAAAGGGACAATCAAAAAATGTGTAGCCAGCAGACAGAAGTGTATCTTCTGATGGAACATGGTTAAAGGCTGCAGAAGAAGAGTGATGGAAAGGAACAGGATGGAGAAGAAGAAGATGGCAACGCTAAAGCCTGAAGGATGAGTGGGGTCACAGTAGACAGGCCGAGCTATGCACAGAATAATGTAAAGCCTACATGAAAAATGAATTTGTTTGAAGTCATGATGTCACCATGGTAAACACCGCAGCAGATCTGGGTTGTTTTAATTTCCATAGCAGTAACTTTGGCCCTACATACTGTCCATATCTATGGGTTTGTAATTTTATGTTTTCTCTTGTCATTCTGTATGACATATGCTGTCATTATTTTTCCACTGTTTAATGTGATATATATAAACATATTTTTGCAGGTTCTTTGACTATTGCAGTTGAAGTTTGGATCCAGATTGATTTGGCCATGAGAGCTAAAGTCGATGACTAGTGCTGCTAATTGGCGTCCAACCTAACACGAACCCCCAACATAGCAGTGTTTGTTATTGTCCTCTGTCCTGAAGTGCATAATGTTTTTTCGGCTCCCTATGCATGAAAACACAAGCCGCTGCTTTTGCAACAGCGAGCAGAAACTATGGGAAGCTGTCAGCAATAATCTTGATTTTTGAAACTTGCACTCACCCTGGATGTCACGAGTAAACCAACATTTGAGGCTTTAGCTGCTGAAGCCTTTGACCAGCCCCCTTTATTGAGTAAAATGTAAACTTAATGTGCACCCTGCTGTCCATCCATCCTCTTATATCGCCATGGTAGCTGATAGCATAGGACAGAGCCCCTTTGAACAGGTCCATTATTTCTCTGTGCTTTTGAATTTCTGATGTCACACCCCCCAAGACTTGTTAATGCCTGTGTGTTTTTTTTGAGTATTTGTCCCTTTTTTTCTTCACTTCTGGCAAAAGTTAATCAGTAGCTGGCCATGCAAGCAAGTCTTACTAAGTCTCTACTGTCCTGCCTGCATACTGTCTTTTTTCTCTTGCATGGCCAGTTGTTGAAGGCTGCTAGGTGAGGACAGTTTTGTCATCCAAGGAAAGTGTATTTCATTCTTTATTTGTTAGTTTATACGTAGGTGGGATGGTGCAATATATACATCAAGTATATACAAATACATGGACACACAGATGTTGGGGTGGGGTCCAAAAGCCTGAGTCATTTATCCAAACAGAATTTTACTTACTACTCAAAATGCTGCACAATGTTATTGTTATTTTTATGGATTATTAAATGCAGGAAGAAGGAGGAAGAACATAATGTTTTTTGGTTTTTTTTGTGGATTTTGAGAATCCACTTTAGAACGCAGAGATACCTGTGATATCTTAGTGTTACATCTCTCACAGATGTTTATTGTGTTTGAGGTCAGGTTGAGGTACAGTGGCAATGCCATGCAGGTCAACACTCCACATGACTGTTATGTGTAGCTTTGATGATTGTGCAAAGGCAGTGTGTAGCTATCTCTCTTACCGCAGCTCTTAAGTTACTTCGGTAGTGATTATATTGTTTGACCCTTCATAAAGAATCTAGACTCAAGTCTTCAAAAGAGGAAGACTTGAAGTAACTTATTAAGTAACAGTCACTACAATAGGATTCATACCTGAGGCATAATACTTTTCAGTGTCTGTTTGGTTTCTTGACAGAAGACATTGGCTTATCTATTTGAATAAGAAGCTTGGCGAGAGGACCATTTGTTTTAGTTTTGTAGGTTTTATCAAGAAAATGCACAGTGACTCAGACTATTGGACCCCACTGTATGCAAAATGGATGTTTTAGTATCAAGCTGTCTGTGTGTTCATGTATATGTATAAGTTTAATGTATATATTTTGTAAATCATCTACAATTGCTTTTATATATTTTCCTGATGTTTTAATTAAACTGAACATGCTGTTTTTTTACCAATGATATTTAGAAAGTAAAAAAAATAAATGAGTAAATAAGAATCTTCTGGTATTTTAGTCATCTGACTTGTTTATGTTTATTTATCAACTACTTCTTAATTGTCTGAATGATGACGGCTTTGACTTGTTGGGGTGACATAGACATAGTTTATTGTGTGGGAGTTGCTGTTGAGTTTTCTTAAGAGACTGCATATGTCTTACAGGGCCTCCGTTCCTCAGGGTGACGTTAGATCCAGTCTTGCCTCCAAATAGCCGCAGAGCCTGTTGCAATCCTCCAAAGGATCAGCAGATGGAAACATGTCCTCACCTTAGGGCAGGAGGCTGTGCATGTGGACAAAAGCTGCATGATCAGCTTTGGGTGCTTCATAGTGGATGCTCAACAAAATCTCTGGGTAGATTTCCCTGTCAAGGTCTGTGCAGTGCTGACATTTACTCTGTTTATACCACATTATTTGGGCTCCTTGAATTAATCAGTATCAATTTAATCAGGCAGTGTTAATTCTGAGTGTATGTCATTTTTAGTTTTAGACCTTTAACAGAACAATACATAACATTTTGGGGTATTTATTGACAGACATGTAATATGATATTCATAACCATATTCAGAACAGACTAAACACAGAATCTCCAGGAGCCTTACATGTTTTTTTCTGTTATCTCAAGGCCATACTTTTCCAAGACTGTTTTATAATGTGACCCACCGAGTGCAAGACTGTAGTGCCGCCAGCCGCCGTCTGACTCCTGTTGCTCCTAAAGTAGCGTTATTATGGTATAGATGGCCTCTGAACAGATTTACCATGGTTTTGCACTTGGCGGCCACATTTCCACAGTCTTGGTAAAGGGAGCAGAGAGCAGAGGGGTTCTCACTTGGTTGCAATCTGCAACCAAACTACTAGATGCCATCAAATCCTACACACTGTCCCTGAAGGTGATGACATTTTGACCACCAATAGTGCATATAGAGATGTATAACAATAGACAAATGAGCAATTGACTGAGTGATAGTAAGCAGGGATGTGATATAAAGACTATGAAAGCGAGACTAGTGATAATAAGGTTGAGAATCAAAATACACAAAGGCTATTTATGTAATGTGTCTTCTTGGTGCATTCTCTCAGAGTCAGTTAAGTGTGGTAAAAATCACAATACAGGATGATAGCAATACTCCACACTGTTTCAGTGTCTTAATGTGGTGCAATATCACTGAGCTGTCGTTGGGTGTGATGTCTCACTGGGAACAAATAGTGATATTCAGTGTCTCATTCTGAATCAGCTCTGTGTGGCACCAGATCCGCTCTTGTCTCTGGTTCTACAGCAGTAGTTTTCTGTTGAGGGATGAGGTGATTGCAGCAATATTGCCAGCCAATCAGTGGAGTGCCTCATAAATACATATATTGTTAATGCCCCCCAAACAATTTGTTTCATTGGAGGCGGCTGTGCAGCAGTTGAATCAACAACATTTGATGAGAATAATCACATAATTTAAACCAATATGTATGATGAAACTCCTACATTTAATCACAGTTGGCGCTAAGACGTGAATCAATGAGGTCCCCTTCAAGTTGTCAATAGTCATGTGAGTACACATATTGATGCATGTTTGTGCTGTCCAAATGATCTGTGTGTAATAGTGAGGGCTTATTTCAAATAGGATCTCCACTCATCAAGCTGGATTCATACTGTCATCTATTTAGATGGTAGAAAGCCAGGACTAATGATAGAGGGAGACGAGTAAAGCACGACCGAGGGAAAGATGGGCGAGAGGAAAGGGGCCGCATGGAGTGAAATATTAGTCCTGAACAAGGGGCTTAAACAAGCCAATCGATGCTCTCCAATAGAAATAAATGAGAGAGGGGAAGGAGGGAATAGACGAAGGCTGAGTGGGGAGAGAAATGGCTTAGAAGCTAAGTTAAAAACACAAGATCCAGATGCAAATTCATGCCACTTAAACTGACAGATTTACTGTTATTCTTCATAAAATATACTGTATATATACAGTATGGTTATGACTCCACGGAGTACAGTTTTACTGTAGGGTTGCTCATTGAATAAATGCTAGCATGGATGTAGACTGACCTTCAACCTGTCTTTAACAGGTTTTTGACTGTTTTTTTTATTTTTTAGCTATCACACACTGAAGATTAGTAAAAGTTAAGTTAGATGCAGAATGGTGCAAACAAATAAGAACAAAGGCATATGGCTAATTAAGTTCAATTAAATGATTACATGTATTCCCTTTCTTAGGTCACATAACTAAGTCAGACAGGCAGAAAGACGAGTTTAGTTGCTTAATGAGGTGAATGTTCCATGTTCCTCTGTTTCCTCCTGTGCTCATAATGGCATTTGCAAAACTTCACCACACCCAAAAGAAAACATCCAAATGGCTGTCAGTCACTGACAGTTTTCTGCAGCAAACCTTCTAATTTTACAACGAAATAGTACAACAAATTGTTTCTGAAAACATTTGAGGTGAAATATAGGCACTACAGCGACAGAATATTGATTCATTTGTTCTCTGTATTACACTGCCTGGCCAAAAAAAAAGTAGCTACCGAAAAAAGGTCACACACTCTAATATTTCGTTGGACCGCCTTTAGCTTTGATTCGCTGTGGCATTGTTTCGATAAGCTTCTGCAATGTCACAAGATTTATTTCCATCCAGTGTTGTATTAATTTTTCACCAAGATCTTGCATTGATGACGGTAGAGTCTGACCGCTGCATAAAGCCTTCTCCAGCACATCCCAGAGATTCTCAATGGGGTTAAGGTCTGGACTCTGTGGTGTGTGAAAATGATATCTCATGCTCCCTGAACCAGTCTTTAACTATTTGAGCCCGATGAATCCTGACATTGTCATCTTGGAATATGCCCGTGGCATCAGGAAAGAGCAAAATCCATTGATGGAATAACCTGGTCATTCAGTATATTCAGGTAGTCAGCTGACCTCATTCTTTGAGCACATATTGTTGCTGAACCTGCAGTAATTATCCAACAGGAGGCTCATACCTATTTGCTTAGTTAAATCCAGGTGGCAACTTTTTTTTGGCTGGGCATTGTATTTCCCTGCTTAAATTTAGTAGCTACGTGTAATAGTGCTTATTCTACACATGCTGTCGAATAGCAAAGCTCTGCTTCCATACAACCCCAACGATTAGTAATAGCCTAATGGAGATATGGACACTTCAGTGATTGTTCAGTACCGTAAAAATACAGTGCCATCCAGTAATATGATCTTTGCTGCACAGTGGCTCTTTTTAAGGGGTACAGTGTCTCAACATGTCTGGTTGGGATCAATGCCATCAAGCTAAAAGATAGGAAACAGCTGATCCAGGAGCACACAAACACCAGCCCTGCTTTTATTTTACCACCATGTTGAGACTTTGAAGCTGTAATCAGCTTCTGCACAGTTCTAAAAGTTAGTATCAGGACAGCTGCGCACTCTTATAAACATGCTTCTTCAATCAAGCGTGAAACATGCCGTACGATCGACGGGCATTCCTTTGGGCTGAAGAATCCCTACCAGTGGGGCTATTATGAGGTGATCCAACAAAAGCCAAACTCAGCACTGCCTATTTTTTGGCAATAACTTATTGTCACCAAGACACAGGGGCTGATCTATCTGGGCGCCGATGGACAACAATGGCGGGAAGGGGAGAAAAATGACCTGAATGTTAAAATGACAGGAAAAAGTGTCACCGGCCTGCTGACTAGTGTGTTATGGTCAGCAGAGAGCTGACACAAACACACATCCTTTACACCAGCACCACCACAGCATCCACTCTGCTATCATGCTGACACTGTGAAACTGTGTGGCTGCTGAAAATCCTTCCACATTTTTGACTTGACACAGAAGGAAAACCACAAGTGAAACTAATAATGTCAACGACGACTCAGGTACATTAATTGTGCCAGAAAACTATTTTAATCAACAGAACAAAAAGTACCAGGACCTCCCTGGAATGGAATGCAGCTATGATTAATCATATCGAATTTAACTATGACGACTATGAAAAAGCTCCAACAGTGACATGACACGTGTGAGCAACACGTCTAACCAAACTGCTCCTCATACTTCCATGTCATACCTTGTGAAACTGATATGAAGTGGTGAGCATTTTGTTTTCTGTTTAATACAATTTCTGACATGGAGTCTTCTGAATCTGTGTGTGTGTCAGTCCTTTTTCTGAAAGGGCACAATTGTTTGGAGGCGAGATATTCTTCATTGCTTGCGTGCCACTTAAATGGGAGAGCAGACGTATTACCCACAGCTTTCGCCCCTCTCCTCCTCTGCATCTTTTACCCCTGTAGCCTCCCGCTCTCTGTATATGATTAAGATCTCTCAGGCAGTCGGATCCGAGTGCTGTTTGCTGTGCAGAGATCCATCTGCATATAGCGGTCAATTTTTATGCTGTGGGTTATCCCGCGCAGCTTCCAGGGCCCTAATGCAATATGATCCATTAGGATACAATGGAGCCAGTGTAGGGCAGCGATTAGAGCATGTCTGATAGAGTGAGGCTAGTCCAGTGGTCTATTAAGAAGGACCATGCAGCTATGTAGTGCACTTACTCATCACCTTTCTACCATGCTTCATAAATCTGGTCAACAACAGGTGTCTGATTTGGAGAAAGAGAGAAAAAAAATCAATCTTTTCTTCACTGAATGACCTTGTAGTTCAGTCAGAGTATGGTTATGTTATTCAATAGGCCTATTTGCTCCAAAACATGACAGTGACTTGCTTTCTTTGCAAAGAAATTTTGTTATATGGGCAAAACCTTGCTAGCTGTTTCCTCCTGTTGTCAGTCTTTGTGCTGAGCTTAGCTAACCGTCTTCTAAGTCTCAGAACATATATTTCCCAAAACATTGAAATATTTCTTTGTAGTGAAGTCCCCTCTAACACAGAGGATGGGGTGAAAGAACTATTCAACCCTTTACTACAAAGAAATAGTTCAATGTTTTGGGAAATATATTTGCTGAGACTTAGAAGACGGTTAGCTAAGCTCAGCACAAAGACTGACAACAGGAGGAAAACAGCGACTTGCTTCTCTGCAAAGAAATTTTGTTATATGGGCAAAACCATGCTAGCTGTTTCCTCCTGTTGTCAGTCTTTGTGCTGAGCTTAGCTAACCGTCTTCTAAGTTTCAGCAAATATATTTCCCAAAACATTGAACTATTTCTTTGTAGTAAAGGGTTGAATAGTTCTTTCATCCTCTGTGTTAGAGGGGACTTTACAGAGAAGAGGAGGCAGAAGGCAGAAATGACCCTTGTTTCCTGCATGTGTGTGTGAGTGGGTATTACTTATGGTTATGGGGACATAAATTTGTTCACACATTCACATTGTGGGGACTCACCTTCCTTGTGGGGACAAAATGCAGGTCCCCATCATGTCAACTGTTATATTTTAGGCTGAAGACTTGGAGAACATTTAATGTTAGTGTAAGGTTAGACTTTGTTTAGGTTTAGGATTACATGGGTAGTAGTTATGGTTAGGGTCATGGGAAGTGTCTAGGAAATGAATGTAAGTCAATGTAATGTCCCCACAATACACAATGTGTGTGTGTGTGTGTGTGTGTGTGTGTGTGTGTGTGTGTGTGAGAGAGAGTATTTGTCCTTTTGGTCAGAATCTGATCATTCCCTCTCTCCTTTCATTTCTGAGCTTCGCTGTCCAAAGTGTCACATGTCTTCTCTCTTTTCCACCTGCTTCACATTTCTCTCGTTATCTACTTCACTTCCTGCCCACCTGCTGTGTCACTTTCTACTGTGCCATTTCCTGCAGTCAAGCTTTCATGTGGTTTCGACTCAGAGGGAAATGAGAGTAAGAGATAAATCAGTGAGGACTCATCTGTATACTACAGTGTTGGCATAGCAACTGCCATCCCACTTATATTTTTCCTCATTGTATTCTATTATTCACTTTCTCGTTCACATTTTTCTTACACCATACATCTGAAGAGTGCTGCAGGGCAGAGCTGTGGACTAACCTTTTCATTCAATGGGTCCATCATTACTCTCTGTCACTCCCCTTTGCTTTCATCGCTCCAAACTCTCCATCTTTCTCCACTGCCCCCTAACCTCTGTCGACAACATTAAGACTTGTGAAAGATATATACAGTGTGGCCTCCCACCATTCCTATTTTCTGTCAGTCCTAATGTTCCCCTGAGCCTCTGGCAGCCCTTTTTCCATTTACTGTGCTTTGCTGTGGTGTGTTTGTCAAATCTCTTTCGCTCTATGCATTCTCTCCTCTGTTATACTGCCAGAGCAGCTGTGGAGAAACTGCTGCCCAAACAATGAAACGTTTAGCCCAGATGATTATTCTTTTACATTTATTTTTTTTTATTTGAGCAGATAAGATGAAAAAAACACAAATGGGAGGGTGCAGGTAGGGAGCAACTAATAATTATCTCCATTATTGTGCATTTTCGTGATTAAGAAATGAATTGTTTGATCTGTAAATTGTCAGGAAATTGTGAAAAAAGTGACACTTTAAAGCCCAAAGTAACATTTATAAACAGAATAATCCTCAATATAGTCGGAGAATATTTGACATTTTTTGCCTGATATTACATAAAAAAATCATCATCATTTGATGATTCTGTCAAATTAATCCTAACATCAATTGTGAGAACCAAAACCTAGTCTATCCTGAACTAATATACACTGTAAATATTTCTGTCTTATTAATTCTGTCCCACTAATAAATGGCTTTTACCTGTGATTTTGTGGACCTGACCTTTGACCTTTCCCCGGGCCTTTCTGTGTTGAACCAGCCACTCTCCATCACTGACCCATCATGAATCAGCCCAGGGGAGAAACAACGCATTACTGTTTATTTACCCTAATGAGGAGGAGGAAGCACCCTGTGCCAGTATTTAGATAATAAAAGGGGCATGTATGAGAAAAAAATATATATAAACAAATATGGCAGGTTAAAACATATGGCAGAAAGGCATATTTTTTCATTAAATAGACCATTATCTGTCTGCATGTCTACATGCATGTCTCAGTTAGGCGTTGGCATATGTTGTGTGTAAATACTTGTAAACACCACGCTATATGATTTGCTTTGTTGATGTCTGTGAAGTTGCATAATGGCACCATAGGTTGATGTGGTATAAGGAAACTGTCTGATCTGCTCCCACACAATCCCACATCAACGTTCATCCGATTAAAGGTTCACACAACACACACAGAGAAGCACAATGTTAAACCGATTAGACAGGTAGAATAGTCTAATTATGCAGGATTATGCTGAATAGACTTTGTAAAGGTAGAATTATAAATGTATTAGTCTGCTAGGAATGAAATCCGAATAATTCCTACAGTTACATTAATCTCCTGTTAATAATGCATCCGATTTTGTTTCATTATCTTAAAACATTAACTATAAACCTCAGAATCAATAAAATACCACTTTTGTGTTAGGGAAATTGGCAGCTCAGATAGGGAAAAAAAAACTGTGAGAGGCTTAAATTATCCTGTAACATCTTATCACGGTCTAAAAGGCATCAATTTTCAATTTTCCAAAGGAGGGGTATTACTCAATCACAAACCAGAGACGATGTGGTTTCCAGCTGAAGGCGCACAGAGACTCCTTCCACCTCCACGCCTTGTGTTAGTTATTTTTGCTTTTTGTATTTTTGGTGCATTAGGGCAAGATATATATTTTTTTACATCATAAATGTATTAACATTTTACTCTATAAATGTGGAGATTATTCTCAGAGTCCCTGTGGTTGCCACTTTCCGCGCCCTTTTATGAGCGTAACAGGTGCCATGCGCGTCCTTTTGGCCTCAAAGTCTTTATTATAGACAGAGTTACAAATAGGCTACCACATGGATCACATGTTTCTGACGCTACAGTTGAAATAATAACCTCCCGAATAGCTAGGGTACAATACATGCAACATTTATTTGGCGCCTGCATCTTACAAATGCTGCCACCTGTTTCCATCGCCTATTGCGCTCTTGTGATTCCGTCCAATGGGAATGAACGGCAGGTCTGGAGGCGGAGAGACAGAGAGAGAAGTTGGAGGAGAGTGAGAGACGGATCCAGGGAGGCAGTGAGCTGTGGATTGATCCACGTATTAAATCACAGACTTCACTGCTTATCTCATGACTGTTGGCGTCCAGTTGTTTTTGATTTCCGTTGCCTGTTTTAATGTCGCTGCATATTTTTTGACGCTCAGCCACAGGTTGACCGATTGAATGCAGTAACCATGGATTATTCCTCATCTTCATCTCGAGTCGATTTACACTGACGGGATCGAAATGGGCACCGTCGAGAGATTACTGGCGACTGAGAAAGAAGCAAACTGATCGCACCAAGTGGAGCGGAGGAGACGGAGGCAACATCTGCGGGGGAGCGACGCGCAATTTCGAGAGACGAGCTTAAGGGACCTGTGGAGGGACCTTTATGAGAAGAGGCGAAGCGAAAAGATGACGGGATGGCCGTGACAACATGAAAAAGAAAAAGTGCGGTGGTCTATTTTCATCCAGCCAGTGATTCGACACAACCAACCTGGGGGACAAGGACTGAGAGAGAAGAGGTAGGTAGAGAAACAGACCGGGAGGAGGGGGCCGTGAAGGTGTCTGGTTATATCACACTGAAAGTAGGTTATTGTTTTGGATCAATCAAATGCAGTCAACTTATGGTTAAGTGAGGCACACAGTCAGTACTTCTGATGTGTGATATTATAACCCCTCAGTCAATGAGCTTGGTCTCATTTCCATGGTGTGAAGCCAGATGCACCATCCCTTCTGGCTGACACCAGTGTAACACACATGACATTTTGTGGCATGGACTGGATCATTGTGGGATGTGAAAGATGAAGAGGACACTTGGAAACAGAGAGGCTGACTGGGCAGCTGACTCAAATGTGACTCAAGAAATAACATATTCTCCAATTATGGCTACTTTTCTTCAGTCTGCTTCCCCATTTGTCAGACATCTTCAGCTTTTTCAGTTCAGTCTTTACCCTCATTTGTTATCACTAAATGCTATCCATCACAGTGCTCTCCCACTCCACCCTTAAGCCACTCGCTCTCAGTCCTGTCTGCATTGCTACCATCATGATAAATAGTCAGTGTTCTCTGTTTTTTCTCCTGTGTCTTTCTTTACAGATCTTCTCCTGTCTTGTGTGTAGACAGGTGCGTGGCCACAGCTGTGACCATGGAGCCTCCCCCCTCTCTGTGCATGGCTCTGCTAGGAGGGAGCGAGGATGAGGACCAACGCTTCCTCCTACCACTGGGCAGTATATCCCATCCCTCCACCACTGGCAACCAGCCAGGATCAAACCACTCCAACCACATGGGAGGATCAAGCCTCGACCGTCTAAATGGCAGCACCCCGTCTCCATCCCCTGCCACGCCCAACTTGCCTCCAACGTCGCTCCCCATGTTGCCCCTGTCGTCCTCTGGAGCCCAGCCTCTGCCACCACCCATCCCCAATGCCCTGCACCCCACCAGTACCCCGCTCTCCTCCTGCCTGGGCTCACAGCACAGCCTGAGCGGGGACAACTCCCCGGTCTACAACGCCCTCTTTTACTCCTCCCACTCGCCATCCATGGAGCGGGAGAGGGACAGAGAGCGTGATAGGGACAGGGAGAGAGACAGGGGCTGCAAACACAGACAGGCCAGCCCTCTGGTTCACCGTCGGGACAGTAACCCCTTCACGGAGATTGCCATGAGCTCCTGTAAGTACACAGGCGGGGTCATGAAGCCCCTGAGCCGCCTCAGCGCCTCCCGAAGAAACCTCATCGAATCGGAGAGCAGCAGCGAAACCAAAGAGGGTGGCGTTTCAGCTGTTGCCGGGGCAACGGCAGCAGGGGGGCACGACCGACAGCGAGACGCCCCTCCTACCTCCTCGGTGTCCCAGTCCTCTGCTAATCAGCCCCTAATACAGAGCCCACCAGAGATTGTGATTTCATCCAAAGAAGACACGCCGTACCCCAGAACAGGGTATGACATCACTGAGTCCAGTTCCAACCAGATGTCCATCTACCACCAGAACCACGCACTGGTGGAGAGCAGGCAGGCGCAGCCGGGAAGGGGCAGCAGGCAGGCAGGGGTCGGAGGGGTGGGCACCGCCGCCAGGGGCAGCACCTCCAAGGCCTCCAAACGGAAGAACCAGAACATTGGCTATAAACTGGGGCATCGCAGGGCGCTGTTCGAGAAGAGGAAGAGGCTGAGCGACTATGCCCTCATCTTCGGGATGTTTGGCATCGTCGTCATGGTGATTGAGACAGAGCTGTCGTGGGGCGTGTACACCAAGGTGAGAGGATGAACCAGTGATAGTTCAAGGGGCACCCCATTGATTTTACATATAAAGAAGCCTTTACTGGTCATCAATAGGACCACAGTTTTAGAAGAAATTAACCCTGATGATGTCACAGTGAAGCAGTCAGGGTTATCTCTGTATGTTATTCCATAACTGTATGGAAGTACAATAATAAATTGGTAGATTGCACATTGGTCCTCAGTAGGCCTCACACTAGGCTGTCTACATGGTTGTAGGTTGAAAACTGGTAGTTTGGCTAATTTTGTGTTGTTTTTGCCTTTTTATTTTAATTGTAGCCAGTAAAAATTACATGAAACAGCAAATGTCACCAGCCAGATTTAAACCACGTTAAATGATGCCTGTCCTCAACCCAGTGTCCTGGGTTGAGGACACAAAAACTTTGGTTGTTTTTGACGGGTTGTTGGCCAGATAATTATAGTCAGCTTTCACCAGTTAATCACCTCATTTATGATTGGTGTTCCCCAGCTTGTGAACCGTTATGACCAGGGTTGACAATTGGTGCTTCTAGATGATGTAATACAACAATACAAAGGACATGAGGGGCAGATTAGCAGCAGGAGGCCAGGATCTCATTTGTCTGTGTAATGGGGAGTGTAATAAGCTAAATCGGCCTCTGGCTGGTTTTGGTTTGTATTTGTGTATGTGTGTGCAACATTGTCCCAGTCAGCCTTGGACCTTCCTGATGCACAGATACCTCCTCCCTTGTTGCATCCCTTCTTTCAGTCTGCCGTGTTGCAGATGTTTGGGTTTCTTTAGCTAATAGGGTGGAAACATTACTTCCACTTGTGCAGCTTGTCATACATGGATCAGTGATCATGTGCAGGAGGGTATGGGATCATGTGAGAGCACAGGTTTACAGGTGGCCTATTAGAATAGGCCAGCTGGGCGTGTCTTTCGTCTCCATCTCCCTCCTTCTCTTTCTGTTGGTAGTGTACCTGGTCTCTAGCTACAGAAACCAGCCTGGTCTGATTACTGGCTGTGTCTTGGCTACTTTTTCCTCCCACTACTTTAAGAAGAGTTTTAGAACCTATATCTTTTTATTAATGAAAATTAATGGTTAGGATTCCTCCCATTCAAGCCCTCCTTGTCTCTTCTCTTCCTTTCTGTTGACTCTATTCTCCTTCCTGAAGGAGACGGCGGACACTTTTTGTGCTCTTTTCTTTGTCTCTGTTCCTTTTTGTTGCTGTCTTCTTTCTTTCTTTCTTTCTTTTATTCTTTCTTTCTTTCTTTTATTCTTTTTGCCCCTCACTTTCTCTCTCCCTCTGCTCCAGTGCTCTTCCAGTGGGCGTTAAACTGGGGGAGTGTGATCGGAAGAGAGAAGCGGCTGAGTGAGAAATGCAGAACTGTAAAGGAAAAGAAAAAAAGCGAGGCGATAATGAAAAGCCTGATTTAGGCTGTTAAGCTCCAACCAATACCGTCCTTGGCTGAATCAGGCAGCAATGTCCGTCAATAAGAACTGATGGACAGCTGTGAAATCGAGCAGGGCAGACACTGTGTTTGCCAGCGCTCTCACTCCATATTGGTTAATCTGTGTGTATTAAATCTAGTTCAGAACGGGAAAGATCAACTTGAGGAAGAATAGTTCATAAATATCTATTTCCTGTCAGGGCTGAGAGTTAAGAAAGCTTTGGATAAACCTGACCAAAACTCATCTCTAAAAGTAGAGTGCCAAGTTATATATTTCTTTCTTTTTTATGATTTACAAATTTGGTTTGACTCCAACAGACACCAGAGTTCCATCAGACAGTTCAAGTCTTCACTTAGATAATTGCGGTGGAAAGAAACCTGCTGGTTGTTGTGAAAAATGGATATGGAGTCTGTGAGGATGAAAGAGAGAACAGGAAGGGAGATGAATGGGAGGACGGCAGAGAGAGTGGAGAGCTTCATGCAGTGCTTTAAACCAGTCTGGGGGGAGCCTTGAATGATATTTTGTGTTGATTATTGATAATCACTCCCCCACACATGCATTGTCCACCGTAGAAACTCACACATTGGAAATGGATGCTGCCTTTTAGAGGCGCTATATTGATTGTGTGTGCATCTTGTGTGTGTGTATATATACGTATATAGATATCTATATACGTATATATACACACACACAAGATGCACACACAATCAATATAGCTATATACTTATATATATATATATATATATATATATATATATATATATAATGTAGATTCGTGTGTGTATATATATATATATACACACAATCAATATATATATATATATATATATAGATACGTGTATATATATATATATATATATACACGTATATATATATATATATATATATATATATATATACACACATATATATATATATATATATATAATATATATATATATATATATATATATATATATATACGTATATATATAGTAGTTGGAAACTAAATGTCATTGTGTGTGTGTGTGTGTGTGTGTGTGTGTGATTTGTGCAAAACCAGCTGCTCCATCTTACTCCCAAAAATAGAGATGAAGAATAAGAATGGAACTAAACAGGGTGTGTGTGTGTGCATGTGTGTGTGTTAGGAAGGATAAATGGAGAGAGGTTAAAAGGGTAGGGGACATGGTGTTCATGACTGTAGCTACAGTGAATAAGTGTATATATATATTCATGTGTGGTTATTAATCAAATATCAAGATCAGTGAGATCCTTAGCCTTATATCTGTATATTCAGCAATGGTGGAAAGTATCTGAGTGCATTATTGAAGCAATAAGCAAACTTTAACATTCATGATACATTATACTTCACCACATTTCACATGTAAATATTAAACTTCCTTGTGGGCTGCTATAGTTGTAGTTATTAAGAGTGTTTAATATAAAATTTTAGATTTAGACTTATAGATTAGATACCTAAGCTAAGTTAAAATTACCTCAACCAGTCATAGCAAAACTTACACATTGATGCATGAGTATAAACAAAAAGAAATAATAATAATTAGTTGACTAATCGCTCATTTTAGTTTTAGTCAGCTGAGATGTGTTTTATTTCTGTTTTAAGTATTTTTTATGCTTTTTCATGCTGAATTCCACCAACTCGTGAGTTAAAGTGGTGCTTTTGTGTAGCCCTGTGATGCTGCACAAAGCTTCACGACCAAGTCAGTCTGGCCAAGTTGCTCTATCTTCAATTTCAGATTCACCTAGAAATGGGGACCAATGAAAATCTAGCATTTCCAACAGCTCGACTGAGGCGTGTTTAAGGCAATGATGTATTAGTTCTTTGGCTCAAGCAGTTTTCGTTGCTACGTGTACGTCAGAGGAAAGATTGTTCTGATTGGTTGAAGCTTCGTCCAGTAGCACACAGAGGCATTTGATAGACGCTGGTTAAGCCCGCCCTCTGAGAACTCAGTTTACAAGGCAGCTCTGCCAGACTACACTGGCAGAGCTTTGCATTCGCGATAGACAGGCTAACTTTTGTGTGTTTCTTTCTGGAGAAAACTACATTAAATCAAATAGTCAATGAAATCGGCTAATCATTTCTCAAAGGTGTAATCTTTTTGTAATCTCTGCTCAGTTAATCAAATCTTGTTTCTTCTCCTCACATTTATATTCAGCGCTCTAGGCAGTCCCTTTAAGTTCCTGTACTGTAAATGTCCAATCACAGTTGTAGATCTACATATATATTATGCAGAGAATATTGCATGATGAAATAATTCTTGAATGTAGACAGAAATGTGAGGTTTCCCCATAAGAAAGCAAGACAATAACTTAGAGACAAGTTTTGAAAGTCTCCATTCTGCACATATTCAGTGTCAAGCATCACACTGTATTTTTAACTGTCCTCTTTTCATGATGACCCAGGACCTTCACACTTGTTGACAGTGGTATGAACACACATCCTCTTTAGAACACGTTTATGAGTTTCTATTATTGATTTTATTAGGAAACGGGACAGACTCCCTCTCTGACATGTGTCACTATCTGAGAATAACTCAGGGCATCCTGGGACCTGTCAGATCAATAGATCATTTCACTAAAGCCCACGTGGCTCCTTGGGGCCCCGGCTCCACGCCACATTTAAGGCCTGCTATGAACATGGCTATTCTAAGGGGACGCACAGCTGTTGTCAACTTCACCTGTTACACACTGCACACACTTTGACACCTCGATGTATGGACAGGCGTTGTGTGAGTGAGACTTGGCGGGATGTGGTGTCATGTGTGCACCACGATCGTTGACAACTTTACAGATCGGCAGCAGTGATCTCCTCCATTATTCCTTTCCTTCCTGCCTTCTTCTCACTTACAGGTGTTGTTTATGTTCCTCCCCTGGCGAGTCTTAAATACGTCTCCATTTTCCCAAGGGCGTCATTGCCATCTCAACACGCTTACAGCATCTCCCACATTGCCCCTGTGCTTCCTCCCGTCTCT
This sequence comes from Synanceia verrucosa, assembly GCA_029721515.1. Taxonomy (NCBI): domain Eukaryota; kingdom Metazoa; phylum Chordata; class Actinopteri; order Perciformes; family Synanceiidae; genus Synanceia; species Synanceia verrucosa. Next base: position 15,966,025 of record CM056557.1, on the reverse strand, counting down.
CCCTCCTCGTCCAAGTTCCCTTATCTATGACATTTCTCGCAGACGGTCAATGGTAGACCTTTCTCTGCAAGTCCACTTACAGTGGCTGCATGCTGCTTTTCAGACGGCACATGAAGATCATCAGGGAATTAAGCTCACCAAGTGCCATCATTATAGGAGTTAACAGCAATCTCAGCACTTCTGCTCCACTCTCCTTTTCCTCTCTTCCTCCTCCCCCTCCTCCTCTTTCAGATCACAAGCTTTTAAGGGACGGTAGATCCCACAGGTCTTGCTACAGCTATGCTCATTCCCTTCAGTGTAACAAGGCAAGGCTACCTCTCGCTCTGTGTGTTGATAGATCTTTGTGTGTTAGAACTTGCATCATCCACAGTCACCTCTGTAGCCTATATGCCGTTTTCTCTGTGTATACACTAACAGTCCATGTATTCAGCTCTGTCATAGTTCTCATAGATACACCTGCTAGTGTGTGTGTGTGTGTGTGTGTGTGTGTGTGTATTCACATCCCTCTTTGTCTGGTTTAATTGAGTGTGTGTGCCCGTATTGATGTGTGTCAATGTGCAATGTGTGTGTGTGTGTGTGTGTGTTTATCCTGGTAAGGTGACATGGCTCCTCCGTCTGCTGCCTGTTTCCCTGGAGACTGATTGCAAGAAGACATCGCTTTGACAGGGAGAGGCCCCCAAGGCTAACTCATTACAACACACACACACACACACACCTTCATAGACATTATCAACACATGTAGTAAGCGACTCATCACTACGAGAGTAATGTGTCAGTAAGCAACTTGTATTTGCTCTCACTGTGTCAATAAGGGTGAGGTGGGGACAGTTGGGGAAAACCCTCAGATACTACCTTTTTTGGTGTGTGTTTGGCTTCTGATTGATCTAAAGAAGTTCCAAAAGCTCATTATCTTTGCATGCTGTCCTCCAAGCCATTGATCAATACACACTAATTGCACACTCATGCACAGCTGGACAAAATGAGGGAGGAAAATTTGCACACTCATACACACAAAATATGCACATATACAACTTTGTACAAAGGCCACCAACTTAAAGCTAACATTAATTGAAAATTTCCTCTTTTCCTCCTGCTACTGTTAATTAATTTGGGTGTCTTAAATTACAACAACAAATGTTTGTGTGTTTATTACTATGCAGCTATTTTTGTGTTTTTTTTTTAAGGGAGCTGCATCTTGTTATGCTGTTTCTTCATGAACAACAGTTGGCCGTCGGCCCGGCATGAAGCCTTTTTCATTTCTGATATTTTCAGTTGTCATAGAAAAGCACAAATGGCATTAATATTATTATGACTCCATTCTATTGAAGCGTCCATGTGAGCCGTGACAGCCAACCAGCGTGCACAATACAATTCAGTCTTATTTGATTTCATTATTTACACCCACTCGTACCTGTACACTGTTGGTTGTTGTGCAACCTCACTGTGACAACAAGCTACTCAGCTTGCCTGCTGTTCATCAAGAACTAGTTAAACCGGTTCACGAGTAAACTTGTCACTGCCCATAAAATAATAACATGTTTTTTTAGTTAAAAAAAAAATCACTGCACCTGCTGAGCCACAAAGTAGTCCCACACATATTCCCTGAAACATTACAAGTTGTTGTGAATTAGAGATGTTGGTAGGTTTATTTTTGATTTTTGAATGTTGCATTCATGTAAATTTGGTCATCTGTCCATGTCAGCAAAGATCTGTGTACTCTGACTGCTTACATGCTAGAAATGTGCACAAAGAGATCCATTGCTAGCCACATCTGATTATATATAATTTTAAAAAAAAATATGTTGTTCAGCTAAACATACAAACCAAAGGCTTTCTTGGTTGTCTTGTTTTCTAATGTCACAGACTGTAGTTAAATGTCACCTCTATGTGTGTCCAGTTACGAGAAACTAATAGACCTCTGCTAGCCAATTACAACTGCGACCATTCTCAATGGTCATGGTATAATAAAATCTAAATCATCAACAGTCAGACAATAAATAAGCAGAGTAAGTGAAGCGGACACAGGTGGAAGCAAAATACTTGATTGTGTGATGGGCAGGACTGAAAAAAAAACAAACAAAAAAAATGTGTCGTTCATCAGATGGCTGGAGGTAAACACACACACACACACACACACACACACACACAGAGAGAGGGAGGGAGAAAGAGGAAGTACACTCAAATCCCATTTCAGCTCACTGGTGTGACTCTGAGTTCAGATACGCAGCTGAAATACAAGTTTGCATTTTTCTCATTAGCACAACAATTTTGGCTTCCTTTGCACCTCGTGCGCCTCAGTGAATACAAATGAGATGTTAGCAGAGGAGAGACAGTCCAAGACATGGAGAAAATACAGAGCAAAAGACAGCTCATGGAGCAAATCAGTGGAAAGTCTGTAGTATTTTCCCAGTTTGTGGCAGAGTATGGACAGAAGATATGTCTCAGTAGAAACTGAATTTGAATCATTCATATCAGAATTGTGCTGTATTGATATGATCGTAATATGAAAGTGAATTTAGCTGCTCTGCTCCTGATAGTTATGGGATAAAGGAATACTCAGCTGAGGATGTTGGGTTGGATTAGCAAACTAGTGTGTGTGATGTTGAATTATTACCATTGAAGCCATGAAGCATCTGTAGCAAACCTAAATAGACACAACAACACACTAACACACTCTATTTTCCAGGAGGCTGACTTGCACTATATATTCATGAAATGCAATGCAATGTAGAGTGTGCTCAATAATGTTATGAAGGAAGGTGTTTAAACTCAGACTGCACGCTCAGATTAAGAGGGTGTTTGGTGATGAATGGTTAGCAGCAGAAATATACCACACAGTTGAGTTCATTATGTTGCTTTGAATGAATGTTGAGTCTTGAGAATAATTGCACTTTGCATTTTTGTGTAATTTGTGCTGCAGTTCAATAAATCCTTGATCTCATGTGGGCAAATTAATCAATTGAGTGAATGTGGCTTTTAGGAGCCAAAGCATAGGGTTAGGGTTAGGGTTAGGCAGTGTACCAAGGCAATGTAGCTCATTTGATTTATGAAACTTGAAAAATAATCACACCCAATGTTTTGTTTGAACCCATATTTAGCATTTCAGCATCTGTGTCCACAATTAATTTTACCATCCTTTTTTACGGTGACATATACCGTATACAGTAGACAACTAGACAAAAAAGGTTTTCCTTTCCTCATCACCTCACTGCTCTACCTTCACGCATACTTCCACTTCCTCACCTGCATCCTTCAATCACCCACCTGCTTCCCTTTCATTCAGACTAGATCCAGACACCCGCCTGTTTTTTATTTGTTCCTTATCAGTAATGAGGTTTCCTGCTTCCTGCTACTTCTCCAACGGATCTACAGCCTCACTTGAACTCTTGGTGCTTGTAAGCCCATTCATACTCTAATAATTCATCTGAATTCATTGTGCTGCTTCCTTCACAGTCTGCATTTGAATCCAATCCCTGTTGCCTCTCTCACACCAGCCGTGACACAAACATGCATTAAGCCTGATATGTCTTATTCCTCTGTGCCATAGAGATCCATTAAAAACATCAACAAACACATCAGTGTGCCCCACACTGTTGCGCTGGGTATCCTAGAGTCTCACCATCATATCAATCCACCACAGAAAATAGTCCTCAACAAATGATTCATTATCACCTGCTGTTGGACAAAATTACATTGATGTTGTTGTTGTTGTTGCTTTGGTGTTTACTTTGTAGATCAAGGATCTATAATGCTGCCACAGTGGGATCGAATAGCATAAATGGTACTGAAAAACAAGAATGATTCTCCGTCTCTGATAGCAGATCTACTTAAGATGAACTTAAGCAAAGCATTGCTTTGAGAAAAATGGTCACATCCACATGCTAACATACTCCCAATGATAATGCTTCCAGTGTGATGTCTGGCAGGCATAATGTTTACTAGCTTATTAGTATAATGTTAGTTTTTAATAGTATAAACACAAATGGTTATGGCACTGTAGCTGAACAGGGATTCCTGATGCGTGACAATTACAGATGAGGTGAGAGCATAGAATAACAGAAGGAAAAGTGGAGTAATTTCCTCCATAGAACCTTTTTTGTTGGTATACCAGGATGTTTTATTATGCATTCATTCGCACTTAACAGAGGAATAAACTGTCAAATAGCTAGCATGTGCGTGTTGTCTTGTGATCTCAGCTTTTTACATCACACACAACCAAACATGCTCCTACTAATGAAAATCTACTCTGAAATGAACACATGAACTCTCCAGAGAACACCTACTACACATTCTCCTTTTTGCATTATCATTATTATATCAGTATTTCTTAATGCAGACTGTGTGCAGTTGTGTGTTTCTTGTGTAAATGTGCTAACGTGTGTGCACATGCGTGTGATACCTCCTTTCTGTGCTCTGAGTGAGTGAGGTCAAGGGGTTAAAGAAGCAACTGAAGTGCTATGAGTTGTATTGATCGGAAGTTCCCCAGTGCATTGATTATAAGCCTTATGAAACCAGCCAGCAGAGGATTTAAAGCTCGGCTGCCGTGATATTGACGGGTGGAATACTTCCATTCTACTTCTCAGTGTTTGAAAGGCCTGTTTTTGAAATGTTATCTCTTATTGTCTCTGCTGAGGCAGACCCACCATGGTGCACATGTCATTTTAGCAGAGGAGCGAGAGAGGACACAGTGTGGCACCTGGGACTTGATCCAAGTTGAACCAGACTTGAGACAGAATGTGGAATAGCATGAGTGTGGGCTCTTTGATAGATATTTGTCACCAATGCACTCTGAATATAAAAAACTGAACTTTGCATTGTGTTTGTGCTGTTCCTAAGGTTGTGTGTGTTGATTTTCTCTCACCAGAGCTCCATGTATTCTCTGGCCCTGAAGTGTCTGATCAGCCTGTCCACAGTCATCCTCCTGGGCCTCATCATAGCCTACCATGCACGAGAAGTTCAGGTAAAACCCATGCACATACACCCACAGGCAGGCAGATAAGCCTTTATACATATTGACACAAACAAACCCACAGGCAGGTGTTTGACATTCATAGCATAGTGTGCTGAAACTTTGAGGATTAGTACTACTTATGAGCTGTCATGCCTATTTGTACTTTGGCTTTCTACTAGGATGTTTACATGTTTGAATGTTCACAAAGCACATTATTTTAATCATACTGTCTGTATGAATATACCTGTATTCACCATCTGTCTCAAGCACCAACCTCCTGAAAGAGGCCCAGTCTGCTCTATGGTGCATCTTTGCAAAGGTACTTCTCAAGCTGATGGTGATGTATTCAATGAGCCTGCAAAATTTGAAAGGTTGTTGCCTATCTGCATCTGGGTCACTGCATCACCCTGTTTCCCTGTTTACAGTCTGTATGCTATGCTAAACTACCCAACTGCTGGTTGTAGTTTCATATTTAGTGGACAAGAGTGGCAAGAAAGCATATTTTTCAAAATTCCTTCAGTGCTTTAATGTTAGGACTGGTTTTCTTCAAATATTTTAGCAGAGGTACATGTGAGCTCTGTCTACAGTGAACACATTAGCCCACGTTGTTGTCCCTCAGGCTCCTTAGATAGACCAGGGGACCCAGGTGTGTGTCGGCTCTAGCCAATTAATGACTTTAATGAGGGTCTTAGTAGGATCGACAAAACAGTCTGCATGCTTTGCATCGAGGATATACATACTGAATGTTAAATACACACTCAGCCAGTAACCACTCAGCCTTGTCATTCAATAGATGAATCAACACATGAACATAGAAACACACACATACAAGGCACACAAACACACAGAGCCGCAACCTCTCGTAAGGCTGAAACAATCAATCAGAAATGCTTTCATGCTTCTTGATATCTGTTTGTCATTTCACTAATATAACGGTAGCACAGTCATTTAGCTGGGGTTTTCATCTGGAGCCATTTGCAATCGATGCACACTGACTATTTATGGGAGCCTTGCGGGAATCGGACCCAATGAGTGCCCCCACACCAGCTATTACTCCCACCAGCTAAACCACGGAGCAACACTCATCCATCTCACCATATATTACTTTAATGCTGTGACTTTTTTTCATTACATCACAGCTTGGACATTGCAGGAAATGTCCATTACAGTTCCAGCAGGTCTCTGATGGAGATTCTGATGCTCCTTCTCTGAGGTTCAAGCCCTCCATCTGTCGATCAATAACTAGATGATCTTTGCTTATTCACTGTCATATACACGGGCTGACAGACTGGCAGTAGTCCATAATAAGCAGCCACTGTGTGTTAAGATTCACGCCCATATGCGCATTTGCGTTTATTAGTTAAGCATTCATTGATAAAAGAGCCCTCGTTTCTGCTCACAGGTTTGATGTCACAATCACACAGTCAGTCATCCTCCTACGCACAGAGGCTGCCACACGTGACAGGCAGGCTAATACCAACCAGAGTGAAAAGGACTGATATTGTAAGGCCAACAGAGAGAATCTGGTAATATCTCTGAGAAATCATTCGTTTTGATTAAATGAAGTGAGGAGGGAGGAGTGCTGGAGAGGTATAGGAGGGAAGGTGAACTCCAAATCACTTTTGATAATAACTTGGGTGAGGACAGTGATAATTTATAAGCATTTTTACCCTACGACAGCTTCAAAGGATAATCCTGTTTTATTACAGCTTGGACATTATTTTTGTAGTTTGGGCCGTCATTTCTATTGGCTATGATAACACTGTAGTCAGGAAAATTGTTTGAAAATGGGAACACAGTGACATTGCAGTTGGATAATCAAGTTTCAACTACTTTCGTCAACACCAGTGAAGCACACTTGAAATCATTCCTTATAACAAAACTACTGTATATGCACAAGTTTAGGAAGTTTAAGTATTTATTTATGATTATCAGTAAAAATGAAAAAGCTGTAGTAAACAGGAATTATTCTTGAAACCATAACTGGGGAATGTTGCTTAAAAATACACTTAACATTTGGCATATGACAAATTTGTTGTAAACATTTGCTTATTTATACATCCTGCTTCTTTATGCTTCTGGCCACCTGATTATTGTAAGTCCAATATCTTCTCTCTTTTACCTCTGTTTTTGGTCTCCACCAACTCCTAAGGGAAATATCTTTCTCTTTAACTGTTAAGTGCTTCCCTATGGCCTGCTGTTTGCTGCGCTGGTAGCATACAGTCAGGCTTGTTAGGGCTTTTTTGCTCGGAAGCACTACTATGTGCTAACTGGTTATTGTAGCTTGTTGAGGCGTGCACCAGTGGACCTCCTCTGGTTGTAAAAATAACTCTGATTATGCAGAAGTATAGCTACATTTTGGTCCCATATAGAGTCAGATAGATGCAGGGGGATGCTTTAGGGTGTGGCTATCTTCTGATTGACAGGTCGCTACCATGGTGTTGTCGGACTGGTTGTTGTTTCAGTTCTCAACTTTAACCTTTCCATGGTGTGCAGCATCCAGAGTGTGTGCATTTCATACGTGTAGGCTACACTTGAAACCATATACGTGTCTGCTTCATCACATGCATGTTCATCTTATTATTCAGTACCTGCCTGCTGTCCCCGACCTGGGATGCCTGTTTGCTTATATACATGAGCAGCATAAGAAGTCCCAGTTTGTTGCTGCTTTTTATTGTTGGATGGTTCAAACACACACAGATGCACACCAGAAGAAGTAATGTTGTGCAAAATGAAAGGCATTGTTCAATAAAGGTCCCATTCACAGATTATGACACACTGTGCTGGAGATTTTTACCGACATGTCACAGGATATTACATGCACACACACACACACACACACACACACACACACACACACACATTTGTACTGGAGGTTGGAAAGGCAGAGACGTTAGAGATCACAGTGATGGTATCGGGTTTAGCTGGCATTTATACCACCTTTCTCTCTCTCACACTGGTCTCCATTTCTCTCTCTCCTTCCTCATGTCTTTTATCTCACAGTGCATTTTGTTTACCTGCTTCTCTTTTTCCTTCTTTATTCTATCTTTCTCCTCCTGCTTCTTAGTCATTATCAGATTAGATCTGTCTCTCTTCTCCTCCATCGGGCCTCAATTCAATTTTGTTGTTGAGTTTCTCTCCTTTCTTCCTGACTCCTCTCCTCTCCTGTCTTGTTACTTAACATTCAGCTTCTTACCCCTCTCCTGTACGTTAATACTTGCCTGCTTTTCTCACTGTCTTTTTTTGCCTTTTATCTTGCCCACTTTTCATTCATCTCATCTTCATCTTTCCTCTCTGCCTTCCAGTTTTGGATGTTTCTCTCCTCTTCCTCCTCTCTCTTCATCTTCACTGTCTCTTCTAATCTGCCAAGGGAAGGCTTAAACCAAATGCGTTAAGCCTGAAATGAGGAAAAAAACAATCAAACCACAGAGAATTACAAAAGTCTCCCTTACCAGCATCAAAAACAAGAATTTGGGTTCTTCTTAACTGTTGCCAGTAATTATCTTGTTATGGAAGAGAGATAATTGTCCTCTATATAAAGCAAATAAGGTGAGAACCGACAGATAGCTGACAAAAGAAATGCTTCATTTGAGAATGTTGCAGTTTACTGTTGTACCTTGCCAGCTGAGCCAAAAATTTAAACGAATGCAGATGTCAAAAAAGCTACCATTGTAACTTTGATTTTCATTATTTTCGATTAAATTGATGAAGTGCAAATTGCCATGGTGTCTAAATCCCTTTACAGTGAGATATTTGCTGTTGAAATATACAAATGTTAGATTTTCAGTTATCAGTCGTACCGTTTGCTCCTGAGTCTTCCTCAAGTCTGTCATGTTTTCTCGGTAGTTCTTGCACACTTCTTTGAACAAAAATCCTCCTTAAACTTGTACAAAATGCAGCTGGGGTTCTGACTGAATCCAAAAGATATTATGCCTGAAATACCACCTCATCATCATATTTTATTCATTTATTAGATTATATCAGTGCTGCAGCTCAGGTGGGGTTGAGACCCTTTATTACATTAACTGTAGTAAATGAATGAATGAAGTATAGCTGCTTTAGTGTTTTACAGTGGGAATTCTCCATTGTTACAACAAATATTCCCAATATTCTACCAACTCAGTAAATCAGTATTTTGATCACTGACCTGTTAAAAAACAGTGATCACAATACACTAATCAAAGGACTGATAAGACATTCAAATTGCTGAAATGCTGATAGTTTAAGTTAAAAAATGTACTTGTTCTTTCCTTTTACTCATTGGGAGAAATAAGCATTTGTCTTGAGAGTAAATGCACAGTCCTTTTTCCTGAGGTTACTTGTGTGTCGGCTGGTATTTCCAGCTCCGCTGTGCAATTTGCATGAAAACACAAGATTGGGCTGGAAGTGGCCATCAGACCCTGCTGACTCCAGCTCGGTCAAAAAAAATCTGACTTTTCATGTGAAAGCCGTCTAGAATTAATAATTCAACAGTTTGCTCCTGCACATCTTCAGATGTACTTCGACATACTTCAGATGTGTGCGCTGTAGTGTCTTAAGTCTTTTTTATCCTCAGGGATTTTAAGATTCGTTATGCAGACAGTGAGTTGCACAAGTTTAACTGAACTCATGTTAACCTTTAATCTAGGGGAACGCTTTACACACCATATTTGTGAAATAACTGTTTAAAGTCGTTCGTGGCTCCAGAGGAAGCTGCATGAAGTCTGCCTCAAGTGATGGCACTTGAGTTTGCACCGGTTTGGTCTGAAGTTTGAAAATCCCCAAAAAATTGCTTGTTGAGTTTAGCAGGGGCTACATTAGCCACTATTAGCATAACACATCCAAATCTCTATTATTTCTTGTCGTATTTGTTTCTCAGTTCATATTTATCTGTATGTCATCTCTCTCTCCCCTTTTCTCTGTGTCAGATTTTAACAACCATCTTACAGAAACACTAACAATAAGAACAAATGTCATTACTGTCAAGATGTTACCATAGTAACAGTATCATATTCCTGCTGGACTGGCACAAATCATTTAGTTTTGTACCTACCTTAAAGCTGCCCTCACTTGATAAGACATTCATTGTTGCCTTGAAACATTCACTGTTTCAAGGCAACAATGACAATGTTGTAATAATGGGAATTTTGAGTGGCAGTGATTTTACTGCAGATTATGTGTGAGCAATTTAGGAATCTGAGACTTTAGTAGTTTAGTTGGGAAGGTATTACAATATCCCATGTTCTTAATGGTCTTTGAATGTTTCATGTTGTTTTCCTCTGTTTATTTGGGTAACCAGGTGTCAAACTGTGATTAGCCAATCAGTGTCACTCAGAGATGCGTATCAAGAACCTCCTGGATTCTGAGAGGGGGCAGGTAGCAAAATGAAAAGGATACGATGCTCAGGTTTTTAGTGGGAAAAGGGGGAATTTTATGCCACAGGGCAGGGGTTGTGGCGATTGTGGGAAAGCAGGGTAGCGGTTCGTGACCTGTTGCCTGGGTCACTGTTAGCTGAAATGAAGAAGAGTGAGATCTTGACCACCATAGCTCTGTAACTCAACAATCAACATAGATCAGCAACGTGGCATTTTGTAGTCCTCTGTGCTTTTTTATTCATTTGCTTCACTGATTCTTTGTTGCTGCATGTGTTTAGACAACAGATAACAGATGGAGACTATTATTGTACAGATATTATTAGAATTTGAGCAGAGATCGTCATCACCGCCATGAACTCAGGAGACATTTTGAGAAAGCCGTGATTGACTGTCCAATCTGTGCAACCGCACGCCATTAGTTTGAGTTAACAATGTCCCAGAGTGAATGAGATAGGAATAATGGAGTCTGAGGATCGAAATATCACTGGTCTAGCCGCTGATGAACTAAGAAAAACTCTGAAGACAGTATGAACCACAGTTTCTAAGTAGCAAAAGATAAATGATTCACAGGTCCAAAACCAGGCTAAATGTTTGCTTAAAGATGTATGTATTCATGTAACATCCAGGGACGTTCATGCATGTGCATTCATGTATTTGATGTTCGAGTTTGATGCATGACTCACTAATCTGCCAGCCCACCAATGTCCTTCTCCTCATTTCTTCACACTTACACAAACACACACACACACACACACACATTTTTACATTCCCAACAACAAGAAACTGAATGAAAGGATTCATTTTAGCTCATAAACTTGCAAGGAATTCAGTCTTGAAAGCAAAAATTTAATTGTTGTTGAAATTAATCAAATAGAAACTCGGACAGAGTGTTAGAGAGAGGGATATTTCTCCAGTCCATTAGTGCACTTTAAGCATTGGTGAACTGTGTTATTCAGTTACTTTGGAGGATTTTAGAAGCACTCCATTCATCAAGAAGACAAAAGCTTGGCACTCAGTCACTCACACAGGCAGATGGTTGGCTATTAAGAAAATAAAGTTAGCAGTAGGTTTTCAAAAAGATTCTTTAAAATGAACCTGCAGTCCTGTGATGTCTGATATGGTCATTTTATGATGTCATGTTGTGCAGATTCTGCATAATGTACATCCACCATGGGACCTATAATGGAGGAGAAAATGACAGTGATTTAAATCACAGGGTCCTGCTCAGACCGAAGACATGAAAGAAGCATCCATCCATCCATTATCTATTATCTACCGCTTATCCTCATAGGGTCGCGGGGGGGCTGGAGCCTATCCCAGCTGTCTTAGGGCAGAAGGCAGGGTACACAAGTCGCCACCTCATCGCAGGGCACATAGAGACAGACAACCATTCACACTCACATTCACACCTACGGTCAATTTAAATTAGCCAATTAACCTAATGCGTGCAGACACGGGGAGAACATGCAAACTCCACACAGAAAGGCCCCGGGCCCGGGATTCGAACCCGGTACCTTCTTGCTGTGAGGCGACAGTGCTAACCACTACACCACGGTTAGAAAGAAGCATTTCACTCAAAATGTTAAAATCAGATGCCATTTGTGTCATGCTAGCCTCTGGTCATTTTGAGTAGCACTGTTTTTTTTTTCTCCTATTTGCAGTGAATTAAGGAGATTCCTCGTCTCACGACACTGGAGGGATCCTTTCTTCACTCTGCTGTTTTTAGATTTCATAGTGGCAAAATAGGCAACATCGCTCGTGCACGCACAAAAAGCAGTGAACCTTTCCTCATCTCTCACCCTCTCCAACACTTCCCTTCCTCGACACCCTCGCTCCATTCTCTCCTCTGTCGTCTGTGTAGAAACAGCCACAGGGATGTTCCCTCAGAGCTGCAATAACAGTCAAGGAAAACGTGCTACCCTCTCTGCATATTCACATATATCTGGGTGTGTTTGACTCGACCCACTTATTTTCTGCCTGTTCCAGGAATTTCCATGCTGTAGGACTCAGACATTTCCCAGAGGTGTGACTATGTGTGTAAAAGTATGTGTGCATGCTTTTCAGTGTTCGCTGTGTCATTGTGTTCTTCAATGATTACAACCGTCTCCATCCCAGACTGAGGTTTAGCGTTTTTGCCCCCCTGGTGGGAAATGCAGACTTGAGGCTGATTCGCCTGCATCTTCCCCTTTTTGTCTGCCTTTGACTGGGCCTTCTGGATGTGTGTATGTGTACAACATTGCTTCTGCATGTCTTGTTTTACTCGCTCAACCAAGTCTGGCCAGCGCTGTGTCTGGTTCCATGATGAGAGGCATCTGCAATCAGGAACTTAACCCGATTACTAAGGTACGATGGCCGCGGGCGCTGGAAGGGGTCGAGGCTTGGGTAGATGGATGGAAGGCTGAAGAGAAAACATGGGAAGGGTGAGAAACAGATGTGTCCTCTTAAATCCCACACCTTTAACTGTGAAGTGACCTCAGCCTTTAGTGCTGTCATTTTCACACATTTCTACTTTTTTTTTGCCTCCATTTTCTCTCTCTGGCCTGCTTTTTGTTTGTTGTTTTCTCTTATTTCACCCTCATTCTGTCCTCTCTGCTCTCTGATGCCTCTCATTGTCTCTTGCCCTCTGCCCTGTGATGCCAAGTTTTGTTAGAATTAAGAAAATAACAGAAGATCTTCCGTGATCTTGTTCATTTTTCCCTGTGGGCTTGTTCTTTATGTCCCAGTTTATTTAGCTTTGCTGTTTCCTGACCTTCATCTCTGTTTCTTTCCTGATATAGTTGACAGTTTGTGTTTGAGTCTCTCTCACACACACACACACACACACACACACACAGGCAATGGCTACCTACTTTCCTCTTCCCAACCTGTCCTCCCACATTCCCTCCCTCTGCTGTCCTGGTCATGTAGGGCCAGTGGCACTCACTCACTCCCATTGACAGATTACTTTCCTAATGGAATTTAATTATTTATCCTTTCCTCATGGCGATTTAGTCAGGAAAAGACTGACAGCAGGAGCATGAAGGTGAACAGGACAGGAGGGGACGGGAAGAGGAAGGGAGAGACGTTCATTTCCTCCAGTGGCAAGAAACTGGATCACCTCTGTTTTGATTTGGAGGGATGTCAGTCAGAGAGAGGAGGTCGGGGAGGCAGGGATGTTGGAAGGAGGAAAAAATGGGGAGGTAGACAGAGAAAAAGAGAGAGAGAGACACACACAAGGCTGAATGAGAATATATGAAGTTCGGCGCCCTACTGAAGCGCACACAAACTTATTTTTGTCTCTTCGGAGGACACTCATTCCCCGGAGACGTCTTAAGCCCTAAACTTCACCCTGAAAACAAGCCTTATCCCTGAATGGCAACCATTCGTATTTGTCGCCAAATAGCAGATGAGTTCCCGTAATGTGACTTTGCGACTAGATTTGTGTCCCAAACATGCGACTACACACACACACAAGCCTTTGGAAGTGTCAGACAACCTGTCTGTGCTTCCCTCACACACACACCTCTCCGTCTCTACTCATATCTCCTTTTTCTTTCTTCTTGCCTAGTCTCTTTTTGACTCTTCCTCCCGCTCTTTCTCTCTCTCTCTCTCTCTCTCTCTCCCTCTCTCTCTCTTTCCCTTGCTGGGGATCCTAATTAAGCTTGGCTGCTCTTTGATGTTGTCGCCTTGGCAACAGTCACTATGACGAGGCTGGGTCTGCACACTCTCTCTAAAACTCACTCAGGCATACACAAACACACACAAGTACAGTACACACACACACACACACACACACACACACACACTGAAATCATTAAAGAATACAGGCAGCGTTTGACCCTCGGTTCAAATGATGGCTTACACAATGACTCAGGCGTGTGTGTAGGCTGTGTGTGTGTGTGTGTGCGTGTGTGTGCGTGTGTGCGTGTGTGTGTGTGTGTGTGCGTGTGTGCGTGTGCGTGTGTGTGTGTGTGTGTGTGTGAGTGTGTGCGTGTGTGTGCGTGCACACACATGTTAGCTCCATGTGTTACAACAGCAGAACAAGGAAACACATACATCCTGCTGAGCTAGATATAGATAATAGATGAATATGCAGTGTGTGTGTGTGTGTGTGTGTGTGTGTGTGTGTGTGTGTGTGTTTGCTTGTGTGTGTTCAAAGGTGGTTGAGGAGGCGGCAGAGCTTCCTCCTGACAGTGACCAGTTGGTAATGACACAGAGCGGCTGGCTGTCATGTTCTGGCGTTTCACCTGTTGTTGTAGTTTTTTTGTTTTCCTACATAAATATTAGTGTGGGATAAAAGCCCTCGAGATGAATCATGTGGTAAATAGTGATTGTTAGCACTGGCTTTATCTCGAGGCAGTACAGCATCTGGGAAAATCTGCTGGTTTCCAGCACCAGAGTTCCTCACTGTGCACTGCGACCTTTCTTTTTAGGAACACAGTATGTATGTTATGCTCCGTTCTCTCTTTAACCTTTCCTATCCACTGCAAGAATCTCCTATAAAGACATTTTTGTTCATAATTGAGTCCTAAAAAGTTTTTATTTATTTTAAGGTGACATACTGTATATTGTTTTAACAGAGGGAATGTTAGGTATGTAGATATTTCTCTATCATTTTTATTAATCAGAAGAAAATGATTGATGAATGAATATGGACAACACCATCTGTAAAACATTCAGAATATAGCCAGGAATGAAACTGGATGGCTCAGAAGTGGCTCAAAGTGAAAAAAATAACTCATTTTGAGAAAACAGCCTTTAAAGATGTGGATTATAAAATTCCATACATTCTGCAAGACACTACAAGAGCATATCACCACGAAACTACTCCAGTTGATTACTTACTGTACATTAAGACAATTACAGTTTTGAATATCATTTTTCTGAAATGTCATGCTTAAATATGCCAGTGAGGCATTATTTTAATGCTAGCTTTGGGTAAATGCAGGAGAAATCTACAGATGCAAATAGGCAAAGTATAGTTGAAATAAACACCTTAATATGTATTTTGGATGTTTTCTTTCCAGAAATTGCACTGCTAAAGATTCCAGTGTAAATCAATGCCTCAATAATATCGTACAGTCAACTGCAATTTGTCTTGATTTTGAAGCATTTTGTTTCTGTTTACAGACGTGAATTTCAGAGAATTACTGAAAGGAGTTCTCTGTGCTCGAAACAGGACAGATCATTTTTGCTGCACTGGCAATTTTAGCCTCACAGTCTTCCTATCTTTATCTCTTCATTTCCTCTGCACTTCATCCATCTCTTTCCGCCGCTTTCTCCTCTAATCATCCACACCACCACCACCACCACCTCCACCTCTCCTAGATCCTGTCAGCCCTGTCAGAAGGAGGGCCCCTGGAATGAAACCTTGCTCTTACCACTTTCTTATAACAACAGCTTTGGGGACAGTATGAAGAGTAACCACAGCAATTAGGAACACATCAACAGAGGGAGGGAAAACTGCAATTAGAGAAAGGCTGTTAGGCGCATATACCCATGGTAGTTTTAATTCTTTTTAGAAAAACATTGTGATTGTGATCATTAAGAGCCTGTTTTGCTTAGATCAGATGACTTTAGTTTAATTTCAGTGAGAGTTATAGGTTATGTGAAAATGAGCCAAAGCACAGTGTGGAGACTGAATAGATTACTGATTAGATGGATGGAGTTTTACATCTCAGAAAGAGACATTTACTCCAAACTGCTGCTTGTTCCTTTAATCGTCTGATCAGTCAGCTGTACTGATGAGTGGACTGTGCCAACACAGGATCATGATGAGAAGTTTGCACAGTGGCGCATTAAAACAAGTGTAACTCCTTCACTCTTTTAACTTCTCCTTCCTGTCTCCGCAGCTGTTCGTCATCGACAACGGAGCTGATGATTGGCGCATCGCCATGACGATGGAGAGGGTCCTGCTCATCGCTCTGGAGTTGCTGGTGTCTGCTGTGCATCCAGTGCCGGGAGACTTTAAGTTTCAGTGGCGGGCGCGGTTGGCGTTCTCATACGCGCCGTCGCAGGCCGAGGCCGACCTGGACATGGTGTTGAGCGTGCCCATGTTCCTGCGCCTCTACCTCATCGCCAGGGTCATGCTTCTGCACAGCAAACTCTTCACCGACGCCTCCTCCAGGAGTATAGGTGCCCTAAATAAGGTCAGAAGGGTTTCTTTGCTTGCAGGTGTGTGCATGGACACTTGAAAGAGTGTGATCGACAAAACGCTTTTGCCGGAAACAGGTGCTGGGTTTGTAAAGGTATTAAGGTCAAGAGCTCTCTCCTCAGAATTAAATCTGTGACCGCCTTGTCCCTTTCATTCTTGGCCTCTAACTAGCTCCTCTGCGTCCTTCTCGTCACCCTGTTCCTTTTCATCTACCAGTTCAAATTGCTCTCCCTTTGCTATCGTTGTAGTTCGTTGAGACTTAGATGTAAGAGCTGGTGAATCTTTCATAATACAGTATGAGATGGGAGCATGAAATGAGAACAAGATATTGCATACGGCTCAAATGGGGCATGAAAAGCCAGAGCACGAATGAGATTGCAATGCGAGTGTTGAGAAATGTGTACAAGCCACGCAATAAATGTTTAGTGTCACATTTTGTAATGGCTTTAAATGATAAGAATTATTGTAAAATCAAGAAGTTGTAGCATGAGGTGGAAATATGAGGAGGAGGGGGAGTGGAGGGTGGTGGGAGAGATGGAGTAGATTTTAGATGGGTAATTTAGCAGGTTGTGAGTGTATCTGCGATGGCACTGTTCTGACCCTCGGGTTGCGGTGATGGAAAGAGGAGAAGTGAAGCCAGCATTGAAGTGCAGCTCCAACATGCCGACTCATTTATCAGCTGCTTAACCCTTCCAGGGCTCAACCGTTGCTCTCAGATCATCCATCTGCCAGAAGTTGATGACAAATGAGCTACGGATGAAAACTACACTGAAATAGGCCAATTACTCAAAGTCACTGTATGGCATGACCAAAGTCAGAGGGCAAGCCCCGATCCTGACTCCAATTACAGTGGAGAGTGCTGCTGCTATCAAACGCTATACAGAAGACTAATTAGTAAAACATCACGTCTGGGTGGGAAACAGTGTGCATGATGAGGATTCAGAGTGACGCAATACTGACCTGACAGAATATATGAATGTATTACAGTGTCATTTACCAGCTGTGCTATACTGACTGTGTGTGTGTGTGTGTGTGTGCATGTGCGTGTGTGTGTGTGTGTGTGCGTGTTGCAGGTGCATTTTAACACTCGGTTTGTTATGAAAACCCTCATGACCATCTGCCCTGGGACGGTGCTGCTGGTCTTCAGCATCTCTCTGTGGATCATCGCTGCCTGGACCGTACGAGTGTGTGAGAGGTCAGTTCCAAAGCAGCCCGCCCTGTTTATTTATTTATTTATTTTTTATCATCATATATGCGCACACAGTGACACTTTGTGATTGGACAAGAGATTCAATTGATTCAATTGGTAGGAAATATGATCTGAGACATGTGTGCAACATAATCCATCGTTAGACTTAAGTTTATGAGGCTTCCTCACCAGTTGTACACTTAATTTGATCCAGGCGATGGAGTCGCCACTTCGTTTGTCCATTTTGTCTCATAAATCCACAATATAATTGTGTCCTGAAAGACAGCACTTTATTTGAGACACAAACAGGGATACAAACACTTTTTATTGTTTTACAGCACACTATAATGTAGGTTTTGGCATATATAAGGACATTTATATTTAATAATTTGTAATTAATGGCTGCTTTATAAAGATATGAATGATTGCTTTATAACAGAGCCAAAATCACTGATACACATGAACCGTATATTATTAAGCATTTTTATAGTTTACCACTGTATTTTTTTTTCACTTTGTATTTACTAGATAGATATGAAAGTGGTATTAATATTACCATCTAAATTTAATCTATAGTAATAATGTATATTTCCCAAAAAGTTTAAAAATTCAGCTCAAGGTCCATTTACTACATTTCTCTTAGTCTTCATCAGTGGGTGTTTGCTCTGTTGTTGTGTAGTGAAACAGTATTTCTAGTAATTTATAATGAATAAATACCTCATTATATACTTTGCAAATGAATATAATAAGCTTAAACATGCAGCATGTCTCATAATTACTATATATATTATTAATCATTCATTTATCAGTTATAGTTATATTTAGTCATTACATATAGTTACAAATTACAAATTCTTCACAAGAATATTAATGTTTGTAGACAAGTATGCTTGTAAATATTTAAACATGTAATGTATTTGATGTGTTTAATGGAATTGGTTATTTATTGCTCATAAATGCCAAATAAACTGAAATGGAAACTGAATCCTTTTAACAACTTTCAAAGCATTTTTTTTGTTTCACTAAATGTTTTCCTAAAAATAAACTGTACATTGGACTTACATAAATAGGTAAAAGCTGCTCTGTACAGCTGTGTAGAGCAGATTGATTTATTTGATATTATTTGAATCCAGCAGGCAGAGGCTCAAATATGAAATAGCTACTGAAATCGTTGTCTCACTGTTATTGAGAAACACCGCTTCAAACTGTAATCAAATTATTCTCTTATGTTGAAAGATTGTTCATTTCTCAATGATGGAAAGCAAAAAGTGGCCATCCCTTTCTATGAAGTTGACAGCATTTGGAGATAATCAAGGAAATATGGAAAAGTGTCAGTTGGTTAATAAGCTTGATTAGATGCATCATTACCCGTCTGCTGGGAAGTCATTGTTTGGTCTACATCCCAGTTTAATCAGCATTTCCTCTCCTCTCCAAACTGAATTATTGAATAAAAAATGTTTAAGACTCAATTAAACTGCTTAGAACAAGGTTCAGATTTCAGTTATGAAGGTGTGTCCCTTCAGGCTAGAGAGCATATATATACATATGACATACCTATAAAAAACATACACAGCTAAAATGTGTGTTTCCTGTTGAATAGTTTTGAGAAAACAACTTTGCTTCAGAGCTGCACCAGGTTTGGTTGCTATGGCAACAGTGTTGTGCACAAGGCAGGAATGATGGTGGCAAGAGCTGCTGTTTATGTGTTAAACAAAAAAAAAAAAATAGGTCACATGTTTGAGGTTTGACGCCCACATTTGCAGACAGGACCAGTGGGCCAGTTATGTTGTTGTTGTTTTTTTAATATTTTACCATTGACTGAGCTCATCTTCTGAACACGGGTCATGTTCCTTTTTAGGTATCATGATGCCCAGGATGTGACCAGTAACTTTCTGGGAGCCATGTGGCTTATCTCCATCACTTTCTTGTCCATCGGCTATGGAGACATGGTTCCTCACACCTACTGTGGCAAAGGAGTCTGTCTGCTCACAGGAATCATGGTCAGTACATCTCCTCCCTCTCCCTCTCCCTCTCCCTTGGCGCTGTCCTTGCCTCATTCAAAGGTCAGCAGATTAGAGAGCATGCTGTCATTTCCGAGAGAAATTCTGCCATTTGTGTAATTTGGGCAATCCTCCTTGAATTAGCCTGCATCTGTGCTTCTGTGTGTTTTGGGTGTGCAGCCCTGCAAACAAGAGCCCGTTAGGGGTTTGTGCAGGCTGTGTGTGTGTGTGTGTGTGTGTGTGTGTGTGTGTGTGTGTGTGTGATCTCATTGCATAATGAAGGTCCCACCTTTCAGTGTACCATGTCCTCCCACTCTCGCTCTCTCTCCTCTCTCATTTTCTATCTGTACCACTATCTACCTCTCTCTCATTCCATTTCTCTCCCTCTTTCTATTTATCCCTCTATCCCTCTTTTCCTCTCTGTCCGTGTCTCCTTCCCTGAGGCCATGTGTTTATTTCCATCTACCGTCCATCTGTTAGTATCAGTGTTTAAGCTGCTGACTTCTCCTCTATTTTCATCTCGTCACAGGTGTTCTTCCCTCCTCAAACTACTCATTTCTTTGTCTTTCTTGCTTTATTTCTGTCTTTGTCTCATTCAAAGTTTCTGTGTTGTCTTGCTGACCCTTTAGTCTTAATTTGATAAGGGAATAACCACAACCTTTTGGAAATTGGTCCAATTATTCAACTCTTTGTAGTATTTTTTTTATCTTTTTGCATGCTGTCATTTTAGCATAAACAGTTCTAAACACATGGAGGTAATTCGTGTCTTTTCAAATGCTAGATAATTAGATTTTTTAATAGCTCTACAGCTAAATGTCAAGTAAATTCAAATTGAATTGAATGTGGTAATAAGATTGGTGGATTTGCTCATTTTTATAAGGTCAGGAAAGAAAAAATATGACATATGATGATAACATGTTCCCGGGGAGTATTTCTCTCACAGGACCTGGGGTTTTATGTTGCCTAAAGGACTGTGAGTAGCTAACGAGATGAACACCACTGCACAGCGCATGCTTACCTGAGTTAACGAGGATGGATTTTTCTCACCAAATTATGTAATAATATTACTTTTCTTTTTTATTAAATCATTTTATGGATGCCACTTTTGTCCTTTTTATGTTTTTTTTTCAAAACTGACGAAGCCATAATGCCAGTGTAGTTGAGCGTGTGTGTAATAAACGGCAATGTGCTCATGAAAAAGAACCCCACTTAACAATTTACAAAGAACCCCCAAACAGTCCTCAGATCAGACAAGCTGCATGGTAAGATGTGATGATGTGACCAGTTGGTTATAAGAACAAGCAGCAGAGCTTCTGAATTGGTTGAGACAAAACGCTGCAAAAATAGCATTTACTATTAATTCCATCGCTGCATCGGCCTTCTTTATTCCACGTCCACGCTCCCTTTTGCACTTGTGCTGAGTGTATTATGCTAAAGTGCACCTGGGGTCAAGCAGAATCTACTGTGGCTGAGTGTTGAAGCCAGTGTAGTAGCCTTAAGTGTCTTAAGATACAGTTTAATGACTGCTGGTTGAGGGTTCTAGAGAAATTGAGAGAGCAAATCAGAAAAGCCTCAAGATAATTCTCAAAATTAAAAGTCCATCATTGTTTACCACAAGTAAGTTACTTTATTTTTGAAGTGTGATTACTCGTGTAACTTTGGAAATTTTTGCATGAGTCGTTTCAGTAGTGTAACAGTGCACTGTGGTCACATAGATGATTTATTTATGATTTATCACTACTTTCCCAAAAAAACTCACTGTCTGTCCAGCCTTGTTGTATTTGCAATACAACTTGTCACATACTGGCGCTTTGTCTTTGACTCCTGAAACTTAACTTTGTGAACTTTGTGAATTCAAACAGCTGTCTCCTGGATGAAAGCCCTATCCACCACCTCTCCTGCTCAAACTTTGTGTTTTTCCATTACTCCCCAACCACTTTTCTCAAAGCGTTTAACATTGCGGCAGATGGGTTTACATTGTAGAAAGCCTGTAGTGCCATCATCACATGCTGAGGGGCACGACAGGATTGTACGTCCTGGGAATGAAAACAGGCTTGGATTCGTCATTTCATCTACTTTCTTTAGTGTGACTCGTGCACAAAGACACACACACATACACCCTTCATTTGCTGGGTGAATCATCCAATCGGTGTGTTTTAGACTCTCTTACTCTTACTGTAACGTTAGCGTACACTCACAAAGACACAAACAGGGGGCGGATGCACAACGTCCCCAACCCGCTGTTACCGACTGCATCCTCCACACAACACTGACACAGAGCTCGACATACACTCTTTAGTGTGACTCCCACACACACTCTCCTGTCACACAAACACACTCTCAGAGCTCTTTTCAGAGTGGTTTATTTTTGTTGGTCATCGGAGGAGGAGATAGGATGCAGGTAGAGGGTGAGGCTTGTATGGGCGATGGAGACCCGAAGCAGCAGGTCGCAGGAAAACGGAGCATGAAACCTGAAAAGATGATTTTTTTTAAAAGTTGAGGGCAGAGAACAGGATGTGATTTTTTTTTTTCTTCGTTATTGTAATGAGCTTCTATAGGAGAAATTCTCAGCGTTACTATGACAACACACGAAGGCCAACTGTGTTGGAATATACCACTGCCCAGTGGCTACCTGCGGGTGTGCCAGGTGTTAATATGTATATTTGTGTGTGTTGTTGTTGTGGGTGGATTGGTGGTAGATGCCACAACATGTCGTGTTCTTCTTATATACAGAAAAAAGTGTCTGTATTTATCTGCATATATCTTCATTCATACACATTGATATGCACTTTACTTTAAGGACATATATGTAACACATTACAGTAGTTGTAAGCAGATTGAAACATTTTATGTATTATTTTCAGATATCATGTCTTCAGTGTTACCTTCATGAAGTTATAGATGCATATACAGTGTATCAATAAACACTTAAATAGTCTTTTATCGATTTGTAGTGTGTTATAAGCCAGTCATCAGCTGTTTATATTCTGCTTATAAAGGCTAAATATGTTCAGAAATTACAGTAAAGATATACACATATTAATGTGTTTGTTGTAAATGCAATACACACACAGCCTCTTGCTCATCAGTTTAAAGAGAGGCAGAGTAGCTGCCATTCAAACCTATTCTGTGCTGTTGTCTGCCTCTAAGTGCTTGTATCGTGCACCCTAATTGAGCAAATTAAATGTCACATTTTTTGTGTTGAACGTCTTTCCTCTGTGTGCATGGCTCTTAAAGAGATGCAGTTTTTACCTGTGAGTGAGTGTGGATGTTACGCAGAAGGCACAGATGGGTGATTCCCCCCTTTTCTGACAGCTACATGCTGTAGATCACTGCGCTGTAGTGGAGGGAGCAAGGGAAACACCCGACCGTATGAAACAAATCACAGCAACGCAGCCATCATCAGCCGTGTCGCTGTGTGGAGATTGCACAAGGAACCCTGCTGAAAATAAATGGATGCAGGCGTATACACAAACAAACTCTCACACACACTCAATAGCACCTGCATGCACATGCACACATATAGCCTGCAATGACAAGCCAATCAGCACCCCACTGTTTCTGACCGAGGAGGACAACTTTGAACACACACACTCCTGCACACAGTTGGATACGTGCACGCCACGCTGCACTTGTACTAACTGTGCTGTAGCAATCTGTCGAGGGCTCTTTTCCCGAAAGCACGGACATGTATGAACGCTCCAAGGGTTTTCCATCGGCCCTCATCATGTTTTATTCATAGTTTTTGAATAAACACAAATAGAGTGGATGAGTGTATAGACGTGGGCTCTAATGCCTGTTTGTGCGTTACATTTTACTGAACCCAGCCAAAGTTATTTTTGGCAAACCTGTCTTATCGTTCGAGAGTGTGCACAATGAAGACTTGGCTATTTCCTACACGCTTCAAAACGTTGCATGCTCCCCTGCTCTCGCTCTCTAACTCGCTCTCTCTTTACATTTTCATTAAACACTTTTACTTATCAGGAGATATGTGACCTCATTAACATTTCCTTCTTCTCCGTCTTTCTCTCCTCCTATTCTGTGCACACCCTCGCCTCCTGGATTCAAACCTCTCTCCAGCCATCCTCCATGTTTCCTTCCTTCCCCATTTGTATTTACTCATAGCTCTTCACTCTCCTTATCTTCCCTTTTTCCCCCCTCGGTGCCTGCCCCTTCAGAGGAACCTGTGAGCACCCAGCAGCCCCATTGAAAACAGTGTCTGATCTGAAAGTTAATTAAGTCTGTCTTCCTCCCTGTGTTCCTGCTCCTCTTCTCCCCTCAAGCATGTCTTTCTGGTTGAGAGACGGCTGTCACACTCTCCCAAAAGTATTTGCCTTGTGTCCCATGTGGGTCGAGCTGGAATACAGACAAACCGCTCCGTGTTTCATACTTTTATACTTCCTGCAGGCCTTGAAGCCTCCGGTGACAGGAGAAGACTGACACCATGTAATTCAGATTGGCAGCATCCAATTAAATAAAATTAGGTAGTGTCAATCTTTGATGTGTTTTTTCATCTATATGGGGGATATTTTTCAGCTCCATATAGAGGCGATATAGAGGGGGATCTCACACCAGATGGATTGGAAGTGAAAATAGACTTGGCTCACCACTCAACATGAGGAAATGTGGATCTGTCCTTCTTAATCCTCTCCTCTCTCCCATTCACTTGTCCTTCTGTCGTGTGGTTCCCTTCCTCATATTTGTCCTTGTTTCCTTCAATCATCTGGGCTGGGCAAAAGCCACTGATTTACCAATTCCTCCTCTTAACTGACTGACTCAGTGCTCTGTTTTGTCCTCTCTCTCAGGGCGCTGGGTGTACGGCTCTGGTGGTTGCCGTGGTCGCTAGGAAGCTGGAGCTGACCAAGGCCGAGAAACACGTACACAACTTCATGATGGACACGCAACTCACCAAGAGGGTGTGTAGGCTTGTGTGGTGTGGATGAGTGTGTCTTGCAGAGAATAAAAAAAAGACTATAACTTGTAAAAAAAAATGCTCATGCTATGAATGTGACTCTACAGAACTGTACTCATAGAAGTATAGCTTTTCTGTGTGTTCATCCTTTGAGTGAAAACTGTATTTTCTGATTTCTTTGGAGGTTGAAGGACAGGTGGTTGAGCACCTGTTGAAACTACTTGTCCTTTCATTGCCCCTCCTACACCCTCCCTAACTACATCCCACTATCACCCTGTATTGTTGTGACAGAGTGCCATGTTATTTGAGTGAGTGAAGGCAATAAAAGGTCATCACTCTCTCTGTTCTGCTCCCTCACTTACCATCTCTCTCTCTCTATCTCCCCATCTCTCCTCTTTTTCCTCCCACATGGCCATCCCTCCACCCTTCCACCTCCCCTCTCATCTGACATTTGTCTCGCTTACAATGAATCCCTTTCTCCCTCTCTATCTCTTTCTTTCTGTCACCTCTCCTCTCCTCTCCTCTCTCCTTTGCCCCTGGTCCTTTTCAATTTTTCATACATTTGAAAGTTCCAGGTTTTAAAAATAGCTCCCATATCAAATATGTAGGGTACATTATGGCAGCAGGGTATCTGGGTGACTGAACGAGGCAGGGTTATCAATAATTTCAGTGTGGAGAAAATATCAACAGAGACGCTGAATGGGCTCTCTGTTTGAGCTGGGCTCTCGCCTCATCTTCCCACAGGCTCTGAAGAGGTCAACCCCAGTGTGTTTTCACAAGACATTTAACACCTTGAAACAGCGTGTGTGAGTTTTTGCATGCTCACAGTCTGGCATTCAGAAACCTTCTGAAGCAGCAGTTCGCAGCCATTTACCTCCATTTAAATGGATTATGCAAGGACATAAGTACATTTTTTTTCATTGCTTGCAATTATGGGTCAGTTTGTGGGTCACATAATCCACTACTTTAGTCTGAAATATCTCAGCAACTGTTGGATGGATTGGCATGGTATTTATGATACTTGTGGTTCCCAGAAGATGAGCCCTGACTTTTCTTATATCTTGTTTTGTGAAATGTCTTTACAACTGTTGGGTGGATTGTCATGGAATTCGCGTTAGCTGCACTTTGTGCTTTGAGATAATTAGCAAATGTTAGCGTGCTGTCGTGCTAAACTAAGAGTGCGGTATAAATGATTGCCTATATGATATCTGCAGGTTAAGAATTCCCTGTGAGCATGTCTGCATTCTCCAGCCTCACACGACTGTAGGCTCTTGTTTCAGTAGGTTTAGTCAAGTTTACATTCATGCTACTCATACAAATGGAAAATTTAAACATATGTTTTTTTGCCTTATTTTCAGCTGTTTCAACTCCCTAACTTTTCTGCTAGATGGAGTTGTGTTATTGTAGCTGGTAAATTGTGACTGTAAATGTTCAAAAGATTAACATCACCCAGTACAATATGCTTTATTGGCATGAACGCGTGTAACAAGGACAATATTGCAAAATTTTCACGCAAATTTGTTTATTATTATTTGTATATTTATTTTGCTGCTAAACACAGATATTTTTATATGAAATCATAAATATCTTTAAAAATTAGTTCAGCTACTCTGCAACTGTAGTCTTAGGCACCTGAAGTGTTAATGGAAAATAATGTTTGCGTAACCCTTATAAGTGATTGCGCCGATATCCATTGCATAAATATAGTTTACTTGATTAATAAAGTATCTAAACTGATGCTGATCACCACCTTGAGAAAGGAAAAGATCTACTATAAACAAATACTTTAATTGAAGGAAACAGAGACCTTAACAAACGGCGTCATCAAGTGAGGGAGGTGCCAAACAGCAGTGTCATTTAACACAATGCAGCGTGCTGCTTGGTGACATTTCCTTCAAAGGGTCTTCAGTTTATGCAGTGGTAATTGTCTCTTGCCCTCTATTACTGAGAGAGAAATGATTGAAGCTGTTGTATGCACATTGATTTACATGGCTGGGGCCGTTCTCTGCCATATCATCATAAGAAGAGAATTAAATCACTCAAGGCTTTATAATGAATAATGCAACGATAGACGTTAATCCTGCCGTCATTGTATGTGCACGCACACACATACAAATAGACACAAAGCCACACCCATTGGCTTTCTACATACGCGAAATGGCGTTTCCTTCCCTTTGGAGGATTACCAAGAATGTCAATTAAATGCCAATCAGTGTCACCCTTAGTCTGCAGAGCCTGTTGATGGTAATGTTTGGTGTCATTGTCCTTATCTTTACGTGCGTGTTGTATGAGGAAATGCGTTGAGTGTGATTGTTCATACACAGAGTCCTAAAACAACAAGATTAAATTCCTTAGATGTCTTTCCACCACACGGATCAAGTCAGTGTGGTAGTTTTGATGCATACTTTCTGTCACTTGCATGCTCTCTACTTTCATCCTAAGATCAGATTTTTGGATGTAACCAATAAGGCTGAAATCTTGTGTGGTGTAGATTGGATGCAGAGGACCTAATAACCTCATCAAGGAGGAGGATGTGCTTTAAAAACATTATTCAAAGTTCAGTACACGGGGTTAATGTTCATGCAGCATTCAGTGAAGTGTCCCTCTCCCTTTGATAGGATTAATACAGATGTTAATTACATAACAGTTAGCATAGCCCCCCCGAGTAGACCGTGTGTGCTCATGTTTGATGTCAGGATTTGTTGTCTTGAAGCAGAGTTAGAGGATGTGTTTAAAAGGCTGTTTGCAGCAGAAACTCCTCACCTGACCATTCACAGAGCACCCTCTGCACTGAAAAACAGGACAGGCTCATTCTAAGTCAGTCGCATGGTGTGTACTTCCTTTTGAATTCACTAACATATAAATTAAATGCCATTCACTGACACTATAAGCCAAGTGACTTTGTGAATATGTCTGTTTCTGAGGCTAGGACTTGTATTTCAAATGAGTCAGGTTACAAAGTTGAAAGTGGTACGTCTTTTTGTGAATTGGCACTTCAAAATGTATACTCTGATTCCACCCTGGACGATTGGTTAAATCGGAGCACTTTTAGAAGTCCCTGTGGCATGTTCAGAGCTCTGAATATTAAGAATGCACTCTGGGCTGTGGCCAAGGAGGAGGTGCTGCAGTGCCTTCCAATGTTTACACCATTAGCCAAATGGGAGCAATCTAACCCCTGAAGACTTCTACCAAGCCAGCTTCACTCCACACAGTACAAATAACTCCTTTTGTGACAGCCTTTTAATTCACATGCAAGCCAGATGGATCATTATTAGTGTGGACATATTGTGACAGGGACAAAGAATAGTTTGACACTCAGTGAAGCGATTACACATCGCTCTGGTGTTTCTCGCTTTTTACCAATTGAACTGTCTGAACCTCATTTAGGAGACACACATAAGCTGATAAATACATACACATATACAACCATTGGAAGCCAATTATTCTTTTAATTTCATTTATGTCATTGGTTTGTTTGCATTCATGGATCTGTGACCATGTTTGTGTCTTATGCTCATGAAACGAAGGTCAGATCAGGTAAGGTGGCATGTAGCCGTGGCACATGGATATGGTGGGAGGTTGTTGCCAAGGTAATTTGTCTGTTTGTTTATGTTTTCTCCTCCATTCTATCTCTAGTACCACAGCTCCTTATTAGGCTACTAATTGCACACACAGATCATCAACACACTTCTGGGTTGGAAGGGTCAGACGCCTTTGCTTTTCCTCTAATGTTAGTAAATTGTCTCCATGACGACGGACAATGAAAGGAAAACAATCTAGTTCTTTCAGTATGAGCAATGAATGAAGTGCCTATAGGTTCATTTGCTGTGTATGTGGGGACATTTCTTAAATATTTCGATTTGTAATGATTAATTTATACTCGACAATATGTCACCAACCACCCAACACGCTAAGATGTGGGAACCCCTTGTCTTAACAGATTTGTCATGTACCTGCCATAAGGTAAGCCGTGTAGGGGAGCAACCAGAACAGATCTTTGACCCAAACCAGCCATATGGCCCAAACATGCTTCCCCAAGTACAGGCCATATGGTACAGGAATAGCTGCTGCTGCTGTCGTTTGGTTTCTTGTGGAGTATTCTTAGCAGCTCATGTTGTCTCTTATTTTTGTAAGCAGAATTTCCTCAGTTTGACTTTTACTCCCAGGGAGAGAGATAAATAAAGAGGGCAGCAGGGAGAATGAACTGTAAAACACAAACAGTGTGATATTATCAGTCGTTTGTCATTTGCATGTGGAACAGTCCCCGGGATTAAAATTAAGGGTGAAGCTTAAGAGACATCTAATTAAATGGCCTGAAAAAAGAGCTTACACTGCCGGATGGATGTTGGAAGTTTGTATGAAAGACTAATTCCGACACAAGATGCCATCATTCATCATATTTCACTCCCCTGCAGTGATTAATCAACTGATAAATAGGATTTGACATATCAATTTACCAATAGGCCTTTAGGTATGAGGTATTAAATATACTCTTCAGCAACCTGGCCCATGATTAAAACTAGAGATCCAGGATAATTAACTTTTTACGAACCATCGTTATAAATATCCCCTTATATATATATATATACACGTGTATATATATATATATATACACATATATATACATACATACACGTGTATGTATATATATGTGTGTATATATATATATATATATATACACACATATATATACATACACGTGTATGTATATATATGTGTGTATATATATATATACACACATATATATACATACACGTGTATGTATGTATATATATGTGTATATATATATACACATATATATACATACATACACGTGTATGTATATATGTGTATATATATATATATGTATATATATATACACATATATAAATGTATGTATATATATATACATATGTATATGTATATATATATATATATATATATATGTAAGCTGCTAAAATCAGAGCGCCACCACATTATATCTAATAAGAGCTGTGTTCATGAAAACAATCTCTCTTTCAATAGCCGCACATTATTGTTACTTTCCCTGATTTCTTGAATGGAGTTCTGCTACATGACCTGCCATGTCTCTGGCAATGCATTTCGTGTGGTTTGTCCTAGTACAGTTACCATCACGGAAGTTAACACTGATTAATCACATTAATACGTTAACTTCGGCAGGCCTACTTAAAACT
Source organism: Synanceia verrucosa (assembly GCA_029721515.1). Lineage (NCBI taxonomy): Eukaryota > Metazoa > Chordata > Actinopteri > Perciformes > Synanceiidae > Synanceia > Synanceia verrucosa. Next base: position 15,936,312 of record CM056557.1, on the reverse strand, counting down.
TCAATTCAACGTTACCATCAAGCTATTAGCAATGGTGTAAGGCCATAGTCCCACAAAGTCTTCATTTTGATGGTGACTCTTGGATGGATCTTTGCGGCTCTATCAGTGCCTGTTCTTGGTACATGGATGGTAGTTCTGTAATCCTGCTGATACACGCTGAGGGATGAGGCTCAGAGGGAGGAACATGGGATGGCAGGCTTTACCTCACACTCTAACCTGAGCTTTACATCCAAATCACATCGGTCATGGCGTGTGAACTCAACATATTATGTAATATTTTTATTTATGTTGACTTTATTCGCATTTGGATATGTTACTGGTTAATATGGAGTATAAAGGTAAGAATTAATGGGTTTGTAATGTTAACAATGATTAAGAGTGATTAATAACACAACATGAAGTCATCTGTATGACTTTTTTATGGGATTTTTATGGGTTTTATATATTCGCTATAGTCTATTGGATGAGCACTTTTTGGTTTGACTTTCCCCATGTCATTGAAAACACATCTGCAAGGCCCAGGGCCTCCCACTCTCTTCATCTGTGGCCAACAGTGTGTATTTTTCTGCATGTGTTTATGTGTAGGCACATATGTATGTGAATAGTCCTTGACTGTGGTGGATAGGTGCTGATTAGCCAAGCTGCTGGGGTCTTTTGTGCTCCTCAGATGGGGCTATAATTGTTCTTTGTTCAGTGCTCAGCATCTCTTTGAAGTCTCTCATTCAATTTACGTCCTCACAGATCCTCTCTTCCTTCTCTGTGCTACCCTCCTGCGCTTTTTTTGCCGGATGTCAGACTTTGTGCTGTAATTACATAGCATCCTACAGAGATGTGCAGTACATGGAACATAGTGCGGCAGATATGGCTATAAATTAATGTCGCTGAATCCTGAATCCCTTTCTTCAGAAGTTGACCTGAAGCCTTTTGACATTTTGAATGAGTCTTTTATTACATCACAGGAATCTCACATTCAGACAGTACAAACTTGTGCCTGACCGGTAAAGTGAGGGGAAATATCCTGGTAGCCATCAGGCTTTCCAAGAGGGAGCACATGACATGGGGTATTTTATAATACATCCCTCCAGCAGGGATAATTGTTCTTGGCAGCTTTAAGAGCAGTAACTCATGCCACCATTGTTTCTCTCAGTTGCTGTCATAATTAAATTGATGTTCAAATGTTTTAATGATAATGGTGAATTATTTCCAACCAGCCAAGATTGTGCTGCCCATTTGAGGTAGTTTAACATATAAGATGACATATATTGTAATCTTTAAGCTATAGTTGGTAATCCTGTTCAGAAGCACTCTCTGTTATACTGGGTGAAAGCAGTCAATACATTATGTGTTCAGAAAAAGGAAGGAAAAGAATCAGACCTCTGTGGCAGCTACAGGACTGTAAAAACTCTGACCAATCCCTGCCATTCGGTTCGAATGGAAAGATGCCTTCATGTCTCGTCTTGCCCACATCCCCTCTGTCCCTCCCTCCTCCCCACATGCACATGCATCATGATAATAACAACATACTTTACTTATAGGTGAATAAGACATGAGGTAGTTTGGTTGATATTGGCTGAGTCAGCTCTCCCTTGCTCACTCCTACTGCCACATGGTTAAAGTTTGTGGGGGCGTGGCTTTGGACAGAGCACTGATGGGAGGGGGTGGAGCTTCGAGGAGGTGCCACTTACAAATCTTGCTGACTCTTACATCACCGGCTATAATGCTGCGTTCGTGTTGTATCAGAAGTTGGGATTCGGAACTGGGAATGACGTCACACCTGAGTTGATGGCGTTTGAGTAAAAAAGTAAAAAAAAATCAAGATGGATGCACCAATGAAAAGTGTGTTGTGCTTGCTCTGTCGGAATGCAGAAAGCTAATGCAGCAACATGAAAAACAATTGATAGGCACAAAAAAGATACGGAGGGTGTGTGTTTGTTCTCCTGCGTAATTATGTGTGGGATAAACGTTTGACTAATGTAGGCTGTACCGTATAACGCTACACAGTGCTAATCCAGGGCGCTGCCATCTCGGATTATGACGTTGTGGTGAAAGCTTTACGAGTTCAGGAGTCAGAAATCTGACTTCGAGGGATGTTTCCAGTTGATATTTACGACTCAGAACTCGTAAATTAGGACTTATGAGGACAACACAAACGCAGCATAACTTTAACAGGGCAGTGTTAGAAAGAGGAGGCAAACAGGACTAGACCCTTGAGAGCAGGGCTGGGGGCCCCAGAACAGGATTTGTTGGGGCCCACCCCAGTTTCAAACAGGTTTGCTCGCCCCTGCTCTCTCTTCTCACACCCGTTACCAAGGACTACCTGTTAATGTGTGTGCATGTGTGTGTTTACTGTGTGCGAGCAGATAAAGAATGCAGCGGCTAACGTGCTGAGGGAAACCTGGCTCATCTACAAACACACCAAGCTGATGAAGAGGATCGACCACTGCAGAGTCCGCAAACACCAGCGGAAGTTCCTCCAGGCTATACATCAGTGAGACCACGCCTTACATCCACCCACACACACACACACACACACACACACACACACACACACACACACACACACATTCAAACAACTGTGCTGCCGTGAGCAGCTGAAGCCTTGAAAATCAGCTGTACTTTCTATCCACCCACAAGTTGAATCAACGCTGATAATCAGATAAAGTACATGAGTCCACATACGCACACACACAGACACACAAAATGAATCACCATCAGCTAAAGGGCAGGTTCACTCCAGGCAAATACAATAGTGTGACTGGATAATCAGTGCATTGTGTACTATCTGAGACATCATCTTATCATCTCCACTTAGAAGTGTTGTGGAAGATGCAGCGTAACTGTAGCATTGTTTGGTTCTATTTGAATAAAGGGTAGTAGTCTTGTTAAAAGTTGTTTTACTGAATGTATTTGGTATATCCTCTGTCTAGCATCACAATTAAGTGTCCCCTTTAATTCTGCTTGCTCCTTTGATCTTGAACAGTGCAGCCTAGACTTGAGAACATTAAACAAGTACCTTCAAACACTGCAGTCAAGAGACCTGAGACTCTGTTAATTGTGACATGGACTCAAGGCTCATCCTGAAGCAAACACAGTAACAGGATGATTTTATGGGGATCTGAGTAGATACTGGTTCTGTCCTGTTAGCGTAACAAGTTCATCTGGAGGTGCATAAAATCTGCACTTCATTAGAATGGAGGAAGCCATAGGGTTTAGTTTATGAAAACACAGATTAGACCTTTCGTTCACTAATTATTGTATTGTGTTTTGAGAGCTGGCCAAGTTCTACCTTTAATTGGACTGAGGAAAGACGATTTATTTTGTTTGATCTAATTTAGTTCCATTTAATTTATTTCCCTGTAGACCTTTTTCCTCTTAAGGTTTCTTAGTATTAAAATGACTCTGTTCGCTTACTCCAGAGCTTAAGTTCTAATTTCACTGTTAAATGTGTGTACCTACATTAAATGTATGTACATTACAAAATGACAGTGTTTCAGTGCACACTATGTTGTGCATTCGAATTCAGTGGCACACTGCAGGTGGAGATGAAGCTGAATCAGGCAAGGTGACCGCTCTCCAGTGTTGTTGTCTGGACCCGGAGGGATTAGCTCTCTGGACAGACCACTGTGTACTTTCTGGGTTTCAACTTTGTGTGTGTATTTAAAATGTGTATATCTGTTTGCAGATTACGCAGTGTGAAAATGGAGCAGAGGAAACTCAGTGATCAGGCCAACACGCTAGTGGACCTCTCAAAGGTGAGTCTCACACACATCTGTGCTCTTCATTTATGCAGGACATCCACTTCACAGACACAGATCCACTCATGCCTAATATGCCTTTGCGCCCCCAAAATGTTCAACAACATTCCTTCGTTTCAGTGATGACCGCCCCGTTTCCGTGGCTTTCTGTCTCCTAGCAACCGGAACAAGTGTTAAAACAGGGATGACTGAGCGAGAGAGCGAGGAGGAAATGAGAGGAGGGAGGGGAGTGCTCATGTTTTTCTGTTACTGTGTGGGTGTCCGAGTGATAATGTGTGTGTGTGCTGTGTTGTGTGCTGTGTGTGTGTGTGTGTGTGCGTGTGTGTGTGTGTGTGTGTGTGTGTGTTTGTGGCTTTCCGAGTTGCAATGCCTTCAGCACCAAATATTTTGCAATTATGCCATCTCAATGACTCCATCTCAGTTGGCCACTTGTGCGTTTACCATGGTTACGGAGGGCAGGATGTACAAGGCAGGGACATTTCATTCTGTCTCCTCTCTCTTATTCTCTCTTTCTTCACAATGTTATAACGCCCACATAGAGACTTCCCTCTTCTTCATTCCAGCTTCTACTCCTCTTGGACATTTTTGCTCACTGTCTTACTCACTCCTCCCCAGCCTTGGGCTTGCCCTCCTTTCATTTATACTTCTGTAACCCTTTTTACTGTCTCTTCATATTCAGTCCAAATCAATTGCTTTGACAAAGCAATTCTCTCCTGTTTATGCATAAGCAATCTGTCTCTCTTCCTTAAAGTATTCTGCGTGCACTGAGTCATCCCTCCTCTCCTCTCCTCTCCTCTCCTCTCACAGATGCAGAGCGTCATGTATGAGCTCATGTCAGAGCTCAACGACCGCAGTGAGGACTTGGAGCGCCAGATGCTGTCCCTGGAGCAGCGGGTGGAGCAGCTCACTGCCGGCTTCAACACCTTGCCTGCTCACCTCTCGGCCACCCTCAGCGCACAGCACGCCGCCTTGGTCCACTTGCTTCGAGAGAGGGATTCAAGGGATGGGAGAGGTGGTGGTGGAGGAGGTGGAGGAGGTGCCATGGTCCCACTGTCCCCGGCTGCATCTTTAACTGCTGCTCCATCTTCCATTTCTCCAGTCCAGGTTGCAGCTCCACCACCGCCCCCATCCCAGGTCCCTACTTTGGCCTTGGAGTCCCCTGTGTCGCCTCCACCTCTGAGTCCAGAGGGGAGCCTGGAGGCAAGTTCCAACCCCAACACCTGCACTTCTAGCTGCTGAATACAGCTCTGAGGACCAGGAGAGGACAAATATGGAGAGAAACATAAAACAGAGAGAGAGAGAGAGAGAGAGAGAGAGGGGGAGGGCATGGCTGTGCTAGTCCTCACTCTTCAGACTAAAGGAGAGAGAAACATGGAGGGAGGTGGAGAAAAATGTGAGGTGATCCTCTGAAACTCATGTTCCATGAGAAGGGTTGAAGACGGGACCATGAGGAGAATAATGGGATTAAGATGGAGGGCCCGGATGAACGATGAAACTTTGGGGCACTTTCCTTGACGGGGGAAAGAGAAGAAAAATGGAGACTAAAAGGTGTGAGGGGGAGGAAGAATGTCAAGAGGGTGAGAAATAGAGGTAGAGAGGAAGTGGAGGTGGAAGGAGAGAAAAGGAGACATAGCTAGTTAGTATGAGAATTACATGAACCAAGAGCTCCTAAGTGGAATCTGCTCCAATTACTGAAAAGAGCCTTTAATTTTCTCTCTCTTTCTCTCCTCCCCCTCCCAATCTCTCTCGCTCTCCCCCCCTCCCCCCCAATCTCTCTCTTTCTTCATCAGGAATTAATGACCATGACTTTTTATCCTTATGATGTATTTTCTATCTGAATGCTAATTGTGTGTTAACGAGCATCCCTTTAACAGAAGGTTCGATCAATACGACCATGTTTAAAAAAAAAAAAAAAATAGTGGCATGTACTGCACACACACAAAGACATGTGCGCACACACACACACACACACACAAAATATATCAACGCAATCACCCACGCAATATAAGTTAACAGGGCACAAATATAAATACACAATCCTTCATAATGCAGGCCCTATTAACACTCACACAAGGAAATTGTGTGCAGTAGCCCACAAGATATTACTAAAGCCTATACTGCCAAGCACTCAATGCACTGTCAATCTCCACAGAGCACTGCCAAGCAATGTAGACACACTGCATAAAGTGTTCATCCAAATGACTTATCTTTTGTGGGTGTGAGCTAATGCATAGTTGTGACATTTAAACGACTCACTTGGGAGACTCATAACCATCCGCTGAACTACACAAATTACACATGAATTTGAAGGAAATTGGTTTGACACTGAGATACATGAGTCATAATGTGTGTTTGTGATGAGGAAGACAGTCACAGATGATAAAATCACTTAATGCAACTACAACCGGAGATTATTACCGCATTTATTGAATTAAGGATTTAGTTGAACTGATGTTTACATGTACATGTAGGTTTGCTGTACTGAAATTAATTTCTGTTTGCACTTCTTATGGGAAAATTATAGTTGTTTTAATGCATTAATAGTGGAATGGTGGTTGGGATAAAGAATAGATTACAATACAGCCATTTATTAAACTGTCACTCCAATCTGGTTGATTCGTGTAGAAGAAACACTGACTCTTGAAGACAGAGCTTTGCACAGATGTATCGCCACCACATTTGGTGGTTTGTGCTACAGACAAGTAAAATAACCATCAACATAGTATCCATCAATAATAAATGGTCTGCTTATTCTTTCACTTGTCTGAAGTCAGTGCAATCAGATTGCGAGGGATGCTGTCATATCTATTGTTCTGCTTTAATTCTCTGAAAAACATATATACTTAGGGTTACTAAAATTATGTTTTTTTACTCAAGCAATTCAATTGACTTTTAAAAAAATCAAACAATTGTTGAGTGATTATAAGTTGATGTGATTAATATTTTTTCACAGTTTACGGTTTTGTCTATGATACTTTATGAAGGGAAGAAAACCTTACTGCCATTTTTTTTCAAGCTTGCAGTCCCAAAACAACGCACTGTTATCATGAATGTATGCTGTGCAAAGAAACACACTCAAACACTCTTGCTTGCTCGATCACTTAAACTGCCATGCAGACACAGGAACAGGCACCCACACACACACACACACACACTCACACACACACACACACACACACACAGATATAGCCTACACACACCTCGACAACCAAAGTGCTCTCTCTTAAATGGACTTCAATAAGAGGCAGGGAACGCTGCTGTCACTGGGGACAAAAGATAGCAGGAGGCGTTGCAGATATCTTGACAATATTTCTGAGGGAATAACTGTGAAAATCTGGGCATGGACTTATACAGTGCTGTACACGGACTGCTCTTCACTGCTTTAAAACCGATCAAGGTGGACTATGGATGAACACAAGGGAACACAAATAAACCTTATAAAGGATAAATGGCCATGAAGGAACAGCTGTTCATGACATAAATAAAACATAGAAAGAGAGACTAAGGTATATCTGAGTGGAATTATAATGGTGTGATGGGAAAAGAGACAAGCCTGCCTTTGCTTTGGAGACAAAATTGAAAACTGTCTTATAGCGACACGCTGTGGCCGGGATACTGAATTACATACGCTTGGAATATTGTATAGTATGCTGTTAACGAAATCTAGCTTTGTATTGCTTAGTCTTTTCTACCATTATGATTAAACGCAGTTATAGCTGATATCTAATATTACTAAAATATAGTATTCTTCTCATTCGTCATGAAAATTATGATATATGTATTAAAAATACGTTATATAATTATGAACAAGGAAAGTGCCGTTTGGGGTTGAAATTATTTTGTAATTTTTATTTTATCAGAGAGAATTAATAAAGTATATATCTATAACATTACAGTGTCCATTTTTGTGTTTTTATTTTATTTTTGTAATTTTTGTTTGTTTTTTTTCAGTGCAAAATATGTTTTATATGATTTGTTTGTGGCTACATTACTGACTGATTTACACTCATTCTGAGAAAGCTATTATTAGTTTCTCCTCTGTCAGTGTCTCTTATACAGGCATACAGCATCCTATGAGCATGGGTTTCTGCATGGTGGGTGGAAGTGGAGACTTCGATGGTCAGTGCATGTTCGTGTCCAATTTTACTTTTGTTGAATTTGGGACCAATTTCACACACAGTTCAACTCTGATGACTCTGACTTAAGTATAACTTGAAAAAACACTTTGTGGTTTTATGCTTCCATCAAGACAGACAGATGGATAGGCAACATGAAAACTCTCTCAGCACCAGCATGCAGCCTCAGAAATAATTTTCTCTTATGTTTGACTTTTTTGTTCACTGTTGACTTGGTCTTCGTTCAATATCAGGATAAAAAAGATATGGCTGTTAAGAATAGTCTGAAAAAAGGACCTCCATTATATTCAGGTTTTCTTACTGGTTGGTGATGGTTGAGTCAAGGCCTTTTGAACAACACCTTCCCATTAGATCACACACCAGTGTTTGTCCCAAAGGTGACCGCACACTAATCTCCTCCGGGTTTATCATGTCTAAGTGCATTTACTTGAGCATGAAGGCAGTCACAACATTCACACAATGTCAGCTTGAACAGAGGAAATTGATTGTTATTGTTCGTAAAGCATGCAACACGCTGTGTGTTTAGCCTTGGGTGAAAATAAATCCGAGTAACAGAGGTGTGAAAGCCAGGCGGCCTGAGGCAGTGCACTGCTCAGGGCACGGCACATATTCCAGATGATGATGAGCTTGTTATCTTGTTATTTACTGGCTTTTGCTCGACTTGCTGCAGGGCATTCATTATCTCTCCTGTGCTATTTGCATTTTCATGATTGTATTCTATAATTTTAAGGCCAAGGTAATGTCCACAATCTACTTTTTAACACTCTTCCCTGCTGTTCTATTTCACTTTCCACTCATCTCCCAGTCTCTCGGTCTCTTTTTTCCTTTTTACAGGAAACCCATTTAGTCTTTCAAGATTGCTCTATGAGCAGAGGACAGCAAGAAAGAAATGAACAAAATGTGACACCAGAAAGAATGCCTTTTAATAAATGTGTACAAGATGCATTAGTAGAGTCATAAACAAAGCTCACATTCTGCAGGTTTTAAGCCAATTAGTATAACACACAGTACTTTACATTTCCACTGATCACTTTTCCAAAGTGAAGTGTGTGTATTCTTATTCTTTAAGTAGCCGTGGCACAGTAGATAAAGCTGTTTGTCCACTCATCACAAGGCCAATATGCAGGCCAATCCCAGACTCTGGTCCACATTTTGAGTAAGATTCTGATCTAATTGTTCCCAATAATTAGGCCCTGGCTTGTGCTTTGCACAGTGTCTTGTTGACGTAAGCAGGTGTAAATGGTTGGATGAGCTTGTATATAATGCAGTCTATTCACAAAATCCCAAATGACTTTGAATATGAACAATAACTATTGTTTACTCTATGGTTTAAATACTATGAAACAATAATCACTTTCATTTCTTTATTTGTTTTTATGCTCTTCTTCCCACTAACTGCCCAGATATGACCCCTGGTTTTAGGGGTCACCAGTTCCCTGTGGAGCAACGAGCAGCAACATCCAGACAGCTATAATGATGCCATCATTGTGACCCAAAATACAGACACTCTGACAGCAGTCTGGAGAAGATTACACTGACTGTTTCACATTCTGGTTTCTATCCCAATGTAAATTTTCTATTTAGCTCTATTTTATGGTTCTCTGGACATACAGTATATTCCTTTGGGAATCATTAAAGAAAAACATATTCTTTGCCTATAGTTCCTGATGGTTTCCCTTTGATTAAAGTGACTTAATAAATTCAATTCAATTCCTATCCCTTATCACTAAAATGAAAAGAAATAGGTATAACGCATGCACTCACACAAACCATACAGCCACAAAGAAGTGTATTTTAGTTGTGCATCTTTGTGCCCTGCTGCTTTGTCTGCATGGTGAAGTCATGCTGCCTCATTACGCCTAAAAACAGACAACATCATACTCCATGGCGAGGATGGCTTGTGTGTTTTTGTACACATGCAGCTTTGTCAATGGAAGAGGAGGCCGGCAGGGGAATGCTGGATCCTGGACCATGTGGTACACCTGTCAGCTTGAATGTTATCATCATAACAACCGGCACAAATGTCATCAGGTTCTGTCAGCGAGAGACTGTTTCCATCGCAACAGGATCTTTTATCTCTAACTCCTCTTTGTGCTGACAGTAGAGATGAGTGGTGTACGGGATGCTTCTGTCAACAAAACAATATGTTGCGGCGATGTGGAGCTCTTCAACACTGTTTCAGAGGACAGCACACACACCTACACCAACACAATGTTGCTTACTCTCTCTCTCTGTTTTTGTAGCAGTAAAATCCTTTTGATTATCCCCACTAGTCACAGTTCAGCAGGAAAGGGAGAACCCCTCGTTATGATGCCTTATATCCTGGTGTTTCCCTGGCAACCAGAGGGACAGTTCTAGCAACACACAGAGGTTTGTATGTGCGTGCACATTTATGCACGTATGATGAGAGGCAGTATTGCATTCAGAGGGATTGTTTGTCGTATTTATAATTGTGTGTGAGAGAGTATATAAGGAAGTAGAAATAAAATGCTACCAGGTGAGTGACACACACACACACACACACACACACACACACACACACAGCTGTGTATTTGTGTATTGTGGGGACTTTACATTGACTTGCATTCATTTCCTAGACACTTCCCTTGACCCTAACCATATCCACTACCCATGTAATCCTAATCCTAACCCTAACCAAAGTCTAACCTTACAGTAACATTAAATGTTCTCCAAGTCTTCAGCCTGAAATCTAACAGTTTACATTATGGGGACCTGCACTTTGTCCCCATAAGTACGGTAAGTCCCCACATTGTCAGCGTGAGTCCCCACAATGTGAGTGTGTTATCAGACTTATGTCCCCATATGTTCGGCAAAACACGCCCACACACACACACTCTCTCACACACGTTGTAAAGAAATTTGATTCGTGCAGACAAAAGCAAAATCTTCACCTCATGATGACACCTGCCCCATATACCCATCTTCATCCTCCTAATCTCTGTATTTATTGTGTCTCCATATCTCAAAAAGATGTCCTGTGACATTCCCCACATTTTGCCAGTCACATGATCATGTTTCTCCCTGCACACCTGTCCCTCATTCACTCATCTACCCCAGAATGAACTGTGTGTTGCTCATGAGTGATCTGAATTTGTTTGCCTCTCTAGACTGCCTTCTTATTTCCAATCTGTACGCCTCTTTTTGGACTAATTTGTCATTATGTTCAATCTGCTCTTCCTTTATGTTCCCCTTAAAAGTCCCTTTCCTGTGACTTTTCCCACCTCCTCTTAGTCATCTTTTTTCTCCTCTCGTCTGTCCAGGTGTATGTGATGAATCTCCTTCTGAAGAGAGAAGACCGCAGGTAGGGAGACCTTCATGCTGTCCAGTTTGGGAGTCTCCCATGTCAGCACCTCATCCCTACATCCAGGGCCAGGCCTCCTCCTTCAGTTAGTACCACCTCTGATGTCTCTTCTTGGAGGCCATAAACTGCATCCTGATAAATCTCCTTGTCAGTATTTATGTTTAAAGAGCAGTCTTGATTATATATGAAGAGTGGGTGGCCTTCAGCTCTGTCTGCTTGGCCCAAGTAAGTCCCTCACTTACTTACTACTAACTCCTCCTTTCACAGAACACCTACACTACGTAGACATTTTCATTCAATGTACACACTTCCGTGGTGTTGGATGCACACAATAAATGGCTTAGGAGTTTATATATTATATGCTTTGCCTTGTTCAGTCCATTAGACGCTGCTGGATTAGATGCCTCTCTAACACATACAGTACACAGTCATGGAAGTAAAAATAGCAATGTGAGCATTTGTTGGTGTAACAGATCAGATTACAGGCTATTAAACATTCAGTCAAACCTTAGTTTTGTGTGCAGTCAGCTTTCTGGGCATTATAACCTAACACACCCTACCTGTTCTGCAGTCCTTACTTTTTTTTTAGGAATCAATAAATGTTTTATGTAGTTGTCAGTCCAGGAAGGTTGGCCAGCACGTAGACAGGAACAATACAGACTACACATAATATTTCCAGCCAGGCGTTTTAATGAATGGAGAATTGGTGAAGTGCTACTTATATGGAGCTGGCTGGTGTACAAGAGTAAATGTCTGTGTTTTTCCATAATTTATGAAAGATTTTTATATTTTTTTATTGCATACTGCATACTCTGTATGTTTGTAGCTGTGTTTTGTAAATCTCATTGGTCAGGTTTCTGTGCAGGTAGAAGAAGTGAGTCCAGGAAATACCCCTGTCACCATTACCACAGAAATGGACCAATACAATCTGAGCTCCATGGCAACAATGGCCGCCCACACTCCCCTCAGGCTGCATGCAGGGGACATGCGTGTATGTACGTATGTGTGTGAGAGAGAGAAGGTATTAAGAGAGCAGAGGTTGTTAATTGATCTATTTTTCAGGCTGTTCAGTTGAATTGGGATGAAGGGAGAGACGATGGGGTTTTTAATGATGCCACAGGGGAGTTGTGCTCTGCTTCCTGCCCTGACAGGGCTCTGCTGTTGCCACTTGCACTGACATAACTTGGCTATCTGTAACTCCTCTACTTACTACACTCACACCTGGGGCCCAGTGCCACTCGTTTAATTACGAATTCACCAATTCACTTTCTTTTTTTCACTGGCTGTTGCTTTTTTTCCTCTCTCTTTCTTGATTTCCGAGTCTGTCAGAGTGTCACGCCTCATCGTATATGAAGCAGGTCCCAAGTCGTGGCCTCTGTCCCCTTAGAGGAGGATGTGGACTGGCTGATGGTGAAGACAGTCAGCCAATTAGAGTCCGGGAACACTTAGCAGTATGTCTGGCTCTCAGCATCCAGGTGGGACTCTGGTATGTGGTTTGAGTCAAATGAGATATTTTTAGCATCATAGCCCTAGCCTAGAGTTATCTGTTGACATCAACTCAAATCCAGGCCCCGAAACATCAGCCATGAAAGGAGAAGAGGCTGAAAGTGTGCCGTAGCCCCCCTCCTCTTCCTCCTTCATCCGACCCAAACCCTGCCTTCAATCCCAGTATCCCACAAGCACAGCAAGCTTCTAAATTTAGTTTCATTTCCTCCTTTTTCATTCCTGCTGCTAGAGCTATACCTCCTCCTGCTTATCACACTTGTGCACTCATACAGAGACACTGAGACTTGCGCACACACAAAGAAAGGATTATATTATCATTCCTTATTCATTTGTCTTTAACCCCCCCATACACGCACACACACCTCCTTCCATCCCTGCCCAGTTACCGAAAAGTGATGTCGGTTTCCATGGCAACCGTCTGTGTCTGTTTCAGAGGGGAGTTTCCTTACACAGACTAGAAAGGATGCCGAGCAAGGGGAGTCACAAAAACACACTCACGCATGTATTTGTGAAACTGTTGATTAGCAATCAACATGCCCTTCACACTGATTCTTTATTTTTAATGAGCTGGGAGAAAGCTGTTGATTGGATGATTCCAACAGGAATAGACAGTTTTACAAATTGGGCATTCAACTCAAATAGATGTTATGGCACATGATGCAATGTGGAAAAAAACATGGAAAGCCCTAAAGATTTCTTTTTCTTTAATTCATACTGCACTGAATAGCCATCATTGACGTCACTGGTTCTTCTTGGTTGTGGATTGCAAGTAATTTAGTTGTGCTTTATTAGTTTGATCAACAACTGTATGTTGATTTTTTTGTTTAGGATGAATGCATATGGTATATTTCAGTCACTGCATCATAAATGTTGATTCACAATTTGGCAGTTAACAGCAGGACTGTTTGGTGCCTGATGATCATTATTATGTTAACACAAATGAGGTAACTTGTGTTACATAGGTAAATGATGTTTTCTGTGGAGTTAGTTTCTGCCTCTATGCTGCTCTAGGGTCTCACTAGAGCAGCATAGAGGAAGGTAGGTCAAGTGGACAGGAGACTGTAAATTGCCTATTGTTGTGAGTGTGTATGCTATGACCCTGAGTAGCAATTATGGGTATAGACAACAGATGAATAGAATAGATGGATGGCACTTTGACATCAGCTCCATGTAATCTACAGTAGGACAGGCGTTCATTTTCACTTTTCTGCAAGCAAGCCAACTGTGTTGTATTTGTGCATTTTTGCACAAATACAGTATATATTTACGTGTTTTTTTGTGTAAACTACTCATCAATTGCATTTTTACCATGGCAGAACTTTTCTGACAAGTGAAATAATCCATCTGCCGCCTGTGTTAACATTTGGTAACAACTTGGCTAACCAAATCAACTGAGTGACATCTGGTTAGAGATTATATATTTACATTTTCTGAGCCTTTCTCCCACGCATACTATTGACAACCTGCCTAAAACATTATCTGTCTCATCCATTAGGAGCTATAGGCTGCAATTAGCCAACACTGAGAAGTGTGCTCAAACATTCTCAGTAGGTTGGATCAGCCTGTGTTCACAGCTTCACTCTGTCACTCTGTTTGTCTTCCTCCGACTCATTTCCCTCATGCTACCCACTGCTTTGCTAAATGATCTGAACAAATATTTTTGTACTTCTACCGCCAAAAAATGGCACAATCCAAACTGCCGAGTCCATCCTTGGATAGGGGGGCAGTTTGACGACCTCTCCGCCATCTTGGTGACTCCTCTTCATTGTTCTTTTACTCATGGCACTGGCAGACCCACTCACAACATCCATCCATCCATCTATCTATCCATTTTCTACTGCTTATCCTCTCATAGGGTCGGGGTGGGGGGGCTGGAGCCTCAGCTCATCTCAGCTGTCTTAGGGCAAAAGGCAGGGTACACCCTGGACAAGTCGCCACTTCATCGCAGGGCAACACTCACAACATGCACTATTTAAGCTACATGGTCAGAATAATTAATGCAGGAAATGATCACAGACACAGGAATGATTAATTTCAAGCTGTGACAAACTGACATGACTGATTGTTTTTACCAGGTCGCCAGGCTTTTAATACCCTCGGCCATTCAGGAGTAGCATCCATCACAGTGACCCTCACTCCCACAGAGGTGTGTGTGTGTGTGTGTGTGTGTGTGTGTGTGTGTGTGTGTGTGTGTGTGTGTGTGTGTGCATGTGTGCGTGTGTGCGTGTGTGTGCGTGCATGCGCGCGTGCATGTGTGTGCGTGCATGTGTGTGTTTCTATGTGTGCACATGCACAGATTTCTGTCTTTAAGCATATGTTTTATTTATCAAGCTCAGAGGCCACTACTCTGCCTACCTATGTAAGATGGTGAAAAGATGTGCAGCAAAGACCAACCCTAATCCTTTACAACCACACTGATGTAACCCACGAGGGACACACACTTACACTCATATTTCATCATGTTTATCTCCTGTTACCTAGACATGGAAGATGCCAAAACTGTCCAGCCAAAATAGGTTTCTTTTGCTGTTTTTCCTTCAGTTTTGCTCTCTGTACATCACACTGTGACTGTGGTAGTTCAGTGTTTTCATTCAGCTCTAAGATTCTTGTTGCAGTGAGACACTCAAAGTTTTGGTTGTTTTTAATATTCAAACTGAATACCAATGGATTCCATGTGCACCTACCTGTTTGTGTGCACATGTGTGTGTTTGTGTGTATTAGCAATGGATAAGAAATGTTACCCAGAAATCAGAGTGTTTCTCATAACCATTGCGTTGTCTTTTGTAGCCATGTGCCCGGCGCATAGCGCTCTGTGTCAGTGTGTGGCAGGACATGACTTGTCACTGTGGACCCCCGAGGTTTTCAGACAAGTGGCCCAGACACTGGCTCTGCTCTGCTGGAGGTTGTTGCCATGGAGACATGGGGTCAGCCAGACACTGCTGGTCAGTGTTCAGGTCAGCTAATTGTGCACTGGATGCTAATGATGTGTAATGGCTCTGTCCTTGGCAAAAGATTAATACAAACAAACAGAATGCTTCATTCATGTGTGCTCTTGCTCTAGGGCTCTTCAGTGTGGTTAGTGCTTCTTTTCAGGGTTTTGTCCCCTTACAGAACTCAAGGGCCATGTCAGTCTTCTGTGACAATCTTGCACAATAGTTCCATACAATACTACACCATCCCCACACCTGTTCCCCGTACACTTTTAAAATCTTTTCACACTATGTCTTTCTGCCCAATCTTCATATATATATCACTTTCATTTTGCCAGATTTAAAGCCAGGTAAGAATGCAAAGTGCTCAGATCAATGCAGTAAAAGCTCATCTGGCCTTGTGGTTGAATGATTTTTCTGCCACTATTGATCCTCCTGTCCCATCCTCCTCTCTGGCTCCCACTCAGAGATGACCTGGCACAGATGACTTCAGATTTTGACAACCATCATTGTGTCCAGACTTTCTGCAGTGCCAGTGGACTTCACCAACACCTATCTCTACTTTCCCTGGCATGTCTTTTGTGCTGTATCTGCCTCTCTGTATCCATTTAGACAGCCAAATATGCTACACAAAGAGGAGATCATACAGCAGAATAAATTGTTGCCCAGGCTTAATAAAGTATCTCAGGGCAGAGCATCTTGGTACAGTGAGGATTTACAACAGACTAGAGGAAAAACAGGAAATCTTGAGAGAAGCTGGACTTATTTATAGCTGTGTGAGAGAATGCATAAATGAGTTTGTGGATTGATAATGTATCTGTATCTGTTAGACTGTCTTGTGTCTCCAGGTTAAACGAAACTCCAGGAATTTAACACTTTTCTGAAATACCTGTCTTTGCACACATGCAGACACGCAGACACACACACACACACACACACACACACACACACACACACACGTGTGCGCGCGCGCACAACAGCAATCTCATCTACATGCATCTTTTGTTTACCTATTGCTCTTTAATGTATGTGTTATTACCTTCAAACACCTTATCAAAGAGGACAGCAACAGTGTTGCCCTGCAGCACCCCCTACCTACAATTTAACATTTTACAGTCAGCATAATCTGTGACTATGTTCTCATTGAGTTTCATTGGACTAACAAAGTATGCTCTATTTTTTATTGTCCTGCAGGTGTGCATATATGTTGAGTGTCTGTGCACTCTGCTCTCCACTGAGCCTAGAGACGGCCCTAACCTGCCCTCCGCCCTGGGTTGAGTTTACTGTGATGGATACTGAGGATTTGCTCCCATCCCTCAAGGTATGTCTCACATAACCATACACAGCCAATTGTTACTCTTCCTTTTAAAACTCTGTAATGATCCTGAAGAATGTATCTTAAGACTGAAAGGCATCTGAAAGGCAAATTCAATGACATTCTGTAGTATGAAATTGTGCAACATGATGTAGTTGCTGTCCTTTTGACATTAATGGATTCTGCTTACAGACAAAAGTAGCAGTTTTGAGTTTGGCTATTATCTGTAGACTCTTCATCAGAGTTGAAGGTAAGTTTCATTTTGTTTGGATTGTTCAATTTTAAAACTGAAGTCAGTGATCAGTAATGTATGAGCCTTCAGAGGAGAGCTTCTTAGCAGCTCTGTCACCACCTCACTGCTCAGGGCTCAGTCCTAAAGCTGTCCCTCATTAGATGTTTAGGTAATAACTAAGGAAATCTTGGTGCATGGTTTCTGCAGCTGGTTAAATTTAAGGCTTTTACAATTAATTTTTAAAGCAAATTATTACCCATTTAAAGTAAATTAATTTAAACACAATTTATTACCCCTTTCATGTTGGTATGATGGAATACCAATAGGGACTATATGTCCAAGAATTATTTATTATAACAATTTTTTTCCACTACTTTCAAGCAGTACATATCAATAATTCATATTGATAAAATAAAATTGGTGCAGCCTGGCTACGGATACGGTGCAGATACAAATGGGTGGATTAAGCAATTAAAAATGATTAATGCATTCCAGTTTTAACAGTTGAAGGTACATGTGAACTATAGTGTTTAAAATAGCAGTGGCAGGAACATAGCATGAAAAATGACATTTATCCTGTATTAGTCACTCAGTAACCAGGAGAATCATTCTTATTTATGATTTTATTTGCAACCGTATACAAGCAAGACTAAACAAAACTGTCACCATAGCAACGATCAAGGTATCTTTCTTTCAGTCTCTCTGCTAAATTAATTTCTTTATTCAGTGTACAAGTCAATGCAGTTTGGCCCACAGACCTCAACTGAGGCAGAGGAAACTGGAAGACACAATGATTTTAGCAGATTTATCTCAAAACAAGCAAGTGTGATTGTTTTTGCAACTTCACAAGAATTCATCCCACATTAGGATTTTCACAGGAAATTTGCAAAGCACATATTCACACCCATTATCATTCATGAGAACATTTAGTATCACACCACTGTGCTATTGTTTTCCAAGCATCCAGAAACAGAAGAGCAATTACTTTCCCTGAATCAGCCCTCGTTCAGAGTGACAGTGGGTCCTGGACCAACACCACTAATGACATCATTATCTACCCTTTTAAATTAATGCCTGGAACTCATCGTGGCATTGACTTGCCACATACAGGTATGTATGGATTACCAGATTTAACACACATCAATCAGCATTCAAATATGCCAAGTGCATCTTTTATATAGAAAACTGTAGTTAAGGACACAATTTCCAGTGTCACTGCTTTCCATGAACTGGTCATGCGTTTTAAAGTGAAACTGAAAATCCATAGTGCTGAACGACTAGTGGACAATATCTGCAATAAACAGTCACCTTCCTGTGAATGTTAGTGCTTAATCATTGAGGATGCAAATAATTGCAAATCAATTAGCACAAAACTGTTGAGGCCACACATCTGTACACTTGGAGGTGAGCCCTCAAATTCCTCTTTAGCAGCACTTTTTTTTTTTTTACGGGGTCCTGAGCTTACAAATGTCTTTTACCAGACAAATAACATCCAAGAACCTTCATGAGGTAAAAAGAAGAAATTAGGTGACAAACATGCAAGATAAATTTACCAAAAGCCAACCTAAGTTTATTAATCAAGAGGAATTAATGGATGTAGTGTTAGTCTGGTCTCAACACCACCAAGCATTTTTCTGTGCATATTCTGTAGAGATTTATATTACATGGGTTGTATTTCCACTCTCCATTTCCTCATTGCTGCATCAGCTCCATGGCAGTGTTACTTGATGTCCATCAAGCGCTGTTCGTTTTCCTTCTGCACCATTTCCAATCACCTCTGGTCAAACTAGTGCTGTTTCCTCCTGAATGAGCATCCTGCAGAGAGATGGTGAAAGACTGTGAGTAACATGTACAAAACTGAACGTTATGTTTAGATTGTGTTCATTCGTGAAGTGCTAGATTTCAAAGAGAACAGAAAATAATGATTGTTGCCAGTTAACTCTTTGAGTGTCAGAACGTTTATTTACGTATTTTAAAATAGAACGCTGGATTGCCATAAACACGCACGCACGCACACACACAAAGAGAGAGAGGTGTGTGTGTGCACATACATATACACACATTTTTCCAGCAGCAGGTCACCGATCACGGTCTCCCGCAGCATGTGAGCAATATTGTGGCTTTTGTGATTTGTAGTCGGGACATAAAGAGATGGTATACACTACAGAGATCAAAACAGGAAGTGGAGACGATCGCTATTAGAGAGGAAAAAATCTGGACAAAAAGTGGTGCTGTTGGTGAAAGTGGCCTCTACTCTCCTCCAGATAAAACAAGACTGGAACAAAGTAAAAACAAACATTTTTTTCATGATGAAATAGAGTCTCTTCTTTCATTTGCGCTACAGTGTTTTCAGAGACAAAGTACAAAATATTCTGTGCATCATGAAAGATGACTCAAAATGGCCAAAAACACTGGCACAAGGCACTTTCGGTAAAAAAGGGCTGGCATTCAGTGAGTTAATCAAGTCACTTAATCATTGCAGCGCTACAGTTTAAGAGCATCATAAACTACATATACACAGCCTCCAAAATGGCATTAAATTGAATGAATACTTCCACTTGTAAGTGGATCTTGAGTTGTTGGATGAGTTTGCAAAACTATATGTTGAGGATGAAGTAGGATTATTTGCAGGGCTTTAAGCTACGTGTACTAAATAATCTGACAACATGTACACCTATATTAAGGTAGTCACGGCACATCAACAGTCTTTAGTGGGGATTAACGAAACAAATCCAGTCTAAATAACAAAACAGGGATGTTGAATAAACTAACCCACAGACAAGTTATCATCCGCCTTTTCAAAGACGAATCATCTCCAAACACATGGTTTTATTGCGGAGGGTCGCAGCTACGCACATAAAAACTAAGAGCAGCGCACACTGAGTGAGGCTCGGTTACCACGGCAGCAAGAACAGGGCAGAGTGGGTTTGATGTTGAGAGCGTCAGTAAAAACAAACCTTGACCTCAAGTCCAACCAATTCACTAACATCCTGTATACAGAGTCATCATTTCAAGTGATTCTGGTGCATCTTTTATCAGAAATGTAGGATCTGCTGACAGCATTTTCTGTTGTGTTAGTTGAAAGAAGACTTAACAGTTCGAATCAAAAGAGATTTGTGCTTGCGGTCAACTGTGTAGAAATGGATCCATGATGATGAATTTCTGTCACAACCACAAGAGTCACTGTATGCCTTAGTAGACACCCTTTTCATGAAGAGCACTATGAAAGGGCAACACAAAGGCAAAGAGGTGTCAGTGAGAGATGTGGTAACACAAATATGATGTAACAGAAAGTAGATATGATGAATTATCCTGACAGGCTGACAGTCAGTGATGTTACAGATACCTAATTATAAGTACTACCTGATATATGATTAGAAGAACATGCACAGATAGGGTCATCTACGTGATGTGTAGTGCTACATGTATGTGCATGCTGGTCACCTTCTGTAAGGCGAGCTTTCCCTCCCGTAGGCTGGCACAGGACTGTGGAACAGCCGACACACAGCACTACAGTCTGAGCGTGACTGAACACCGTGGTGATTTTGTAGCAACCTGCAGACGACACACACACAGAAACAAATCATTGGGACAGTCACTGTTATCACATCATCACATGTACTCTGGATTACTGATGTGTCCTTGCAGCTGTTTGTGTAAAGGAGCCACTTGAAACTCCTTTAACAGACAGTCACAAGTGTCATTGTATGCCTTATTTGACACCCCAATCACCAAGGGAACAATGAAAGGGCAACACATAAAGGCAAATCATTTTAACTGTGGCGGATTCAGCCCATTTCATAACTAAACATATTATTTAAATCCCCTTAAGTGTATATTGCGTCAACTTGTGCTCAAAACTATAAAGTACAGGTGTGACTGCTGGTTTTATTATTGTGATCAAACACTTAAATATATTTAATGCTTTAAGTTGTTGTTGGACACAATTGTGATCTTTGCACGTTGATTTCTTTCTAATTTATATCTTCTAAATCATGTGAGAGCCTAGCCTGTTTGCCACGTAAACAAACCAACCTGGACATTTGACATCCATAAAATAGGAATTAGGACTTTGGACAAGGCGTTTTTTCTTATGTCTCCTCTTTTCCTCCTCGGGGCTCGGGTGTAACAGATCCTTTGCAAGCTGGGAGGAAACCACAGTCAACCATCAAACAGAATACTAGTCGACATCGCTTCAAATGATCTACGGAGTCATTAAATCACTGTAAAGCATGCATTTCACTTCTGCCCAGTCACTGACGTTACATCTCGATTACATGGTGCAAAAATCTCTCTACAGATTTCAGAGGCAATGCGATGACAATTTACATGACAAGCATGTCAGCGCCACCTCAGTATTTATAATCACAAGATAAACTAAGATGTCTTTTAAAAATGAGTTTAATCCTGACTGATGGCCACTGGCCGCGTGGGCTGCTTTGTTCAACACGTGTCTCGCCGTATTGCGTGCGTTTTCACATCTTTACGTTTACATTACAGCAATCGAAGCGTTGATTGACCAAAGAAACAGAACAATGTTTGATACCGAATTAGATCTTAACATTATCGTCAACACACATTTTCTGTATTGTTGACTAGAATAAAAACCGTAGTAGGACTTACAGGCATGGCTGTATATCCTGGGATCCTGATTCTTCACAGGAAGCTCGCACTCACCGGAAGCCTGACTGGCAAAACCCGGAAGAAGAAAGAAGGTTCATGTGGATTATTTTTAATACGAATTCTTTACTTTGCAGTTTTGTGTTTGTCGAAAAGAAATACTAATAAAAACAGCGTTTGGTTATCAAACACCAAATGGTGGCTTTTTACTGTTTTATTCATTTTATTTATGGTCTATTCATTTTATTTTCAGTTAGTTGGTTTTCGCATAAAATTACTTTTTCCTGGTCTGTGGTGCATGAATATAAATAAATATGTAAAGTACAAAATACCAGTTCCACCAACAAAATAATATAGAATTTACGTTTACAATAACTATTACAGGTTGTACTCACTGTTACACTTGGGTAGGTACAAAATCAAGATAATTATTTTTATTATTTCTGAAATGCATTTTCTTTACTTTAATTATTTCAAAGAAATATTTAAAAAATGAACCAGGTGCAATGGGTAAGATAGGAAACCTCCTGTCCGTAGTGCTTAATAATTCCATTAAAGTTTGCAAACATAAAAGTTAGGAAACAAAATATTACTTCCGGTCGTTGATGTCACGTGACTTCCGGTTTACGGGCCATGAGCTGCAGTCTATGATGGATGGCTCGCCTGTTTGCGGCCAGACTGCAGCTTTTAATTATCTTTCTGTGTGAACAGCACCATCTTGTGTCGGTGTTGGGTAACTGCAGACACAGCACTCCCACACTACGTAGTCCCTCAGCCGATCTGGGATCTGGTTGGAGTCAGAGAAAACACGTAGCCAGCTTCGCGACGTGTGTGAACGGAGTGATATTGACGTTTGGATGTTGAGTAGATGTGCTGTTGAAGACTGATCAGCAGGAGACAGTTAAACTTTGGATGGAGTGTATTTTTTCATCAGTGCAAACAGAGCACAGAGGCACTGAGGGGGATCGGAATTTACCGGTGACAAGTCTGAGAGGGAAAAAAAGGAAAAGAGGAGCCACTCGGTACATGGAGTTTTAAAAAAAAAAAGCCTCTTTCACTTTGATCGAAATAACAACCAAGATTTTACAGACTTGAGTCGATTAAAGTATTTCCAGAAAGAGACAAAAGCAGCTTCTCCCAGTGGAGCTTTAACTTTGAAGAAACAGCTCCAACTATGGCGAAAAAGTATGATTTCCTTTACAAACTGTTACTCATCGGGGACAGCGGAGTGGGCAAGACATGTCTGATCATTCGTTTCGCCGAGGACAATTTCAACTCCACGTACATTTCCACCATCGGTACGTTGCATTTCTGCACCGGCTTATGACTGGCCTCTTAAAAGTTGAGTCAGATCAATGTTTGCTATATGCTGACATTTCACTCTCTCTCTTTCTATTTGATGCTGTCCAAACTGGTTTCCAGACTGCTTTCATGTCTCAACTAGTCTCATTTCTTGTTTCTTTTTTCATTCTGTCTCTTATCTTATTCTCTGTTTCCCTCCTGCTGGATGTTTTCCTCTTGTTGAATGTGTGTGCTGTCTCTTTCCTGACCCTCTCCCCATCTCTCCCTCAGATCTCATTCCTCTCACTTGGCCCTCACAGGGTCCACCCACCCTCATTCCTATCTGTTTTACCATCTAGACGTTCCCAGCAGAATGGTTGGCTTTCTGGCATGCAGTCTTTTTTTCTCACAGGATAACACCCCTCTTCTGCTCCTCGCTGTCTGTCTGTCTGTCCAGCAGGGCTCACATTAGTCATAGTTAGTGTGTCCCACAGGGATGTTGGTCTGTGGATGGGAGTGCACTGAGGTGTCAAAATCACCATGAATTAGTCTCCACCCATGTGACCTATATATGCTGTAGTGTGTGTGTGTGTGTGTGTGTGTGTGTGTGTGTGTGTGTGCTTGGGTGGGTGTGTTTCTAATTCATCTCTGAGGTATTTAACTCATTCTCTGTCCATCCGCCCTCCTCTCTTCTCTCCAAAGGCATCGACTTTAAAGTAAAAACCATTGACGTGGAGGGAAAGAAAGTGAAACTACAAGTCTGGTAAGAGATGACAGTTGGTAACTTGTCTGGAAATGTTCTGTTTTTCTCTGGATCATTTTCCTGAGAGGAAAGAGGAACCTCTCTCCAGGTCTCTAGATCAGGACTTTATGGCAGGATTTATTGTCCATCACACATGCCCACCACTGAGAATCACTTCATGTCACACAACCATGTTGTACTTGCACATGTTTCTTATTTGTGCACTTCGTGCAGGGACACAGCAGGGCAGGAGAGGTTCAAGACCATAACGACAGCCTACTACAGAGGAGCCATGGTGAGCACAGGACGCCTGCAGAACAAGCAGACTTGATAATCACTGTCCTGTCCCTTTGTCCTCACTCTGTACCTTTGGCTGACTCCTCAAACCCTCTCTTTGTGTCAGGGTATCATCCTGGTGTACGACATCACAGACGAGAAGTCCTTCGAAAACATCCAGAACTGGATGAAGAGCATCAAAGAAGTGAGACTGTTTCCACTCTGCTGTGACAAACATAACCAGGAAATACTGTAAAAAATAATAGTGCTTAGTCAGTTGGATACATATTAGTCATTAGTGTGGGATGGGCTGTTTTCCTCTCTGCAGCAGCCAAGCAGGTCATTGCACAATTGGTGATTTTAAAGGGTCACTTCCCCTAATTCACAAATTCACACCATATTTCTGTTTTTATCCTTAGTTGTCACTGGACCTTCTTTCACTGAACTGGGAAAGTAAACTATGTATGCTATGGTAGCATACATAGTTTACCTTCCCAGAGCTCAGCGTGATGTCTTCACATGTCTTGATTCGTTCAAGTAGGAGTCTGAACCTGATTATATTTAGTTTTCCATGATATTAACAGTAAAAATGCAGTATAAATACCCACATTAGAGAAGCTGGAACCAGTTTTGCAGATTGCAGGTTACTAGTAATCCAAAAACTAATAATTATTATCATGAACAACTGAGACTGTTTCTTTTAAAAATATTTTTGTTCAGCATCATTTTATTTCCGAGGCTGCTGCATAAATTTCAAGGGAGATTTCTCTTCACTGAGAAGGGATTAAATAATGCCTGTCAATCATACTATTTTCATTTTATCCTTTTTAAGTTTTTTAATCAAAAGGACAGGGGAGCAGTGACATGAAACGAGGAGAGCGATGTTTTGGGACCATATTATATGTTATGGGTCTTAATTTATTAATCATGTTTTGATCAAGTAAAATAAATTCATCCTTAGAACTGAAAGTACTTGTGACCATGAGAGGTCATCAGGGAGATTCAGCTCGTTTGGCTGCAGTCTTTCACTCTCTTATTACGTTCAGATTATCATTACTCTAAATTCACTTAGGTAGTTATGTAAAATAGTTGCTACCTCCTGTGACTGTGGCTGTCAGTTTACATGTGTGTAGGCAGGTGACGGCTTTGGTCAAAATAGCAGACTGTCTACTTGTTTAAATGCAAATTTGGGGAGGATGATGCAGCATTTTGTTCTTATGGGCTGTACTCCAGTCTGGGATCACATCCATGGCTCTCTGGGGGTAACAGCATAGCAGGGACCTCCTGGACCCACTGGTTTCCAGTGAATTAGTACCCGCCTGAGGACTAGGACACAGACTCATATAGTCAGCTGTAGGACAATTATCTGCAGTCTGAAACAAAACATGCAAATGTGCCATCCCAGATCTTTGTAAAATGGTGCATAATTTAATTTAAGGAATTCTTTTCTTTATAGAGACACTTGTCCTGCTGTAGTGCTGAAGTGCAGTTCATTCTTTGTGTCAAGATTTCTTTCCTCCACTTTGACTCTTCTTCTTAAATGCCGTCCACTAAGCAAACTTTCTTGTTGACAAGAACTCAACCAATCAATTAACTGCATCCCCTCTTTCCCAGAATGCATCAGCCGGGGTCAGTCGAATGTTACTAGGCAATAAGTGCGACATTGAAGCGAAGCGGAAAGTTTCCAGGGAGACAGGAGAAAAGGTGAGAAGAGATGAGATGACCCTGACAGCAATGTAATATTCCCTGTCTGGTGAGTGTCTGTTACCTGAGTGTGAAAGTCAAAATGATTCACTGTGAGAAAGAGATAATAGAAATGATGACCTTTTAAATATAATGAGGCAAGTGATTGTTTGAGGAAGGGATTAAGTGCATCACACAGCATTTACTTTAGATAAGAAGCAGGAAGTGATTATTAGCCACATCCGGACTCACTGTAATCTGCTCTGTGACTTCTGTTGACAGTTGGCTAAAGATCACGGCATCAGGTTCTTTGAGACCAGTGCAAAGTCCAGCATTAACGTGGAGGAGGTAAGCTGGAATATAACCACTGACTTACACAACAGTGTCTTCAAACTTTAGCTCATGAGCATGTTTTGTTATGATGTATTAAATGCTGCAGACTTTTCACTCTTTTTACCTTTTCTATGTTTCCTTCAGTCTTTTCTGTCTTTGGCACGTGACATACTACAGAAATCCAACAAGAAACCAGTAAGTTATGTAGAAAAACATCAAACTTAAGTATTTCTTCATCCCTGAGTGTAAGACTCTGCGTTACACTAGATATGTTTGTAATTCCCTCTCTTTCTCTGTATTTCCTTGTGTGACAGGGTGTCACAGGCCGAGAGGTGAAAATCACGAGCAGCACAGAGAAAAAATCCTCCAAATGTGTTCTTCTCTAGATGTGACACTGAACAGCTCATGTAAGAAAGTGCCATACAATTTTGAGAGAACATCAGTATTACTGGGAAGAAAAACACTGCAGCAGGTTTTCTGTCTCCATCTGGTGGGCTCAAATATCAACTGTGCTTCCATTTTTTTACACCAAAAGTAGTTTTGTCCCCCCCCCCCAAAAAAAATTCCCCCCTCTGAGCTGAACATCTATTGAGTTGACAGTGCCTGTATTTCCCACTGAACATATCTCCTGTCAAAGTGTTATTATCACAGTGTTTCACCAAGCAGTTCCCACTATGTTTAGTTAGGCTCTATTTCCACCTCGTATTTCTCTGTCTTATCACATTATCATCTACTACAGCACCTTTAACTGTCCTTAAAGAGCGTATCATTTGTTTTTTATGTGTGAGAACATATTCGAGGTTTTTAGAGGACGAGTTTGTTAGAAAGTGTTTTGATTCTCAGGCGCCTGGTTGGCATCTCACAGATTATGTTTGATGGTTTAAATACTGGATGGACTTGGTAAGCTGATTAATCAAGAGGTCATAAAATATCTTTGGTTAATAATGCACTCTCACTTTTTGTCAGTTCACCATTTGAAATTCAATTATTAGGCATCCCATTCCTGCAGTGTCATGTCAGAGAGAGGGGAAGCATTTTGTTTCTCCACATTTAGTGAGCCATAAATAAATTCTAGAGATTTAATAGGTTGATTAAATGTCAACAACATGGAATTTTATTGTTTGAGAATCGCTGAACCATAATCATGTACAGTATTTTTATTCATTCAACAGAATCTACAGTAACAGATGCCATTTAACGTTCAAGCATGGACCATTTTTATGTCCTAAACATGCTCTAGTCTTCATGTTAATGAATTAAAGGAGTTGAGGGATACTTAGAGTTGAAAGTGAAACAAACTCTGGAGGTAAACAAGCTTTGTTTTAACAGATGAATGGACTGAGAATGTGGATGAAGGGAAGAGAGATTAGTGCAATATGAGAAGATGAGTGGAGGGTGAGAGAATGATAGAGAAAGCAAGTGGATGGACAGGATGTGAGGGAAGCAGCAGCACTTTGAATTGATTCCGTGGGTTTCGTGCCTTTTATCTGAAGTGCCTGGTTAATCTTTCACTAAACACGACCACACATTAACTACATCTGACGAGGCGCTTTCTCCGTTTTGACAGTTCCAGAGAATTCAAAATGACTGATTGATTAAAGGTGCTCGTCTGATCCGGACTGACTACTGTATTTCCTGTATCTGCTTTTTATGCATTTCTGTCACATTCAGTGTCCTTTTAGAGCTGTCACAAGACTTTGTATGTAGTTTACAGACCTGTCACTTGATGAATAAAGATGCTAAACAATAAACATAATGTGTGGTAGTTTGAAACTGTATGTTGAAATTTCAACAGCCCAAATGAATGAATTTATGTATGTAGCAATACATATGTGACAAATAAAGTTAATTATATTATTAATTATTATCAATTCAGTTTGATTTTAGAAATGTACTCACATCAACTCACATATTCAGACACACAAACTACAGTTAAAGAGCAGACGGTGTGTCTCAAGAACACTGACACCGTTGACACTCAGTGCTGGTTAAAACTGTAGACTGTGTATCAATAAAACAGACAGATTAGACCAGGCAGCTGTGTGGGACACCCATCCTCACTAGGACCTCCGCTGCCTCATTTTTAACCTCTAGCCTCCCAGCACATCAGCTTTTCCCCATCGTTGCTGCAGCAGCCGGAGCCTGTCGCTAGGAAACCGCCCCTCCTTTCCAGCATCACCACCACGACGATGTGCGCGCGCTCTGCCGCATCTTCAAGTTGCCTGCGCATCCTGCGTGCCTTGTCATCACGCAGGGCAGGTTTTGGTTTGCAAACACGACCAAGTCGTTTCCCAGAGCTGCCGGAGCATCAGCGGGAGGGGTCACTGAAAAGAAAAGCCACTAGTAGACTAAAGATGCCGTGGACATAGGTAGGCTGTAGGCTGCAGGGTGCAGGCGATGGTGTTATGTTCGTGTGACGTCTGGTGGGAGGCAGTGAGGTAAAGGATACGCACAGATACACACACACATACACACACACACACACACACACACACGGGCTGAACGGGATGCCCGCGTGACTGCAGGGAGGAAAGAGGAGGAAGAGGAAGAGGGGGGTCTAGGTGCGTGTGAGAAACACCGCAAAAACCCCGAGGTGGAGCTGTCAAAGACATAAACCTGCGAGGAAACAGTAGGCTGGTTGCGGTTTCTGGTGCAGTTTGAAAATCGATGGAGGATGTTTATTTCCTGTTCACGTCGAGCTAATTAGCCTCTCTTCCCGAACGAACCGACGTGATCTTGGTGCTTTTGGTCTCCACGCCGCCTTCTCCCCTGTCCTCAGGATGGCAGGATGAGGACCTCGCAGCACAGGGTCGCTAAGAGGGCAGCGCACATGTTGGGATGTTGCTCCCGCTGATCGGACACACGGACTGACCGGCTGCTGTCATCTCTGCTGGAGGGGGGAGCAACCACGGACCAGCTTCTTTCACTGAGATGCTTTAAAAATCTGCGGCCTGCTCTGGTCTCCAGTTACCGCAATGCCACTGGCGAGAGGAGGGAGAGGTGGAAGGCAGAAGATGGAGAGGAGGAAACAGCAAAAAGCAAATTAGTATAGCAATGATGTACTGATGGCAAAATCTATAGCCCAATTTTGACTGTGTTGTAGTCAGAGGATGGTGTTGACTCTGAAGGTGACAGGGCTGTGAACTGCACGGGCTGAAAGAGACACTATATTTACTGTATTATCATGGCTGAAACATGAAAAGAGGTGAGCACGGTGCCTGTGAGTGTGTAGTGGCTGCTCAATTCTCAACTTTCTGCTGACAAAGTTCTTGGACTCACTGACTGGACTCCATCTATGGCACCTGCCAGCAGGGAGCTTGGTGCATAACTGTGACAGAGTGGAGCTCTGAAGCCAGCATATGTGTCTCTGCCTCTTCTGCTCACCTGCACTTCTACCCACACAACTTGACTTTGTGAACCCAGAGTAGGCCAAGTGTGAAACCTTCCCCAGCCTCTTCTACACACACACGCTGAATATCCCAACATGCCTTCCCCATCAGACTCCAGCAGCGTGGCTTCAGCTTCGGGGTCTCGAGGCTGGTCAGACAGCCGCAGAGGCATGTCGGGCCGGGGGCCCGGTGGGGCACGGCTACTCCTGTACCTGGGGCTGTGTCACCTGGGCCTGGGGGCCATGGTCCTGGCCTTCTCTTTCACCAGCATGGCCTTCACCTCCTCGGCCCGTGTGAGGCAGTCCTGTCCATTCTGGGCTGGCTTCTTTGTAAGTATAAATGTGACTGGAAACATATTGCATTGAGAATAAAAATGCAAAGATCCTGAAGACTGTGGTGTCTGTTTGCAGGTGGTGGCATCAGGGATAGTTGGAATAATCTCATGGAGGAGACCTCTGACACTGGTGGTATGTATGTTCAACTCTGTTAGCTATAGGTGTAAAAACCATGTGCCATGGAGAGATGCTGGATCAGCCAACAGTGTTAAGAAGACACCAGAACCACAAAGTTCAAGTGTGTCAAGCAGGTTATGTTCATAGTAGGGCCGAACAGGGCCTTCACCATAGCCATCCCCACCCTCTGGAACTCTCTCCCACAACACATTTGTGCTTCTGATTCACTACATTCAAAATCAGTTAAAAAACATATCTCTTTAAGCAAACATTTAACCTCATTCACAAACATTCCACCTGTTTCTTCTGCCTTACAGTATATGTTTTTCTTTGTACAGCATCTTTGAGTATTAATGAAAAGCGATATATAAAAAATATGTATTATTATTATAATTATTATTATTATTATTAATAATAATAATAGGGTTATACACAGTAAAACTTAAAATTTAATTCCATCCATAAATCTGTATTGAGATTCAAAGTTTAGTCTTGACTTAGGAAGCAGATGTAAAACGAAAAAAAGAAAAACCTTTAAAGTTGATTCTACATTTTAAGGGACCCAGTTGTTTTTAAATGTTTGTATATCTTTATATAAAAACGATGCTATTCTGAGGGTTCTCACTGAAGTTACCTGGTGTATTCTTTGGGTGGAAAAATAAAACTTCACACTCTCTACCCAAGTGTTGACTCCCTGCTCCAAGTCAAAACATGGCTCCATGTTCCCCCACAGGTGTCACTGTTTATGCTGCTGTCTGCAGTGTGCGTGATCCTCAGTCTGGCCGGCTCGATGCTCTCCTGTCAGAACGCACAGATGGTCAAGTCCATGCTCACCTGCCAGGTACACACAACATTATGCTGCCTCAAGCTGAAATGTCCTAGATGCATCATGGAACGTGTCAGGAATAATTGTGAATATATTTTTTTGGTGTGCAGTTGAGAGCTCACAGCAGTCCTCTGTCTATGGGAATGTGTGTAGGTGGAGAATGGTCTGTGTGTGTGTTGCGCGCCCACTCACTCCTGCTCCATCACAGAGGAGGAGACCCTGGTCCTCTACTTGAACACTGACTGTCACTCAGTCAGACATCAGCTGAAGGTGGGTAAGATGTATGTCTCCATACTGGAGTAGCTTCGAGTTTTCCAAACCTGTCTTAAAATAATAATGAGGTGCCAAAATTAACAATCATTCCTCATATTCGTACCGGCCATTAAAAGATCCCTCATGCACAATGTAATTATTGTTTTGTGTTCAACAGTCTGACACGAGCATGAGGTTTCAGCAAAATGTGACACAAATCAAACAACTATGTTCCAAAGTTACAGTGGTTTAACTACATAATTCAATCCTTTTGTCAGCAGGGAAACATTTGTCCAGGTAAAAATGAATCCTGACAGACTTGAAAAACTGTGAACCTACAGTATCTTATAAAGACAACATATTCCCACCAATAAATTCCTTAATGTTGTCAGATTCTGATATTCTGATTTGCTGTACAGGATCTTTTGTTCAGTGCTTGCGGTCTCAGCATTCTCTCCACCATCATCTGCACTCTGTCCACTGTGACCTGCAGTATCCACATATTCTCCTTGGACCTTGTGCACCTGGTGAGTACAGACACAGCACATTTTACATTTACCAGACTGCCTTTGTTTTTACTCAGCAATAAACTACACAGCTGCATGTCTGAGATCAGACTTTGTGGAGAAGTAGCCCATTACATCAATCTGTTGTATGGTCTTTATGTGGATGTGTTTCCCACCTTCCCTGCATAGCTGGCCCCACATCGCTCTCGTTCAGTCAACCCAGAATGCACCACACCTCAGGACGCCTTCCTGACCAATATCATGGACTTTGAGGAGTTTGTCCCACCCATCCCTCCGCCCCCCTACTACCCACCTGAGTACACCTGCAGCTCTGAAACAGATGCCCAGAGGTACCAGACTTACTGTCATACATCACTTGTGTGCATAGTGTTCAAGAAAATGATCCTGTCATTTTTGTTTTAATGTCCAGCATCACCTATAACGGCTCCATGGAGAGCCCGATTCCTCTCTACCCCACCGATTGCCCCCCTCCTTATGAAGCTGTGATGGGACAAAGAGCTGCAAGCCAGGTGATTATATGTGTGTGTGTGTGTGTGTGTGTGTGTGTGTGGGCGTGTTTTGCCGAACATATGGGGACATAAGTCTGATAACACACTCGCATTGTGGGGACTCATGCTGACAATGTGGGGACTCACCGTACTTATGGGGACAAAGTGCAGGTCCCCATAATGTAAACTGTTAGATTTCAGGCTGAAGACTTGGAGAACATTTAATGTTACTGTAAGGTTAGACTTTGGTTAGGGTTAGGATTAGGATTACATGGGTAGTGGATATGGTTAGGGTCAAGGGAAGTGTCTAGGAAATGAATGCAAGTCAATGTAAAGTCCCCACAATACACAAATACACAGCTGTGTGCATTTGAGTGTGTTACGTGTGATATCCTCTGCTGATTCTTGACTATTCTGAATGTCAAGGCAACAGTGTTTGACCCCCACGGCACAGAGCTGTCTGGAGAAAGAGGAACTTCTACTGCCTTCAGTGGAGAAGGTGAGAAGATGTTGAGTTTTAAAATGTAAAATCAGTTATGATGAAAGGAAATTTGGGGATTTGGAGATGATTTAGGCATTGTATCAGAATCAAGGTGTGTACATCCTTAAATTAGATCTGTATTTCAAATGTAATACTGAAAATCTTGAATAAAATGTGCCATTAATTCAAGTTACAGTATTTTAAGGAGGCATACATGCTGTGAGTTAAACGAAAACCAAAATGCGTCCACTCATAATACATTTTTTATCAGTGTCCATGGACAGTGGATCTCTGTTGATGTCAGAGATTGTGGACATCCCTGATGACTCGTCTCCCTCTGAGGACTCCTGTCTGATGGAGGTCGGGCTGAGGACCCAGGGGGAGAGGGGCAGCAGGAACGCTGGTGAGGGAGGAGACGGAGGAGACGGTGGGGAGTACATCAGCTTTCGTGGTCCCCCGTCTCAGACTCCAGAGAGTCCTCTGGCAGGAGGACCAAGAGCCCGGCGCTTCCTCAGAGGAGAGAGGTCCAACTCCTGCTCCTCACCCAGCACAGCAACCTCCACATACAGGTGAGGACAAACACCTACAGACACTATTTCATAAAGTAAAGGTAAAGTAAAGGTGGTGTTATTTTGTGCTCTTCTGTTTTCTCCTGCAGGTCTCCGGTATTGCGTCGCCAGGCCATGCTAGCCAGTAGCTGTTCCCAGCTGGAGGCGATAGGCAAATCCACCTCTCCACACCGATCCTCCATCCCGGAGTTTCGAGTTTGCCCCTCCACTCTCTCTCGCCAAGGAGGGACTCCAACCTCCTCTGCTCCTCCATTTTCATCCTCCTCAGCTGAGCAGAGTGGTGCTCAGAATAATGGATCTGTCCCCCCAGGCCAGCTGCTACACCTTCGGCAAAGGGCTGGGAAGAGCGAGAGGGATGGAGAGGGTGTGAGAAGGAATAGTGCAGGGCTCCTAGGTCTGGTGAGGTCACACAGCGAGCCAGGCCTCGGCTCCTCGACTGATACAGGTAAGTCTCACTCAAAAGAAGCATATCTTCTACATTACTATTTAATTGTCCATAACATGCTCTTGTATCTCCTCTTCTCCAGTTGACTTTGGCTCTGGAGGCAGCAAAGTATCTATAAACACAGGTAAGAGACGTTAAAGATGTTCTGGTGGATCAGTGGTCTAAAGGCTTTGCTTTCCCCTCTCTCTTCCTTTCTGTCTCTTTTTGCACTCCAATGTCCAATTAAAGGCGAAAAAGCCCTAAAGAAAACACTTCTAAGTTGTTTAGATGAGTTACAGTTCAACCTGATGGTCATCATTTATAGAAATCCTCTAGCAAAATTAGCAAAGACAGTAACACTGAAGGAGGCATGTAAATCTGTCCCAATGTGCATGTGAGTTATGAATCTTCCACAACATCTTAATTAGTAGTGACTTGATTACAGATTGAAAAATTAGATTCTGTTAGGGAAACAATAATGGGACTCATTAGTTTCATTAGTGCCTGATTTCTGAATGTTGTGCTTCTTGTCCCATCAAAAGATCCGCACTGGTTGCTCTGCTTCTCTGTACAAGAAGATCCTGCATTTTGAGAGTTTAAATAGCCTAATTTGTACTTTATGGTAGATTTACAATATTGTCTGTCATATTTCAGAACAAAATCATGTGTGCTCTGAGCTCTTGCATACAACTTATTCAGTCCCTCGTTTTCTTTATTATGTTGTTATGGAAGTTAGGTTTAGCATTGTAGCTGTTTTTATTTATAATCAGGCCTGGTTGGTTTTTATTTTGATCTTTGCCCTCCCTGAAGATAATGTTTTTCATGTGAAAATGTGCAAACTGAGATTTTCCATCCAGTTTCATGTTACTCCCATCTCCCTATCGTTCTCTTGTTTTCTCACAGGTCCATCCTCTGAGGCATGTCTGCTGCCGCGCACCTCTTTGCCTCCTGCTGCAGCTCTGCCAAGAAAAGACAGCATGAAATCAGCAGCCGGAGGGGTGCAGGTTCCCTCCAAACCTCCCCCCACCTCACCTCTGCGTTTACCTAAAGACTGCCACCGTTCCCTGGGAGACCTTAAGGTCAGTCTGCCAATAGTTGATACGGAAGCAACAAACCCCTAAAAGCACAATAGTTACCCTCCTCCTTCACTGATCGTCTTGCTTTTCCTTCAGGTGACTCGGGGTCTGGTGGCTCGCTTCTTGCAGCGCTCCAAACGCAACATATTGCCCTCCTCAGAGCATGCTGGGAGCACAGGGCAGGGGCCTAAGAGGAGGAATGCAGTTGAGGGCACTGCCACCAGTCACCTGCCCTTTGAACAAGTATGACACCAGTTTTGATAAAACTCGACTCCATCACTGTAATTCTGCCACCTGCTCTTTGTCTAAATGTTTGCTTTTAACTCTCCAGGTGTTGCTGACCCCTTGGAACACCAGCCGAGGACACCCCAACCATCACCCTCATCACCCTCATCGCCGCGGACACCACCATTCCCATAGTGACAGTCGACACAACCGGCACCACGGTGCTCTGGCGCCAGAGGGGATCCACCTACGCAGCTGTGGAGATTTAAGCTCCTCGTCCTCAGCATCACTCCGTCGATTAGTGACGCCTCATCCACCGCATGGGTCATCAGGAGCTCTCTACTCAGAGTCTGCACTGTGAGGGGGGTGAAGGAAGAAAATATGAGCTGACAGTGTTGTGAGGAGATGAGGTAGGCTGATGAAAACAGAGTCTGAGGCAGATTAAGGGAGGTGACTTGTACTGAATATACAAAAGTCTTCCCTCCTTTTCCTCTGAAGCGAACTGTACAAACGGCCTTATTCAGTGGTGCTCTTTATCACTCTGAACATCAGCCCAGAGCTCACACTATTTCACTGTTCAACATCAGCGAAATGGTCACTCAATGCTTATTTCGGGGCAGTGTGTTCCCCGCGCTACAACCTAACAGAAGCATCTTTTCTGCTGTATTCTCCACTCCCTCCCTCAGTGCTGATCTGGAGACATATTTCCTCAAGACTGGAGAACTCAACTAGCATTCATGCTACATCAAATCCTTACTCACATGTACATTCCGTCTATTACATAATTATGGGTTGCAATATGTTCCTGGCCCATTTGTACATTGCCATTCATCCACAGGATCGCTCAGGTGAAGTGATGATGGAAACCCTGATCTTCCACTGATTAAAAAAAGCATCTCAATAAGCATATAGTTAGGTGATTACAATGTATACAGAGGCTGAGGTTGCACATGATGAGTGCTCTCACATGGAAAACCCTTATCTGAGTTGCTCATTTTGTCTCACCTCATTTTGCAATTCAGATTCCCACTTCCTCCTCGTTTTTCCACCTCCACACTGGCCTTGAAAAGGCAGCCAGCATTTTTAACACTGACGTGAATGCACGCCACAGACACATGCTAAGCATTTGAAATGTATTCTCTGTAGGTGGCCCCTGGACATGGTGGTTTGATTTGCGTATGTGCATGTTTTGCTACTGCCTCCCGAATACAGCAGGAACCTTGTGTGTTCAACCCTGACCGTCTGTGTAACTACATAACATGTCCTCAGAATGTCTTTATCTGCATGTTTTGACAATGCTTCTTACTTTGTTTCCTCTTGCACCCAAGACCTATGATAGTAGCCATTTGAAATGTGTTTGTGTCACTTGATAGCTGAAGGGGAAGGTCAGAGTCAAAGATGTGCAGTACTTCCAAAGTTTTCTGCCAGATGGCTCCAGATATGCCTCTGCATCCTAATTTGATTTTGATAGATTTTGAAAATGTTTCAAGTGCACAGGCATGACACCAGCCAGATCCTGTAAGATAAGAGGTGTAAATTGCACTGTGACTCTGATGTCATGAAGAGTCTCTTGCAATAAATGTACAGACAAAAATTGTTATGAGGTCAGGCTTCACACTACGGTTCTCTATGGACTTGTAGGGGTTGTGGGACAGAAATGAAAGCCT
The DNA here is from genome assembly GCA_029721515.1 of Synanceia verrucosa. NCBI lineage: Eukaryota > Metazoa > Chordata > Actinopteri > Perciformes > Synanceiidae > Synanceia > Synanceia verrucosa. Next base: position 15,899,805 of record CM056557.1, on the reverse strand, counting down.
TGGGCTGCTGACAGTGAACATATGATGGGTCTGGCAGTTCTGCATAGTGGATTTTGAAGTATATCAATATGTGTGTCAGATTGAAGGTTTTTTTTGGAAAGTATTTTTGGTGTGCTCACGAAGTGTTGATATTGATTCCATATCAGTAAAGGCACATTTTGGATACACTCATATGTATGTAGCTAATTTTAAATTTCCACGCATACACCTAGCCTGCACACAGACACAGGCACACCCATTCCTTCCCATATTAAGGTACTGAACTGTATTTCTACCTCCTGCCTTGCGTAAAACATTCATTATTTGAAGAAATGTATATCTGTATGGCAGGCTTAACAAAATATGGCCTTGAAACGTGAGTAATAAATGTATCTAAATATGACACCTATTCCAAATTTTAAATGCAGTGTCAATCATAAAAAGCAATGCAAGTTATGTATTTATGTAAAATAAATAAATAAAATAAATTATAGACATAAAAAAAACAATGCTGTTTTTTGTATATATGTATGACGTCCCATACAACACTGTAGATTTTTGTTATTTTTTTAATCTCTGCTTTATTGTTTTTAGTGAAACTGTATCTGTAATTATAATGTTTAACCGCCCCCACTCCACCTTAACCCCGCCTCTGCTCATATCCCATTGGTCAGCCAGCAGGCAAGCCCATCCTGGTTCGATGGCACAAGCCAATCAAAACGGCCTATGTCAAATGGAGCCTTTCAAAGCCACGCCCATATGCACCACTCGCAGTGGATGCTGGGGATTTAAGTCCTGCTGCTCCATGTTTAAACGGTCAGCAGCTACGCAGTGAACTACAATCTAGACATCCTGGTTGGAAGAGACGTTCACTGACTTCAGTTTGATAGAAAGGCTGAGGAAAACAGGATCAATAATTTTGACGTTTTATACGAAACTGTTTGCAACAAGAGGACATTGTCATTATGGTATGTAAAGGCATGTGTGTGAAAAACATTTTTCTGATTCGGGTTGATAACCGTCACATGCAGGATAAGGGAATTAGCGTTAGCTCCTAACTGACTTGACCTAACCTTTAATCCATGCTCTTGTGTTCTGTATGTAGTAGACTACAACACCATGGATGGAGATGACTAACTTGGTAGTTATCAACCGGAACAAGTTTTGTGTGTTTTCACTAGCTATTACCACTAGCTGTATAACTAACGTTAGCTAGCACGACACGTTTGAGCCCCGCTCGTTCACGGTTAGTGGGGACATAAGGACGGTTGGAGATGACACTGTTGCGTTTTTTCACTAACGCCCCAAAATTAATGCGGACCTTGTGGTGCAACGTCGCCACGATTGAAATTAAAACCGCATCGCTGCTGTGCACCTCGTCTTTCCAGGGAGACCACATTTGTAATGGGACTCACAACAACAAGAAGAAGGCGCTACTGTCGGATCCTCAGCTGTTCGATGCTCAGTTTGAGGAGCTGGTTACGGAGCTTTCAGAGAGGGACTTCACCGACCCGGCTCTGGGTGACGCTCTGGCCAGGTTAAGACAGGTATGTCTGCTGTCTTGTCTTTTACTGAGCTTGTTTTGATTCTTGCTGAGAGCGTCTTTTTGCTCTTAGGTTTTGGTGTACAATTCCCCAGGAGGCAAGAGGAACAGAGGCCTCTCTGTGATCGCATCCCTGAGGGAGCTTCTCCCACCCAGCCAGCTCACCCAGGACACAGTGCAGCGGGCTCTGTTGATTGGCTGGTGCATTGAGCTGGTGAGGACAAGTTTGTCACATTTTTTTCACACTGTCAGGAATCCCATTAAAATGAAAGGCTTAAAAGTAGTGGTGCTTAACCATTCATATGAGTAATTATTCATAGTCAGGTCTCCACCAAGTTGAAGTCAAAGGTGATGTGAATAGAGCAGAGGCATAGTGGTTTATTACCAGCTGCAGTCATGCAGTCAAAATGTGGTTCTGGAGATACAACCATCAGACCCAAGCTCCACAAGCTTCACAAGATGAAGATCAGACTTTATGAAATTAGGGGATTTTTTTTCATGTGCTGCCCCCTAAAGTCACTATAACTTCACCTCACAAGACTCACAGACTCAGACTGACTGCTGTAATGACAAGGTGTAACTACTGCGCCTCTGTTGCTTGCAGCTTCAGGCATTTTTTCTGGTGGCAGATGATATGATGGATGGCTCTGTGACTCGGAGAGGTCAGCCCTGTTGGTACAAGAAGGTGAGACTTTCACATATTCCAGAAAAAGAGAGACTGTTTTTATTGCTGTTATTTGATCATTTATTTTCCACTAATAATTTGCTCAGGAAGGTGTTTTTTTTTTAAAGAATGGAATAGGTCTGGATGCCATCAATGATTCATTTCTCTTGGAAGCATCAATCTACAGACTGCTTCGCAGACACTGCAGAGACCAGCCCTACTACGTTCACCTACTGGAGCTATTTACAGAGGTACTGGTACCAGGCACATTAACACAGGACTGATGATTATGATGGTTACAGCACATCTGTTTGTTTCAGACATCTTTCCAGACCGAGCTTGGCCAAGCCCTGGACCTCATGACGGCTCCCCCTGGTCAGATTGACCTCAACAGATTCACCATGGAGAGGTAGTGAAGAGAAATCTGTCAGTTTGCAGTGAACAGTGTTTACCATAACAAATAGGTGTAATTATTTCACTCCCTTTATTTCAGGTATAAAGCTATTGTAAAATACAAGACTGCCTTTTACTCGTTTTACCTCCCAGTGGCAGCTGCAATGTACATGGTGAGTTTGTTTATATTGTACGCACATGACAGAAAAAGAGTAACATGATGTCATACTCATAAATACTCTACCTTACATTTTTAGGCAGGAATTGAGAGTGAAGAGGAACACAATAACGCCAAACACATCTTGCTTGAGATGGGAGAGTTTTTTCAAATACAGGTAATGACTTTTACACGTCACCGCGAGTCACACATGATGTAGACTCGACAGACTTTAGAACCACCTGGTGTGCATCATTCACAGGATGACTACTTAGACTGTTATGGAGACCCTGCTGTGACAGGAAAGATTGGCACGGACATCCAGGATAACAAATGCAGCTGGCTGGTGGTGACAGCTCTGGGAATCATGACTACTGAGCAGAGAGCAGAGCTGGAGGTAGGTCTTCACATAACAACCCTTTCTGTTTGAACACTTAGAAACATACTGTATAGACTGTTATTATTAGGCTATGTGCAGAGTTGTATGCAGGGATTTGGTCGTTTAGTGGTCAAAGGTCATTGTGACCCCATAAAACCCATTTTCTGCCACAGACTCAACAATTCATGTACTGATAATGACCATTTTATACAAATGTATGAAAGGGTAGAATAATGAATGAAGACATTTTGGACAGACATGGATATAAAATGCAGCTTGACTGGTTGGTGGAGGGACACGACCACCAGGTGGTATTTCTCGTTTATACCACTGTAAGAAATGTGTAATTTCACATGGTAGAGTAGCACAGGTGGTGTTTAACAGAAAGAAATGCAAAAACATATGTCATTTTGACAGGTATTTTGTACTTTGTTCAAAGTCTGTATTCAGCTAAAATGTCATTCAACAACTGTAGCAAATGCTTTGCAGCAATATAAACTGTATTTACTATAGTCATTAAAGAGAAGTGATTTTATGGTTCAGACCCCTCCTTTTCTTTTTTTGAAGTTGCTCATACATTAGCAAAACTTCATCTTCATCTGCTCCTCAGGCATATTATGGGCGCCATGATGACGCATGTGAGGAAAAGGTCAAAGCACTGTACGACACCTTGCAAATGCCAACACTGTACCACAAATATGAGGAGGAGAGCTACCAGCGGCTACAGAAACTCATTGCTTGTCATGCTCAAAACCTTCCTCACTCAGTCTTCCTCAACTTCGCCAAGAAAATCTACAAGAGGAACAAGTGAGAGGGAGTGGTGGTCATGAACAGTGTCTGGACATCAACCTGGTTCCCTTTTGACTTTAATTACAATACACAGATCTTCTCCCCTTTTTTAACAGAGGGTTTATCAGGGATGAGGCTGTCTCCCAACAACATGACCTGAACAGTGCTTAGAAATCAGACATCCTGCCTCTTTTAGTCCATAGTACCTATTTTTGAACCCAATAGAAAATGCACAGTGTTTCTCCACTGAAGAACCCCACAGATGGAATTAAGACACTGAAATGAATCCCACATAGTCAAGCTTTCACATTGGTCTTCCCTGAGGAGTGTATAAAAGAAGAAGATACAAACTGAAACCAGAGTAGTTTTAATTTGAAGGAATTGATTTGTTAATTAGGGACTAAAAGCACTTACAGTAAGCGGTGGCAGATGTATCCTGATAGAGGATCAAACCCCATAATCTTTATAATTCCAAATATTTTTATATTGCTGCTTTAAAGGCTGTACTATCCTGAATGTTGTTGCTTTTAATAAATAATGTGTAAGTAATACTTTTCTTCTTTGTATTTCATGCTTTTGATGTTGGTTTGTGTGCTGCCTGTAGAGCAGAAACAACACTTAATATAGTGTAAAATATACAAATAGAATATACACAATGTTAATATTCAGCTTTTCAGTCATTTCTCAAGCAAAGTAAGAATGTCAGTGCTTTAGCTTTTCAAATAAGGTAAGATAATCCTTTATCAGTCCCATGAATGGGGGAATTTACATCATTCCAGAGAGCAAAGTGATTAGTGCAAAAATAAGTATTAGGCTGACATACATTAACATCAGTAAACAACGTATAAGAGTCTAAATAAGCAACAGACCAGGTGCAGTCATCATATTTACAATGTAAGTGAACACAATGGAATAAATGTTGAATGAAAATAGCAGAAGCATTCCACAGTGAATAGTGAAAGTGATATTGCACATTAATAGATAAGAAATATAAAGAAAAATATTGCACACGTAGATTGTGAGAGAGTTGCAGCACTCTCAATAGGAGTGTTATTGTCGTATTAGTATAACTTTTGCACGTGTCTATTCATTGCACATGTCTGTGTATTGATGGGTGTGTGTAGATTAACGGGAACTGAGTGTGTTGTAAAGTGTGACACAGTGTGAGGCTTTATTTGTCATAGTGATGGTAGATTGAATGATTGGCAAACTATAATGGGAATTTTAGTGGGCTATTTAGACATATTGAATATTATAAAAATAATTTTAGATTTTAGATTACTGGTTTATGAAGGATGACGCTGCCAGATGAATCCTTAGTTACAATATGAACACAAGTACAACAATAAGGTTTGAAGACAGACTAATTAAATAAATGAATAAATAAATAAACCGCAGATAGGATGATTTGAGAGGGACTCGGGGAAATGACAGCCCTCATTTCAAACTAATTATTTTGCTGGGACTGAAAGTGACTCAGATCATTGTAATGTGATGATCAGCAGAGGGAGGGGTGTGGTTTAGGTGGTGAGTGCTCGCGAGAAGACAGATGCTGAGGCTGAGACTCTCATCCACACGGACTGAGATGTGAGCGAGCTGGAGATGGAGACCTTCATCCATCTTTACCTCGATATGACCGTGAGTCCTCATTTATTACCTCTCTGTGTTTGTGTGTTTTTAAAATCTGTTCACTAATAAACCTGCAGATTCTGATCGGGGAAACAAATCCTCTCATCCCCTGCGAGGCTGCGAGGAAACGCGCAATTCCGCTATTAACAGTGATATTTATTGACATTTTTTTAGATTAAACATGTTATTAGTGTGGGTATTAATTGTAATCTAAATGTGATATGTAGGCTAATATTTGAGTTATAATAGGGGCGGATGGGCCTGTATATCAGGGCGATGCGGTTTGAGGTACCCCCTCCTCTTCCTCGTCCTCCTCCTCCTCCTCCCATCCTCCAGTCCTCCCTGTCTCCATCAGCTCTGTGGGATCAATACATGCCGGGGTAAATACTGAACACAGAACGGGTTAAATTACCTGATGCTATGCTGTTTTCGTCTCTTTTATTCCAAGGCTTGTGTTGGCCTTAGTGGTCATTCTGTCTTTTAAGCACTTAATTTTGATTCCTCAGTGATGTGAAGGGCACTGTGGAGGAATATAAGAGCCATAGCCTTCAGCAGATGGGCCTTAAAAAAGGCAGACTCTGGGCTGTTCAGTGCTGCTGCCTGATTATTTCATGCTCCAGTTAAATGTTCAGTCATTGCTCTGTGGTACCGTGTGTTTTTTACATTATCATAATAATATTCCTTTTGATCTGAACTGGTACAGATGCAGACAGCTTGACTACTGTAAACTCATGAATGTCAATACTCGGAGAGTGTTTGAATTTGAACAAGTCAGTGTTTCTAAAAACAAACTGTCACTCAACAGAAGGTGCAACTATCATTTTCATCATCAACTAACTAGCTGTTTTATCTTGTATTTAACCATCACAGTTTGTCAAGGTGACATTTTCATATAAATATTTGACCAACAGTCCAAATCTCAAAGATATTCAGTGAATACAGAGAGACAGTGAAAGACAGTGAATACAAGAGAACATTGATAGATGGAAGCAGTGAATATTTGGTATCAATCAGTTGCTGATAATTTCGAATTTGCTCCAGCTAGAATTATTTTCCTAAAGTGGTGCTTGATAACGTGTCTTTTTTTTTTTTACAGCTCTGTGTGTTAAGATGCTGTGTGTGTTTTCACATCGCTGCTGGAGCCTCCCAGGACCTGGGCTGTGATAATTAGAAATCCAAAAGCCCAAAAGCAATTGAGTTTTAATGAATAGTCCAGATGACAGATTTTAACTGTAAAGACTTAGCCTGGTATGAAAACATGTGTAGAGCAAGAAAATGGTCTTTGCAGAAACAACTTTTGCTCGTATTCGTTGTTCACTGTGTGTCTCTTTTGATGTTACAGGATCTTGGGAGTCAGGCCAAGATGTGACCGTCACGGCGCGTCATAGTTTGGATCTATCCTGCCTTTACAACACTTGTTTCTATAGCAACAGAAATATCAGATTATCCTAAAAAGCCCCATTCCCACAATGCAGTCCTCTAGCTGTTCCTCTCAGCCTTCAAAGCCACGGCGCTTTGACGTCAGCAGGCGGGCCAATACCGTAGCTGGACCAAAGACTCACGGCCCTGGTTTCCAGAGGGAGGATAAAAACATGAACACCATCACCACGTCGTCCCCGCGCCGGTCTACTAAAGGCCCCACTGTACCCACCAGGGCCAGGGCGGGGGTGCAGCCTCGAGCACCAGTGACCCAGTCCAGGTTTGGCTCACAAAAACAGGGATCCACCATTTCCAAATCAGCTAAGCCCAAACCCAAGAGTGCTCGCGTGTTGGCGGCAACTAAAATTGCACCAGCGGCCGCTCCGCCTCCACTTCCCTCTGTCCTCCCCCTTGACCCGAACTGTAATGAGCCGAGCCTCCCATGTCTGTGCTGCGATGGCCGTTCCCCTCAGGACAACAACAGTATGTTTAATCATAACCACAACAACAACAACACCATCTCTATCAGACAGCAACTAAAGCTACCGCCTCCTCCGGGCCCATTGCCTCAGAGGCAGGATGGGAAAGGGGCCAGTGAGCCTCCTCCTCCCTCCCAAGCACAGGCCCAGCTGGAGGCCTCCGCCCGGCCTGCTGCCAGTCTGGAAAATGAAGGCAAGAATGCAGATGCAAGCTCCGATCTGGACAACAAGAAAAATATTAAAGTGGAGGAAGAAGACGACGAAGAAGAGAGCAGTGGGGATGTTGATATTGACGATGATGAAGAGGAGGCTGACGATGATGATGACGACGACGACGATGATGACACGCTGGTTCCTTCATGTTGTGACTGCCCCCCCTCCCTCCTGGAGTTCTCACTCTCCTCCTCTACTTCCTCGTCCTCCACTTCCATCAGCTCCTGTTCTGATCTGGAGTCTGACTGTGCGGATCAATCCGCCTCCATCTGCTCTTCCCACGACCAAGATAATCTGTCCGTCGCTCTGTCCCCCAAAGACCACTATCTCCCTCAAGCCCCTGAATGCCAGCCTCCTGCTCGTTCACCCCCATCCCTTCCTCTGAGCCGCAATCCCTTCGTCTTAACGTCACATTCTCCGATCTCCCCTTGCTCCCCAGATGAGGGCTACCCCTCTGCCCTGGACTCCCCTTCTCCTGACTACTTAGGAGGCAAAGGTGATTCTGAGGTCACCAAACTAGGTTTGCTTGACTTTCTGGAATCAGTAGGGGAGTTTGGAAAAATGGAGCGCTTCAGCCAGGTGATCCAAGTGGCTCGCTGGGATCTGGAGGGAGAACAACATTGGGATGTTCTCAGGGATCGACTAGATCACCTGGATCGTTTGGAGAAGGTGAACAGAGAAGTGAAACTGGCGTACATCGCCAGACTCCATGAGAAGGGATTTGCTCTTGGAGATCTGGAAGAACAAGATCTCTCAGATGTCATGGATGAAATGGGCAACATCGACATTCCCTGGAAGTTGTATAAAAGCAGCAGAGGAACGATGGGAGACTCCCAGGAGTTTTCAGACGCAGGGGTTGACCTCACTGCTCCATCAGACAGCGAGGATCATCTCATTCCTGATTCCCTCACCCCTTCTCCCATGGAGCCTCCACCCAGACCCCCCAAACCTCCTGCACGTCACGCCAGCGTGAGCTCTGACCTCCACACCTACATCAACATCAGCAGGGAGACCACCTCCATGGCTGTTTCCACCTCTCCAACACTGTCTACGTTCTCCCTAAATTCATCATCCCCCACTTTCACCACATTTAGGTGTGAGAAACCCCTGCCTCCATCTCCGCCCTCCATTCCTCCTCTTCCCACCTCTAAACCGGTCCCTTACCTCACCCTTTATACCACCCCTTCTCCACCTCCATCACTCCCAACCCCAACTCCCCCCATCCCTCCCCCTCGGAAGCGCCACCTTGCCAGGAAGGAAGCACAGCGGCTCGCTGCTCTTCAAGCCCAACAGGAACTAACCCCCCTTTCTTTCCCTCCTCCTACCACACGTCCCCCACCTCTGCCTCCTCCACCAGTTATCTCCATCTCCTCCTCATCTCCCCCTGCCATACCACCTCCACCTGCTCTGCCTCCTCCCCCCTCCTTCCATGCACTGGATGTAGAGATTCGGAAACTACTGATGCTTGCTGGATTGACCCAAGCTGAGCTTCTGAAGCTCAGCCCAGAGCTTAGTGTTTGTGTCGGAGGGTTAGAGGATGAGGGCGATGGAGATCATGTTTCCTCGTCCAAGTCTGGGGAGACACATGAGTTTAGACCGACAGAGAGGGAGGAATGTGACACACAGTTGATGACTAAAGACGGATGGAGCAGCAGAGGCAAGCTGGATGGAGATCGAAGAGCAGATATAGCTGAAGAAGGGAAAAAGAAAGAGGAGTGCACACAAAGAACCACCTCGTTCACTGAGATGGCGAGAAGAAGGAAGAGGAGCAGCGGTGTGACCTCTGACCCTTACTACAGCACAGCTTTTAGCAATACACATGAAACTACAGCAAAGAATATGAGCTTTGAGTCTTTTCGGTATCCTGCTGAGACATTAGATTCACCTCCCCCTCCTCCTCCTCCTCGTCCCTTACCCCCAATCCCGCCATCTGTGCCACCCCACAAAGTCAGCACTCTCCTGGCTAACTCTGCGCAGCCTGAGCGTTTTGATTGGCTCATAGCGTTCACACCTGAGTGTGACGCCCCACCACAGCTTCCACCCCTGGCGACGAGAAAGTCTCATGTAGAAACTCAGAAGAAGCTCTCTTCATCAGGGTCGTCTGGAGGGTCACCTCCAAAGGTCACGACTTTTAAAGAGCTGCGTTACCGCAACAAGTGCGCCGCCCCACCGACAAAGGTGATCACTGACCCAGACCCGACGGTCATCACGCCAGATGCAGACATACTTTACAACCTGAGGTGGAGAAAAGAGATGGCAGGTGGCGACGGCAGTCAGTGGGAGTACACCTCTCAGGCTCAGGCCTTCTTCATGCAGCCACCTCCAGCCCTCACCTCAATGGCCGCTCTGAAGGAGATGCTCCAGAGAGCTGATGAGGAGGGTCGACAACCAGAGCTGTGCCCATCACAAAAGATGGGCTGCTCAGTCAGCGACAGCAGCCTGTGGACCATGGGCAGAGAGTGGGAGGGTGAAGAAATTAAGAGGGAGGAAAATGAAAAGGAAGAAGAGGAGGAGCAGGTGGAGGTGGAGGTGAGAGGGCGAGCTGATGGAGGAAGGACCTTTGAGTCAAGAACCACAGGTGAGTGTGAATTATCATGATGATGTTCATAATAACAAAGGCAGCTGAATCCTATGACTTTGGGGGAAGGAGCCTGCATGCATGCATTTTTGTCTGCGTGGGAGACAGACAATAAAACTCATGGAAGTAACTCTGTGTAATTTGAACGACACCACAAATCTGGGATGGGCAGATGATGGAGAGAAGGAGATGGAGAGAGGACAGACATGCACAAATATCATCCGTGGATAACACAATAGAAAGAAAAAGAAAACCAAGGGTTGACTCATTTATGGAAATGATGTATGTAGCGAGAGTGAAAAGATGGAGGATGAGCATGTGTCAGAGTGAGGCATGATGCGTGATATGATGGATAAATGATGAAAAGGGATAAACAGAAAGGGGGGTGAACAAAACAGAGGCAGCTGCAGAGCGAACAGCAGCAGCAGTGAGCTGGAGGGATGAGGGTGGTGAGGCCCGTGAAGGTAATATGAGGAGAAAGGGGAGGTTGGCAACTTTCCAGCCAGTCTTTCCTGTACTGGTTATCAAAGTGTGATGTCATCACTGCCTTATTCAATTATTCATCCACTCTTCAGGGTAATGTGAGCTCACCACCTTTCTCTCCCCTCTTTCTACCTTCAGCTTAAACTTTCTTTCTATCAGTGTGTCCTCATATTTATTTTTGTCTCTGCCTCTTTACTGGTTTTAAATCCCATTAACTTGGGGAGTCTATGTGCTTTACTCTTGCTGTCTCTCTGCCTCTCTTCGCCTTTGCTCCCTGGAGCGGCACAGATAACTGAGATCAGGTTACAGTGCTGCAGTGAGCTACATATAACACTAAATGTTAGATTGTCAGTAGGGTTTTTTATTTAAATTGCTCATATTTACCCAACAATTAACTGCTACATTTATGATTAAAACTAGACTGTATAATTACTTTGGTATTATTTCACCATCTTATTTTTCTGATAAGAAAAAGTGTTGAATTTCTCATCAGCTGCAGGAGTTTGTCCCATAAGGCCCTGCAACAAGCCAGAAATAGGTGTGTACACCTTTAAGAGACCGAGGGGTGGATCTAAGTACATGGACCAATTGCGGAGAGCTGGTGTCAGAAAAATAGGAAGTATCATATATTGGTTACAGTTCAAAGACAGCTCAAGTCTAACCCAGGTATGGTTGTTTTAGTTCATTATGTAGCCCATGTGTACTCTCACAGTCTGACAGGTGATTCAGTGTGATCTGAAAATGTAGCAGCCTCAATCTGGGAATGTCCACAGAGACAGACATGGTGATTAAGCAGGGACGGACAGAAGTCTGCTATCTGTTGACTGACTCAGCATGACACTGCTGTACTGCTGAGGAGGGGTGGTGGTGAGAGAAAACAAAAGATAGAGAGAGGAGAAAGACAGAAGGTGATCCAGAGGTGATGATGGCATGCACTGCAGTAAATTACAAAACACTGTGCCTACTTATACTTAACTTAATACTCTCTCCATGCCCTGAAGAAAACCCACAATGAGAAAAGATGGATCTTTGTGACTGATGGTGTCATTTTAATGATGGTGAATAAGTGGCTGATTGACAGACTGGAGTATCTTCTAGTGTGCTGCTGCTCAGCAGCGACTCATTTATGGGCACGGTATAATTTCCTGTTGTGTCAAACTCAAATAAAAGACTGCAGTTATTCTTAAATCAGCTCCATTGACTCTCATGCACTGTCAATGTGTAACTGTCAATCAACCGTTTGACTTGTTTAAATACTGCATGATGTTACATGATGACGATTTCTGCTGGAAGACACTCATGAATGTGCATCTTTGTCTCTCGACAGACACTAACATTTTCTGCACCTCTCTCTCCTTCCCATTTCTCTTTTTTAATCTTCCTTGTTTTTCCTCACCTATCCATCCCATTCTGTTGTTTCCATTGTTTGTCCATGGCTCTGCTTTGCTCCCTCATACCGCTTTGCTTGTGCGACTCCTGCGCTACAATTTTTGACCTTTTTCACCCTTTCCAATAAGCAGTTTCCTCCCCCCCACTGTCCCTCGCCCAGTCCTCACAACCCTACTTCCTCCACACTGCCCTTCCCTCCTATCAGCCAGGCTACTGTAGCTCCCAGCCCTCTGCAGATCCCAGACCCCACAGCCATGTAGGCAGGGAGTCCACAGACAAGCCCAGTAACCCACAGTGGGCCCCTGCTGCCAGCTCGGCTTCTTCCCACAGAGATGATTCCAGCTCTCTGGAAGATCCGGGTGTAGACTCTCCTTGTGATTATGGGGCTATCTTTGACACACACAGGGACTTTGATTCCATCTGTAATTTTGACTCTCTATACTACAGTGATTCAGACTCAAAGTCAAACACACCTGTTAGTGGCACCACGGAGGCTCCAGGTTGCACCACCCCATATAAGAACATAGATGTCATGATGACGTATTCAAACCCTGTCAGCACTTTGGATTCGCTCTATTCTGAAAAACACACACAGTCACACACAAACAAGGCCAGGACCTACAAAGAGCTTCCTCCTCTCCCTGCATACTACCTGTACCACCCGAAAAACTGCCCCCTGCACAGGGGCGCCCCTCCTCGCCTCTCCCCTATCGGAGCCCTCTCCCCTCCCCAGCGCTCCGGAGCGCCTCCTCCAGGTGCAGCAAGCTCCTGCCTCAGCTCCCCGCTTTTCCCCCGCTCTCACACCTTGCCTGCCCTCGCTGCTCCCCTCTACTATCCAAACCTCTACCCTCCTCTCCCGCCCACGGCGCCCCCCCTACCCCCAAAACTCTACCAGGCTCCTCCGCAGTCACGTGTGGCGAGTAAGATTTCTCTCTCTCTCTTCTCTCTTCTCTCTCCCTACATCATACACCCTCTCTCTTTTGTCTGACATCTTGCTTGCATGCATGTCTTTCTTACTGTCTCTGTCTTTGTTCTCTGCCCTAGTGGCCCTCACACTTTTGTCACCTTTTCAACCCGGGGAGGTGGGTGGATTTGCAGGTTTGAAAGAACTGGGTAACTCTGCACCAGAAGGATGCTCCCAGCAGGTCATCTGATGCATCTTATCTACACTGTCCTTTCAAATCTGCAAAGGGTCTTCAGAGGAGTGACAGCTGTTCCTGTCTCGAGTCTCATCACTCTCTTTCTCTTCGTCTTCCTGTCTTTGTGTCTGTCTCGTCTGGTCTGTCTCCATGTTGTTTTTGTTTTTGTTTTTGCATAGTTTGTAGTAACCAATGCATGCCTTTCATGTCAGGCACATCCCAGGTAGCTCCTTGATGATGTTGCGATATGCATTTTTTTAAGTTAAACTTTACCTTTGCTTGTGTACTTTGAGGGCAAAGTAATTAAAGTCCACTGCTGTTCATTATATGAATGTCTGCATTTATATAACTAGTTTATATAAATCTTTTTTATGTGAATATCACACCTATTCAGCATCTGCCCTTTTAAAAAGTGGATAATTATGTCTGACCTGAATGATGGTGGAAGCTGATATGACTGTCCTCCCCGTAGCGCTGCAGTTTATCCAGTGTTTGCTTGTATTAAGTATGTATGAGTGTATTTATGTGTTTGAGAGTGCGTCGAGTCTAATGCATGAGATCCTGTTTATCCCTGAGGCATACAGAAAGTTGCCTTCACAGATCCAGATGTTGAACTTGCACAACACAAACCAATATGTATAGGATGTCCTCACACACTGTTTGTTGTCAGTAGCACCATCTGCTTCTATCTGCCTACTCCAAATGCTTCTTATCATTTAATTGCTCCCACTAATAACACTAATATTTTAGTTATGATATTTATGTCTGTGGTGATTCATTTTGCTTCTGTTGTGTGTTTATTTATTTTTTTAATATAAATTATAGTAAGTAATTGCTCTTCTGCTGTTGCTGTCAGCTGTTCGCAGTGTGTCATTCGCTGGCTCTGTGCAGAGGACAGAGACGTCCTGGATGGGCGAAGATGTGAAGCATCAAATGAGAGGTCTGGGCTTGTCCTCTCTGTGCCTGCAGGAGAAAAAAGGTTTGTGTGTATTCACCTGTCACCAGCTGATGCCTCACAGCTCTCACAGATTCACCTGGACCATTGTTCTTCTCTTCAGCTCTGGTCAGTGCGGTCAGCGTGGCGGTGGAAGCCATCTTGGCCCAGTTCAGCTCTTCTCGGACTGTAGTTCAGAAGGTCAGTGGTCGCTGTGTTTACATCACCATAGCAGAATTAAGTTTTCTTTTTTTTCTTTCTTTATTTCACTATCAAGAAGTGTTTTGTCTCACCTCACTCTTGATAATGAAAGAAATATTTTGAATTTTGTTTCTCTTTGACAGTGCTTTCACTCTCTTCCTTCTTGTTCTGACTCTACATATTTTTGTTCCGTCTCTCCTCAGTCTCTCTCAGTTAACAAGGTACTAGAATATCTTTAGATAACCCAATCTTGTAGTCTCAAGAATGTCTCTGTAAACTAACTCCAACCCCCAAAATCATGTCTCATCACATCATACCAACCCTCATTGTGCCATGTCTCTCCAACCTCTATTTGTGTCCCATTTTCCTCTCCCCATCTCTTTGTTCATTTCCCCTGTCTCTCCCAATCACTGCACATCCTCCTCCTCTTCCTTTCTCTCCCCTCCCCAGGCTTTATCAGGAGACAGCACTATAAATCCATCTCTGGGCCGTCTGGTGCTGCAGTGTCTCTGCCCTGCCCTGCACAGCTTGCTGACCGATGGTCTGAAACCTCACCAGAGTGACCTGATTGCAGGCAGGAGGCCAAATTCTGCCTGGGGTCTGGCCCAGGCCTCAACCAGGCCAGGTAGCACACCAACAATTGCAGGGAAATGAACATTTATAGACTTAGATATATGGGACGTGATAATAGTTGTGTCATGTATTTTTCCCTAGTTGATAATAATTAGCTCTGGACTTTATCTGCCTCTCATTTTCCCTCACATCAGTCAATACGTGTTGATTTTAGTGTGTAAAATGCTGAGTTTTGGATGCAGATATTGATTGGTCTATGGCTGCCAAGTTTCACTGTCATTTTGTGCTCACCTCTAAGTTCCCCTCTCTTTACTCTCTCCCTCTCTCTTCTTTCTTTACATATATACAGTCATGGAAAAAATTATTAGACCACCCTTGTTTTCTTCAATTTCTTGTTAATTTTAATGCCTGGCTCAACTAAAGGTACATTTGTTTGGACAATTATAATGATAACAACAAAAATAGCTCATGAGAGTTTAATTTAAGAACTAAGGATTATTCATTTTCCATAATAACCAAAATGACTTAAATTCTTACATCAATAGCTATGGCATTGTACCGCCAAAAACACTACTTTTAAGCATTCCATGTTTTCTTTTCTGTTTGCTTTAAACACATGATACACACAAGAGTTAATACTTGATTGCATAACCATTGTTTTTGATGACTGCAGCCATGCGTCTTGGCATGCTCTCCACCAGCTTCTGACATTGTTCTGCTGTCACAGCAGCCCATTCCTGTTGGACAAATTCAAACAAATTTTCTTTGTTTTTGGGCTTGTGGTTCTCCATTTTGAGTTTGATGATTTTCCACAGGTTTTCAATTGGATTAAGATCTGGTGATTGAGCAGGCCAAGGCATGGTGAATGTTGTGGTTCTCCATCCAGGCTTTAACTGACCTTGCCGTGTGGCAAGGGGCATTGTCTTGTTGGAAAATCCAGTCATTCGAGGCAGGAAAGAGTTTTCCAGCTGATGGAAGAAGACTGTTTTCAAGGGTAGTCCTGTACTTGACCTGGTTCATTCGGCCTTCACACAATTGCATTTGCCCTGTGCCACTCAGACTGAAACAGCCCCAGATCATGACTGATCCACCCCATGTTTTACTGTAGGGGCAAGACAGTCTGGGTTGTAAGCTTCTCCAGGCTTCCTCCTAACCAGTAAGTTGGCTGGAGTGGGCATCAATTCAAAATTGGATTCATCACTGAAGAGAACCTTAGCCCAATCATCAACAGTCCAATCCTTGTGGTCTCGAGCAAAGAGTAACCGGGCCTTCCTCTGCCTTTCATTGATGAAGGGCTTCTTGCGTGCTCTGTGTGACTTCAAACCAGCTTCAACAAGTCGGTTTCGAACTGTCCTTGCCGAGCAAGTCACATTTCGACAGTGCCCACTCATTTTAAGGTCCCTGGAGGTCTGGCACGATTCCTGACACAGGAGCGGATGAGTGCACGGTCATCTCGTGGGAGTAGAAAGACGTTTCCTGCCACGGCCAGGTAGCAATTTGGTAGTGCCATGTTCAGCTTGTTTTTTTGTTGTAATGAACGGGCTGTCTTGGAGATCTTCAGTTTTTCGCTACCTGTCTCTCACTCATGCCAATTTCCAGCAGTGCCAAGATGGCTGCCTTTGTTGCTTCACATAATTCTGTTGTTTTAGGCATTATGTGAGAGCTGACAACTTCTGAGTTGTGCTACGGCTTGAATGTAAGCAGGAAACCACTCTAGGCCTTTGCATGTGCAGTGCTGCTTGTGACATGAAATGGCCTCTTATATACCCTGGGAATCAATTAAGCTTAAGAATGTCAAATAGGACATAAAGTATTATGTGACCAGCTGCATTTTTTGTTGTGTTCATTGTATTATAAGTTTAGTGGTACCAGATATTAGAATGAACAAGAAATTGAAGAAAACAAGGGTGGTCTAATAATTTTTTCCATGACTGTATGTGTGTGTGTGTGTGTGTGTGTGTATTAATATGTTCTCCTCTTCCTCTCAACCCACTTTTCCAGGTCCTAAAACTCAAGCATTGTTCAACCTACAGGTTCGTGTCGGGGAGCTGCCTCAGCTCAGACAGAGCAAACACAGGTTCAACGCATTCCTCCTTGGTCTACTGAAGTGAGTTCTGTCTCTGAATCTGGTCTCCAGAAATAAAATATATGCAATTGTATTTTGTATTCTCAATTTTCCTCTCTTCTATCTGTCTTCTAGTACTAAGCTTCTTGATTTCTGGCTGTCTCACCTTCAGTCTTGCAGTGGTAAGTTTCCATCACTTTTGTCTTATTCTGGTAGACATTCATGTGTGTTAACAATGATCTTTCCTCCTCTCAGACGTGCTGGAGACATATTACTGCCCCACTTCCTTTATGCGCCTGTCGCTGAACGCCTGCCAGCCTCTGTTCGAGGAACTGCTCCTTGTGTTGCAGCCTCTCAGCCTGCTGACCTTCAACCTTGACCTGCTCTTCCAGCACCACCATTTAGAGCCAGGCACTCACAGTCCAGAGATTCCCAGTCCACCATGTCAAGAATCTGGATTCCAGATTTCAACAGAGGGTTCTCAATCTAAATTCGCAGGCCACAGATATATTGAAAACCTCACAGAAGTAGACTTTGGAAGCTCAGAACATCAAGCAGCCAAAGAAAAATCACTACCATTGAGCAATCCAAAGAATGGAGGATCAGGGGAGACGACACGCAGCAGTGCCGCACCCATAAAAGCTTCAGCCACTCTTGGGCAGACGAGTCCTCAGCTGTTGTGGGTGCAGGAGAAGGAAATTGGAGACTTACCCCTTCATGATGTCGAGGAGGACAGCCTTGCTCAGCAGGCAGGACAGGTACTCACCTCTGTGTTTGCTGTTCAGGTTTTGTAGTCAAATATGTTTTGTGTGACCCTGCAGCACTGACATTTCTTTTAATCACAGGTGATCCAGCAGGGATGGGGGGCTGTGATGCGCTGGGGAGGCAGACTGAGCCTGTCTGAGCTGAGCCTGAAAAAGGAGGAGATGAAGACGGACGTCCAAGCCAAAGCAAGGAGTGACTTCGCTCCGGTCAGCAGTGGTGCTCAGGTTCCCTGGGGTCTGGGTCGGCTCTTTGGAGCCTCCAAAAGCCTCACCACTCCACCAGGTCACACACCACCAAGCAGGTCAGCCAGTGACCACAGAATCCAAATTCAAAT
Source organism: Synanceia verrucosa (assembly GCA_029721515.1). Taxonomy (NCBI): domain Eukaryota; kingdom Metazoa; phylum Chordata; class Actinopteri; order Perciformes; family Synanceiidae; genus Synanceia; species Synanceia verrucosa. Next base: position 15,881,700 of record CM056557.1, on the reverse strand, counting down.
CCTTCTATAGTCATTATACATGAGTATAATGAATTGAATGCAAACCCGCTTAGTGCAAAAGAAAGCAACAACAATTAAAACAACAAAATATAAACTTAAAATACAAAAAGAGAAATGTAAGAGCTATGTGAATGAAATTGCAGTAGTTTTTAGCAGCATGGATAGTTAACAGTGATTGCAGTTTGGGAAGAACATGCTTCAGTGTTCGTTGATGACTTCATCACAAAACTAATTCTTTGTATCTTTAACCAGTGTGTAAATTCACCCACTGTAGTGCCTTGTTTTCTGCATGAAGAGTAACTTGAAAATGCTTCCTCTCTGCCCTCCTGTCCCACACTGTTTCCATGGTGTTGTCTCTGCAGGCGTCCCTCTCAGTGGCTGGCTCCTGGTGTCACTGCACTGAGTCGAATGGTGAGCAGCAACTCCACCCTGATGATGAGGAAGGCCCCAGAGCCCCAGGCAGAAACTGAGCCAGAGAAAGAGGTTGACTTACTGGAGGTGAAGGGCAAACCCAGACTACTGAGGTACAACAGACATAACATGACAGAGATGATGGATTCATTCAAATAGGTGCTACACATGCTAGATAAATATGCCTGTCATACATTATTGGCTTTTTACAAGCTTTAAAAAGACCTCATTCTTTAATATGTCCATAGATTGGAGGTTCAGCTAGATCTGGGGGAATCACATCTGCACTTTCTGTACTGACATAAATCACTTTCACTATAATAATTTAGTGTAATAACACATTTGGGGGCCTTTATGCAGCAGCATTTGGAAAATATTGATTGCAGTATTTGAGAATATAGATTTCTAGTTACAGAGACTATCTGCCTGTGAGATGGACTTCACACTTAAGCGGGTGTATCTTCTGTATAGCTCTAAGAGAACTAATGTGAAGAAGATGCCAGAAATGCTCCTGTTATCTTTTTTGTCTTTGAAAGACTATAATTGGTGACTCACCAGTGATCCTGCATTGTGACTCATCTGCTACATCCAGCTACGTCTTATGTTGTGGATGATGTCATTGTGTGTGGTTTCAGCATTTTAGCTGACAAAGCTCTCTGCTGTCTGTCCTCAGGTCAGTACGGACGCTGTGTGACCACTCTGGAACAGGTTCGGAGCTCAGCTTCTGCAAAGGGGAGGAACTGGTGGTGTTAGGAGGAGTCGATCAGGACTGGATTCGCTGTCGTCAGGGAGACAAAGAGGGACTGGTACCTATTGGTTACACCTCTCTCATCATGTGACTTTGGCACCATAATTGCTGCACTCATTCCATAAAAATGATTAAAAAATATCAACATATTTTAGGCGAGTGTTGAGAGGTTACGGTGAGGTTCCACTACTCTGAAAGGGATATTTCACACTTGCTCAGATGGAGTTTGAGTTGAGCGCATAACACCATCTGTTCTGCTTTACATGCATCAGGAGCAGTCTACAGCCCTCTCCCTTTACGAACATATGGGAGTCTTTTTCACCGTCACAAAGCCATCCAGTTTGGTAGCATTAAACTAATGGATGTTAGCAGCAGGGATGCAGCAGATGCTGTTAAATAATGACTCAAGTCAAATTTGGAAGACCTTTGATCTGGGGAGTGAAGTATCCCTTTAAAATGCTCTTTTCTCAATTTTATGGCTTCCTTGTGCACAAATGGTTTGAAAGTGATCACAGGGAATTCAGTGCAATCAGTCACTTGCAGATTTGAGTGCTTTCAGATCATGGCTCATGAGGAGGTGACATTCGACAGCCTGGTTGTAGCCATGCTAACATATCTAGCTGTCAGCTGCAGAGAGTCGCGGCTCGCTGGCTGTCGAATGGAGAAAGCATGTGAGAGTACTGGGCCATAGCTCCTGTTGCATACTGCGTAGTAGTGTAGTGAATTGTAGCTGTGTAGATCTGTGTTTTACTGACCTCTCATCTTTATCGCCTGATTCATGTGTGTTTGACTAATTCATGTCTGTTTCTGCTACTATATTTGACTGTATAAATATACATAAAATATATATAGGTATATAAAATAAGATTGATATTACCAAGATAGATAGAAAGATAGATGAACAAGCAGATAGCAAAACACAAACAGCAGCTTAATGTTGTGGCCACATTGAGGAAGAGGATGATTAATAATGAATGGATTAATTATCTTGGTCTTTACATCCGCAAATTTACACACATGTTAAGTGGTTGTCATACAAGCAGAAAAAAGGTATATATGTTTATTTTAAATTCAGTATCTTCCCTCCTGTTTGCTTCATGTATTGCTATTGTCTTGACAGCATATTCATAAAATTATTAGATATAGCCTCATAACACTGTATGCATTGTAATGTGCCATGAATGCTTTGAATGAATGCCAGAAAATATCTATCTAGCCGTCCCACGCAGATACACAGATCTGTAGCTAATCTCTTGACTTGTCCAAAACCTCATTCGGCCAACGTGTCGGAGTAAAACACCTCACGAAACTATGCTTAGCTCTTGTTCAACACTATCTGACCTTAAAACTAATGCAGTGAGGAAATTCCAGGTGTACTGTTTGTAATTCATAAATGCTACTGTAAAGTTTGTAGGTTCGGTGGCTGGTCTTCACCTCACACCTCAGCATTTGTATTTAACCCTTCTTGCCATGTTTGCTCATCATAGTCATTGATATTAATGATAGTGGTAGTACAAGTGGTAGTTGGTGGTGACGCGTTAATTCTAATGTTGAAAGTCATAGCCTTTTGTCATATATTTATTAGTTATTCTCTTGATTCTGTATTAATGACTATGCATATGGGTAAATATACAACTAAAAGCATTATTTCTTTGCTTTAAAGTCATGGTTTTGACCCGAAGCCTAAAACAAAGCTCAAACAGTTGAAGTTCAGATAAAAGAAAGGAAAGGCTGACACTAAAGGACCTATATTCAATTCAGCAGGAATGTTTCATTGCCATTGATCAATCAGGGAAAAGCTCAGCTCTTCAAAGTTTCCTCATGTTATTGTGTCAGTGCCATGTAGCATGATGTCACCATCACTATGGCAACTGTCCGGTAGCATTTAAGTCGAACCAGTGCTCATAACCTATAAGTTATGATCACAATAAAATGCCATCAAATACATAGGTGTTTACAATTAGTAATGATAAAATATCAGATGACACATTTTTTGTTGTTTTGTTTATTTGTGGTCTAAATGCATTTGTGAGAAAGCAGTTTTATTTATTGGATGTACTATTTATTGATCTGGGGTTTGTGAGAGGAAAAGCTCTAGTGTCTCTCTATCTATCTGGGTGTGTGTGAGAGAGAGTATGCACAATGAATGTGGCAGTGAAAGCAGAGGTAAGTGTGAGCACATTGGTGTGTCTGCACATCCTGCACTTTCACGTGTGTGTGCGTGTGTGTGTGTGTGTGTGTGTGTGCGCGTGTGATCTCCTCTTTCTCTCTCTGGTGTCATGTAGCCTGTAGACATCCCTGTGTCCTATTATTGCCTATAGTTCAGTGCCCCTCTAGTGTCAGTCACTGTCCACTTCCTGCATGTGCTTGATTGTAAATACACCAAATAAAATGATCAGTATAAACCAAACTTTGGTGGCTGTTTGATAATTTAGCATTTAAATTCACGTTAAAAGCCTTTCTTTAATCGCTTTACATGTTAAGCCATCATGGGGGAAATGTAGGGGACACATACATCAGAAAGCATAGACATATTGCGTGTTGGTTACTCTCTGACATCAGACAGGAAACTACCTACACCTTTCAGGTTGCGACGGAAGTGAAGACTGTAAAACACTAAAAATATCTAACTGCACACTCTGTCCTGTTCATAGAGAGGATTTCTATCACATCTTTATTGAGATCAAAATGATCCAGGATGCCCTCGGATGTTGTGAAGGGCAGAAAGAGGAGAATAAATCTCTGGAGTAAGCTGCAGCCCTCCCCCATCTTGTAACTGTGTTCTCCATTGTGGGTCATTATGGAGAACAACACAGTGTGAGATATACAATAGAACACCACTAGATAGCACTGTTAGCTCAAGCTGATTAAAATCACTGCAGTAACCTCCCAACACACATTCACACACAGGCCTGATGCACAAAGAGTTTGCAGGGTTCAGTCCTAGTAGACATAAAATGCTTTTATTATGATGGTTATAGAGGCAAAAAGTCTGAGCTGACATTCTATGGCATTGAGTTATAACTGTTTTTGATGTTTTGTTTTTCAGATGCACATTATCAGAGGCGACAGGCAAAGGTTACATGTCATGCAAACTAGATAAATAACTCTTTAGGTGTACCTCTGCTATAAAGTTAATCATCCACTGGCAATAATGTAGTGCTCTTAGTTAAAAAAGAAAGAGGAAAAATATACATACAGTATGTAAACAGTCAAAGAAATTGCACTTTCTTGGCTCGTTTTTAGAAGCCACACTACTGAAAGAGAGCAGAAATTTAACACTGGAGAAACTAATTCACTGTCACTGATTGTCTGACCAATAAAAAAAGACCAAAAAAAAACATACACTCAGCTAAGAGAGACAAATTATATAATTCTACAAAAAACTCATACAATCATAGTCAATTTTAAGGGCAAATGACTGATATATTGGTCAGCTGTTAAAACATGTTAGTAAAACAAAACAGTTGATTATTCAGGTTTATGTATAATCCCTATATTGTCATGTATAATAATAATTTTACACGCTACTGCTGATAGAAGGAAAACAGGTCTCTCTCTCTCTTTCTCTCTCTCTCTATGTACATTCACATGAAACTCAACGCTTATGGTTACTTCCACTATGTGGATCAGCCCAATGTTCCTAACATGAGAACAATCTACTATGCAACTGTACAGAAAAATGACCTCCAATCCTCAAATATTCACAACTAAAAAAAAACATTAACAAAGGAAGTCCTTATATAGTCCTTATCAGAGGAGATATTGCTTTTAAAGACTGCATGAGTTCGCTTAGGTACGTACACGAGACAACATGGCACTTCTACAGAGCATTTGGGGAAAATTAATTCTACTTTTCTCTCCTCTCTCCCCCCCAGGCCATTCTGATTGTCAATGCTCTGGAGCAAAAACATTCTCAAAGGCAGTCTGAAGTAAACAAAACACTTTTCACCCCTCTCTCCCTTCCCCAGGAAGCAATACTGAAAATAGTCAACAATAAACATTCCTATCATGGATATATATTTGCCCATCTCTTCAGCAAACAGTGCTCAAGCTGTCTTTTTTTTCAAAAATAACTTCTTTCTTAAAACCTCATTAGAAATTCTCTTGCAGCAATGCCAAAATTCCTATCACTAAGCCCACCCCCAGCCCCTCCCCTGCCTATTCACTGGTACATAGCAGACACTGTCTTGGTAAAGTGAAGGAAAGCCCTGCCACTGTCGCAACAGCCTTCAACTGGTTCACTTCTCCTTGTGTCATTTCCCAAAGGTGCAATGTGACTTTGAAAGCTTAACAAGTAAATGAGGGTTCAGTTTTGCCCTACTTAGGGCCCAGGCTACATATTTGTTCCCCCAGGCAGCTCCTGAGCCCTTCGTCTCTTGGAAACTTCAGAGCTGAAATGCTGAGTACCATATATGTCCACTTTCAGTCTCCAACCAACGTCTGTCTTTCCCAGTTTGCTTAAGGTGCCTAAATAAGAGCAATCAATGTGTATGTGTGTGTGTTTATAGTGTGTCCACTCAGCATACATACATACATACATACAGTCTTTAGTGTGCTTGATCATCCAGCACTAGTGCAAATTCATTTCAGCTGGTCTGTTTCTTTCTTTCTTTTATCCAGAACAGTCTATCTCAGTTTCTCTCATCCTTCGCCGCTTGGACAAAAGATGTGTTGCCATGGTTTCATCCTTGGTGTGATGCCCTTCAGAGCGTTAGGTTCACCACACTCATCTGTCAGTGTGCGAGATGTCTTTCTTGCGTTTTTCAGCCACTACAATCCTCCATCTCTCTCCTCCCTTTTCTTGCTTGTGTCTTCTGTGGCACTGTGACTGTTAATAGCAGTGCTGTGACATCAGTTTCCGTCCATCTGTCCGGTGGTGGGCCTGCTCCCTTTCTCGGAGTGATCCCACCTACACAAAGGCAAGATACTATCAACAAGACAATGTGTATACCTCTCCAAGTCCCTCCTGTTTCAGTGTCTGAGGCTCTACTTACCTCTTACTGTTAGCTTATGAATGCTGCAGGGTCAAAAGTAAATCATTCAACCGTTTCCTCCTCTGTTCTCTGCTGCAGACCTCTTCTTCCCCTTGTTTTCCTCCCTCCTCCTCTTGCCTGTTCTGGGTTTTTGTGGGCTGTGGTGAATAAATATGCACAACTAATTGCAAACGCAGATTTTTTTTAATCCTAGTGGAAATTTTCATTTTTAAAAAAAATATTTTTGCTTATTTCGTGCATGGATAAGTGTGCCACTCACACAGGGGCTGGCAGTGAGCGAGCTGGAGGTGTCCTGACTCTGATGGTGGGGGTCACTGCTGGTAACCGTCACCTCCATCCCCACTTGCTGATCTGGGGTCAGAGGTCGAACAGGATTCTGCGTGTTAGTGAAGGCATCGCAGGAAGGAATGGCAACAGCACATTATGTATTTTACAGATGAACCTGTAATAATGTGTGTGTCCTTATTTTCCCTTGATTCCTATCTGCAGTAAGTCAGGGAGTCTTTGATGGAAACGGTGTGGTTTCACCGCTAATGGGGAAAGTTGATGTCTGCTGGGTTCTTGGACACCAGCGATGGATGACAGAAATGGGGAAACATTTCTGCGGGCTGAGATTCTGTGGTTGGAAAACCACTTACTCTGTGCTGCTGAGTATGATATGGAGAGACAAGCCAAAATATGAGCATGACGGACTGTAAGCAGAGCACACACACGCACACACACATACACACACACACACACACATGCACACGTAAAGTAAAAGACACAACATGGGACACCAGAAGAAATCTATACAGACGTTGAAATGACAATGTATAGAGTTCAACCACATACACATTTGCATACACAAACACCTACAGAAACAAAAACTAACACACACACTTGCTTCATGGACCTGACTTGATGTGGCCGTCGTCCCCACTGGCTCCGTCACAGGACAGACGTTGCGAGTCCCTCTCCTCTCCGTCTGCGTCCCCCTCTCTCTCCCTCTCTATCCTCAGTCGGATCTGTTTGTCTCTCACGAGCTCCCAGTTCCTCACAAGGAACACGTGGTGTTTCACCACAAAGCTCCTGGCCCAGAACCCAGGGAGGAACATTAGCTCACTGACATTAGTTCACTCATAGTTTATTATTTAACATGTGAATCACTGATTCTTTTCCATACCTATCACTGGTGCTCAAAGGCTCCATGTCGAGGTGAGGAAACAGGCTGGTGATGTCACTAGAGCTCTGCTCCTGTGGAGGCAAATGGAGGGAGACGTGTAAGTTTTAACACTTATTATCACTGGAAAGAAACAACCTGAAGCTACATGAACTGACCACTGTCTGATGAGAGGATACAGTCCTCTGCTTCAGCCGGCCTGAGCGACACAGAGAGAGAGAAACAGAATAAGATGCCGTACAAGGGCAACGATCTGATCCATCATCTAATTCTGAAGATAACTGGCCACTCACGGTAACGCCGCTTCCTCTTCAGAGGGACAGCAGGCTGCCTTTGAAGCTGCGACAACACAATGTGAAAATTACACACACATTGATGACAAATCTCCTTGTAACACTCTTTTATCTCCAGTGCTTCAGGTTGACCGTCTAACTTCCTGATTATGTGTGGGGCTCCACCTTACCTGATTGTTCTGCCACAGCCACATGACATCGTAAGGTAATTGGAAATGGATCCGCTTCAGCCTAAGGTACTTCCCTGGAGGACATAAAGAGAGTTTAGGTGAACTAGAGCAACTATGACAGACGACAGCAGAGTTTGAATCTCAGTCTCACATACTCACCAACATGTATGGGAGCAGGTAAAAGGCTATAGTCCTTCTCCCCTGGTGTGTACTCCACACTTTCTCTGCACAATTGCTGGGCTTGGGAGGGCGGACTAGGAAAGGGACACATTTAATACATAAATAATGAATCAGATAAAAAAAAGAATAGTTTGTTTATGAATTCAGTCAACTCACTCTGTCATTTTGTAATCATCTGAATAAAGACCCGCCCTCAGAAACTTCTTCTTGTGAGGTGCATCTGCCGTCTCCTCTCTTTGGATAGTCACTGGTTGCGATGGAGCCTGGTCGACGTCTGATTGGCTGAAACATTCAGGGGCGGTGTCACACTCTGGTTTATCCTCAGCGACACTAAAAGGAAAGCATGAAGAGAGAGAGATAGAACGATAGAGAGGAAAAAGAGAAAGAGAGAAAAGGCACTGGTTTAGCACACAGTGCTGAAAACAGTGGGTTAATATAGCAGTAGTGAGTGGTTGTATTGAAATTTCAAGTCAACCAACTCAGGTACTTTACAATCCAGCTGTGAGTGTTTACCTCTGATGACAGGGAGAGTCACCATGTTTTCTCTTCCGTCCTCTCTTCCTCTTGGCCTGTAGCTCAGACTCTGTCACCTGCTGCACTGTGTCACCTCCTCTGTCTCTCTCTGGTGGCCCTCTTTCCTCTTTTCTCCCTCCCACTTCTCTCCCATCTCTGTTGTGTCCTGGCAGGTCAGGTGATGACATGGAAACTGCAGATGAGTGCACGGGGGAGGACACAGTGGAGGGTAACGGGTGCTTTCTGGGCCGCCCTGGCCTTCGTTTTTTTCCCCCTGCCTCACTGCTGCAACTTGGCAAGCTTTTCTGCTGCCCCCGGCTTCTTGAATCACCTTGTAAACCTGCAGTCATTGAAATGGAAAGAGGGAGGGAGGGGTTGAGGCAGAGGGAAGCAGGAGGGGTATAAATGGCGGAGAGGAAATGAGACAGATGTGTATCAGTGATTGAGTCGGCAGGAGGTGTGAGGTGAGGCCAGTCTAGGCTGAGTCATGCGGATGGGACACAGATTATGAGTCACAACATTTCCTCTGACCAGTTCATTTCTGGGAAATGCATTAAGAAGTGATTTATGTACACACATTCACAGCAAAAAAACTACAAGAATGGACATGGCAGAATTCATGCTTTGCAATATGAACATGCACACGTAGGCACTCCACTCAAATTGTTTTTGCACATTTGACGTGGAACACAATCTCAAAAGGCTGAGCAGACAAGAAATAGAGAAAAATGTGTATGAGGTTGCTTGTGCTGCACTTCAAAACATGTGTGTTTAGTTAGATGATGAACCAATGTCTAATGTATTCCACTTCTTTCAAAAACAAAATTTCCCCCCCACCAGCTCTCTTTGCCCCCGTTCTGACCTCTGCGCTATTCCTTCATCAATCACTCCTGAGGTCATCTATCTTTTTGTTCCATTTTCCACAGTCCCTCACAAGACTGACCACTCTTTCCTTATTGGATTTTTCCAAGTCAAACAGGCCCTGTTGGCCAGCAGTGAGGGGTAGGCCATGCTTTAAATAGCCAATCTGGTGGTTAACTAATGACTGTGTTCACTGGGTAGCCCCGGGCTGCAACAGCGTGCGGTTCGCTGCAGGCCGGGAAGATTTCAAAGATTTTCTGGAAGATTCCCATCAAGATGCTGCCCTGCTGCTATAACACTTTTTAGAAATTCCAAGTTGCTGTTCCGAGTGGTTGCTGAGCAGTTGCAGTTATGTGTGTGTGAGTGTTAAGGACGTCTCCTGCACAGCAGAGGGAGTTTGAAATTGGCTATAAAAAGAAACAAGTCTGATTTCCCCTCCAGGCTTTGATGTGTGGTTCAACAACACCTGAGAAAAGGCAATGCTGTCACTATATTGAGCACAACTATCGGTGCCACAATCTCATCTCCACATTGTGCAAATATAAAAATCTGTCATACTGTGCAAGTGAAAAGAGCCTCTTGGCATAGAACCTGTTCACTCTGTGAGCTGTCATGAGTGCTGTTGGTGTTCAATGATAAGCACAGTTGACGTTAGATTTTCTGTATTATCTAAATTACTGTCAGTATTGCATGTAAGTCAAATGAAAGACAGCCAGAGAAATATTACCTAATGTTAACATGACTTCACATGATGACATGATCAAACCATTCATGCATCCTCACCTGCTTCTCTCCTCTCGGTCCATGCTGGCTCATCTTTCCTCCATGACCTGTCACCACTTCCTGAATTCTTACCGGCCGATCCGCTCCTAAGACCCCTCGCCCCTGTTGCTGTGGCAGCAGATGTGAATAGGTTGGTGTGTGTTGGGGACGGGGACGTCCTGTACAGGTGTGACTCGTCCTCACCGTCTTCGTCCTCTCCATCTGATGCGGTCAGTCTGCCTGTTTGCCCAGTGAAGCCTCTCCAACTGGGGGTTGAATTTCCAAATCCTTTTCCTCCCAGACCCCCGAACTTGGTCCAGCTCTGGCCCAGACCGCCCCAGCTTCCTCCAAATGAAGACAGGTGAGAGGAACCCAGCCCCAGTGAGGTGAGAGATGTGTGTTTGTACCTCTCTGCTGAGGATGATGAAGATGATGCCACAGCAGCAGCAGTAGCAGCGGGCCCCTTTCCTCTTGCCCCTTTCCTTCCTCCTTCACCTTGCCCCAGAATGAACCCTGACCTTGGCTTTGAACTGGCCAGCCCCTCTCTCTCCATTCCTTCTTCCTCCTCATCCTCATGCAGCTCTTCCTCATCATCCATGTCTCGCTCGCAGTGCCTGTGACGGTGTTTATGTTTGTGTTTGTGCTCGCTCCTCCCACAGCCACAGGAGAGGCTGGATGTGAACCCTGAGCTAAGGTGTGGGCCTCCTCCACTGCCTCCTCCTATCTCTCCCTCAACCTCTCCTCCTAAAGCCCCCTCCCTCAGCAACCTACTCCTCCTCCTGTGGAATCTGGCAGGGTTGAGGAGGAAGTGGGCATGATGGGGTTGATGAGGAGCGTACTGGTGTGGAGAGGGAAGCGGGTAGGAGCTGGGGAGGTGGTGGTAAAGTGTTGTGGCTGTGGGATAGCTGCTGTAAAAGCTCATATTATCAATGGTCTCCTGGAATTTTGACGGGCAACCACATTGCCTGCGGTCTGGCTTCCTGCTGCAATGCACAGGCTGGCATGGGTAGAAAGGCTGGGGCGAGAAGGAGGAATTAGTAGAATAAGATGAAGGGTGAGGAGAGTAGAAGCCATTCAGATTGATCCTGAAGATGTTGGAGCGGAGAGAATGGGAGGCGGAGTGATGACGCCTTCCTCCACCATTCCCACTCCCATCAAAGCCCTGTCCCAGTCCTGTCCTGGCCCAACTCCGCCGTCCGATGTGGACATCGCTGAACTGACCAATCAGATCTTCCAGCTCAGCCAAAAACTCTGGATCCTGCATGTGAAGCTGCTGGTGCTTCTTCTTGTGTTTATTCTTCTGTCTCTTCAGTGCATTGTGTCCAAGGCAAGGGTAGTAGTCCAAATGAGTGCACTTGTTGTGTCCTGGGCAGGGGCAGGGGCACAAGCACGTACAGGAAGAAGGACAGTCGTAATCCCTTCGCCTGTGCCTGTGTCTGTCTCTGTGCCGCTCTGCAGTAGTTGAGTTGGTGATGGGGTTTGTGTGTCTCGGTATGAGAGAGAGGGGTGAAGAGACAGGAGAAGGACGGTCGCCTAGGGCAGAGGGGTGCCTTTGACCCCCCCGAATCACTCCTGTCCCCTGACCCAATCTGAGCATTCCTCGAATTCCCCTCATCTCTGCTCGCTCAGAAACACTGTTGTTATCCGTTCCAATGCCACTATCGCTAGGTAGCGTCTCCTCACTGTGTGACTCACTCCTGGGGGAGGGGGTGGCTTCTTTCAGGTGACCAGGAGAGCCAGGTGTATGGTGCAGGGTGGGACAGGAAAGCTTACATGAAGACTGGTGAAAGGGGAAGTGATGCCTTCCCTGACATGGACAACTCTTTTTAACGAAGGGAGAAAGGGATGAGGAAGAGGGTGGACGTGGAGAGGTACAGGAGGATGATGGGGAAGGGAGGGAGAAGGGGTGAGGAAAAAGTAGAGAGGATGCTGGTTCTGTGAGGCTGCCTTCACTGTAGGGGCTCTGAGCCCCGCTGGAGTGGGTGAGGGATGGGGAGGGAAAGGGGTGAGAGGGAGGAGGCTGGGGTTGGTTGGATGAGAAGAGAGATGTTTCAGAGGGACTGCTAAACAGGGACGACTGAGTGGTGTTCTGGGAGTTGGAGTTAGCTGTTTGGGCTTTGGGCTTGCGTCCTCGCCTCTTGCCCATGTAGATGGTCCCTCTCTTGCTGACATTGATCTGAGGGCCCAACTTACTCCCAAAGGACGAGGACAGGGCTGAGAGTGTGTGTACTGTTGTAGCTTCTATTGATTTACACATGTTCAGAGAGGTCTCACCATCTGCCGCCTGGCCTCCCCTTCCCTCCTTTCCTGCATACCCAGATAGCATTACCTTGTGAAGTCGCCTCTTCTTTCTTTTCTTCATCTCATTAATCAGCCTCCTGATCTTTAGCTGCCTGTTCCCCTTTTCAGGAGGATGAAAATCATTCCTCCTGTCAGTGCATTTCAGTGCATCTCCACTCTGGTCCTCGAGGAGGGGTCGTTTGGGTGGGCGGCCACGCTTCTTGGGGCTGGATTTTGACTGAGCGGCACACTGCAGTTTGGGACTTGGCTCCAGCACTGGGGCTTTCTGAATTTTGTCACACCCCAGAGGAGACACCTCTGTTGGGATAGCATTTGGCGAAAGTCTTGGAGGAGGTTCATCTGAGCTAGAGCTGCGGGATTTGGGGCGGCCCCGTTTTCGGGAAGGGGTTATAGGGCATCTGGAAGCAGGGGAGCTCGGGTCCGATGTGGAGTGGCTCTGCTTTGGAGATGGAGGTTTGGTTGCAGAAGAGAGAGGCAAAGAGCTGCTGGTTAAGGCGCTAGAGGCAGCTGGGTGTGACGCATCAGTCTGCTGCATAGTGGCCTTGGCAGAAAGGGAGTTCTTGGGGTTCTGGGGAAAACTTAATAAAGAATTATGCTGGGAATCTGACAGGGCTTCCAGATTTTCCACCCTCTGCGCACGGTGCACCAGCTTGGTCCAGCTGGGTCGTCTAGCTTTACGTTTCTTAAGCGGACGGCTGTCCTGGTCTTGGGGGGAACAAGGCGGAGAAACAGGGGCACGGGCAGAGGGATTCGGCAGAGAGGGAGGAGCAGAAGAGGAGGGGTGGCTTGGAGGCACAGCTGAATGTCTTGAGATGTCTTGTTCTTTTGATTTACTGGTGTCACCTGTTGCTGGCTCGGCTTGTTTAACTGGCTTGCAGCTGTCATCTGTCTTGTCTTTCTCATCTGGTCTGCCTGGATTTACTACTTTACAAGTTTTTTCTAGTTTACCACTATCAACTGTTTCACCAAATATATTATCATCTGGTCTTTGTCTGTCTGGGCTAAGCTTATCCCTCTTTTTCTCAGCCTTTCCTCTTTCAATCTTTAACTCACCCCTCCGGGTATCATCAGTCCTATGTCCCTCATCCTTTTCTTTAGCATGTCTTGACTTCCCATCCTCCCCTTTCTCCTTTTTCTTCTTCTTGTCTTCCTCCCTTCTGCTCTCACTCTTTGCTCTTTCAGTCTCCAATCTATCTCGCTTTGATTTTTTCTCTTTGCGTTTCTCTTTCTTTGCTTTCTTCTCTTTGTCTCTCTTTTTTTCTAGTGAAGGCTGTAGAGAGTTATCCTGATGCTGGGACTGGGCAGAGGAGAGCTCCACAGCAGGGGAGGACTGTGGTTTAGGGGTGTCTAAAGCAGAGGAAGGAGAGTCTGGCCTGCTCTTAATGGGCAACTCTTTATGTGAGGTGGTGGAGGCTGAAAGTCTTGTGGAGGAGTCTATGGAGGAAGCAGAGGAGGAACTGCTGTGTTTTCCAACTTTGCTTTTTGATGACGAGGAAGTGCCAAGGAAGTCGGCAGAACTTTTCCCATTTGAAAGTCCCTTCTGTTTAGTTGGCTGAACCAAACCATTGTGTTTCTTGGAGGTCTTCCCTTCATTCCTGGTTTCGGATGCAGATGGGGCTTGGATGCATGCAGCAGGCGAAGTCGTTGAAGCAGTCCGGTCAGTTGTAGGCGAGCACGGTTTCTTTCCTGCAGAAACAGGTTGGCCATTGACACTAGGAAGCTTCTCTTTCTTCACTCTCTCAGACGAACCATTTGAATTCACCTCTGTCTTATTGGCCACTTTGATAGGAACCTGGGGGGTGCAAACACAGAATCTCTGTCATAGACAAGAATAACTGTGACATCCATTAGTTTGCTGTCGACAACGGTGAAAGACAATAGGGAAGAGACAATAGCCGAATTGCTTTTGTTTGTGTCCACCCATTAAAAGAGAGAGTGTGGACAAAAATGACTCAATCAGGCAGAGAAAAGAGGGCACACTGAAGAGAAGGAGAGAGTGAGGTGATGGAAACAGGAATGGGGTTGACACAGAAAGGAGAAATACAAAGGCAGAGAAAAACACAGAGGAAGGGAGTGGGACAGGGACAGAGGGGGAGTAGAAGATAAATGAGAGCAGGTAGAGAAAAGAGGGGAAGTAAAAATAGAAGAGAGGGACAGATATAGAGAGCCAAGCAGGGACAGCAAGAGAGAGAGAAAGCAGTGCTATTGGTAGCTATAAATTGCCACTACTACAGATGAGGAGGCTTGACATTTAGTACTTGTCCTGTAATTTTGGTATGCTGCAGCTTGAGTGGCGTTTGTTCAGCTAAGGCAATAAGCTTCCCCATGGGTGATTGTCATAGGGACTGATGGACCAATGTCTGTAATAGCTCCAAGTGGTTGCCGTGCTGTTGTCCTATTTATAGGATCTGTTTATTTGAATGGGCTGCTTAGGTTTCAGTATTGAGACAATAGATAATTTGACCTTATTTCAACTTAGCTGGGTGATTTTACACCATATAACTGAAAAAAAAAAAAAAACAGAGCAACAGCACATGAGTCAACACGTTCAGTCACTGTAACAACTGTTTTACCTGTTTGGCAGACTTGCCCCCTTGGCTGGTTATGGCAGAGACTGTCGTAGAAGCTGTGGTAAATGTTGATGATAATGATGGTGACTGAGATGATGAAGATGATAATGATGATGATGCAAGTGGTGGTGAAGCAGTAGATGCAGTTTGCTGTTTGGATGTGTTCTGGACAACATCCAAGCCTGAGCGTTGATCTCTGGTTGCCTCGTCTGGAATGGAGCTGGTTTTGTTCTGCTGTCCTCCTTCTCCATCCCCCCTCAGCAGTCCCCCCCTGGCTTGTCTCTGATAGGTCCTGATGGTGGGCTTGCAGACGTAGCTCTCCAAGATCTTCGGTGGTTTCTTGGTGCGTTTGGCCTGGAGTCCAATCCGGAGTCGTACATTCCCCTCGGGGCAGCTGGTCTCTCTGCCAGAGATCTGAAGCTGCTGCTGCCCGGCACTCCCACAGCGCCCCTCAATGAGCAACTCCAGCACTGTCCCCTTGTCCCCTTCTCTCTTTTTCCCTGCTCCTCTTTTCTCCTCCTCCCTTTCCCCTATGTCTCCATTCTCCCCCTCACCCCTCCTCTTTTTCTCTGCCACTTCAGAGTCTTCAGATGCAGAGGTGGGGTCCAGACTGGAGGTTGTGCTTGGAGGGGTTCCCCCCTTCACTCTCTGGTCCATCAGAGAAGTCAGGGGGGAGAAGCAGGATGCTGTGGGGTTCCCAGTATAACACCTTTCAATGACCCGGCAGGATTGTTGGGGTCAAGAGCAAAGAGCAGAATGCAGAAGGTGTAGGTCACGAGATTTCCAGAAGAATATCCTGTAATAGTCCAATTAAAGTTGTCCTCTGTCATTCAGTGAAGGATGGTCTCTCTCTGTTGTCTTTTAGGCTTGAACTGAGAGGAAGTAAGAGAGAGAGAGGGAAAGAAAAGACAGACAGACACCAAGAGAAAGATAGAGACCAGTGATTAGTCATTTCAGTCATCTCAGATGCTGACTAGCAGCAGTACAGGAATCGGGGGAAAGTCCCCTTCCTGCAGGCAGCTGTACAGAGGTGCTAAAGTCTGTGTCCACAGAGATGATCTCATCATACAAAACGTACAAATCTGCAAATCACCCTGGAGGCCAATCAGCGCCACAGATTCCCAGAATGTCCGCACTAACTGGAAGAAAGACCTACTCGCATTCTTCAAAAACAGCTGTTTTTCTCTAACAATCTGTAAATAACGGAGTCTCTGAGACAGCAAACACTCCCTAAACCTCTACACTTTTACTTAGGCTCTAATCTTCACTCTGCTTCCTCTTCCAAAAATCAATATATCAATCAATCAGCTCCTGACTAATTCAAACACTTGATCCAGTCTCCTCCCCTCCTCTCCCCACTGTCTTTGCGCCTTCTGTTCTCAGCTACTCCCACAAGCACTTCTCCTCCCACCCTTCCCTCTGCTGTACTTTCTTTTCTCTCCGAAACTCCCCTTTTCTTGTTTGGCAGAAAGCTTCTGCATGCATTCTCTATTAGTCCCATCCACCCTCTCCCTCTCTCTCTTTCTCTCTCTGTAGACCACACAGTAAAATGGTCAACTCATACACTGTATCCATGTTAATCAGAACCATATTTCCTCCTCCACTTCGTTCTTTTCCTCAAACCTAAATCCCTCCATTCACAGTACGACCATTCCCCTCCTCCCCTTTCAGTAGTGGTAACACAAATCCGTAGGAAAGGGTAAAACTTATTTTTGGAAAGGAGTGCAAATTCCTCCTCCTCCCATTGCTTCCTCTAAGTCAAGTAAGCTTTTCATTGACCCCATTGTAAATGGACTTTTAATGTGACATTACAGCAAGTAACACACCCTAAAATAACATTCTCTTCACCAGAAAAAAAAACTTTCACTCTCGCTTGCACTGTGTTCAGCATAGTTTTTAACATGACGAAAAGGAAGCAGCATCTTCCGTCATGCTGTCTTCATTATACTCTTTCTCTCATTAAGGAAGACGTTCATCCATTTTCTAATAAAACACACCCTGCTAAGCATTCTTGCCGCTCTCTCCTGAGAGCCTCTTATGGAATAGCTCATCTGTCTCTCAACAGACTGAGCTGTCCCCTTAAACTTACAAGAGCATCTCAGATAATGTTTTCATTTAAGAGCCCAGTGGGCTATCTCTCCTGCCTCTTGGTCCCTCCACACCCAAAGCCCTTTCCTTGGATCATACAGAACTCAAATCAACATCTGTTCCAGTAACTGCTGTTATGTAACATTTTTGGGAAGCATTTCCGAGGCCAAACCTCCTTACAATCAAATAAAATCAGCTCAGAGATGGACAGTGGTCCTCCTAAGTAACTGCAGCCGCTTTCATCATGACCTCTACTCCAGAGACCTGACCCGCATGAGGAAGAGGAGAAGCTCAGGGTTACAATCTTCTTGTGCAAAGTGACTAGAAGAAGAGAACAAGAGTGGCATGTTTTTTCAAACATAAAAGGGCAAAGCCTGTTCAACATCAGTCAAAGTGCATACTAATAGTGTTATATCCTCTCCAGAGCTATACCTCTCAAACATAACTCAAAATTATTCCAACATTAGACCAGAAGCTATTTCCAGTGACAGGATGATGGGTGGACTTGATACTACAGTCAGTGTGGGCTCCTTGGCAGCGCTGAGGCGACGATTAAATCATGATGATGGCCCACCCCACCATATTTCCAGCCATCATCACCATCCCATGACGGTGCTATCATCAATAACTACAACACCATTATCCTCTGCCTGACAACAGCACGGAGCAGGAGTCCTGCTGTGATGGCATCCTCTAACACTGAGCCTCTCTCTGCACATATGCACAGGGAAGTTTCTCGGTGAGGCATCCTCACACCACACTTTCACCTAGTTAGTGTGTTGGTCGTACATTGTGTACCCAGGTTGCAGCTGCGCAGGTTGACTGATGTTGCTACTGTAGATACAGTACATGGTCAGTGGGGGTGTTACCGCACTGGAGCAACCTATCACTGGTTTACTGAGGACGTCAACAGGGGGCTTCCTTCTCCATAATGACTTTGCGCACCTCTGAAAATCACTATCTCCCTGATGCTGTCGCACTTACAAATGATACACACATGCACGTGTTGTTGTTGTCGTCACCCCTGTCTCCATAGAACAACACGAAACACATTCAAGCGTCCTAAAACATGCGCAAATTATAAATACAAACACTCAACATGGAAGTGCGACGTAGCTTCCAAATGTGCTTGCTGTGGTGTTTGTGATGTGGCCACCTTTTTTTCCACCCCCTCCTCCTCCTGCTCTTCTATCTGTCCTCTGCCAGTCCTTCTGCTGGTGTCAGCAACACTGAAATAAGAAATATCACCATGCACGGCGGAGGACGGAGGGAGAAACATACTCGGCAACAAGGGGATAAAATTAGCGCAACGCGGATGCACAAAAATTGTAGGTAACCTGCGGTGCTGCGAGCTCGCTGGTGATGACAGGCCTGCACACATTAATACAGACTGCCATGAAAATCTGTAATAAGGCTACGTAGGCTACTTACCCGAGAGCGCGTCCCGGAGCCAACTGCGTTTAGGCATGAGGTGAAGGTGTTGCTGTCCTGCTCTCCCCTTCGCACCAAAGACAATCCGGAGCTTTTTGGTGCATCAGATATTGCTTTGATTACATAACTAAGGCCAGTGAAGGTTAAAACACCTCCTAAAACCGAGTTTCAGTCTCATCGGAGCGCGGAGCCTACTGTGCAACAACATTGGCGCGGGTGTTTTCATAATCATACAGTCGACGGATCCTCATCGGCGCGTCTCCGCAGCTAGGTGGCGGACTGGTCACACTGCTGCCTCTTGTTTTTTTTATTCCCCCACCACTTCTCTCAGGGAAAGTTACACCGCTGCCCGCCCGTAATAATGGCTGTGCTTCACACAGGCTGTTAACGTGTCAGGATGACGGGGCTGCAGCAGCGTGCGTGTGTGTGTGTGAGGTTACAGGCTGTGACAGCGCAGAGGGGTTGGTGGGATGTGCGGGAATGCCTTTGCGTGGCCATTTTCATGTAGCTGAAGGAGATGAAATACAGCACAGGATATCATTGCGGTTCATAACAGGCGGTCAGGAGGAGGGGAGCTATTTAGACGCTTAATAAAATGGCGACGACTTGTCCAAAGTAGGCTGCTGGTCGGGAATCTGGGGGGCAACGCAAAAGTTGTAATAAGATTTACTGTAGTGAGAGAGGAAAAAGAGACATGCTGGGAGGAGAGACACTTATTTAAAAAAGTTCACATTCAAGAGATTTTTATCATGCGTAAAAAGGGTTAAATTGATGTAACACAACAAAACATGTCTGTATTGTGCATAAATATAGGCCCAATGTTATAAATTACACAGATGTCACAACGATGATACAAAATAATGTAGAAATATCATTATTATGGTTTACTCGTCTCTAGTAGTAATAATAGTGAATAACATTATACTTACTGTTGTTTTGTTGTTTGTAGGTTTGAGATTTTGGGCCCCTGTCCCTCTAGCTCCATGTGCATCATGTACTCTGATAATTGGAAATTGGAACGAAAACCAAAATTTTATTGTACCTTTTAAGGACAATTTCACCCAAGAATACAGTTTTAAAACTATATTTAGAGTCTCTCCATAAGACAGATGTATTCCAGGTCCTGCAGTGGTGTCGATTCCAATGTTTTGAGAGAAAAACAGTAAATTATGAGCACAAATGACACATGAACTTGGCTAGATTTAGGGGCCCCCAAAGAACTCTTGTGAACCTCTTTGTGGATACTGTCTGTAAACTATTCCCATCAAGTAGAGTGTTCTGTGTGTAGATCAGTTAACGGTATTCTGATTAAAATATGTGCCACGGGGTAATTACAGCATACACTTTTGAGAGGATTCCCAGGTTGAAACAAGGATAGAACAAGGCTCTGAGAACACAGATATTTACACAAAAAATAAGAAGAGAGCAGTTTAGTAAAATAATTGAGATCACCTTTGGTAATACCAAAAGACAACCTTTTGGTCTTTAGGTAGGCCTAGTTGACATGTTTTCATACAGCCTACTGTATGCTTTCCTAATTAATTTCCACAACTGACCTCCAGAGAAACATGACTCCAAAAAGAAGCATTTTATAACGAACAAGTTAAAACTTAGAAATAGAATAAAATAAAAAGTGAAAGTAAACATACAGTAAAGTGAGAACTAAGAAGACCTGTTGACATGAGCCACTTGTTTTCATCATAAGTAAACGTTGTAGATGAGGCTGTATTTCTCAACATACTTGGTGCCACTGTAGATTAAATGGTTGACTGAGATAATAAATAAAATTTAAAAAATACTGTCAAAAGACTTGTTTTGAGCGCTTTAAACAAGCTCTATCTTCCCTTCAACACTTCCCTATGTAGGGGACCTCTCCATCATGTGCTTATGGCTGTCATAAGTCAGAGAACATGAATCAATATGTCCATATTTCCAGGTGAAATGTGTCAAAGTCTGACAAACTCCATTTTCTTCAGTTGTTGTCGCGCCACCTCATTGGCTGAAAGAATTGTGATGACGTGACGTCACTTCCCGCTGTGAGCTGCATGATGGCGGTGTCCATGACGGACCTGGCACATTGACTCACCCTGGAGGTGTGCGGTTCATACTCTACTTTCACTGCTCCGACGACATTTGTCAGTTAACGACCTTAACCGAAAGCATCCTCAGTTAGCATTCAGTGAGCTGAATCGCAGGTAAATATGTTTCTTTATTAAATAGCTCCTTGTTGCTAATGGTGCCTGTAAATTACGTGCCTGTCGGGGACCACAGCTAGCTGCTAGCTAACTGTTTACGCAAGGTTACAGGACACCAGTGTGCTTTTACACTCAGTACCTGCTTCATTGGCACTTGTACCCCTGAATTGTAGCGTAAGTTCACGTTGTCCTTCATGTTTCAGACCATGGCTCTGCAAAGACTGTCCTTCAGACTGCGGCTAACGGTAAGATAACTGCTAACAGCAGGTCAGAGTAATGTTACTGTAGCTGCAGCATGACACATAAACTGGACAGTATATGAGGAATAATCCCTTTGTAGATATTTTGTTCAGCTGCTTTATTTTCAATTTTATATTTGTGGAGTTAACCCGGTGTCAAACATAGATATACTGTTTTAAGACGAAAGTACAGTATGTGGAGATTTATTTACGTGCGTATCAGTAAACTTACACAGAGACTTTCCTACTGAGGTTGTTCAAATAACTATTCATGGGTTGCAAATTTGCAAAGTTTTTCTTTGTTAGTTATTGCAAAACTAGCAGAGCAGACTATGTTATAATCTACTGGACAATGTCATCTTAATAATAGGCTAAATGGTTAAAATAAACAGAACAGAGGTTTCTAGATGCTCATCTAAAATAACTCAGCATCCTTCCTCAGGTTGTTGACACTGAATGCCTCCTGATAAATCTAAGGGGAGAACACAGAGCATCACCTGTGTTATCATCTGTTTATCATAATATTCAACTACATTCTTCCCTCTAAATCTACGTGCAATGTCCCAGCCTGACTCAAGTTAACATCTAAGTTTTTAATCAGTGTATTGTTTTTCACTGTAATTAATTTGTTAGATTTCTATCTGCTGTAAAGTGTTTTCACGTATCAATAGTTAAGACAGTATCATGTGTTCTGTTTTCTGTTATTGTAAATACTGTCTTGTAAGCTCATGTGGGCAAGGCATCTTTAGATGTATAACGCTTGTATAAAAGTATTCACTTTAATAAACTTTCGCAGGTAACACATGTAAGGTCCCTTCATACCAGTGGATGTGGGCAGCAGCAGGAGGCTGTTGCTGTAGACTCAGAACCTGAACCCTTCTCTGTTATCAGGACACAGGAGAACGATCCGGTAAGCAAATCTGACTGAACCAGTGCACATGTTGTTTGTATGATTTTCATCTGGTGATATGCTTGTCTCTTCCCAGGCATGTCAGTCCGAGAAGCATGCTGGACAGTATTACACATTGCCCTCTGCACACATCAACACTGTCTTCCCTCACGGCCTTCCATGGCGCTACAAGCAACAGGTATGTGCTCTTGTCTAAGACTTTATGTACAGCATCTTAACCTTACAGGCTCACAGATAACATTTTGTGACTTTTGGGGTAAAATGTAGCATGCAAATAAACTGTCATGTATGGTTTTTAGGTGAAAACGTTTAATGAGGCCTGTGTGATGGTGAGGCAGCCGGCTCTTGAGGTCATCTCTTACCTGAAGAAAACAGACTACAGCAAACCATCTCTGCGTTATTTATTCTGTATCCTTTACCGCGCACACACAGAGATAATCATAGTCTTCTTCTCTTGATGCTTCTGATTAAAGCTGTTATTAACCTTATCAAGTTGTCCAGATGGGCTCAAGGGCAGCGGGAAGACAATGTCTCTATGTCACACAGTCCACTTCTGCTACACACAAGGATGGCTGGTGCTGCATGTTCCTGATGGTGAGACAAACACATACACACACACACACACACACACACACACACACACCCACCCACCCCAAGTGGTCGACTGCTACCACTGTACAGGAGGTGACCAACCTCTTCTCTGTGTTAACTTAACATTACAGCTCATCGCTGGGTGAAGAACTGCAAGGAGCTGCTGCCCTCATCCTATAACAGCTCTCGGTTTGATCAGCCTTTTCAGGCTGCCGAGTGGTTACGTAACTTCAGAATCACCAATGAGCGTTTCCTTTCAAAGGTAATCATTTTTCTGCAATGTGCCTTTTATGAACATTAGTCGTCAGACGATCTTTAAATGAGCTGCTGCAATTTTAAAACATGAACCTAATGACTATTCGGTATGTAAACCCTCATTACAGCTTGTGGAGTACTATGTAATTTGTCACCTTATTAACAAGTGTCAAGGAATTTGGAGACCTTAAATG
Source organism: Synanceia verrucosa (assembly GCA_029721515.1). Classification (NCBI taxonomy): domain Eukaryota; kingdom Metazoa; phylum Chordata; class Actinopteri; order Perciformes; family Synanceiidae; genus Synanceia; species Synanceia verrucosa. Next base: position 15,858,829 of record CM056557.1, on the reverse strand, counting down.
AGCCTTGACTGCATCTTCACAGCGGTTTAGGTCACATGCTGATATACATAATTAAGCTGCTTTATGGCACCACCTGAATTTACCCACATGCACTGCTGTAAAAGCAGTAAGTTTGAAGAACTGCTCTTGCATGGCGCAATAGCAATATAACAGCATGGTATGGTTTAAGGTTTATTATTTGAGGATAGAGTATCTTCAGTACTCAGCGGGCTTTGAGCTTCTGCATGTGAAATTGAATATGAATGGGAAAGTTACACATGTAACATCTGATCAAATACAGTCCTATATAGAATATGGTTGGGTTGCAGTATTTGTGTAAGTAGCGTCATGGAGCAACTAGCTTTATGCGAGAAAACATTGGGCACCTGGTCCATGAATTAAAATGAAGCACATAAACATGCTCAATGAAACTTTCTTTGAAACTTCACTGTTTGTTCCCCAGATAAAGACAAAACAGCGCTATGTGTGGACAAAGAGAGAGTTCACTGAGGAGGGAAGTCTACTAGGTCAGCTGGTAGATCAGGTAAGTTTTCCCACAGATTGTTTGTGTTCATTGGACATGTGGTGTATTTTCCTCCTCTGAGACCGTCTCATCAGTTTGCGTTTTCTTTCTGCTGCCTCTTCTTGGCTTCTACTGCCCTGCTGATTTTCCCACTGGGAATCATTAAAGATTCATATTTCACCTTGCCTGTGCTTAGTGGTGATCAATAGCCAGTGAACTGAGCGCCGGGATGCATCAGCACTATATTTTTATACTGCACTCACTGTGACCAAGGCAGAAAAGAGCAGTCGATTTATGTTTAGCCTGCGAATTTTTCACCTCCTCCATTCAGTCATCTTGATCATTTGCTTTGTAATAAGGAAAACTTCTAGTCTGTGAGCTTGTTGTGGACTTTAATTAGATCTGTTATTAATAGCTGACAGCACATTCTTATACAAAAGAAACCGAACTTCACACACCCTGCTGAGGCATCTGTATTGAACTGTCGGATGTTTACAGGATTAAAACTAAAGAAAAAGGGTAGAAATTACGATTAATTATGTTTCCTCTGACACTTGACCAAAACTCAACTGACCTACAAAGCCGTGTTTTAACTATATTAGTATTGTGGTGATTTAGCATAATAACATCGTCAGACTTATTAGTTTTATTATCCATCTATCCATTTTCTTCCACTTATTTGGGGTTGGGTCACAGGGGCAGCAGCTTAAGCAGGGAAGCCCAGACTTAGTTTTACTATACTATTCTTTATTTTTTATTTTATTATATACTGTGTTCTGTTTAACTCTCTATATTCAGCTCTTGGAGTTGCATTTGATGTATGATTTGTGCTAGATAAAGTTTTGGTTGATATTCCTCAAAGCCAGACAGGCTCCTATATTATCCACAGCGCATCTCCATCTGTGTTATGCTAGTAGCATCAAATGTACAAGCTGCTATATATTACACGTGTGCAGTAGTACTCTCCAAGACTTGTAAACAGACTTTGATGTGTAAAATTTGTGGAGTTATTTCAAGGTTCTCACCAGGTTATGATGGTGTTTCTTTTGCTGCAGGGCATAAATCGTGTGAAGAGCAGCAGCGATGTTGTGGGGGCAGTGATGAAGGAGCTGAGGCTGCAAAGCGGACGACCAGAGTCGGATTTCCGCCTGGCCGTGGCTGTGGATGGTGTCAACGCCCTGTGGGGAAGATCTACCATCAAGAAGGAGGATAAGAGTGCTGTGAGGAATCACCTTTCCTAATCGTGTCATTCTTAATATTTTTGTCTTCATGCTTTCAGCCTCCACAGATAAGAAGTCTTTCTTTGTTACTGCCATCAGGTGGATCCAGAGGAGCTCACTTTGGTTTATAACCTGAGGAAGCTGATGACGAAAAACTGGGTGAGAAGAACGCAATAAAGGCCACAGCTGCATAAGAATATTAAATGTAGGATATAATGATTTTAACATTCACTCTGTCTCAGGCCGGAGGCGCCATCATCACCACTCTGTCTCAGACAGGGTCTCTCTACACTTCAAAATCTGCCTACTTACCTAAAGAGCTGCTGGGAGAGGTCAGAGGTCATTTTATTGTCCTTATTTATTGTAACTATCCATAATCCATCCAGTCCTCAGGACTCCTGTGTAGAATTTGTTTTTCAGATTTTAAGTGATTCATAAGATGTTGTTTTGTGGTGAGCATCTGAACTTTTTGTTGTCTGTGAGCAACTAAACAGTATATTTAGTGTTACCTGTTTGCACTGTTAAATTCTGTGGTTGCAGTGAGTTGTATTGTGGTCTATAGTGCCCATATGTATCCAGTGTCTGCATGTCATATTATCAGTTTCCTATTGTACCAATTAATCCATCATTGTCCTCCTCCGGAAGAAACAATGATTGACCTGTAAAGTGGGGTCATATAACATGCCTGTCTCACGCAAAACAAAAATACTGTCATTATAATTATAAAATATAGATTATTTAGACTTGTGGTCTTGATAACTGATTATGGGACTTAAAAATGTCAAATAATTCTTATAATTATGAACATTTGTTAAATAGTGTAGCAGGGCCTGTGGTGTGTTAAATATAATAATATTCATTTTGATTAATGTATTAAGAGTCAGTGGTTTATTGCCTCTAAATAATGTTGATTGTATTTGTGATATTTTCTTGTATGAATATGCTATTTAATTTATGCTATTTCTGTGTTTTGCTCATCAGAGGGGGTTTGACAACATAGACCCATTCATCCCGGTGTCGGTGCCCAACTACAGCGAGAAGGAGTTTGAGAGCTGTTACCTCTACTTTCTGGACCGCCAGTGGCTGCAGCATCCACAGAGTGAGTGATGAAGCTTTTCTTTTCATTCAAAAATGATGCTGTTTTAGTAACCAAATTATTTTCCCTTCTCTTCAGGTCGAACAGAGGAAGGAAAGAAAGAACTCATCTTTCTGAGCAACAGAAATCCATCAACAATTGACAGAATTTGTGCCTTCCTATGAAGTTACATAAAGACTACATGAAGAATCACAGAAACACACAAGCATAAATATCTGTGTCCTAGAAATACATAAATATACAAATGTCCATGTCTGTATTATCTGTAAATTATGATACGTGTGTTACTTTGATAATAAAATGCTGAATAAAATAATATTGAAAAAACAACAGTGTGATCTTTAATTAATTTAAGTTCACCTTTACTGTTCAGGCTAAATAGGAAACAATGAAATACTCCTTTTGCTACCCACAGTGAAAGCTGAGTAATATATCAAAGTGCAAAACAAAGAGATATAAATAGATAAATAAAGAGTAAATAAGGCAATTTAAAAGGCAGCGATGTGAAAAATACAGTTTATACAATAAATCGTGCAAAGAAGCAATGCAACATCACTTTGGCAAAAGCCTCAGATGCCTTGGAAACAGAATAAATCACTGTTTAGGAAAGGAAAGGTTCCATGTGCCACTTTATTCTCATGTGTGATCGAGATGGTAAACTGGGAGGACAATGGATGCAGATGGTCTTAAACTTATTTTTTTTTGAGTGCTGCCATGTCTCAGTTTGAAATTTTATTAAAGTAAATGTAATTCAAAAGCTGCGTCACAGGCACCTAAAAACAAAACTAACCTTGACTGACGCTTTCCTTTACTCTGTGTTTCATGACACAGCACCACCTGGCTGCAGCTCAGATCGCTTCATGGGTGATCATGTGACCGTTTTAATGTCACATGACTGCTCCAAAGCGTCATTTGATCGCTGAAACAAACAAAGTGAGCTGAGGAAGCTGTGGTATGGCAGACTGGACGAAGCCAAGGTGACAGGTCAGAGTGAATATCTAGAGATGAGGCCTGGCATGGCACAGTGTCTGTGATCATCCTCTGAGGTGACTTTATCTGCTCTGAATGACTCAAAAATACACTGTGAGGATGTCAGCTAAATGAATGGAGCAGTCGTGGGTGTCTCTTAACTTAGTTTTACTTGTGTTTTACAGTTTGCTGTGCTGCCTCACACTGATTCAACACGTGTTCTGTCGCCTAATCTGTGTTTCTTTGTTCCTAGACAAAATGGCTTTCTTATTGTCATCATCTGCACTTGTGCTCCTTCTTTTCCTCTCAGCTGAAGTCACCCTCTCTGCAGGTACTGTTCAGTCTGTGGTGACACTGACACAACACAGGCAGCTGCTTGCATTTCACCCTTTGTTCACCACCAGTGCAAGGCACCTACAGCACATTCTTGTCACTGAAGAGGGAAATTAAGCACATTGTTTGTTTTTTTTTTACCTCCCAAGAGGGCATTTTATCATGTCTTAACCTCCCAAGAGGGCAGTTTAGGGTCTGTTGCGAACCAGGGGACACTTTAGCACGCATTTTGACTCTTTAGTGCACATTTTTGTGCCCCCCCCCAGTGCAAACCATGCATTCATGTCTTTCCAGGAAGTGGTGGATGTATTGCTAGAAGCTTTGGCCATGACTCAGTGGTGTGTGAGTGTAATTCAACCTACTGTGACAGTGTTGGGCCAGTCAGCTTGCCTCCTCTGGGTCAGTACTCCTCTTACCTGACCAGCATGGCTGGCAGCAGACTGGAGGCAGGCCGGGGTCAGGTCCAGGCGAACAGCACTGGGAGAGGTGAGTTATGATGGTGAATAATCTTAGCTTTTTACTGGGTTGTCTGTGGTGTTGGAGCAGGCGCAGAGTATCTCTTTGTGTTCCTTTTAAGGCCTCAGGTTGACCATCGTTCCCTACCAGAAGTACCAGAAGATCAGGGGATTCGGTGGAGCAATGACAGATGCAGCAGCCATCAACATCCTGTCTCTCTCTGCTAGTGCACAGGACCAGCTGCTGCGACAGTACTTTTCCCCTGAAGGTACACTCCAGACGCCTGCTCCATGTGCAAATCTAGGGTAATAAATCAGGAAAAAAAGCATAATGTGGCCATGAAATCCAGGAGTAATGTATGCATTTATGTGCAGGTCAGTTTGTTTCCCACATCATCATCATGCACATCGTCCATAAGGATAAGAATAAATAAAACATTGTAACAAAATATAGATATATTTTGTGATCATCTGCAAAAATAACATGTAGATAGAATTTTATAAATTTCTGAAAGACACTGAATGATGATACTGAGTGGTTATTGATGCTGGCAGGTATCAGCTACAGTGTGGTGCGTGTCCCCATGGCCAGCTGTGACTTCTCCACCCGTCTGTACACCTATGCTGACACACGTGGAGACTACAACCTGGACAATTTCACATTGGCCCCAGAGGACATCAAAATGAAGGTCCTGCTCTCCTCATCCTCATCCTCCTCCTCCTCTCACATCCACCTGTCCATCATTCCTTAGCTCTTGTGTCTCCTCCTCTCAGATCCCTCTGCTGCAGAGGGCTCAGGCCTTGTCTCCTCGCCCTCTGTCTCTGCTGGCCAGCGCCTGGAGCGCCCCCGCCTGGATGAAAACTAATGGTGCTCTCACAGGAAAGGGCTCCTTGAAGGGCCAGCCTGGGGGCAAAGAGCACAAAACCTGGGCTCAGTACTACATCAGGTAACATATGGGGATTCAGATGAATGCAAAATCTCATGCTGGTATTTCTTCACATGAGGGGAACTTATTCTCATGGGTGTTTTTTTTTCTTCTTTCCACTCAGGTTCCTTGAGGAATATGCTAAATATAACTTGACCTTCTGGGCTTTGACCACAGGAAATGAGCCCTCTGCAGGACGGATGACACATTACAGGTATCTCCTCACATTATATTACACTGAATTCATCATCATGGATAATAAATTTCACAACAGACTGAGAAGTATTTTACTGCAGTTTCCAGGCTCTTGGCTTCACTCCGGAGGAGCAGAGGGACTGGGTGGCTCTGGACCTGGGCCCTGCCCTGCACGCTTCTTCACACCCACACACACACGTCCTCATCCTGGATGACAACCGCCTGCTGTTGCCTCACTGGGCTAAAGTGGTGAGTCCAAGGACAAAGAGATAGTGGGTAAAGTCATGGTAAAACTTTGTCATACATAAGGCTGCAAGCCAAAGATGAGCAATTTAAATCTGTGTAAGAAAAGTAAATATTTTAGTTAATATGAAACTATATGAACATGACAACTGAAGGTATAATAGGTGATACAATGCCCACTAAATTTAACACAATAAAGATACAAGGGAACATAAAAGTGTTTCCATTCACCCAACTGCAGGAATAAAGGACTTTTCAGGTCCTCCAGTGTCACATGTTTATCCTCTGGAGGACAGAGTTTAAAACTACTGATCTGTCAGAAAGGAGGTTTGTGTTGTGTTGTATTTTTTCTGTTGCACTTGCCTATTGTGAGATGATGAGTTTCTCTGTGACTGTAGTCATTTATAGTGACAGTGATTGTTGCTACAGGTTTGATGGAGCTAATTGAAACTTGAAATAGGATTGAACAGCCTCATTTTCACACACACAATCCACTGACTTTTTAGTGGATTTTAGTGTGTTAACATCTCCTGCTAGCCCACAGTCACATTGAAAACCATTTCTTCACTAACATCACCATCTTCAGCAGAAGAGAAAATATTCAAGATTATTGTAAATTACATTTTACAGTACCATATAAGGCCTTTGTTGGGGAGAAGTAACTAAACTCAATATGTTCTGTGACTATGTGCAGATACCCTGAAAGTAGAACATTTTACATGCATTTTACATGGAAACTAGCTGTTTTTTTATGATCATATCCCTCCAGGTCCTAAGTGACATTCATGCAGGAAGGTACATTCATGGCGTGGCAGTTCACTGGTACATGGACAGTCTTGTCCCAGCAGAGATAAGCCTAGGAGTCATCCATCATCTCTACCCAGAGTATTACCTGTTTGGCACAGAGGCCTGCTCGGGCTGGAACCTGCTAGACAGAGGGGTGAAGCTGGGTCGTTGGGACCGGGCTGAACAGTACGCTCATGACATTATAGAGGTGAGATCATCTTGTCTTTTTCATGAGGCTTGTTCACTCAGATCCACTGTGACACATTTGACAAGCGGTGAAGGGTGAATGGTCTCCCTTAATGCTGCAGTGCAGGTTTACAGGTTGCACTCTGCTGCACACACTCTTCAGAAATTGCCTGCAGGCCGTCAGAGCAAGCTGGAACTGGTGTTTTGTTTCTTCTCTCTTCACTCTCCCTCAAATGAAATTGGACTCCCTCCATTCAATCTATTTTGCATGGGTGCTTTCTGACTCCAGACATCTTGGGGATCAGGAGGGATTTGTTTATGTAGATGTGCTGTCCTTGTGACATTTAAACACAACACCAGGCATCAGTCCAGCACATTCATTTCAACAAAACAACACCTGTTACAATGTACAGACTATGTGCTTAACTGGGTATTTTCTCCACATCAGGATTTAAATCATTATGTGGTGGGGTGGACTGACTGGAACTTGGCTTTGGACCTGACCGGTGGACCAAACTGGGTTAAAAACTTTGTGGACAGCCCTATTATAGTGGACACACAGAGAGATGTCTTCTACAAGCAGCCACACTTCTACAGCATGGCCCACTTCAGGTAAACTAGGTCACTCTCACATGGTCCTCGTTCACACAGACTGGTATCCTTCACCTGCAGTATAATGAAAATCACACCTTTTTATACACAGTAAGTTCCTGTGGGAAGGATCTCAGAGAGTCGGTGTGGCCACCAGTGAGGAAACAGACCTGGAGTACTCTGCCTTCATCAGACCAGATGGCTCGGTCGTGCTCATCATACTCAACAGGTAACTGAATATTAGTTTTTATATGCAAATGACAGGAAAGTCATTTTATTCAACTGTGTGTTTGTGTTATATGTAATATGTAATTGTGATGCTATTGCCACCGCAATATTAGAGAATTTCCTCATTTTCTTTGAAAAACCTTAAAACGGTGTGATTTTTGCAGGGCTCTGGAAACAAAGATGTTTTCTTTAATCAGTTTTATATATATATATATATATATATATATATATATATATATACACAAAATATGTAACGCCACACAATATTTAATTTTAGATGGTACTTTGAGTGCAGCGTGCTGACTCACTAGCCTGGAACCTCGAAGTTCTTTTACATGCGACACGTAACAAAAAATAAAAGGTCTTGAATCCAAGCTTTTCTTTGATGTTTGTATCTTCACTGAAAACTTAAAATTATACAAAACAAAAGACGAATTCCTGTCTTCTAAATTCAGTAGTGTAATGCAACATGACAGTGATGCTCCTATGACTCGAGGCTTCTGCAGTCCTTCATCCATCCTCACGTCTTGATGTTGACTCGGCAGCCAATCAGACTGCATCACATTAAAGCATTTACATTCCTAAATTCTTACATTACTAAGATGCACACAAATATAATTATTTTCCAAAATTTACTCAAAATTCTACATCAAATGTTAATGGAAATATTAAATCTAAATGTACAAATATGCATTTTCAATTAAAACATAAAAATGGCTCTAACAGGCACTTTGACACAAATGCAAAGTCTTTTAACAAATCACCTCCTGCAATTTGAAAATTGCAGTGAACAGTATTTCTGGAAAGTTTTGTTTAATTATACGGCTCTATTTGTAGGTCGTCATCCGTGATCCAGTTTGAAGTCGGGGATCCTGCCGTGGGCTTCATCTCCTCCACTGCACCGGCTCGGTCATTGCTCACTCTTGCATGGAACACACACTGATGCACTTTTTTTTTTTTTTTTTTTTTTAAAGAAAGCATTTTCTGATGAATCCTACTCACACACTTTTTTTTTTTTTAATTTAACTGGTGCAAGTTTAATTTTCTGCACAGCTTTGGTGATTTCAGTGGTCACTTCATAATAACCTCAACCCATAAGGTTTTCATTCAAAATGCTAAAATGCTTTATTTATGCACTGATTCTTAACAGCCATGGAACCTGAAAATAACCAATGTATTGGTTTACTAGAATGATATGTGCCGAAGACTAATTGGTGCCTTGATTTCCAGCTGCTAAGAAATTATCAAGGAATCATACAAATAATGTACAGAAATTGCAAATGACTTCAACTGTTGCTATTTAATTTAAAATAAAGTGCACATTGTTTTAAAATATCCCATGTTTTAAGTATCTTTGGATGCAGAGAGGATATAAAATGCCATTTATAATGAAAATTCAACTTTTTTTTGTCAATTTATTAATACATCATACATTTTAATATATATAATATACAGTTTGATAACCAGATATTTCACATTTGTGTCTCCAATCTCAATGTTTTTTCTCCTTTGCAAACCATAAGTTGTTGGACTAAAATTATTTACATTTAAAAAAAAAAAGATAAAAAAATTGAAACAAACAATCATAAACAAATAAAACGACAGAGGGATGCCATCTGTTTAGAATATATACACCTGGAGGAGTATGTTTAAATCTACATTATCAGATAATGGGCTGAGTTCACTCCCTTACCAGCATGACACTACTTTTTCCCCCCCGTAAGGTGTAAGGAATTGTTTGTTTTTTAGTGGCCATTAAACAGCAGCAACTCAACATGTTTCCTATTAAAAGCTGTGTTCTTTAAGTGGACACAACAACTTGAACACCAAGAAAACACCACCAATAAATAACCAGAGTTCAATCCAGATCTTCCTGACAAAATCTCAACAACCATTATCCCCTTCATAAACATAACATTTATTGCAGGGCTTCAGGTGTTCATGTTCTTAGGTCCAGACACTGTAAATGCTAAGAGTGAAAGTAACCCCTACAGTATTCCCATATGTCGTACAGGGCTCAGTTGCAGCATTCAGCTAATCTTCCTGATGAGTTAGGAGGGCATTGTGTACAATATAAAGTCTGGCATTTCCCCACTATAGTGTGTTGCAGCAGTGCATTTCACAAAGATGGAAAAGGAGTTTGCTTGAGAAGTGGAAGTACAGACGACATGGGTGTGATCATCATCAATCTATGCTGGTTTGTTATGAGATCTGGCAGACCTCAACTGACTGTTAAGACATCTGTACGAGTATTTGTATACATGATGGAGGAGAAAGGCTTTAAAATAGAAAAAATACAAAAAATATCAGACTGAGATGATTATGACTGCAGGAGACAGAAGAGGAAAGTGAGAAGCGCTTTGTCTTCTCGGTGTGTTGTTGGATGTAGGCGAGGAGAACCGAGGGATGAGACGGGTGGGTGTCTCAGAAGGACCATCTCTCCTGTGTGCGGGGGTCCATGGAGAGGGTGGGGGACTCTGATGGGGGCTGGCTGCTGCTGTCTTCGCCGTTCAAACTCTTCCTACACACTGGACATGTGTCATGCTGTGGCCACACAACAGAAAATAGAGAATGTTAGCTTTGGGCAGTTTTCTCTCAAGAGATTTAACTGAATCTACACTAATATGACACTAACACTTTAGCCTTGCTTTTTGATTTAATGTTGCTTGGAAAGGAACATTGTAGCATTAGGAGGATTTACTGGCAGAAATGTGACTAATATTAAAGGTTTAGTGCTTTCTTTAGGGTATAATCACCTGAAAATAAGAATCTTTGTGTTTTCATCAGAACTTTAGCCGGCCGCCATGTTTCTACAGTCGCCCAGAACAGACAAACCAAACTGTAGCTCTAGAATGGGCTGTTTTCATGCCGAGTAACACTGGAGCAAACTATCTACCAAGTATTTCCTGTGTAGCCAAAGTCTGATACAGGTTTATTCTTCTGTGTGTAGTTAACCTATATAACTATAAGGAACGCAAACATTACAATTCCTTCATACAATTAATAGGACAGAAATGTTTATTTTGAGTGACCCAACCTAAATTACTTAGCCAAAGAATGCATTTGCATTTCCTTTAGGCCTTCAGCTCTGTGAGTATGTATCATAGTATCACATGTCAAGTCTATCTCGTCAGTTCAATTGACAAAGTTCAATCCTCTGCTATGACTCACCATTTCCAACCACGGTACTATACAGTCTGAATGAAAGAAGTGGTTACAGGGTAGCTGTCTGACTGGCTCTCCCACTGCGAAGTCCTCTTTGCACACAGGACATTCCATACAGCAGTCTGCAGGAGAGAAGATGGCCTTAGTAATGACTTGCTACATAGCAGTAAAACAGTTTAACACTACCAAGCATGGTTTTTACTAATTGCCAAAAACAATTCTACAAAACGATAATGGTTTAATGCCCTAAAGTCTGAAAAAAATGCAAAAAGCTTGTCATTTCTCTAAAGAAGTCAGCTGTCAACACTCCTGCAAAAGCTGGGCTGCATAACTAACCACACAGTTAAAGTTGAGTAGCAAAATAGGAGACACAGAAGAGGAAGTGGAGAGGAACAGATCCACAAGACGTCATCTCAGAGTAATTTATGGAACACATTGTTGATACTCTCAAGGTTAATGGGCAGTTTGTCCCAAACAGATAGACTTTCAGCTGCTCCTCTTGGCACACAGCAGCAGTGGATCAACACAGTGCTGTATCGAAGTACTGCACAGAATTCTAAACAAAGTACTCATTTATATAATGACAGATGTGTTATTAGCAAGATTACATGAGTAACTAAGCAGTTACTAAGAACTTGATGCCTTTACATATGAATGTAATAACAGAGTCACAAACAGCTGGATCAACCCAAGGTGTACACTTATATAATTGTTTAAATACAGTTACTGCATACAGAGGAAAATACTCACATCTACAGTCATACAAAGAAAGATAAAGACAAAATTAATGAGCTGTAGTGCAAGTGAGCATTTAAAATACCTTGAGAACATTTAGTTGGATGGCATTTGAGGCTTAATTTACTTTACGAAGATTAACATCATAATTAACCTTTGTTGTAGTCGCTATTTGATAACTGCTAATAAAATAAACAATTTGTGTAGGGCCAAGAAAAACTTTTTTTTAATCTTTTTAATTGTTTAACTGAATTATGTCTGTGAGGAATAATGTAATTTATACATAGAGAAATATGAGGACTGAGCAAGGCAAAAAGGGAAAGCAAGAAATTACTGACCTGCTTGTTCCTGAGAGATATTGACTGTTGGGAGAGAAGAGATCTTCTCTTTCTCTGCTGGAGGAGGTCCTGTGTTCTCCAGCTGACCTAGTAACTACACAAACACAGGTGTTTACTGCAGAGAAATAAAAAGGTGACAGGGCGGAAAGTTAGAGTTTAGTTCTAATAAGATTTACCTGTGTTATCACAGCATCTAACCCCCCCTGTCCCCAGGCATAATCCCCTGGGTTAGAGTGCAGCATCCCCGTCCTAAGAGAGACACAAGAGTTGATGAGAAATAACGCTAACTCTGTCACGCTAGCAGTAACTCTGTGAAGCTATCAGGAACTCTGGCAATAATTCTAGCTGTAACTGTAGCAGTAACTCTAACAGTAACTCTGTGATGCTATCAGTAAATCTAGCAGTAATTCTAGCTGTAACTCTAGCAGTAAGTGTAGCAGTAATTCTGTGACTGTCAGTAAGAATGTGTTGCTAGAAGCAACGGTAGCAGTAATGTCATCATACCATGACAAAGGAGCTGAGCCAGGAACTCCAGAGTTGGCAAAGAGGTCAGCAAGAAACTGTTGTACAATCCTTGACAGAGAGAAAATATGTTAATGCCATCACCAAAAATAAGGATGGTTAGGATTGTAAGAGCATGAATAGTCATTATTAGAGAATATGAACTATCTGTTCACCCCTCCACAGCAGGCGAGCGGTCTGGTCGACTACTTCCTCTGGAGCGGTATCTCCTCTGACTGTGCAGTCGAGGTGGACGGCCTAGTCCCCAGTGATCCCTGGCTCCTAGTAGACCCCCCATGGGTCCCCCTAGGCCTGCTGGGACTGATCCCCCAATTGGCCCCCCTCCCAACCCCCCAAATTCGCTGAGACCCCCCAAGCGCCACCCAGGCAGCCGTGGTTCTGAGTCAGGTGTGTCGCCTTCTGTTGTAAATGGCCGCTCCAGTAACAGGTGCCATAGCTACAGAGGTGCAGGGATGGTGGGATTGAACAGTAGTTTTCAGACAGAAAGTGGGATTAAGGCCAGGAAAGCAGGCAGGTCAATAGGAAATAGAGAAATAGAAAGACACAGGAAAGGGAGAAAAAAGAAATGTGAAATGAGAAAAGGGCAGGGAAAGAACAAGACAAATCATCAACACACACGAATGATTGCGATCAATCCCCTTTGCCCACATCCCCACCCTATTCTCCCAAAAACCCCAGAGGTCAGCTTGTACCTCTGCAAATTGTGTGGCTGCATCATCTATCCCGTTAGCGACACCCTCTAGGAGACTGAGGGGAAACGGGACAAAAGACACATTATTAGAAATGTCCACTGAACACCATGGACATGTTCAAGTTTAGTGCTCATCTGGGACAAAAATGCACAGTAAGCTTACAAGCTCCTATAGTGCAATATGTAGGTTAAATAAGAATGACAAAACAGTCCATTTATGTGCTTTTGTTCCAGACTAACACTAAAGGTTTGGTCTGGCACGTCTCTTACCTGGAGTCTTCTGTTACTTCCTCTATGAACCCCGAGTCACATCTTGGACAGATATACTCCTGGAATGAAAGACAACAATGACTGAGTCACACTCCAAAAAAAATGATCATTATAATTCCCTGGAAACCAAGGTGACACATTCAAATGTCATATTTTGTTCAAGAATCCACAACTCAAAGATATGCAACTGGCAGTTATATAAAACAGATAAATGACGCAAAATTCTCACACTGGAGAAGCCAACACCCCCAAAAAACATGGTCATTTTTTCTTTAAAAATAACAGAAACAAATAATTGATTATCAAAGTAGTTGCAGATTATTTTTCTGCCACTATAAATACATCACTGACATAATTTCCGAAGATCTACTTTAGTAAAATCACTTTGTGATGATATGATTGATAACCAAATTAAGAATGACATGTGTGATTTGCTCATAGACACCTTATAATATCTGTTGCATATATGGATACATGATGACTGAGAGATGGTGCTTGAGTGGGATATGCTATATGATATATGAGTGTGGATGTTGCAGTCAGTTGGCTCAATGAAGACATGCCACAGAATTGACTCTATCTGAGACAAGCAGGCCAGTTTAGAGTCAGTGACCGGGTGGGCTAGAATTACCCTCAGCCACACCTAAAAATAATGATTCAACAGGATAATCTGGTGGACTGACTATTGACACAATGACTACTAAAAATTAAACCAGTCAGTATAGGGGTAGTAACTAATGTCTACTTACATTTTCAATTAATGTACCAATTATTTTATTATTGAATAGACAAATTATTTGGGCAAAATGAAATAAAAAAAAGGAGCTTGTGTTTTATTATTTTATTATTGAAGGGACAAATTATTTTGGCAAAATCATGATGGAATAGAAAAGTAGCTTGTGTTTTGTAACAACCAACGGAATAAACCCCAAGATATTAATTTTACTATAATTTGTTTTTTTAGCATTTAACATTAAAATTACCCAATTTGTTTACTGAATCATTCTCTGTCAATCAACGAATTATTTCAGTTCTAGTCAGGTTACTGCATTATAAGTACTCTACAATAACCAGCTTACATAATTAACAATAATTTGAAATGAACACCTCTCATTATAACCTGATTAGCTGAGGCTTGGTGTACCTAATAAACTGAGGATTGAGTGTAAATAGTGAAACCCTAACGCATATCAAGGACGTACAAAACATGTGTAATAAATCATGTGACTAATGAACCTAAAAGTTTGTCAATAAGTGCATCGACAGCATTTTGCTATCACTTTCAACTTTAAGACTGAAACTAAAAACGTTCCCGAAAATTCCCTACTCGTCCTGGGAAGAGTGTTTCATCGGAAACATACCTGAGAGAAAAATCTGAAAACGGAAGCGGTCTGACATAAAATACAATGTTAATACTGCAAGAAGGGAATAAGAAGGGAATAACATAGACCCTTTTCACTCAGCTGTTTTGTTGTTTTGTGCAAAACACAATATCCCCAAGCTGTCAAAGCAAGGCGTCAAGCACAATGCTTTTGACAAAACTGCCTCAAACATGCAATCCTACTAAATCCTATCGATACCTGCTTTTTGAAGAAGGCATCTGCGAGTGTCACGAGTTTTATTTAGAGAGTTTACAACAACAAACGCCGCTAACTGCTAACTGCTTAGCTAGTGTTTAGCCGTAGCAAGCAAGCAAAACAAAAGGTATTTCGGAGAAAGGTGAACTTGTCAACGGCACATTTTACACAACAGAGTGTGATGGATAAAGAAAGAAAAATCCGTCTTACCGGGAGTTTGGGGTTCACTTCTCCCTTACAACAGTGACAGAAAAACCGATGCGGTGGAACAGCCGCAGCCTCCGCCATCTTCCCCAGAGCAGCACAAACAGTGACGTCAGTCCTCCACAAACTGAAGACAGCTGTCTGCCTGCTACCCGGCATGCATCGCGCTGCCCCAAGCCAAAGAGCGGAAGTGCGAAAGTGCACATGTGTTGACAAGGAGAAGCCGCATGTTTTTATGTATGTACGGTCAACGGTTCAGTCCACAGTCTGCCGGGTGCTTAAAGTCAGGGAGCGTCCTCTTTTCCTGAAACTTGTATGTCGGAAAGGTTTGTGAAAACAGCAGATTTTTCTAATGACAGCTAATGTCCAATACGAAACGTTTGCCGTTAGCCAGCTAGCTAGCTAGCTGGTATGCAAAGTGTTTGACCACTCTGCGCAGCACTAATTTTCAGCCGTGACAGTTGAAATAAGCTCACTGGCCGTTTTGTTGTTGTTGTTGTTGTTGTTGTTGTTTTTTTTAACACGCCTGTTTATATTATAATTTTTGTATAACACACTGACATTTAGAACTACACTAAGAAGGTACTGTACAGTGTATTTCGCCATTATGGTAATATTTTCATAAATCATATGAGTAAGAAATAAGCACAACTGGACGCATAACTGTTGGTAACTTCACCTCCATGTAGCTGGAAAATGGGCAGTTAAATGCTGTAGAAGTTCAAGTTTCTTAGTCCAGATAAGTCTATTAGTCACAGTTTGATGCCTCAAAGAAGCACCCAGTTAATTAAGTGTTCCACCAACAAAAAGTTTGATGATTTTTTTTAAGACAAATTAACAAATAAACAAGGTATTTTGACTTTTATTCGGTTCTGTTAATATGGACCAAGCTTAAAAAATGCTGTATCTTACCAATGATCACTCTATCACCGGAATAGTTAACTAACAGAAAATGAATCTTCATTCTGCTGTTTCAAGCTTTTCAAAGTGAACATTTTCTGTTTTTCTGCATTATAACATTGTAAATATTTTTGGAGTTTTGGGCTGGTGGTTGAATGAAACATTCATGAAACATCATTTGAAGACTACTTGGATTGTGGGAAGCTGTCACATATTTTTCACTATAGGGCTCTCATATTGTTCATGTTGTCTTTCTTTCATGGCTCACTGGAACACTTGAATGAAACTGAGTCCTTGTTAGTAAGTCAGGGTGCTGCTGTGAAAAAAGCCTAATGATCCAAAATATTCCCCCACTTGGTGGTTAATGGTGACCATTAAGTTAAGCTCTTAGGTCCTAATCACGCTTCAGGTGTCCTGGAAAGGTCAACTAGTCAAGCTAAGCTGACCAAATATAATGTATATTCAAGACACATAGACACTGTAATGTTGATCATTGTGTTCATACAAGTACTTATTATAGACTGCCATAAAGTTAATATGTGAGACTTCATCTGTGTCTTTCTGTGTGTATTTATAAGCAGATGACTACCCAGGAGGTGCGTCTCTGTGGTCTCCTGCTGCAGGAGCACTTTGGAGAGGTGGTGGAGAAAGTGGGAACACATCTGCTCAGAAGTGGACCACAGAACTTAAGAACTATTGTTCATGAGACTGGCATCTCACTGGACCTGGTATCAGTCCTGTGCTTAATGTTTCTTAGCTTTTAGTTTTTTCTACTGTTTAAACAGAGTTTAGCAGCCTAACCTTTGTGTTTGCAGTACATATGAAAACGTATACTTTGTGGTGATTCCACACTTGAAGCAGTAGTACCGGATTATTTTTTACATCATCCATTTAAATGCAATCCCTAGTATCCTTTCTAATCACCGGTAGATTTGTGCTTGAGAAATCTGATTACATTAACACCATGTCATAAACCCTAAACAATGCATACAACTCTTTCAGTACAGGAAAGCTTTAGTATTTACTGGGCTTATTGGAGCATTAAGATGTTAACACATGTATAATATAGAGAGGAATTCTGACTAAAATTGATCAGTAACCATTTATTTTTTGTGCATTTCAATGAAGTCATAAAGCCACTTATTCCCTTCCTTTCGCCATCTAATTGTAGGTAAAGAAGTCCTTGTGTGTGCTCGTGCAGCATGGGACCTGTGTGTTCAGTTCCGGCCGGAGAGGACCTGGGAGCCCCACAGAGTATCGGACTGGCTGCGACCGGATTCTGAGAATTCTGAGATACCCTCGCTACATCTACACCGCCAAAACCCTGTATGGTGACACCGGCGAGTTAATCATAGAGGAGTTACTGCAGAGAGGACACATGACCATGAGTAGCACGGTTAAGACAGTCGCTGACCGCCTCACACAGAACATGGAGGGTCAGTATTTTCATTAGTAGTAGTAGAAACAGTAATTTCTACACAGACTGTAGAAAAGCCTCTTCCTCAGTTTTTGAAGGCATGTTTCAGAGCCTGGATTTGGGTTTACTAGTCAGTGTTATCTCACCAGTTACCAGAGCCAGAAAATAATAAAAATAGGGGAAAGGCCTCAGTGGATGAGCAGGTGGCATCCACTATGAAGCACCAGTCAGTTGAGCAATATCAACAATCAACTTTAAAATCTCAATGTTTAGAGCTTAAATAATAACTATGAAATTATTGCATGGTATTTATGCTGAATCTAAAGAGAAATGTAACATTCTCATAACAGCAATTTGTTCTTTTTATTTTGTTCAAGAGGGTCACAGCATGGAATACAATGAAGTGTCTTCAACTTTTTCCAAATTGGTGGAGACTCATTTTCTTCAGCGCTGCCCCCCACTGGGAGCAGGGACAACAAACACTGCCACTCCAGGTACTCCTGCCACTCCAGGTACTCCTGCCACTCCCACCCCACCGACACCCGAGAGCTTCCCAGATTGTTATAAGGTGCCTCACGTAACGCTCGTAGGGCGAGGCAAACGCCAGCTCTCCAGTGAGGATGGAGAGGACCAAAGGAATGCAAAGAGGGCTAAAATGGATACACAGGTGGGATGTTACACATTTTAAAAGCTTCATTTCCCTGTCTCTGACGTATGAATTATTGGTTATCTTCTGTGTGTCTTTCCATCTCTCTCTATGCTTCTCGCTCAGACACATGGTGATGAGGGGATTTGCTGGCAGGTCAACTTTGAGAGGTTCCATCTCCACTTCAGAGACCAGGCCATCATCAGTGCTGTAGCCAACAAACTGGACCAGGTCAGGGTTATAGCCCTTTTGTGAAACACTCTTACTGACATTTTATTCACAGAGTTAAATGAGAACATTAATATCACTCTCACGTCTGTCTGTTATAGAGCTGCAGACGTCGCGTTTGTTTACACCACCATATTGGTAGGAAAATCTGCATCAAAATGAGTGGCACCGCCAGTGAATTTATGCCGTCTGAGTTTAGATCACAAGATATTACTATATGCACAAGTAACCTAGAGAGACTAAATATCCCTGACCCTTATCATGCCCCTAGTATACTTTTCACAAATCTTGAAAAAGTTTAGTATTTGTAGATGTTTCACAATCTCTTCTCTCATAAATCATATTACTAGAAATCACACAATGCTCTGTTCATTGCTGTTCTGGCATCCCGGGGCACAACAGCTGTCCACCATATCTCAGAGAAACATTTAAAAGCATTTAACTGCAAGTGGTGAGATCCCTGGCAGTAGTTTAAACAGAGCACCTTCCTGCCAATATGGCGGTGTTTTGGTTTTGACAGTTGCATGCCGGGATTGTGTGATGTCAACTACCGGAGCTCTATATGAAGCCTCTGCCAGCACTAAATTAGCTTAGCTTAGCTTAACTTAAGGACTGGAGTAACTGGGGAAACAGTTTGCCTCCCAGCATGTTTTAAGTGCACCAATTATCGTCTACTGTTTGCCTGGCAATCTTACGATGACAAAACTCCCAAGAAATCACTGCACCTGTCCAAAAAATCCACAATCAGTTTTTATAGTTTTTGAGCTTTTCTAGAGGTGTTAGTCAGCAGATGATGTTCCCTTTAGCCAGAGCCAGGCTGGCTGTTTTCAGTCAGGTCACAGTCAGTAACTACATTTGCCTTTCTTGACTTTTTTATGCTCAATAAAATTCTTATTATGGTTGTTATGAAAATAATAATGATTGTCTTTCCAAATAATTTCATCTTAATAACCCAGACCAGCAGTGAGATAGTGAGGACAATGCTGAGGATGAGTGAGGTGACGACCTCGCCAACAGCTACCTGCACAAAGTCCCTGTCAGCCAATGAGATCTTCAGGTCCCTTCCGTCCAGCTACAACATCGCCAGACCCATCTTAGACCAGTACCTCACGCTTCTGATTGATGACCCGGTATAACCTCTGGAAGGCACCTGTCACATTTTACAATCTTAATCTTTATCTGTAAGATTGTTTTTTTTTTTTTGATCACCTTGTCCTTTTCATTTCCTAGATGGAGTTTGTGGGGAAGGCTGGTGAAAGCGGAGGAGGGATGTATGTTGTTAGTATCCTTTTTTTTTTAATTTAGAGAGTCATGACCATTTTTTCAAGGACCAACACACACCATTTTAATTCATGATACACCTGCCTCGGATGCTTTTCTTAACTCATCTCACAGATATGCACAGAGCACTTGCCAATCTGGCACGGGCCACGCTTGAGTCTGTAGTGCAGGAGAGGTGAGCATGTTTTTAATTGTGTATGTGATTGTCCTATCAGCAGCCAGTCATTATTAATCACTATTAATTTGTCATCAGATTTGGCTCCCGATCTGCACGCATCTTCCGTCTGTTGCTAAGGAAACGTCACCTGGAGCAGAAGCAGGTGGAGGATTTTGCCATGATTCCAGCCAAAGAGGCTAAAGACATGCTCTACACACTGCTTTCACAGAACCTGGTCCAGCTACAGGTACACGCTCTGAGCATGTACTGTACGTAGGATGATGAATTGCTGAGCACTTTTAATCCTCACTTAAACATGAGCTAGAAGAACAGTCCTCCTTCTTTGCTGTTGCCACAAATTATTTGTAACTTTGACAAAAATAAGAGGACATACTGAAAACTGTGAGATTTCAACATACAAAACAAGTCTCTTCAAGCCTAAAATGTTACTGTTGACATGAGTGACTAAGTGAAATCTGATTCAAATACCTGCTTTGAAAATTATTTGCCACACATACATACCATAAAATATATGATTAAACATGTAGGAATTTTAGCTCTTTTTATGCAAACGCTCCTCATTTCAGGGGCTCAAAAGTAATTGGACAAATAAACATAACCCTAAATAAAATGTTACTTTTCAATATTTTGTAGAGAATCCTTTGCAGGCAATGACTGCTTGAAGTATGGAACCCATAGACATCACCAAATGCTGGGTTTCCTCCTTTTTGATGCTTTGTCAGGCCTTTACTGCAGCTCTCTTCAATTGTCACTTGTTTGTGGGTCTTTTTGCCTTAAGTTTTGTCTTGAGCAAGTGAAATGCATGCTTGATTGGGTTGAGATCTGGTAATTGACTTGGCCACTGCAGAATATTCCACTTCTTTGCTTTAAAAAAAAAAAAAACCTCCTGGGTTGCTTTTGCAATATGTTTTGGATCATTGTCCATCTGTACTGTGAAGCGCCGTGCAATCAACTTTGCTGCATTTGGCTCAATCTGAGCAGAAAGTATATCCCTATACACTTAAGAATTCATCCAGCTGCTTCTGTCTTTTGTCACGTCATCAATAAACACAAGTGACCCAGTGCCAGTTTTTTTTGGGTTTTTTTCTCAGAATGTACCAAACTGTTGATTTGGCCACTCCTAACATTTCTGCTATCTGTCTGATGGTTTTCGTCTTTTTTTCAGCCTCAATATGGTCTGTTTACCCTCCATTGTGTGCTCCTTTGACTGCATGTTGTGTGTTCACAGCAATAGCTTCCAAATGCAAACGCCACACCTGGAATCAACTCTAGATGTTTTAAATGCTTAATTGATGACATGTTAACAAGGGAAGAGCCTTTTTTGTTTTCACAGCCTTCTGAGTAAATTGTCCAATTACTTTTGGTCCCTTGAAAAAGAGGCAGCTATGTATTAAAGCTGTAATTCCTAAACACTTGCTCCAGTTTGGATGTGAATACTCTCAAATTACAGCTGAGAGTCTGCACTTTAAGCCCATATTGATTATATAATAGTATCCTGAATATGTTTTCGTAAACAGCTAAAATAACAAAACTTGTGTCACCGTCCAAATATTTTTGGGCCTAATTGTAACTGTGATCCAGTCTTTCTAGTTAAACTAGACTTGTAAAGCACCGTGGCCTAAACTGTTATTCTGTGGACAATGACACAGGACTAATTTAACAAAACTGGCCATATGGCAATTTCACTGGGAACACATGGATGGTTTAAGTCATTAAACTGGAGGGAGCAGCCCTAGTTCTTATTCTTTAATCTACCGACTCATTGTCTCTGAACAGCCATGATATTTTTTTTTTTTTTTTTTATTCTTCAGGAAATCCCGAAGACTCCTGATTATGCTCCCTCTCGTACCTTCTATCTTTACACCGTCAACCAGCTCCCTACTGCTAGAATGCTACTTCAGAACTGCTACAAGGTAAAACAATGAATGTGCTGTGAACTTCAGAGCTCTGGATAGAATAGATCTGGTTGTTGTCTTTCATGCAGGTTTTGCCTTCAGTAATGTTTTGTGTCTGGATGTTTTTTTTGTTTTGTTTTTTTTTTCTGTGCAGACAGTTGCCAACCTCATAGAGCGACGCCTGTTTGAGTCCAAAGAGAGCAAGTGAGTCGTCATCCCTGTATGTCTGCATGTCTTCACAATTGCCTCGAAGAGTTGTCAGACGCTGTGTCAGTCAGATCCGTGTTTGACTATTTTACTGCTTGACTGACAGGCGTTTGCTGGAGAAGTCACAGCGAATTGAAGCCATTCTGGCTTCTCTGCAGGCCAGTGGAGCCGAGCCTGAGCAGTTGACGGAGGTCGAGGAGATGATCACTGCTCCAGAAAAGCAACAGCTTGAGGCCTTACGGATTCATATCAACAAGTAAGAGCAAAAACCTACAATTCCCAATTACTGAATCACCTCTTTGGTCTGTTGGTGTTGGTTTTCTCATTATTGCTTTTCTCCCCTCCAGGTTAGATTCAGCAGAAAACCAGGTAGATGAAACCATCTTTCTTTTAGAGTCCTACATCAAATCCTCCACATCCACAAGTTGAGAGCCTTACTCACAGAATTCTCACAGAACTTTTGAAGAATTTGTTTTCCATTACTTTTTGTGTATGAATGTGATGGAGTGTGGCTGTTTTAGTTTACATGACTAAATTGATTCAGTTTGGAGTGCAGTAAAATCAGAATCGATTACTTTGCTTGTTTTTTATTCCATGTTTCAGTGAATGAATAAACTGAGCACGAGACTACTTCTTTTCAACATTTTTAATTTCATTAAAGAACAAACACAAAACTAAGACAAACATAGAACAAGTGAGTGTTTGAAATGCAAAACCAAAAAAAGCTGTCTGAATATTAAATAAAAGAATTGTGGTTTAATACACTTTTTCCTTAAAATTAGAAAATTATTTACATAAGTGCTCCCGCCCCTGGAAATAGTGGGTAGTGCATTTCTGTTGGACCCTGGTGGTGCTCTCTTTGGTCCTGGAGGTCCCTGTTGCATCTCTGTATCAAGTCCAAACTGTCTCTGTGCCTCTGTGAGAGATGGACTCATGTGCTGTAGTCATCATGGCAAATGACTGTTGTCATGGTAGCAAAAGTTAGGTTCAGTCCTCGTGGTTTTCATCCTCTCCTCTCTGTTTGCGTGCAAAGAATCCCATCTGACGAAAATGAGAGAGAGATTGATGTTCTGTCCACAAGGCACATTTTTCCAAGGAAATCTGAAGGTAAATGTAACATGAAAATACCTTCCATAGTATGAAAATTATGAGGGCCAGTAGCAGCAATCCTCCAATGATGCTACCAATCAAAATCCACAGTGAGATGGGAATTGCTCGACCCTTTAGTATCTCCAGTACAGTCTAAAGAGAAATAGATAAAATAATAAATGCCTTTCCGATTCTGCCTCTCAAAGTGTCGCTGCAGTCCTCTTACCTCCCTCCAGACTGTTCCTGTGCCCAAGGTGATGAGGTTAGTCTCCTGAGCTACAAGCTGATAGGCACCTATTATCTTCACTGACTTATATTTGGCCTACGAAAAAGAGACAGAGGGGTATGACTAAAGTTTGTATCATACGGCCTGAAACAAGCATCCGTGTGCTGTTGTGTAACTCACTTTTCTGAAAAAGTCATCATGAACTCTGCGGGTGACACGAATGATGGCGGCCTGCCCTCTTAGAAGCTGCTTGACTTCACACACAATCTCAGTGCACCATGATCTGCTGCAGTTCTAAACACACATATACAAACATGTTAACAGACATAGTGATGAGGCACAGTGTTCACTGGCTCATGTGTGACTTGAGGCCTCACCAGTATGTCATTCTGCATCATGTCTTCAGGATGAAGGGAGCGGACATCTCTCTGTCTGGCCTTCAGCTGGGCCAGATCACTCAGCACGCTGCAGTTCACCCCTGTGGCCTACATGGCATTTAAATCTGTCAGATATGATCTAAAAGAGCAATACGAACACTCGCACGGCAGCGCTACTCACGTTGTATGAAAAGACATCAGTGACGGTCATGAAGACTCTGTCTCCTGCAGCCACAGAGGGCAGATGCAGCCTCAGTTCCAGATTACTCACAGAGTAACAGCCAAGGTTCTGCAGCTAAAAACCCAAACAAAAAGTGCTCTAATTTTGCTTTTTTTTGAGTGATGACAACTTTACAATATAACATTGGTTGCATTCAAGTTAATAAAGATAATTAAATGAAGCTTAAATACCCTGACATGTGTGTAAAATTCAGGTCCAGTCGCCTCCGACATGGTCCGAGTAGGGTGGACCTCATATCGGTTCAAATTAGAATCACTGCATGGAAAACCAGGAACAAAAACACGTTGACTCAAAAATATTTACGTAGCTAAACATGATTTTTGAACATTCTGCACACACATACCTGCTGGCAAACAAATCTGGTTCATACTGAACAAAACTCTGCAGCTGAACACTGTTGTCCCCCAAAGTATCCTGTCTCTCGACACTGTCACTGGAAAAGAATCGCAGCGTTGTGTAAACTCACTTACTTTTCACAGAAGACTTTTTTTCAATCTGAATTTGCAGCTTTATTGAGCTACCTGGCAGCATGAAGCTTCATCTGCACTCGGCTGTGAAGAGATGTGCAGCTGAACTCAAACTCCAACATGAAATTCACCTGCAAACAAAAAATAAGAGCGACCTGCTGAAGTGACACATTTCACCTGGAGGATGTGAAGTATGAGTGGGCTGAGTCGAGAGTGATGGAGCCGTTTCCTCTGCGTGGACATACTTTTGACTGGGAACGAAATACTGGATAGCTGACGTTACACGAATGGCTGTTGGCACTAAGTGCTGTACACTCAATCTTAAAGTGGGCATCTTCCTACAGCAAAAGAAAAGAAAGCGAGGCACACTTATGCGTTAATTTGCTGGTGATCTGTGAGTTAAACGTAGTGCCGTGTGTGTTGTGTGTATGGTTTACTCTGATACTGAGGCTGGAGAAGTGCAGGTTGCGTGAGTAGTGCAGCGTCAGGCTGGTGTTGTAGGCGTTTTCCAGTCTGTTTTGAAGCTGCACCTCCACCGCCAGACGCCTACGAGGGCTGCGAATCACATAAGGCTTCTGTCTGTGGAGGAAATGCAATGAAAACTCACTGAAACTATTGAGAAGATATTGTTTCTTGACAAAATTATATGGAAAGAGAAGAGAGTCAGAAGGATTTTGGGATCTGTACCTTGTCCCAGAGATGTCCATATGAGCCTGCAGCACCAGGTCTGTTGTACACACGTCATCCTCACCACAGTCTTTGAAGAACTGGATCTGGAAAGGACAGCATGTTTGTTGGAGAAGGACAAAATTTTGATGCAGCAACAAAGCTAGAAATGAAAACCACTCACAGATTTCTTGACTGTTGTTGGCCAGCCTTCATCCAACACCGGACCACTCTCTGTATTGTTGATCTTAAACCTCAGTGAGAAGCTAATTGGGCGGATGTAATCTGCAGTGTCCTATAACACAGACATGTGTTAGCAATGAAATAGAGTTACACAATCATTCCAATGTCAAACTTGTGGTTTAGTGTGTGTGCTCACATAGACATGGAAGGGCAGTTTGTAGCACAGAGTTTGTCCTGTGTGGACTCGGACTGCCAGCTGGGTCTGTCGGTGGGAGCTGTCGTCAAACAACGCCCTCGCAGACAACTTCCTGTCATCCAACATGGCTGACACCCACAGATCTGAGGAGAGAGAGCAGGTAATTAGGACAGATGGGGAGTGTTGGAAAATTCCCACTCTAATTATGATGTGTGTCTGGGCCAATTCACAACACACACAGTCTCGTTGTTGGATTGGAGAGGGTGAAAAAATAGTGTTATACCAAAGCTGTTGCTGTGTGGTCCAGGGGAGCGGGAGACGGTTGTGAAGCAGGCTGTGGCGTTGAGACAAGCTGACTCTCTGCCTCCCCTCTGGCAGGTCTTCTGAATGACGTTAATGGAGTGCGGCTGGAAGGACAGACTCACATTGATCTGGACTATGCTTCGAGAGCTGGGGACAGGAGGGACAGCAGAAGATGAACTGGGATTTAAAACTATAGAAGCTTATGTTGAAACTAGCCGTCATTTTGGCAATGACCTTCCCTCCCTCTACCACCACCCACCTGAGCAGCACAGCGCTGCCCTGTGCTCCAACTGCCAAGTCTATTAGCTCATCTCCATCCAAATCCAGGCGGGCGCTCACACTGCGGCCAAAATACTGCAGGGAGGGGGAAATCGATGACCCTGAAATACGCTGAGAGGGTGGGAGTGACAGAAAGGGGGAAGAAGTCAGTTTAAATCCTGAAATACACTGGGGAGCATTGAAAGGTGAATGGTAAGTACCTGCTTGTAATCGTGGATGACGTGAATACCGTCTCCATGGTAGATGTAGATGGCCCCTCTGTGCTCGTCCTCCAGCGGGGCTCCCACCAGCAGGTCAGTGAAGCCGTCATGGTTGAGGTCTGGAGCGGCTGACAGTGCGTAACCAAACCTGGCATCCTGGGACTTGTCCTCTGACTTCAGAGTACCGTTAGATACAAACACCTCCTCCTGGGAGAAGAGACAGGAGCTGTCAGGATACACCAGTTTGAAAACTTGCCAGAGTTTGGTAAATGTGGTGTATTCTCATACAGATTGTATAATGAATGATCAGTGCTGCCTTACCCCACTGAGGGTGTAAATGTAGACTCTGCCAGTCTCCTTGTTTCCTGAGCCAAGGTACATTGGAGCTGCGACCAGAAGAACATCAGTGATGCCATCCTGGTCGATATCGAGCCCACACACCTCACTGCCATAGTAAGAGCCAATCTGCAGATAGAAACATGCTAGTTCAGCTGATTGCCACTAGGTGGAGTCCTTGCTTTGATCTTTGAAAAATGTCTGTTTTCTGATGAATAAGGAAATTAAGGTGTGTGAAGGGAAAAGAGGGACTCATGACGACACCTGCTCTCCATTGAGGGCCTGCACGATGTTGACGTCGCCGTCATCGCTGAGTTCAAACAGGATGACTTTGCCTTTGTGTTTGAAGCGAGGAGCACCAGCTATATAAAGCCTCTTCCAGTCACCAACTATCACAGATGACACAGTGTAACCTGGAAATACATGGAAATGAACAAACATATAGTACACATCAGCTATCACTGCAGCCTAATTTACGACCCTCCGTTTTGACCATGAAAATCACTAAGAAAATCATTAAGAGGAAAGTGTCAGATTTTGGTGACTGTATATTTATGTCAATGTTTACATCATAGTACACGTTCATGCAGTTGAGAGTGTGGTCTGCTTTGTAGTCTGGACATAAAGAGACAGAATACGACACAGAGATCAAAGCAGGAAGTGGAGACGATCGCGATTAGAGAGCAAAACGGACGGATTCTGGACAAAAAGTGGTGATTTTGGTGAAAGTGGCCTCTACCTCTGATAACACAAGAACGGAACAAGATAAAAACAAAAACTTTTTTTCATGATGAAATAGAGAGTCTCTTCTTTCATTTGAGCTATTCAGAGACATAGTACAAATATTCTGTGCATCATGAAAGATGACTCAGAATGTGCAAAAAACGCTGGCAGAAGGCACTTTCATTTTTGAAAAAGGGCTGGCACTCAATGAGTTAATTATATATTAAGTTAACTTTCATGTATTATTTATATAGCATATTTCTCTATCATATTATGTGTATATATCTCAATCCTGTTTATTTTTGTATGTTCAACACTATTATTTTGTTACAATTTCCCACAAGTGATGTTTAATTGTGCATCACAGATAAATGGTAAACAATTTTCTCATGAAGAGTGATGTGGGTTGAATTTGGTCCTGCAGCTTTATGTTTGTAATGGTCTTCCACATGAACGCACCACTTTGGAAGAATCAGTCCAACAAGCAAAACCAGTGAGGATGATCTGTTTCAGGGCCATGTTCAGTGGTGTGAAACGCAGGTACCTAAATAAGCAGCATGGTTTTTCAGCTCCAGTGGAAACTCGCTTTCAAAAGCCTCTCTGGGCGGGATGATGGGTCCGTTGATCCCTTCCTTCAGCACTCCACCATCCCAGTCGTAGGCGCCCACCATCCCAAATAGGATGCCATCCTGAAGAGCAGAGGCCACAGATGAGATATGAGGAAAGCGCATACTTTATGTGAGGATATGAACAGCTACCAGACTTACATCCAGTATGTGTGTGGAGAAGCCGATTTGAGACATCTCCATGTGGAACGAGCTCTCATTGTTGCCCAGGGTGCCTGGAAATGGACAGAGACAGCAAGTCAAGGTTCTCTGTCGTGTCTTTACACACATCCTCCCTTCCTTCCTCTCCAACTCAGGATCTGATCTAGATGGCATCATCAGCACCTTCGCCCACCCTGAGGCCCACAGGTGGTAGATGTGCCTCACCCTTCCTCTCCTCCTCTCCTTTCCTCCCTGATTTCCTTTTAAGGGTGGCATCACTTTTCATCAGCTCATGTTCCCGCAACCATTGTGATAGCTGTACGCTCCCTCTGCCTCTGCTGTCTGTTCCTTTTCTTACAGGACTAAAGTGTATTTTCACACATGCACCTAATCTTCCATGACGTTCTTCCATCCTCTTAAATATTCTTCTTCCACATCTGTCTCGTCCTCTTGTTATTCATTCTTCCTCTTCTAATTAGAGTTTTATTTATTCTCACATTTGCATCCTTTACATACACTAATCAATCAAAATATGGAGATTTTTCTGATGGTTACTGTAATATCTGAGTTACCTCCTGTCAGTGATATAAAACCTTCACTATATATATGGATGTTGTACATTTTAAACCTTAAAAAGGACGATCCTATACAGTTACCTACATGTTAAAGTGAGTGATTTAGAATTAAAAAATGTGTTGGTCTAATTGCAATCGTACAACGTAAATAAAAATAACTGACCAACAACTAGTACTGTACTATACATGCCATCATGTGACACAACTATTTTTAAAACTTGGATTATTTTAAAATGAACTTGATTTGTAAATCATGTTTTGCACTCTTTGATGCTAATCAAGGGCTGCAGCATTGCTGCTTTCTCTGTTTTAAACAGTACATCGGCCTAACCCCCTTATCACAAACCTTCCAGAGTGAAGATGCGATCTCCCAGAGCATCCACGATGTCATTGAGCGCAGCTTCATCCGTCACATTGAAAAAATATTTCTCCTCGGGGTCGCTGGCGATAGACTTGATCTCTTTAATGAACGTTTCAGGGTCCTGCTGCCGGCGGATGTAATGACCCAGAACCTGGACGCCAGCGTGAGACAACGACAGAAAGGAAATAAAAAAGATAAAATGCTGTGAACGAATAAGCAGATAACACAAGCTCTATAAAACACTGACAGATTAAGACGGAAGCAGAGAAAGGGGGTGGAAGCAACAAAACCAGAGCACATGCACAGATACTTTGGCATGTATGAGAGCAATCACTTCTCCATGTTTCTGAAGTGTTCGTGTGAAGAAAGAAAGAGATATATAGACGTCCAAAGGAGGATGTACTCTGAAGTAGCACACAAGGAACCTGTAAGCTGCAGGTTTTAACTAAAACAAAGATAAACACACTTTGTATGTGCCACTGCCTGTGTAATCTGCTAATGAAGCAGTACCTAAGGCAACAAATTGACTGGAAAACATAAGAATGGAGGAAATGGAAGCCACCAGAGATTACTAAATGAGGAGCACAGGCCTAGCTGTGAGGTGAAGAGATGACTGATTCAGAAGACCTACTGTAGCCGCAGTGGCGTATCGGCTGAAGTACAAATTCCATAAGAGAAACCAAACCCAAGAATCTCCCCCTGCGACTCCAGCGGCCAAGCAAACTAAGGAAATCCTCTGTTTTCAAAGGGCAGTGGATGAAGAGGGGTGTAGTGTGGAAAGAGACTATACCTATAAATATGTACATTGAGAGCTTATGAATTCCACTTAGGTTGCCAACTTCTGCTGGCTTTCACACAGTCGTGAAAGAAAGGGAAGAAAGTCTTGTTAAAATATCAAACACATTTTCAGATATGAGGGACTATTAAATCACACTGGAATTTGAATATATGAATGCAAGTGTATGTACGTACATAAACTCCCCCACACTGACACACAGACACTTCAAGCCCCTGATCTGCACTGATGTATAATGTATAAGCTCTATTTAACGCTCTTGTTTTGAAAGCTCTGCCCTCCCCTGTGGGTCATTTCCCCCCCAACACACACACACACACACACACACACACACACTCAACCACAAACCCCACCTTGCTCTCTTATTTTCTTTATTTAGTTTTGTTTGGGTGTTTTTTGTATGCAGTCTCTCGACTACTCACACCTTTGCTCTCCATCTCTTGCCATCTCTTTCCTTCTCTCAAATTAAACGGTGCTGACCTAGCATTATGTCATGCACATGTCAACTAAAGTTGTTGTTTCTCTGGATAATCTACACATCTCGGCTCACTGTTTCGTTCATCACTGAATTTTCTAGATTCTGTCGGTCTGCCAGGTAAATCTAAAGCACTGACTTCTCCTGTGGTGCCACCATGAGGTTGACACTTTTTTTAATGAAATGTTCATGATGGTGGTGTAGTGGTTAGCACTGTCGCCTCACAGCAAGAAGGTACCGGGTTCGAATCCCGGGTCCGGGGCCTTTCTGTGTGGAGTTTGCATGTTCTCCCCGTGTCTGCGTGGGTTCTCTCTGGGTACTCCAGCTTCCTCCCACCATCCAAAAACATGCATGGGGATTAGGTTAATTGGCTAATTTAAATTGACCACAGGTGTGAGTGGTTGTCTGTCTCTATGTGTCCTGTGATGAGGTGGCAACTTGTCCAGGGTGTACCCTACCTCCCGCCATAAGACAGCTGGGATAGGCTCCAGCCCCCCGCGATCCTATGAGGATAAGCGGTAGAAAATGGATGGATGGATGTTCATGATGATGAAGTGTTTGCTTTTGCAAGACATGTATTATATTTGTGCTTTGGATTTTGTGTAGAACTTTTTAATTTCAGAAATTGTGTTTAGCAATAATATATAAAAAATTGTAATTCAAACCTCAGGACTAGCTAAACACTGTGAGCAAATGGGATTGTGCTTCTCCATTCTCTATAAATTGCTCCACATGGTCTGGATGTGCTCCTCTTCTGTGGTCCCAGTGGAGTCTGGAGGTTCCCCACGTTCTCTTGTGGGGAAGGGAGGGTCTGAACCAGTCCTGTCTAGGAGTCTGTCTGTCCTCAGACACTGAAACCATGCTTCACTCAGCGTGTTTCTGTGTCGAGGGGGTCGGGTGGGGCTGGAAAGGAAGCTATTTTAGTGGAAGGGGCTCATTCTGTAATTGAGAGATGTTATTTTTGGGGGAGTGGTGGTGGTATTGTGTGTTTGCTTGAGGGTGTATGTGGCCACTTTCACACAGTCTGTGAGGAATGTCAAGGATGCTAATCTAGGTTAGTTCTTTCACTGTTGTCATTGTAGAAAGCTCCAGAATCAAGATTTTATAACTCATAAATTAGGATAATTTTACGTTAACAGGTCCTTGTCAGACCTGATGAGATGTACTCACAGCGATGGCGTATCTGGTGATGTTTCTGTCTATGCACTCGTCCAGAGCATCTTGTAGCTCCTCCCCATCATGTGACTCTCCGTCCGTCACTACGATCATGACCTTGGTGGCGCCCTCCCTTGCTCCACGCTCAGCACTGAACGCCTCGGTGCTGCAAAGAAAGAAAGGGGACAGATTGAGAAAAAAGCATGCCATGCTAGTTTTCTAAAACATCTGGCTGAATGATGTTGAATAAAGATGGAGAACACAAGACGGAAAGAGAAGGAAAATAGAAGGAAAGTGCGAGGAGTAAAAGAGCCTAAGGGAGAGGGAAAGGGAGGAAACGAGGGAGTATCAGTCACTTTGTTTCCCAAAATCCCAAATAAACGTCCCCAATAAGATAATATACAATTTCAAGTGCTTCTCTGAGAAAATGAATAGCCAGTAAAACACTGACAGATTGCATTTAAGTTCCTTCCTATCCAGTCCAAATCACAACTGGACTTTTCCACAACTGTATTAGTCATCTTTGGCCCACATATATTAGCTGCCAGTTAGTCATTGCATGCAGCGTGCATGTATCATTGCACACAGCGACTGCATCTGTGCATTCCCATCCGGTTGTGCCATGATACACAGAGAGGAACCCTGAATGACAAACACACCAACAGACCCAGGCCGCACCCTGTTTGTCTGCAGGAAACCTGTTCTCAGTGGGACCTGATTCAAGCACTGAATAGGGTTGGTAAGCCTCAGACCAACACACACACACACGCAGAGCAGTGGGAAGAGTAGTCACTGCGAGTGAACTCAGTCATTTTCAGGCCTAACTCCAGCCCTTGACTAAATATAACATTGTGGTCAGCCGCAAGAAACTCTGAGTTAAAAACAACCGTTTCCCCTATGCAGTCTGCAAATTACATAGGGTGCTGAGAAGGAGAAGACAAAACAGAAGAGAGGAGTGGAAGAAAAACAATGAAGAGGAACAAATAGATGAGTTTAAGGCTGGATAAGATGAGACACAAAAGATGACAAACAGGTGAACAATAAATCTGGAAATATAAAAAAATAGCTTGAGAAAAGGGTTGGGAATCCAAATTAAAAGAGCAATAAAAGACAGTAAAATTCAGCCAAATATTACAGCTGAGAAGTGCAAACCCTGCTCTGATGTGGTATTCAGATTGGGTGATAAACACTGAAATAAAACTGGTGGGAAAGGACAGAGGGTTATAAAAGGAGGATGGAAAGTGGTCGAGGAGACAGGAGGGAAATGACGAGACAAGACATAAACAGGTACGAAGGGAAGGAATAATAACAAGGAATTTCGGGGAACAGAGAGAAGTAAGGATGAAAGAAACAAGGAGATGAGAAAGAGGGAAGGGGAGATGAAAGAGGAGAGAAAGTGAGTGGAGCTAATTGGGAGGCCTGGTTGTATGTTACAAGCCTTTTTATGGAGTCACAGCAGTGTGGTAATGACACAACACAGCGGTCTGTGTGTGTACTTTTGTGTGTGTGTGTTTGGGGGGTGAGCAGGAGCGTCTCAGACGGGTGGAGCAATGTAAAAAAATCTGTGGTTAATCCAGGGCCGTTTGATATCCATGCATCAGTCTGTCATCCCCTCTGCATCCAAACTGTCCTCTCTGCACTCCAATACTGTCATTTACATGTCAGCATCACACTGCCAGCAGAAACAAAGCAACTTACTATATTGGGAGCACAATTTGCTCCAGGTTTTCCTTTTAAAACTGTGTTATCACATTTCTTTTTAAACCTGTGACCAAGTCTTTTCAAATGATGTGTTGGGAAATGCAATAATGCTTTCGTGCTGTTATTTAGATTTAGATAAGATTGATGCCAATCGCATATCTGAATATGAGTGAATATAAAGCTACACCCTCCTCCCTTTACATTGTAACACAATAATTTTTACTCTGAGGACATTTTAATGAACCTACTTTTTACTTTTACTCGAATAAAATGTATTTTAAATAACAGTAGCCTACAGTACTTTCACTTGGTACAATGCAGTGCCTTTTGGTCCAACTTCTCCCTGGTTATGTGGCGTTTGTAGATCCATTCCACTCTAAACTGGTCTTGTTTAGCCTTTTATTTTATTTATCTCCCCACTTATCACTACACCTAAACACATACAAATAATTTAATGAATTCATTTCTACAGGCTTCAGTCAGTTCTCAGTCAAATCCCAGTCAAGTCATGACCTCCAAGTTGTGTCCCAAGTTTCCAGCTCAGAGTGACTGAGTGTCCACACAAAATCAGTAAAAGTCTCCAGGGAGGTATATTTAGGAGCTATGCTAGCCTGGGTTTAGGGTTAAGTTTATAATAAGGACAAGGTTAGGGGTAAAGGTTAAAGGTCAAAGATGCAGTGAAGAGGGTTAAAGAGGAAGTGCTGTTTTTTACAAATTGGATCTTATTTCTGGGATACCATACTGTCATTTACTCAGCCATTTCACTATGGAGTCATTTAGAGTATTTTGGATTGGATGATATCTGTTTAACAGGAGTGAAGTGGGCACTGAAATGCAGCCAGTAAATGACACAAATCTGACCATTTCTCAAATAACAGACTTTTAATAAGATTCATTTATTCACTTCAGACACTGTTACTATTCTCATCTGAGTCCGGAGTTTTCCGTAACTTGAGAAAATGTAATCTGTAAACAGACTCTACTTCCTGTGTATCACCTAGTGCCTACCTATGTGTCCTTCACAGTGCCTGAACTAAAACAAAGCATGCATGTGTATTTCACAAATAAGTATTTTAGTTCAGGCACTGTGAAGGACACATAGATGGGCACTAGGGGTCCTTAGTAAACTATGATACACAGGAAGTAGAGTCTGTTTACAGATTGAATTTTCTTAGGTTATGGACAACTCTTGACTCACATGAGAATAGTAATAGTGTAGCCCATCTTATTAAATGTCTGTTATTTGAGATAATCAAGTTTGTGTCATTTACTGGCTGCATTTCAGAGCCTGCTTCACTCCTGTTAAATGGATATCATCAAATCCAAAATCACCGGAAATACTCCAAATGACTCCAAAGTGAGATGGGTGAGTAAATGACAGTATTTTATCCCAGAAATAAGATCAAATTAGTAAAAAATAAGACACTTCCCCTTTAAAACTGAGGCTGATGAGAAGTAGTGAATGCCATCAATGTCAGCTCTTTAGGATTAACAATACAAATGAGTGTATGTGAATTTGAGTGAATGTTGAGTGAGCCCTTAATATGTGTGTCTGCGTTCATCCGTGCATGTGTGTGCTGTAAGTGTGTGTATTTTCACAGCTGCAGGAGCACTACTTGGCTGACTAGGCTGGGCCAGGCTGTGCCACACCTGCAGCCATGCTGAGCCAGCGGCCGACTGCTCCAGCTCAGCTAAGCTCACTGTTTTTCTACCCCGTCACTGTCCTGCCAGCGCTGTTATCGGTCCAGCTGTGTGTGTGTGAGAGAGAGAGCAGGACTACGTACAATATGTTTGTGTAGGTTAATTTCACTTGAGAACACGTTTCACTTTAGCCATTTAAATGTTTTATGTTTCCTTTTCTTATCAGCACTGTCAAGTCTGCTGATGTGTTTTCACCATCTGACAGGACAGGACAGGTAGTGTGTTGGAGTTCTGTCTGGATTTCCTGTATTTCAGTGCCACAGTTACACTATTTTACTGGCTCCATTTTCCAGTCACTTCTTTTCAACTACCTTTTAAATGTTCCTCCTAAACTTCCTCCAACTTTAACCTTTAAATGTACCAGAAAACAGGAACTCTCCAATTACCTGTGTGTGTGTGTGTGTGTGTGTGTGTGTAGAAGTAGAATACCTCTCCAAGACACACACGTCCCAAAAAAGAAGCTGTGGCCACACATCAGGTCTGGGTGTGGTGCTACGGTATGGCTTTAATAAAGCAGGAATTTTTTAAAGAAAGATATTTTAAGACTTGGAGGTTTCTTTTTGCCGCTGACCCTCAATATGTTCATCTTTTCTTTAGATTTGGGTTATCAGCTTAAACAAACCCAACTTATCAATGATCAAACTACAACTACAACATTTTTAATCACAATAACTGCACTACACTGCACGTGTGTAAAAAACTGTAAAAACAGGATTGACAGTGGCTGCATTTCCCAGATTCAGTTAAGAGGCTCTTAGTGCTAAGAGATTCTTAGGAATGCTCTTTGGGCTCCTGTTAAAGGAAAATGTTTCCCAGAGCGCACTTAGCTTAAGAGGCTCTTTAACTAAAAAGGAACTCTAAGATCGAGCTGACCCACTCTTAACAGTATTCTTAGGGACCAGTCCCTCACAGATTGATTTATATTATTTAGCTTTAATTGGTGACAGATAAGAATGGATTTCACTCTTCAGGGAAACGCGTCCTTACTGTGCATGTGACAATAAACAATTTGAATCTGGGCTCAAAGCTGTGGCATAAGTGACACACCAAAATCTGGCAGAAAAAATTAACAATAATAACAAAAACAAAATAGCAAAAATATGTAAAGTTAGGAGGAATAACAAGTGTGAATAATCATGACTATCATTTATCATAATTTGTCTGCATATTCTACATCTACATGTCCATATGAGATAGATTACTACACCCAAAAATGTGCCAGGAGCTGCTTTGGCTACCTGAACACTGTCCTGTCATGTAAGTTTTAAAATAGCCTAGCATATCAACACTGTCAGTGTGTGCCTTTATTAAGGCAGTAAGTAAGGCAGTATACTGAGTGTCGTCTGCAGTTTTTTAATGTGTGATTTTGAACAAAGCCCTCATCTGATATCTTGGTAAGCTGAAGGGATCATGGTTATGTTTTTATAAAGAACAGACCAGGAAAAAACCTGATTGTCATTGTAACTACAAATTACACAATGATATATTTAGAGAAAACGAAACTCTAAACAGCCAGGCAGTTTCCAGTTAGCCAGCCAAATGTGCAGCATGTTTTAGTACAAAGAATCAGCCAGTAAGAGGGCAGTAGCAGTGACTGACGGGCCTACCAGGCTGTGTGGATGGCGTACGCAGTGCGCGTCTCTCGTCCCTCCTGTCTGCTGATGTTCTTGGCGGCCTCCACCACCTCCTGTGTGGTCTGGTAGTCCTTCAGAGACCACTCATGGACTGCTACTTCTCCATACTGCAGTATACCAACCTGAATGTGCACACACACACACACACACACACAAGTATTTCAACAATGCCACATGTTCATGGTTGTGTTGGCAGAGTAGTTGTGGAAAGGAAACATCTGAGACTCTTGTTTCTGGGGTGAACTATCTCTTTAAGTACCAATCTTGTTCTTAAAGCAAACTGTGCACTTGGGGAATTTTTGAATTCATTTAAAAACCAGAGGTATTTCCTCTTCACCTCGCATTGCCTGCTACCCCTTACCCTCCCTTTTCAAAACCCAAACCCCCTCTCACTCCTCTTGTTGTTCAGCTCAGAATAACGTCCCCACATCCCCCCTAAGACCTTCATTCCTCTTCAACCTCAAGCTTGCGCTGCTCACGTCCCTTTACATTTATAAAGCAATTCATTTTGCTCATGTTTGCCAAACTGGTTCCTGTGTCACTCCGTGCACGTTTTCACTCAAGGGACTAGCTTGTCTTACTCTTTTGGGGAACAGCTGAGGGGCTCCAGAGATTTAAGTGAGAGACTCAAACTCAAACCCACAAGTTTCCATTACTAATGTAAATAATATTTATAGGCCGTGCAAATACACATTGGCTTGCACTTTTACCTGCATCTGGTCCAAGCTGATGTGGAACTTGCTGAGGATGTTGCTGAGGAAGTTCTGGACCTCGTACCAGGGGTAGATACTGTTGGAGCCATCCAGCACGATGACAATGTCCATGTATGTAGAGCACCCTGCCACATGTCAGAGTTAAAAAAAAACAAATTTGGCTTAATCCAGTCTGTCTGCTCTGTTCCTCTGGTTAAATTTGTGTGTGTAAATGTGCGGTTACTTTGCGCAGTTGGAGCGATGGTCTCTCTGGGTTCTAGCTCATCGCTGACAGAGGAGCAGATGCCTGTGCTGAACATAGACGTACCACACTCCTGAGACCACAGAGGGGCACAAGCCTGCCAAACCCACAGAAATACATCAGCATCTGTCGAACAGGTGATGCAATTTCGGGAGCATCTACAGTCAATTTGAGTGTTTGAGTTCCACGCAGAAGATGTGTAGGTGGTTATCAAAGGGTTTGAACACGTAGACAAATGGTTGGGTGACTGAATAAACGAGGGAAAAAAAAGATTAAATGAAGGCAGGCGGGGAATAAAAAAGAAAACAAGCCATGAGAGGGAATAAGTAATGGAAAAACTACAATAGTGTGGTTTGGGGGACAGAAATATGAGGGAGAGGCAGAGAGAGGGAGACTATTGTTGACATGTTGGCAGTCACTGCTGTCAAGAGTGGTTTAACAGAGCTGAACACCGGACCAGTCAAGCAATTTCAATCTGATTGTGTGTAGTGTAGGGGGTTGAATGTGGGGTGGGGGGGCATCGTATAAAATTATTTCTGTCTTCAAAGCATGCCGTTTATTTGGCTTTCAGACCAAAAGGAGGAATAAGTGGGGAAGTGTGGAGAGAAACTCGTGCATACGGCCGAGAGACAAAAGAGAAAGTGGGGTGAAATGGGGGGAGAATGAGAGAAAGAGAAACATCCTGGTTTTGCCTGCCCTGTTATTATGAATGGGTTTCGCTTCAGGCGTACAGACGGGTGGAGATGAAGGGATGGAGAGAGGGATGAGAGAAAGGAAGGAGGGAGAGGACGGAGGAAAGCAAGAGAGGTGCTATGGCTTTTTGTAGGTCTGTCATTAACAAAGGGCCGGAGACGCATTCCTATCCTGTTATAGACCTGACCACTGGGGTTGACACACACACACACACACACACACACACACACACACCAGTGGGATAAGCTGGATGGCGTTCGTGAACTGTACACGACTCCACACCCGGAGCGGCAGTAAAAACCTGGCAGATAGAAACACACAGGCACTCTCTCTTAAGGCACACACACAGAAACATACAAACATGTACAAAACACACACGTCTGCTTGCTGGCCCTGGCAGCCTCCTCTGCAGGCCAGAAGCCTCAAAACTGGAGAAATTGGAGAGCAACAACAAGATGTGTCTGTCAGTTACAGACCTGAAACTTCAGCCTTGAGTTGGATTCAAGTCACAGAGTGAAGACCTGCACTTGACGGCTCTGACATTTAACTTTGACTTGAGAACAAAAACAGCATTAGCCTCAAATTTGTACATCCTACAATCAGGCAAAAATAGAACAGAATTTGACCAGAGGACGGTAGGCTCTGCCCCACAACTTGCACAATTACTGTAATTGCAGTATTATGCCTCTGCACTGAAAGTATGGCCTCAGTTCTGTCAGCCAACTCTTGAAATGTGCCAGCACTGTCTCCCAAAAAAATGACGTTCTCTTACAGCTGAACCACATTCTCAAGTACGCTTGGAGGAAAATCTGTTTTGTCTCAGATAATATTCGTCTTTGATACATCACAGATAAATTTGTGATGATCGTCCATGGATGGCCGCAGCAGGTGACGTACTATATATGTGCCTGTTATTGAAAGATGTGGTACAATAACGAGGACAACAAGTGAGAGACTCCACTAGCAACATAGTCTCATGAAACGGTTCATATGATATCATACAAAAAGTTAGGCACAGATTTTCGTGCATATCTCTACAAATGACCAACAACATGAGTGAAAAGTGAGAGCCTTAAAAATGGCGGATGTTCTTTTCATTCTCAGTTGAAACAATATTTTAATAAAGTTCATGCATTAAAATACGCTTTAACAACATTTCTAGCGATGGTTAGGGTTAGGGATAGGGTTACAGGGTTAGGCTTATGGAAATAAAATGCATATTTCCTGCTAGAAATGTAATCAAAACACATTTGAACTCATAAGCTATCTTAAAATATTGCATTTTCCACTGAGAATGTAAGGAACGTCCGACATGTTTTCACAGAAAGAGCAGCCTGCACCGAACGTCACATGATCACAACTCTGGCTCCCAATTACGTGGGTTATGTACGAATTATAGTGCAATACTTTTCATAGTAATTTGTATGAATATTGGATGAGAACAGCCTGCCACTACAGGTGTAGGGGTGGTGGATGAATCACAGAAACAATACTTTCCACTGTGGATGCTGCTGTTCATGTCCTGTGAGAAAGTAAGAGTTCAATGTAACCAAATTATGATGTTATTTTTACTAAACCTAACCAAGTAGTTCTGTTGCCTAAACCTATTGAAGTTCTCTTGTTCTATTTTTTGGTTTGTTTTGTTTCATTTTACAATGTTAACCACATGTTTAAACTATTTGAAACTGTGACCGTAATCCAGGAGAAAATATGTTTCCCTTGAAATGTAACTGAGAATGCAGTTTAGTTGTATGGGAATATCATGTTGTACGAGACAGGGTTAAATGTGCATACAAATCTCAAAAAAATGTATCCAGGAAGTGGGGGGGGATCAGTAAACCGCACAAGGTCACATCTTAAGTCAAATAAAAACACACTGACGGTGATGATTCATTAAAATTCTGTCAAACAAACACAACCTGTTTCCACCACATCCTCTCAAGGTCACACATGACCAAAATGACACGTAGTAAAAATAGAAAATGTTGTTTCTTAGCGATGAAACCACATACCAGGAAGCCATCAGGCGAGTCTGGAGTTAGCGTCATTCCCAAATGAGAGTTCCTCAGGTTTTTAGAAATGTTCTGGAAGGCAATCTCACCTGAGATAGAGAGACAGTTTATTAAAGCATTGAGGTGACATATCAAGGAGAGTTGATTTGTTATTATTATTTGTTTTTCTCACCCAGATTCACTTTGCTACAGTTTGAGCTCTTCTCCTCTCCCACGATGCATTTATATACATCTCCTTTCCTGTTGTTGGGCGTCCCGTCCCAGGGAGCACCGACTAGCATCCTTCAACAGAACAACACCACAAGTCATTTATCATCATCGCACATCCTCTTTGTGTGAGAATTATGGCAGTTTAATTACATGATGCTCTTTCTGCCTCCACATTAACACAAACTTACGATTTCTCTCCGTCTGCTTCATGTTGTAAAACGGAGAAGCCAAACAGAGCGTCCTCTGGGCCGGTGAAGATGCGTGGATGTTTTACATCTATGTTGAAACACTGACACAACCCTGAAAAACACGACAGAAAAGATCCCTTAACTTCCTAAACTGGTCGGGCTGGTGGGTCAGTCCGACAGCTCTGGTGCAAATATTACTTTCTAGTGACAATCCCAAAGTTTCCAAAGATGCCAAACATGTCAGGCTGAATTTTGAGTAAATATACTGTGTATAAAATGATCCATAGAATATTTTCATTTGATGACAAGGTGGAGTCATAAATTAACATGACGGAGCTTTAGGGTTCAGTGTTGGGTTTCACTCAGTGTAGACATAATATAGCTTAAATGAAGACTTGGAAGAAGCTGATACAGAAAATATACAGTATGAGGCATTTTTTTACAACCTCAATGCAACTTCAAGAGGAAAAAAAGAGGAAAACTATGTTTTCTTTTGCTGAGAGTTAGATCAGGGGATAGATATCACTCTCTCAAGCCAGTAGCTTGTTAGCTTATCTGAAACATAACAAATTAATGTGTCATAAGTTGGCTTGTAAGAGCTGATAATGTAACAACGATGCATAATGTAATAAAAAAAGTAATAAAATTCATAATGTAATAACTGGTTGCTATTGTAACAAAATCCTGGGCGCATAACGTAATCGTTTTTGTTGTCTAGTGGCACAGCGCTTGTCAGAGATGCATTTGTGTATGAACGCTGAGCACTGAATGACAATAAACAATATATACAGTTCTTTTATACGTGCTGCACTCTACATTTAAGCAATTATCCCATTAATCAATAAATTGTTGAATCGTCCTAATGTGATAAAATCAGGAGAAAAATATTGTGCTTGCACCATAATATAATAACTGACTGATAAGTTGTTACATTATGCATAATAAGTTATTACGTTATGGGCTCAGAATTTTGTTGTATTATAAACCAGTTATTACATTATGAGTTTTATTACAGTTTTTATTACATGATGTGTCGTTGTTACATCATGCCCTCTTATGGGAGCGTATGTGCCAGATTATTTTTTTAGTAACTTCATATTTAAAGACATTAGTCTTCTCATCTGTGAATACAAGTTAACATAAACAGTATTAACTGGTCACTAAAATAAGTGAAAATCATGGAAATCGTGTAGCTGCAAACTGTGCATGTACAGCGCAGAGTCAGGTTGTTATTTCCTCTCTTGGCCTTGGGAGAGGAGATTTGAGGGAGGGATGGATAAACAGAGTGACTAAAGGCAACCTCTGAGGAAAAAGGGAGTTCAGTCTGAGGGGAGAGAGGAAGAGGAGAGGGGAGAGAAGAGGCAGGGAAAGGTGTGGGTTAGAAAAACTATGGAGTATAGTAAGCCCCCTGTTGTGACACACAAGCCTGCCCTTCATACAAGGAGAGAGAGAGAGGTGAGGGAGACATAGAGAAGACAGAGAGCAACAAGATGGCAGCCAGACACTCACTGTTAACATTTAAACTGAAGCTTGAAAACATGCTCACAAAATGAAAGATTTTATTTTTCACAGTCTGAAGGGGAAAATCTAAATATGATTTTCCAGCTTCAGGAAAAAGACATAAAGTTAGATTGATCCATTCCTTCATATATTAAATGTTTCCTGCTATGCTAATCAGAGTGAAACTGAATGAACAAATAGTAACTTCAAAATAAACAGGATTCAGAAAATATAGGATGAATCGATCATTTATCCTTCAGTGATGGAATTAAAAATCACAGGATTTGAGTTTTCTCTGGTTTGTTTTAGTCTGTCAATTGTTCATGTGATCTTTTAAACCATAACGTCAACCACAAATACTATACATAAAATACAATATTTTTTTTCCCAAATAATTACTTTTAATGGATAATAAAGCCAAGAGTCTCTGTGAGACCGTAGGTCATGTCTCAAAGGTAACCCACAAGTTAGGAAACTCCAGAATAGATAAGGTCAGGTAGTGACCTTGAAGGTTGGACTTTAAGGTACACTGTGTCATTTTTTTCTCCCATCTAGTGGTTAAATTTGATTTTGCATTCGCTGTCTAGCGCCACACATTTTCTACTATGCATTGCAACATGGTTGGAACTACAGTGGGCAGAATGGGCGACTCCCGGTCGGCCACTATCACCGCGGATCCCCGGCCCCAGGCCTGGAGCTCTGGTCATTTTATGGCCCTTTTAAGCTATTTTGGCGACGAGGGCGAAATATTTGGCGAAAAAACGTTTTGTCTATCGGTACTAGCAGGTAGTGCTTTATGTTCCTCTCGGCAGTTCATGTAATATAAGTGTAATATACACTGATAGCAAATGGATCCACATTTATTCATGTCTGCTGATGTTGTAGCATTAGCTGACAGGGAATAAATGCTATTTGCTCCCGATAAACAAGTCCACCTAAATTAAAGAGCATGACTGTGTATTATCAGTTTAGTCTCTGAAACACTGTACTTGTCTTGACAGTGGATGTTTAACTTCCCTCCTGTGCGTATACTGTATGATATTTGTAGCTCTGGAAAGCAGAGTGTGTTGGACATGTTTTGCTAAAGGGGATTACAAAATAAATTGGAGTTGACATGTAATTTAGCAGCATCCAAGGCATCCACAGTGACTCTCCTACTGTACATAACTCAGTGGTTCCACTGGAGAAAATCAGTCCAGAAGGGGAACAAGACCAGCACACTGCTGCTGTGATTACACACCAGTACTCACACACTTGTATACAGATACTTCCTCACAAATACACACTGACAGACACACAGTTACCTCAGCCAGGCCAATCAGGAGGGATTCCACTCAGCTTTGAGAGGGAAACTAGATATGTTCAGTGTTTCTCTTCCTTCTCTGCTCCTGCCGTTCTCACACACTGATGTTTCTTCTGAACGTGCACTTTTGCTTTTTTCTTCTGTTCAGATGTTTTTCCCTGTAATGTCACTGCATTCTCAGCCAGGTTTCTTCTTTTTCTCATGCCCAGATTTAATTGCTGTGCATCTGCAGCTACAAATAAGTGGGTTTTTATAGCATGACTCTGATTATGGCGATGTTGGTCTATGGATCGGTTTGGTCCAGACTGAAACAGCTCAACTATTATTTGATGGATTGCCATAAAATTATGAAAATACTTCATGTTCCCCAAAGGATGAATTGTGTTGACATTTGTCACAATAAATTTCATTTAAGGATAAATGTCTCAACAGCTGTTGGATGGAATTTGAAACACAGTCATGTCCACCTCAAGATAACTAACTTGAATAATCTGTTAACCTTTCAACCAGTCTGTTTAGATTTAATTTGTCTAATACTATAGTTTATGACTAATGCACTTTTCACAGCAGTCATTTTGACATGTTGTGGCAATGTAAACACAGGTCTAATTGATTCAATGATATGGCCCCATTCCTTTTAGATAGGCCAGGGTCTTAGTGTTGTGCATGCTGGTTCACTGAAAGGACTATGACACTCCTGTGAATAGGACATGTTGGAAGTGCTGAGATTTCTCCTTAGGCAGATGCGGCACAGAATGGTGAAATGAGAAAAGCCCATGATAAACATTATACCTGCTAACATCAGCATGTAAGCATGTCATTGTGAGCATTTAACTCAAAGCACTGCCTTGCCTCAGTTAGGCTCACAGAGCTGTTTGTACAGTAGACTCTTGTTTCCGCTCATCTTGCAGATCTGAGTGAGCTTCCAGCATTTCAGTGTCCAAATCTCTAACGTGAGTCTGGTGAGATCCAGCCATCGACACAGATGTTTAAAACACTTCACTGATATGCGTAGGCAAGGACAGAGTTGTACTAAATCTTCCATTTGGCCAGGATGAAAAAATCTTTCTGTCCTTCTTGCAAAACTTCTCTCTCTTCTTTCCCATCAACCGTGTAGTAAAATATTTCTGTCTCTTCTTGTGGCAACATCACCCACCCTCTCCAATTCCAAATTACCCTCCACAATAAACCAGACCCCTTGATAACAACCCCTGCTACTGATCTTCTCTGTCATACTCATATTTCACTCATTTTCTCATAAACCCTAAATTGCTCCTTTCTTAAAACACACACAAGCTGTAACTCTACCACAAGACCCCCCCCATCCCGTCCCAACCCACAAAACTGTACCATCGTTCTCTGTTTTCCATGTCCTCCCTGTCTCTGGTTTCATTTTCATTGGGGTTTATATATGACACTGTATACCGCAGCCTGTCTGACCACCCATCACCATGACAACTAGC
This sequence comes from Synanceia verrucosa, assembly GCA_029721515.1. Lineage (NCBI taxonomy): Eukaryota > Metazoa > Chordata > Actinopteri > Perciformes > Synanceiidae > Synanceia > Synanceia verrucosa. Next base: position 15,814,071 of record CM056557.1, on the reverse strand, counting down.
AGCAAACGTTTATCAAGTCAAACTGCGTCCAGATTCTCTCTGAACCACACGTTCGGCTCTGGGTGCTACTGCAGCTGGATGCATGTGGCTGTGATTGTGCAGTATATGTAGGCTCTATGAGGGTGAGCAGAGACTGAACTGAGAGCAGCACGTAGAGACACCGATGTATGTTGTTTTAATTGGACTATTTAAGTTTCCCTCTTTCCTTATCTGTTTGTCCCTCTCTTATAGCACCTCTGTAAAATGTCCCGCAGTAAAGATGCCTGCTTGACTGTTTCTGTTGTCTTTTACTGAACAGACTCATAAGGCTTCCCATGCATGCCCCCACTTTCACCTCTTCTCACCCCCTTTCACAGGTTTTCTCTCCATTATCTCGTTTGTGTTGTTCCCATCTCTGTCATCCTCTCATGGGGAATGGGGGTGGAAGATGAGGGGGAGTAGGAAGAAAAGTCAGCAAATTATGGGAGAGTAAAACGAAAACCCCAAGAAGATAGCTGGAAGATTAATAGCAAAAATGTATGAGTGACTGGAGCCAAACACACCTGTGTTGGACATCTCAGTAACAGAGTGTAACAGGCATGGGATGCCTGGTGTCCACATCAGGGGACCTCTGCTGAAATCATTAACATTACACACATACTCGCTCACATACATGCCTGTGTATGACACATGCACAAGCTAGCAAACTCCCACACACATTCAGCAACACTTACAATAAGATCACACAAGCTGTGTAACCAATTAAATCAAAGGTTGATTTAAATCAAAGGTTGATTTAAATCAAAGGTTAATTTAATTGGTAACCGTAAAAGAAAAGGGGCAACAGTTACCCAGCAAGAATGATTTAAACTGATAACAGAAAGCCATGTGTAAACCTAAACACAGGCAACCTTTGGCTGCTGGCATGTGTAGCTAGGTGTGTGTGTGTGTGTGTGTGTGTGTGTGTGTGTGTGTTAGTATGTGGTCCTTGATCATTCTTCAGCTTCTTGCATTTTGCATAGCATGAAAACTGCCTGCGTGACTAATTATTCTTCAGTCACGTTCAAATTTGGCACAAATGCCAACATCTTAATCTATCCACTGACCTCAGCAATTGTGTGTGTTTGTGTGTGTGTGTGTGTGTGTGTGTGTGTGTGTGTGTGTGCGCGTGCCATCTATCTCAGCCTATTGATCTCATTTCACTTCACGGCTGTGTGCTATAATTCAGCAGTTAGCCTGCTGCTTATCAGCTGCATAAACACTTACGTTTTGGAGACAACAATGGTCTGTTTCTTAAGTTTCTTCCTGTTGAGCAGGAATGACTCAATGAGGTGTGTGAGGCTGCTCTGCCAACATGAGTACAGGAAGGGGAGCTTATGTTCAAGCTCCATGGGAAAAACGCACATGGCATAGGTGCCTTATTAAGGGAACCTTAGGCATCGTGTCTAAGCGATGGATGTGGCCGATATGGACGGTGCGGTCGAGTTACACAGCTGCTAGGGTCACAAAGTGTCATCTGTAAGAGGAGATGAACCAGTAACCTTTTGGCAGAGGATACATGCAAATATATCTGATCACTCCAAACATCTTCTGGTAGCTGGAGCCCTCCAGTGAGAATAAAATGCTTCCTCTGTACTGACTGATAGGCTTTCTTAACAGACCCATAAGGACCCATTACTTTGTTGGCATCATGCACAATTTCCTCAACCTTTGATCTGCTTGGCAAATGTGCTATGTGTCTACTCTCCTGCACACAACCATGGCAGAAATGGTCAGTTGCTTACTGTCACAAACAGTAAAGCTCTTTGAGATTCAGGGAGGCATGTGTGACACAACCATTCCCACATGTTGTCTGTTAAACTTGTGGAGGTTAATGACCATGTCACCCAGAAAGACAGTGCTGGAGGGCAGGAGAGCAACTAGGAACTGAAGAGGCATCGATCATGGATCAAGACGTTGACTTCAGTTCAAAAGTTAAGATCAGTGATCCCCTCCTGTCCAGAAATGACTCTAAAGTGGTCTTTACCTTTCAGAAGAAGGATGAACTCCAGGCACAGCAGGTATTTACGCAGCTCCATTTAGGAAACCGAATGGAAGCAGAGTCTCTCCTCTATTTTCTCCTTTTTTTCCGTTACAAAGTGATCTCCACTGGACTGTATTAAATACAGTGCACCGGCATCCACCACGCACACACGCGCTTTTCAGCTCTCTCCTGATGCGTAAAATCCAGTGATACGGTGCTGCAGAGGCATGTCTGTTGCGCGTGTGGGTTTACAAAATCACACTTGAGTTGTAAAATAGATAGGCCTACATAAAAATAAAAATAAAAAAAATCTACTTGACACGAGATTTCCTTGCCTGTGATTTCTGCGCTGCTTAAAGTCCCTGTTGAGTGACACCACAGGGGAAAAAGTTATACTGGAGTGCAAAAGCTGTTTAGAATAAAGACGGCAAACTTAACTGACACTTCAGTGACCCATGTTTTGGGTGTGAAAATGGTGCACCTGTCCCATCCAACAAGAGGCCGCGGTTGAGAAGCATTAAACCAGTACTAATGTGTACCACCTTCACAAACAGCCAGTCAGCGCTGCGCTTTATCCCTCCTGACTCTGGAGCGGGTCTTTGAAGATTAGGCTCTCCTGTGCACAGAAACTCCGTTCAACGAGCCCAAAGTTTGATCTGAGGCTCCTCTTATAACTTGTTATCCATGATCCTCTGCGCTGGTTTTCTCACATTAAGAGTAAACCGGTTGGTTCCTCAGGTTTCTGTAAATATGCGCCTCTGGTGACGAGTTTCTCTCACTTAGAAATGAAAGAGCGCATTTATCCTCAGAGATCTCCTCCCTCCATCCGTCCTCCTCCATCCACCAGAGTCCCCTCTGAGCTACTGCCTCACAAACCTCAAAGCCACATCTCTCTCTCTCTCTTTCTCTCTCTCTTTCAAACCATGCCCTTAAAATATAAGATCTCCAACTTTGAGTAAAATAACTGGGACCACTTTCTAATGAGGCACTTTTTCGTTCAATGATTTTAAGATGCACTTGATGGTTTTATTACTGGTGAATGAATCATTTAGATCAGTTATAAGCCATTAATAAGATCAACTTTTGGGCCAAGTTTGTTTTTTCCCTCTAAGCCACAAACACACGTTTGTCTGTCACCTACAGTTTTAAATAAATATAATTTTCATAATAGTTAATTAGTGACAGCTTATTATAAAGTAGAATATAAAGTATTCAGACCTCTGCATGGATATGTTAGACTGAAGGCATGTCAAACATGGAAACTAAACGAAAACAACTAAAATTTCTTGTTTTAATCACCTTAAATCTTCTAGTGAAACAGTCGTGTCCTGGCTGGTGTCTCTTCCAGGATGATAATGACCATCTACAGGAACATGAAGTGGTTTGGTGAAAAATGCTGTGAATTGTGGCCTCCACCGTCACCAGATGGAAGGCTTTGGACAGATGTAAAAAAAAGAGCTCTCCACCATCAAAAGATTTTAACAGAGTCAACCACGAACACTGAAGGTGTTTTGGACATGTAAAAGAAAAGACCATGAAAGAACATGAAGTGGAGTAAATAGTGCTGAATTATATTCATCATATCATATCATAATGAGGCTTCTGATAATCGATTGATCACAAATAAAGGAAAGACATGAACTATACAAACATAGAGAATGATTGTGGTTGTGTTGATGTACTTCATGAAAATATCCTCAAATTAGCATCAATCCATTGATCCCTATTTTTAGATTTAATTTGGTGTGTCACCATTTAGCAGCATTTTGTCAGATGAAAGTGGAAAGCTGTGTTTACTGTTTTTGGCATATAGCAAAAAGAAAAAAGCACACTATCAAAGCAGCTTTCATGCAGTAGCCTACAATGACATTTACCACCATCTGTAATGTCTTTGTTGGACTTTGAGAGTTAAATGGAACAAATAATAAAATAATGAGCTGCTTCTTGTGAAGCTCTTTGACGCCACCCTCAGGTCTCTACAGTTACCATGCATGCCCCTCATGGCACAAGATCAAAACAGTATACAATTATGCCAAATGCATGTGATTACATGATGCAAATTAGAATACTCTCTTTGAAGATGTCATTTAATTAACATCATAATGTATTAGCAAGTGTTAAATTGTGATGGTTTAACTGTTCACTAATAATAAACGTTGTCTTATACCTTAAGTCTTATATCTGTCTTTAATAATATACTACATCACAAGGTATTTGTTGATTATATTTTGCATGAATTTAAAGAATGTGTAGTCAAGTAAAAATACAGTATTTTACTTTGCAATGAGGTGGAGTAGACGTAAAAGTACAGACGTAAAAGTACCTCAAAGTCGTACTTAAGTAGAGTTCTAGTAAATGAACTGACACAATCAAACATTACAGCTGCACACACAGGCAACCCTTAAATTCTTGAGGGTTTAGTGTTTTTACTGATGAAAAAAGAGGGAAGATGCCTGAATAAAAGAGATTAGTATAACAGGAAAAATAAAAATAGAAAAAACACTGCTGTCCATACCACAAATGAAATACAATAAAAAATTTCATTTCCGGCAGTCCCTCTCCCCAACATCCCAGCTGTATCAGCATACACTCTCTATACATTCACTATATTGCCAAAAGTATTCGCTCACCTGCCTTGACTCACATATGAACTTAACTGACATTCCATTCCTAATCCATAGGGTTCAATATGATGTTGGTCCATCCTTTGCAGCTATAACAGCTTCAACTCTTCTGGGAAGGCTGTCCACAAGGTTTAGGAGTGTGTTTATGGGAATTTTTGACCATTCTTCCAGAAGTGTATTTGTGAGGTCACACACTGATGTTGGATGAGAAGGCCTGGCTCTCAGTCTCCGCTCTAATTCATCCCAAAGGTGTTCTATCGGGTTGAGGTCAGGACTCTGTGCAGGCCAGTCAAGTTCATCCACACCAGACTCTGTCATCCATGTCTTTATGGACCTTGTTTTGTGCACTGGTGCACAGTCATGTTGGAAGAGGAAGGGGCCAGCTCCAAACTGTTCCCACAAAGTTGGGAGCATGGAATTGTCCAAAATGTCTTGGTATGCTGAAGCATTCAGAGTTCCTTTCACTGGAACTAAGGGGCCAAGCCCAGCTCCTGAAAAACAACCCCACACCATAATCCCCCCTCCACCAAACTTTACACTTGGCACAATGCAGTCCGACAAGTATCGTTCTCCTGGCAACCGCCAAACCCAGACTCAGATTCCAGATTGCCAGATGGAGAAGCGTGATTCGTCACTCCAGAGAGCGTGTCTCCACTGCTCTAGAGTCCAGTGGTGGCGTGGTTTACACTTTTGCATCCAACGTCTTGCATTGAACTTGGTGATGTATGACTTGGCTGCAGCTACTCGGCCATGGAAACCCATTCCATGAAGCTCTCTGTGCACTGTTCTTGAGCTAATCTGAAGGACACATGAAGTTTGGAGGTCTGTAGTGATTGACTCTGCAGAAAGTTGCCGACCTCTTCACACTATGCGCCTCAGCATCCACTGACCCCGCTCCGTCAGTTTACATGGCCTACCACTTTGTAGCTGAGTTGCTGTCGTTCCCAAACACTTCCACGTTCTTATAATACAGCTGACAGTTGACTGTAGAATATTTAGGAGCGAAGAAATTTCACGACTGGATTTGTTGCACAGGTGGCATCCTATCACAGTTCCACGCTGGAATTCACTGAGCTCCTGAGAGCGACCCATTCTTTCACAAATGTCTGTAAAAGCAGTCTGCATGCCTAGGTGCTTGATTTTATACACATGTGGCCATGGAAGTGATTGGAACACCTGATTCTGATTATTTGGATGGGTGAGTGAATACTTTTGGCCATATAGTGTATGGTCCCCACAGTAACATTTTTCAACTGTACAAGATTGTCATGGAGGAAAAGGATGCCATTCAGAATTTTAACTGAGGCACAAACAGATTCCTATGAGCTCAGTCCAGCTGTCACTGGCCAACTTAGGCCCCTCATAACCAGCTGGGTCAGTTCTTCAGGTAGGTCATTGAACAGGTCAGACCATAATATTTCAATCAACCTTCAACCTTTCAATATTGCACTAACTTTTTCATGAGGAAGAACTCTGAAGATGTCTCTGTACCACAAGGTGGCAGTAGGAGGTTTATCGTTTGTGCACTTATGCTTTCTTGCTAGTGACAGGAGCTTGTCACAAAGCACTTGTGTCAGAGTCAGATTTTTTGAGGGGATACTAAGAATAAAAAGGTCAGAGTCCCTTTTCACTGCCACCCAGAAAATGCAACTTTATTCTTGGGAAACTGTTCCCCATTTTTTTAATAGTCTACACTGCCAAAAGTAGTGATAATAGGCTAGGTATCAACCTCTCATACACAGAGATGAGGTCTGGCGGTCCATTTTATACAGAATACTAGAAAAGCACTGAGAGAGAGACCTCTGCGTACTTTTTACTTTTTTTTCTCTATTTCATATTTTGTCACATTTGAATTTTAAAAAAGACCAAAATACAAGTAAAACTTTGCAAATATAATTTGAGAATTCTTTTCTGGATATTTTGAGACCAGTGGCATTGCTCTAACTCCTTCCTACATGAAGTTACGGTTAAAAACGCATATTTGACCTTGGTGACATTGACCTTTTACTGATCTTGACCAAACTGAATCTGTGACTTCTGGATTCCTATATATTCCTAAATTAGGTGACGATTGGCTGAAAATTGTAGACCCTGGAGCGTTCAGAAATATGCAAAATCTCCCATACATTGCTATGGCGTGACTTTTCATTTGACCTTGATCACCTTGAATCGGATCACTTAAGTTAAGTTAGGCCACTTCTGACCAATCTTAAAAATGTTGTCAAAATCCGTGTCCATCATTTTTGGAGTTATTTTGCAAACCAACAAACAAATAAACAAACCCTGGTGAAAACATAACCTCCTTGGCGGAGGTAATGAGGGGTTAGATGTAGACAGTGTATTTTATACTGCATCTCCCTCAGTCTATTACAAGTAATGGTAATAGACACTTTTAGAGCCTCTATTATTGCATTTAAACTGAGTCAGAAAAAAACATAATTAGGCTGGAACTGCCTTCTATTCGTGGCAGCTGCTACTGCTACTCTTACAACATTATACACTCAAACAATTAAATATACACCGAAATGACAGAGATTTTCTGATCTGTGTGCTGCTCTCTCAGCAGAGAGGTCATTGACAGGCGGAGGAAGTGGAAAATTTCTGATAGTCTCCTTTGGTCGACCAAACAAGCAAAATAACACACAAATATTTCTCAGGAGCCCCAAAGAAGATCAAGCTGTTAAGCTGGTACTGTGTTTCTGCTGGATGCATTGATTTGCAGACTGAGGACCTAAATCCTGTGAAAAACTTACTGATTTATCCACAACCTATATATAGTCTGCACTGGTGTGGGTGTTTCTCTATATTTCATATATCTTGTTGTTTTTAAGGGAATGATTTGGGTTTTTTTCCTCCAAGTGTAGGTTGCAGCACTTCTCTCTTGTCACCACTTGGTGTCGCTCTGTTTCAGCTGTTCTCAGGTCTGTTTGAGCTGCTTCATGTTGTGCTTGAACAGCTGCTCAAAATTGTTGGGTTTTTCTTTTTATAGTGAATTACAAAGAGAATCCAAGGCCAGTCTGTCTACTGATTATCTGCTCATGAGCAATTCATGTTATTTCCTCCATTCACGTTTGCAGTGCTTTTCCCACTGGAGACTCATCATGTGGTGATGGACCTCTGCCTGGACCAGGACTGAGAGTGAAATGGGTTTCAGAGAATAAATTGGCCAACACATCTGGAAATGAGAGGAACTTTATTAGCATTTGATTTATGAATCCAGTGGGGGAAAGATAATGATTATTGGATAATTGACCTCGGTCCCTCCATCAGTGCTCTTACAGTTACTGCCTAATTGACTTTGGTATCAGTGTCCTTGCCATAACTGCTTTCCTCTTCTTCATCTTCTTCTTTCTCCTCCTTCTGTCTTATTCCTCCTGGATCTAAGTAGTTCTGATTTTCATTTCAACCCCCATCATGTTTGCAGTGACCCACATTTTTTGTCTGTTACTGTAAGTCCACTGGCTGCACAGTCATGCTGACTGGCAGCCCTGTGTAACGTCAGAGTCGCTTGCTCACACTCAGCCAACCACTGTACACAACCACAGATTGCTGCACAGGGGTGGAACTGGAGTGAGAGCCAAAACAAACACATACACACATAAATACAGACTGTTTCACACCACTGGGAGCTGTGCAGGAGCCCATTAACACCACACATAAAACCAAACTTCCGCTGTAGCAACTAAATACTATACAAGGAAATTGTACATAGACATATACAAGTAAATTGTCCTATGTATTTACTCCTTAATCACTAGGCCTATTTTTCTTCCTCGTGCCTGAAATGACATACCCAAAATAAATAGTATATCTTATAATAATATCTTCACAACCACAAGGGCTATATGAATAATTTTAGTCACCTGTGACCCAAACACCTGTGGTTGCTACAAAAGTGTCAGAATCAACATATGTGTAAGTGTGTCAGAGACATTAAGCTTATTACATTAAGCTGTGCAGTTTCTGTGCTTCCTGATTTAAAATGAAGAAAAATGCCACCAGAACATATTCTAAACTTCATGTGTGGTGCATCAGGGATGGCAGCAGAGATCAGACATTGACCTGACGTCTAATGCTTGGTGTTCTTCCAGAGCAAATGCACACTTTAGGATGAGGAGCAAAAGGAATGTCTGGTTGTACTACGTTAGCTGGCATGTCCATGGGATATTTTGCCTGTTGATCAGTAAATCACTGTCAGACATCACGCTTGGCTGTGTAGCCGGATAGACGGAGGGCAGTGGGAGACCATAGCACAGGTGTGTTACATATCATCAGTGCAGTGCAGTAGCTGTGATTTGTGGGTAAACTGGATGGTAGTGACAGCACAGTGTTAGCAGATGAGCTTGTTCTATCTGTCACCAGGTGCTCCTACTCTTGGGTTTTTGTTGCAGTTGTGCCAACATGTTACGCCTGTGGTTGTGATGAAGACGTCCTGTCAGCGTGCAGTGCTTCTTCCCATGAAGAGTTCACAGCTTTGCTATCTAACATTGCTCTCCCATGCACATACAGCGACTTATGTTGGGCAGCAGATTTTTTTCTTCCTCAAATCACAGTCCTCTGCAACTAATTGAACGACATCACAGCACAATGGCCACTGTGTCCAGCAGCTCTGACAAGCTGGTTTCCAGTATGTGCTGGCCTGGCCAGCGCCTGGAGCTGGTGAAAAGAGGAAAGAGACAGAGCAAGTGAGGAAGGAAGTGAAGGAAAAGAAAGAGGGTGTTAAGCTGAACCTTGTGTATGCAGTAATGAAATGCAGGTACCACTGATCTAAATCCAGCTATTATTTTCCTTTTAAGAGCTTGTAGTGTTATACCTCATTAAACCGTCTCTTATTCCCTGGAGGCTCTCAGGGATCAGCTGAAGCTTAGTGTGTTGAATGCACTCATCTCCAGGTTTCTCTGTGTAAAGAATCTGCTGATCTGGAACAAAAGCAGTGATGGAGGATACACATTTATCTGAACAAAACAAGTCATGGGTGAAGTTGTCATGTATGCTTCCCTGTGTGTGTTTGTGTTCCTTTGTGTGTTGATGTGTGAGAGTGTGTCTTGACAGTGAGCTGATCTGTTAAAAAAAGGAATGAGTCATGGTGCTCTGACAGTCGATCATCCTGTAATGCCTGATGATCCTCCCAGGCGCCTCTCTTCACTTTTTCTCTCTCTGCATATGGTGTTTCTGGCTGCTTGTGTACATGCTCCACTACATGACCAAAGAGCGTGCAATGTATACAACCACTAAAACACATTTTTTTCTATTCAGAAATGACAGGAAATAACATGAATCTGGTATTTCAATCAACAAATGTGCTTTGTTTTTTGTTTTTTTTTCTACATTTTGGAAACCAGTAAATTTTAAAAGTCATGGATAACAAAAGATTTTAGCACAAAGATGGTGGTGGCAAACACTTTACATCACTTACATCATGTGCAATATTTTTCAATACCATTTCAATGTTAATGTTAACAATGTTAATAGACCACAACTAACGCTATTACTGTATTTATACTGTTTTAATTTGTGAACAAAATAATGCCCTTCAGTGTTAATAAAGTTTCTTAACTCTCTTGATGACTATGACTATTAATATGATGACTATGACCATGTTTAATCAGTTTAGGTGTTCTTGGTTTTGAAAGGTGTGGGAGCCACTGGACTAATTTGCTGTCTTGGTCTTGGTTGAAGGGTGGCACGGTGGTGTAGTGGTTAGCACTGTCGCCTCACAGCAAGAAGGTACCGGGTTTGATTCCCGGCCCGGGGCCTTTCTGTGTGGAGTTTGCATGTTCTCCACGTGTCTGTGTGGGTTCTCTCCAGGTACTCCGGCTTCCTCCCACCATCCAAAAACATGCATGGGGATAAGGTTAATTGGCTAATTTAAATTGAGGTGAGTGTGAGTGAGTGTGAGTGGTTGTCTGTCTCTATGTGCCCTGTGATGAACTGTAGACTTGTCCAGGGTGTACCCTGCCTTCCCCCCCGCGACCCTATGAGCATAAGTGGTAGCAAATGAATGGATGGATAGATGGATGGTCTTGGTTGAAGATTTCTTTAGTTGAATGTGTCTCTAGCACATCTCCGGCAAACATGAGGAAGTCAACTACATGAATTATTTAACACACCTATACAATTTAATGCAATCCAATATAGCTGTTATAACTGTCACAATCTATTTCCCCTTATAAGAAACTTTAACTTCACCCACATTCTGTGTCTTAATCTTATTCTGTCCTCAAACAGTATCTTCCATCTCTCCTCCAGAGGTCAGAGTCTGTAATCAGATTTAATGTTACATTCTTTAGCTCTATAAAGACTTCATTCAGCCTGCTATACTGTGAGGCCATTGTCCTGCACTGAGCAGAGAAGCAGGATGATGACAATGATGATGAAGCTCCCTACTGAGCTGACTGTAGATCTGCAGATGTCAGAGCAAAATTAATCTTTGGCCCATCTGTGCCTAAGTGAATGAATCATCATATTTTCTATAATAAAAGTTAAAAGGAAGCTTACCTCATGGCCTCACCCCTCCTTTAGTCTCTGACTCAATATCTCCATGTCGCTCAGCTCCAGTCTTCTTTCATTTCCCTTAATGGAAGGATTCTCTGCCCAGACGTTAAAGAGAAGCGTGTTTGAAGGTAGTTGGTTTGAGTGTCCTGTGTGGCTCAACGAGCCAAGGTGCCAGCCATATGCTCTTGATTTTGCAGTCGTCTTCCTATGACCTTTACTGCATACCTTCCCTGCTCTCTCATGCCTCCCCTCTGGCTTATTACCTCTGCATCTTGACAGAGTAAAATAGGAATTTTGAGACAATTTAACATCATATTAAAGAAATTTTACATATGTGAACTTGTAGATATGGTGCTTTTAAGCATGTCACTGTGGTTTTTGTGACTCCTTTTATATATACTTTGTCTCCCAGAAACATTCAAACTGTAAATGTGTTTGTGTGTGTGTGTGTGTGTGTGTACTATTCTTGACCAATGTTTTACAAGAGGCCTCAAAGGTTTCTGGGTGGTCTAATTGCGTTTGCCACAGGAGATTGGTGCATTTTTCCACAGTGTGTGTGTGACTCTTAGTTGTGTGTATCAGTTTGTGCAGGCCTGTAGGTGTAAATCTATATCCTGGACAGGGACAGTACAGTATGTGAGGGTTTTTAATGACACTGACCTGTCATCACACTGTCACATACACACTCTTTCTATGAATTTGTGTGCGTGCATGTGCAGACTCTCATAAAGACGTGTGCCGCTTTTTTCTCCCAACATTCAATGCTCTGCAACCTGCGGGACATTTTTCTATGAGCCCTCCCTCCTCTTTACTGTCTAACCCAGAATGCAATTGACCTGTGTGGCAGTAATTGCATCAACCAGCTCACAAATCACGCATCTTGTCTTTTTGTGACATACTAAGTATGCAGACCAGTATGCTCCACTCCCTCCTTGCACATAAGTCATCTATCACACTGCAACCTGACTCACTCGTGGCCCCTGGGCACTAAAACTACCCCGCTCTCACACAATAGCATCAACGTTTGGTTCTATTCAGATAGCTATGGATTACCTTGTTAGACATGTTAGAACTGGATATCTGATTTCCACCTGATTCTGATGGATGAAGTGCATCAGTTATGTGCAGGCTTATCCATTCATACAGGTGTTTTTTATTTTGTTGGTATGTGTGCACATGTTTTTTTTCTCTCTACAGTGTTCCTGTTTATTTCTTGACTTACAGGGAGTGTAGGTGTGCAGTATGTTGGTCCCCATGTTGCCAGACTGCCTTCTGTTCCTTGTTACATTTTCAGCAAAGCCAGCAACCTGCAGGTATTACAGTGCAGCCAGGGTGTCTCCAGGAAACATGATGTGATCAGTTTGTTGTCTTTTTTTCAGACCACCTTGTGATGCTGTGTCTTTGAGGAGTTTTTGCTATTCTATTTTATTTGATCACCAGGTTGTCCTCCTTTTTGAGGCAAGCAGTGTTTTATGATCTGTGTGTACAGTGTGAGTGTTTGATGGGATGTGTGAAGAGTTCTCAGAATGTGTGTTTTTAGTTTGGTATGTGAATGTGTGTGTGTGCGTGTGTGTGTGTGTGTGTGTTTTTTTTCAGGGGTCCGGCTTTTTGAAGGAGACCAGACAGCTGCCTTTTACTGCCCCAGGGGGTAATAAACAGTGAGGGAGGGGTAGTTATTTACCCCTTTTATTAGGGCAGGAGGCAGAGGAGGAGACTTTATTGGGGTCACACTGTAACTACACACAGCTGCAGGGAAAGAAGAGAAATAAAGAGATAGTCTGTAAAAAAAAAAAAAGTGAAGAAAAGTTTTACGTCACTAAATTCCTTTCAGAATTCTAGTTTTTACTTGTTGCATGACTATATGTGTGTGTGTGTGTGTGTGTGTGTGTGTGTGTGTGTGACCTGGGGTCATCCATCTTTCGCCCCAGCCCCTGTTTCATTTCCAGGTCTCTTAACAACCCTCTCCTCGTTAAGCACATCTGCTGTCAATCAGCTGTACCCTGTAATCCAATTGGCATTTCCTGCTATAGAAGACCTGCCCACTGACCATTTGATGATTGGTCAGGTAGTTCCATGACCGACCCATGTGGTCTCAAGTTTACCTCAAATTGTCTTCTCAGCCTCCAAGGTTACCATAACAACAGATGGTTCATAAATTAAATGGATACTTTCCTGTTGAGTCAGATGAGGAAGTCAATCTCAATCTGTGCAGTCATCATAGTGAATGTGCCAGACATAAAGACTGGAACAGAAGGTAACGGCTGGTCTAAAAAAATGGCAAAATCTACCGATCAACAACCCTAACTCTAACTAATTAGCATGTTGCATCTTGATTGTTTAAGCTGTACAAAAACCAAAGTATAAATCGTTTCAATTCACTATTTTGGGAGTCATGCACTGGATTGCTGCTACCTTAAAATTGATCTTGATTTACAGACTGGAAACACAGATACCATATAGAAAAAGCCATCGAGGCTAACAATTTAGCAGGCATGAGAGGGTAAGGTGGTGCAGGGAATGGCCTTGGCCATTCCTGAAAATGTCTTAGAACACATCAACTTGTGATGTCAGATTTCCACTTTCATGGATGTGAATACAACGAGGGCACTCATATGAACATCTTATTTAAAGGCTGCTTATTTCTTGGCCAGGATAAGTTGCCAGGCACCCAAGGCTCCATGAAGTTGTCTGGCATGTCACCCGCACCACAGAATGGTGAATTGTCATTTAACACATTTTTTGTATGACTTAATTAGCTTCTGAGGTGCTGGTCTGTGCCATGTTTCCAGTCTTGGTCATAAGCTAAGCTAACTGCCTACTAGTGGTTCTAGCTGCACGTTAGCATGGTATCAATGTTCTCATCTTGAGAAAGCGTATTTCCCAAAATGTTGAATCATGATTTTTTTTTTAATGTCAGGCAGCCTCAAAAAATTTACAGAGAAATATGAACCAAATTTAACCGATTGGCAAGTGAGATGGAAATAAAATTGAGTCCAATATTGGCATAACCACAGCTGGCTCACTGTATGTTGCTTTATGTACCAGGGAAAATTGCAGAATGAGCAGATCCATGTGGAATGTGTGATAAACGTGAGCAAATGGAAAATGTTCAGCCTTGAAGTGCAGTGAAGGAGGAATAAGGGGGCATGAGATGATTGGCAGAGAGAGATGATGGAGAGACAAAAAACTGGGAGAGAACGAGTGAGACAGAGAGGGAGGGGGACAGACAAGTTATTCTAGTTGCAGACAGCTGACAGAAAGCCTAAAATAAGATGGAGCCATCTAATGTGCACATATTCCACAGCTACACTCACAAACCATAAAACATGTGCACTGTTAAATCCTTTTGTGCCTCTAATGGTTTTCAGTACAGCAGGGCCAAGAGTCGACATCAGGCTGAGTTAATATCGTGCTTTATTGTTTTCCCATAGAAAGTATTGTTTCCTAGGATCACATTTCATATAAAAGAGACACAAAGTAAAAACTTCAGCAGTACTGTAGCAGACTCCTAGTGTAGTAATAAATATAAAATGTCGGCATGAGATAGAAAAGCTTGACGTTGTTGGGTGGGCTAGAGCAACAGAGGGGGGGCACATCAAAACTGACCTGAAACTGGAAGAGCTCAAAGATTGGTTTACACATCTACAAATATAGTCTCACACCTCTTCTGCTGCTACACAAACTGTCTCTCTCACATACACACATACATACACAAACATACAATACAAAATAAATGGGCCATCTCAACAAATCCAACATCCAATTTCATGTTTAAAACCCAGCTGGTCATGTTTGATGGAGCTGAAGAGACAGACAGATAACTAAGCTAAGCCCATCGTGTAGATATGTGACATACTAGATAGAATTACCACACTTATTACATAGTGAAGCTAACAGAGAAACTGGAATAAAAGTGTAGACTGATGAGGGATGGAAGGACGAAAAGTGAGAAGTGCTCTTGTTCATTGTCGCTCGTAGACTCTGGTGCATATCACATCATCTGCTCCCATGGTCTGAAAAGAGAGGACGATGTGGACGTTAAAACACCTCAGAGTGAATTCATGTTTCATCGAACAAATCATTAATGTGGATTCTGTGTCAACCTCCGAAGTAAACCAGTTTTTGTCTCCAGCAGTTTTTTTTACATAAAGTTGTTTACTGAGACTCAGTTAAATTACAGCTGGCTTCTTAAAGGCTGTTGTGGGTTGGTTTGGTGATTAAGAGCACGTCAAGAATATTAGATTGGAGCTCACTGCCAGCCCTCAAGCAACCATCGCCCCACAAATACTTGTTCTGTTCATCTTGTGAAAAAAAAAACTCCAGGGGAGGACTGTGTGGGATGTATGAGGAGAGTTTTGGTGTATTTATTTGGTGCATGTAATGTTTCTTTATCAACCTTGGTTGCACCAGTCACGTCATAATTATTTGTTTTCCCTGATCTGATCTGGTCAGATGCTGTTTGTTTCACTTTCATGACATGTCAGTGCCTGTTCATGCATTTATAATTGAGATAGAAGCTCTTTCATCTTCTGCCAGGAAAATACTTAGATTTAGAGCATTTTGTTATTCTAAGCACAATTATATAATTATATATAGTTACAGTGTTAGTTGTACAAATAGGGTACAAAAAATACACTAGAAGACACTTAACACTTGTAGAATATGAGATGCATGATACAAGAATGTTGTTCCTTAATAGGAAGTAGAGTAAAAATATTGATTCTGGTGAATTCTCAGTACAGTTTAAGTTTAATTTAAATGTAAAAAAAAAATGTGTTTTTCAGTATGGTGTACAGGCTATTAAATAACTAACTGGTACATTAATTTCATCCCCCTTTATGTTATTAATAGTATAATATATAATACTGTAGTTTTGAAGTAGGACGATACAGCTAAACAAAATAAGTATGTGTATGGTTCGAAATAAAGTTGGCAATTTAATTTTAGAAAAGTAATTCAAGTTAAAGTTCAAGAAGAAACCCCAAAAAAGTGTCCTAAAAAGCACAGGAAACCAACTGCAGGAGTTTAAGTTAAAGTAAATCTAGTCTGACTCAAACCCAAAGCATGTCCTCAACACTGCAGACAGACACCATTAAGAATTTCACCTCAGGTGTATTATCAGCAAAATAACTGTAATTTGTGCTCTGTGATCTACAGTGAAGTGTTGTCCTTGCTGGTTCTAGATCTAATCTTTGGTTTAGTGGATAGATTGTGTGCTTTACCAGGATCAGTTTGCCGTCTTCTGTGATTTCTCGGGTCCAGGACGTCTTCGGCCCTTCTCCTTTCTGCAGAATCTGTTCACAGCAGATCTTTCTGTCGGTTTCCCAACGTGGAAAACTCTGAGGACAGAGAAGTAAAAACGTGTTAACGACGCCATTCAGAGGGAAAGGGAGATAATGAGAGAGCGACTAATAGCTAATAAACAACAAAGGTGGAGCAGGGCGATCACTGAGAGGTGATAACTTGTGATGCACTCATCGTTACGAGAGCGAAGCGCTGGCTTGTTGCATGTGTTTGCTTTGGAGACGACCAAACAGAAGCCATGTATGGGAAAACAGGGAAAGCAACGGGAAGAATTAGGGAGGGACGGAGGGCAGGAAAGGTCAAGAAGAGGAAACAGAGTTAAGACGGGAAGTTGAAAGGGGTGATAAAGAGTGTGAAGTGTAGCATGATCGGCCTTCAGAGACGAAGGGAGTCCAAATATGGACTGATAATTGGACTGATAATTAAACAGACTGATGTAATCTGAACAGCTCCCTCCCTAAACGACTATTTATTCTGCGTGTGTGTGTGTGTATGTGTGTGCCAAGAAAGTAGTGCTATGTACCGTGCAGGGACGTCCGTCCACCGTGGCCTCATTGAACTCCTGCCCCACAGTGAAAGTGATGTGGGTGGTGCGGACAGTGGTTGAGGTTTTAATGGACAGTGTCTCTCCGTCCTGAGTGATCTCCACCAGCGGCTTGGAGGCTGCTTTCACTGCTATAATTCGCAGCATCTTGTTCACACCTAAACAAAAAACACACACAGGGAAAGAACAACAAAGTAGAAGGAGTCAATTTTAAAAATCACCTCACAAAAAGACATTTGCTCTTGCACAAACTGTTGTGGATACTTTGTAGTGCAGCAGACATCTATAAGAAGGCCCATCTTTTTTGTGTCATAGTGCTGGTTTTTCAAATTTAGACATCAGGAGTGAGGCAATCTAAACACTTTTTTTTACCGAATTAATTATATATAAGCACAGACCTTGGGCCTTGTGTGTGTGATGTTACTGTTTGTTCACAGCATTTTCCTGCACACTCAGGGTAAAAGGAGCAGCCTAGCATTGCACAGCTCTGTCCAATAATGATGACAGAGGAAAGAGTGAGGTCATGCCCAGCACATCTGCATTCCCCCCTGACTTAATCGTCTTTGCACACACACACACACACACACACACACACACACACACACGCATGCACACTGGAGTAATATGGTTATCTGTACTGTCTGCAATGCAATCTGCATTATTCTCCTCAGCTCACTCATATTCCTGTAGTTTGCTGCATTGAAACTGATGGTACAGTGTGGGAAAAGAGAGGGAACCAGGAGCAGACCACTGTGAGGGAGGGAGTTGGAGGGGCAGACAGACAAGAGGCGGTGGTCTGTGTGTGGAGGACCTCTGTTTAAGTGTGAGTGTGTATACATCGTCCAGTGTGTATCTGCCGTCGAGTTGGGTTTCGCACTTCTCACCTCTCACACATTCCCACCTGTCACCCAAGGGTAAATATATACACATTCTGAAATCATTCAGCGTGTATCAGGATGTCCAGGCTGCATGCACTGCATGAGCTGCACACACAACATGGTATCATCATATGCAGATTAATTTAGTGTAAAACTGTTGCCTGATTTGGACTGCACATTATCTGGTAGCAGTTGCACAGATATGCAGCTGTACTTATACTTTGTTAAAGTATTTAAATTTTATGCTACATTATACTAATGATCAACATCAGCACCTTTTATAGCATGTGATATTTATTGTACCAGTGACAACTGACAATGAAAAAATACATCTAAAAACTTTTTAGAGAAATATAATGTATTATAATAAACAAAACTATCCAATGACATATAACTAAGTTCAAATTTAGCTCCGTTCCTGCTCACATGTTAATGATTGTATTGATAACCCAGTTAGTATTCCCAGTGTAATGTAATAATCTAAGACTTAGTATGAAAGTACAATTTGAGAATAATACTTTTATTCTTAAAAAATTACATTACCAATGAATGGTAATGTGACTTTTGTTTAAACTAAGGATATAAATATTTTTAACACCACTACAAACAGTAATGGTGGCAAAGACAGGTAGAGCAGGAATGATTGGTCGATCAGTTCATTTTCCCATCATTTTTTTGCTTGTGCCAGTTTTTTTTATACTACTATTGTAATGTTTTACTGTTTTGTGGCATGTGATTTAGCAGTTTAAAATTATCTGCACATTAATTACTAATGGATTGGATGATTATAATTAGTTTCAACCTTAAAGGTCAGTAAACCATTGCTTCCAATTCCTATAACTCTTAAGAACTAAAAAATATCCAACATTAGTTAAAATTCCATTACCATAAAACACAAATAAATTAAAATAGACAAATTTAGCAAACTAAAATAATCTTGGTGTCTCATATCATGATACTGACAGTCTGTTGGCTCAGACTGAAGAGAGTCAAATGCCAGGAAGCTTCTTAAGTTGCTGATTACCTGAACAGACTTTTGCAAACCTGTGACCAAAATGCTTAAATTCACACAAACCTGGCCAAATGAGAACACATCGATAGACAGACGGTCAGGGTCAGAGGTCAAAGAGCAGAGGAAGCATTTGGGACAAGGGGAGACGAGGGAGGAAAGGAAGAGAGGATGGAGGGAAGGAGGAGGGCGCTGACAGGCTGCATCCAGCTGTGCTTTCCAGCTGTGCTTTGTTCCCCAGTGAAACCATGGGCCATTCCTCTCTTGTCAGTCATGCCAGTGCAGAGGGGTGATGAAATGATTGCTCCAGCAGTCAAACTGCATGGAGTTTAGTCAGCATTCTTGCTGCAGTTCCTCCTCCATGAAACCTTGTCTCACACCTCTCTGTCTCTGGCACTGAAAAACAGGTACAAATGCGCACAAGCGAACCTGCCCCCTCATTATGGCGCAAAGTGTCAATCATCATCACACGTATCTTTCCACTTGTTATAGCTCCCCACTTTCTGCTTGACACACACACAGAGGAGGAGGTGGAAATAAACAGTGTCAAAGCCACATTTAACGTTAAATGGCCCATCAGTCTTACATGAATGTTGGAATTCACCCTCTGCCAAGTGGTGATGTGTCTATGCTCAGAACAATGATGCAATTTGACAGCTATTTCATCTCTCATGTGCAGTAGGCTATGCGTTCGACACACAGTACCCGTGCTCTTATGTGATGATATGAATTCCAGGTGTCCTGGATAGTCAGCTAATGGGAATTGGCTCTTAACGACAGACGGCTCCGACACTGCGCACACACGCACGTACACACACGCACGCACTGAAGCCTGCCCAGACTCCACGTGCACCATGCAGGCTGACAAATCTTTGTGAATCTCAGCAGCAGGTGTTTGTCCTTTTTTCCCCGACTGTCACTTCAGATAAAGATGTGACTGTCTGGCACTGTATCGTGCCATAACGGTCCTCTCCCACACACACACACACACACACACACACACACACACACACACACACACACACACACACAATCTGACCGGCTGGGACACAGACAGATGTGCCGCCGTTTGTCTCTATTGTCTTAGCAGGGGAGGATAAAGAGGATGAGGGGTGAGGCTGGCTGGGGGCCAAGCATTGGGTTTTGGGGTTGTGCAGAATGACAAAGACCCCCCGCCCATGCGATACAGTGGGTGATCCTCGCTGTTGCACGGGCACAGGGGAAGATTTGACCTATAGTATAATGTGCTGAGAAGGCGACAGTTTGAGCTGACACAAACTGACACATCTGATCGCATTACGCACAATAATAAAAGCTCCATAAGAAACCACTGTCGCGCAAAACGATGATGACATTTGGCAACCGTTTCTTTTAATGATTTACAGCACCTACCCAACTTTTTCAAGAGTTCCTCGAAGTTTTCAGAACTCTTCATGTCCCAGGTGCCGGCGAAATCGGGGATTTTGCGCTCCATGTTAGGCTGCAGGTATTTTGCGGATGAGTGTAGGTGAACTGTCAGGTCCAAGGGCTGCTGTCCCTGCGCGTCCTGCGTCAAAAATGCTCCAACTGTCCGTGATGACTCTAGTCTATGGATGTGTTGGCGCTCCAGATGGTTTGACTTTGCCTTTCCAGTTATTTCGGCCCTCTTTCAGGGATGAGAGACCAACTTTCGGAGCTCTTACCTTACCTCTGTGTTATTGCACTGGTTAAGTGGCTGCGCTATGAATGAAGGGCACGGGGAGCATAGATACTTGTGTAGATATACACACGCCCCTTTCTATACTGACACGCCCCGCAGGCCAACAGATTGCACGCAAAGGGCCTTAATACCTCAACCTAACCACGCCCCTGAAGGCAACATGTGCACTTCTGAGCTGCCCACAGAAACATTAGAGACGCCTCTCATCCTTGCGCATATTGAATCAGCCAAAAGTGACCGCGCCCGGATGGTCCTCTGCGCTCTGGAGAAACCCCTGCAAACTTGATATATTTTAAATAAGGTGTATTATGTTTTTTTTTTTCCTCATTCGTTTTACAGCCATGATAGCTCAGTAGAATGAATGACTTCAATGCGGTGCAACAATATTAGTACAAAACAGGGAGGATGTCGGCCAAGCTGGTCTGTTGACAGAACATGTCGTCTTGGCAGGGCGGTGCGAAGGAAGAACCAGTCAACTGCCAGACTGGTAGACTGAATGGATGGCAGAGCTGTTGTGTGTGTGTGAGAGAAAGAGTACGTGTGTGTGAGGAGGGAGACTGAGAGGCCAAGTTCACCCCAGCCTCCTGTGCCCACGGCGGTGTGTCATAAAAATAAAAGCGGTGGTAATGGGATACAGCTTCTGGCTATCCATTTAACGGGGCCTGCGTCAGAGGGAAAAACACCCCGAACCCAGGCGGGAGGCAAAGAGAGAGAGGCAGAGATTAAAATAAGAGGTGGGACTGGGCAGGTCGGCGGAGTTTCCTCTGAGCTTTTGCCCCCCACCCCCCATTGGATGGAAGAAAGGAGGAGGAGGAGGAGGAGACGCCGGGGCTTTTGGAACAGCGCATCAGACGGGCCAGCGGGGCCAGCGGGGCAGGGTCAGGGGCCCGCAGGGTCGGAGGTAGTCCTATAAAGAGCATACACACACACACACACACACACACACACACACACACACTCTGTATGCCTGCACGCACGCACGCACGCGCGGATGATGGATGGCAAAGGGACAATGCCGACGTTAACTATTGACTCTTGATGGATGATCCCATCCGCTACACTGCACGGAGAATTAGCGCGAGATAAACCGGGCAATTTGTGGGGGGGTTCAACACGCCATAGGCTGCATACACTTCCCCGCTATCACACCGGATCAGTGCCAGACTTTTACACACACCACACACCATGCCAGCGTGTCTTCACGGGTTCCTCCTGCTTTCTCCAAGCAGCCAAGGTGTGTTGTCAGACAGCCTTATAGCCTACTGTAATTTCCTCTCCAGTCTCAGTTCCCCTCCTTTTCCTTCACTTTTTGCAGCTGATTCTGACTATCCATCCACCCATTTTCTACTGCTTATCCTCACATAGGGGGCTGGAGCCTATCTCAGCTGTCTTAGGGTGAAAGGCAGGGTACACCCTGGACAAGTGTCCAGTTCATCACAGGACACATAGAGACAGACAACCACTCACACCTACGGTCAATTTAAATTAGCCAATTAATGCATGTTTTTGGATGGTAGGAAGAAGTCGAAGTACCTGGAGAGATCCCACACAGACACAGGGAGAACATGCAAACTCCACACAGAAAGGCCCCGGGCCGGGAATCGAACCAGGTACCTTCTTGCTGTGAGGTGACAGTGCTGACCACTACACCACCCCATATATATATATATATATATATATATATATATATATATATATGTGTGTGTGTGAGCGTCAGGGCATCAGGTTCTGCTATGGTGGTCCTGTTGAACATGGTCTGTTCAGAGAGAAGGGATTGATCATGTCCCCAGTTTGATGCAAACACAAAGGTTACAATGGAGAGCTGTCTAGTGTTGGGAAAATTCATCTTCAGCCTCGCTGCAGGCCATTCGCATATTACCATGACACAACAAGAAACGCATCAAAGGCCACTGAATCAAACAGGCAGCCGTGCAGGATAGCACAGCGACAGCCTCGCTCATCTTGTGTGCGTGCTGCCCAGAGTGGGGGGCGTTTGATAAAGAGCTCTGAAATGTGTGTGATGCTGCATGTCAGCACGTGATGACAAAGCACCGCTCAGCATTCAGATCCACTCGACCGTGCTCTGCTCCTCTCAACCTTTCTCTCCACGCTCATTCCTTCCCTCCATTCCCCCTTTTCCTTTCTGTCTTGACTTTACCTCACACAACTCCCCTCCTCCTCTTCTTCCTCCTCCTCCTGTCAAGCTTTTGTTCTTTTGTGCTGCTCTGACACATTCCTCAAACGGGCTGAGGAGAGGGAGAAGGGGAAAGAAGAAGGGGAGAGGATGGAGAGGAGAAGAAAGAACAGGGGGAGAAAGTTAGAGACTGGAGGGCAGGTCATTTTTTATCTCATTGTTGTGGAGAAAAGGATAGGGAGAGTGAGTCAGCAAAGAGAGAGCTGGGAGATCAAAGGCAAACAGATAGTGACAGAGATGGAGAGGTAGAGGAACAGTGGAAGAATGAAGGCGACAGATATGTAAAGAGAGACTCCTCTGTCTTCAGAGGCGAGGTATTAGTTTGCTCCTCTGGTGCCAACTTCATTTCACTCATCTTCATTTCCTTATGTTCCCGTCCAACTGTAATCCGCCCATATACTGTTCACTTCTTTTGTTCCGTCATCGTCATCTCTCTGTGTTTGCTTACATACCAGCATCCTTGTTAGTAACTGATACCTCCAACTGCCAACGCAAATATTCACAGGCCATACCACAAGCAAGCAAACAAAGAGTAATGTGACTTGTTTATAGTAATGTTTGACTCTTAGTTCATGATGAAAACACACTCGACAGTGACACCAGAAAGAAAAAGTAGTATCAGTACAGAATATTGTGTTTCTCTTTTGATATGTCAGGTTGTATTTTTTACTTCTGAAGGTTCTGAAGTTAAATAATACAAATAATAATTGACAGAAAATGACTAACTAATATGATAATAAATCAATGATTGTAGTCCTTTATTAGGCAATAATCCGAAACATTTGTTGTTTCCAGCCTCCCCGCTCTGAGGGTCTGCTGTTTTTCTCGTTTTTGATGTCCTTTTAGTTTGAATATCTAGCGTTTTATTACAGTGTCACTTTTAGACTTTGGACATTTCTCGGTTTTCAACAAAGTAATCATTTCTTCCAGTTTTCACATCGAGTTTCAGTTGTAGTCGGCAGTTACTCCATCGCTTTCAAAACAGACTGAATCTTCTATAAACACTCTCTGGGGTGAACTCGACAATATCTCCACTCTCACTTCCTCTTGGGCTGCTTATTGTTTCCTATTTCCTCTCCTCATTCAAGTGACACAAATTTGAACCGTATCTGTGGAACATCCCACAAAGAGAACTGATCTGGGTGTGGGATGAGAAACTATATGCACCATATTAGGCTTCATGCACCATTTGCTCTAGGTTTAGTACAGTAGTGTCCTGTTGCAGCTGAGACTTTATCACATTTGTGTTGCAGTTACAACTTTTTGAAAAGGGGCAGCTTGTCTGCACAAGTTGAAGCTTGTGCATGTGAGCGTGTGTGTGATCAGCCTGTGGTAAAGTCACACTTCAGTGGCATTCTCCACTTTATCATCCACATGACCTCCAGTAAAAACGGCTCTCCACAGTAACCCTGGTAATCCCAGATGTGAACTTGACCCTGGCCTTCCCCACCACCAACTCCTGGAAGTCATTATCACTGGCCTTTACCCTCAGAGGAAGCCACTAGGCAAGATGTGCACAAGTGTCACGAATTACAGTATTTCCAAGGCTTGTGAGGAGATTAATGGTACAGGAAAGAAACAGAGACTGTTCAGTGCCACAGAGCGGTCCTTGTCTTTAATCTTTGCTCTTTCCTTGTGAAATACTGCACAGTTTTGCCTCCTCTGGCCTCTGAAAGTTACAGTCTGACATGCAGGAATTACTCACAGCTCATACAGCGGGAGGCACAGAGTTTCATTTTTAAAGGGTCATGCTGGGTCAAAATGTTTGAGAGCTACTCTTCTGCACAACAACACACTCATTCACAGGCAAAATCATGTGTAGACCAAAAAGCAGAGAGGAAAAAGAGTAGAAAAGGAGACTGTAAGTGTGTGTGTGTGTGTGTGTGTGTGTGTGTGTGTGTGTGTGTGTGAGAGAGAGAGAGAGAGAGAGAGAGAGAGAGAGAGATTGTTTATTATGTACTGTGTGTAATCACAGCCTACTAAAATCCCAAAACAAAAAAGTTTTGGGGGCAAAAGTTCAATGTTTCACAGTAAGACAAGGCCAGCTTTGTGTGAATGTGGCTTTGTCTGCATCACTGTGTGAGTGCATGCTCCTGCATGCATGTGTGATGAAATCCTCCTCAAGCAGACGTTTGTTCATCATTTATTATTGTTCTTAGGTCAAATCAGATCTTCACAGGAATTAAACAGAAAGCGTCAGACATCTCGGCGGCACCGTGGTGCAGTTGATAGCACTGTCGCCTCACAGCAAGAAGGTACCGGGTTCGAGTTTGCATGTTCTCGCCGTGTCTGCGTGGGTTCTCTCCTGGTACTCCGGCTTCCTCCCACTGTCCAAAAACACACATACAGACAGACAACCATTCACACTCACATTCACGGTCAGTTTAAATTAGCCAATTAACCTAATCCCCATGCATGTTTTTGGATGGTGGGAGGAAGCCAGAGTACCCGGAGAGAACCCACGCAGACACGGGGAGAACATGCAAACATGCAACATGCAAACTCCACACAGAAAGGTCCCGGGCCCGGGATTCGAACCCGGTACCTTCTTGCTGTGAGGCGACAGTGCTAACCACTACACCACCGTGCCGCCCGGATGGATGTCAGACATCTCTTAAAATCCTGTCCACACGTGTCTCATCACTGCATCCAGGAGTTTTGATAATTATATAAAGCATGTGTGTGTGTGTGTGTGTGTGTGTGCCCGTGTAATGCACACATATGGGGACATGCTTCTGTTTACACAGTCACATTGTGGGGACTCTCCCTCCCTCTGGGGGAAAAATGCATGTTCCCATAATGTGGGCCATTAAAATTCAGGGTGAAGGCTTGAGAGTTTAAAGTTAGATTTTGGGTAAGGTTAGGATTATGCATGTAGTGGTTATAGTTAGGGTAAGTCTCCAGGAAATGTCCCCATAATATGAGTAAAACATGACGTCTGTGTGTGTGTGTGTGGGTCTGCATTATGTCCACATTGGGGTCACACACTTGACTTAATACCAGTTGATTGGGGACGGCATGTGCAATTGTGGACAAAATCCATGTCCTCAATTGTTCAAATCTTGATTTTAGGTCAGTGGTTAGGGTTAAGTTGAGGGTAGGGTTAGAGTTAGGCTTAGGGTAGGTTTTTAAGAAATTCAAGTTTGTCCGCAAAGGGGGGGGGGGTAAAAATGCCTAAATACCCCTAAAGTGACTTAAGTAAATGTGTGTGTGTGTGTGTGTGTGTGTGTGTGTGTGTGTGTGTGTGTGTGAGAGAGACATGAGTCAAGCTCGGTCTCCTTGTGTACATGAGACCAAACCTCCAGATGCCTGGGCAGTTGCACCCAGACGCCTGTATTACTCACACTCTATTCCTTTTGTCCTTCAGGCCCCCCAGCCCCTCAAATCTTTCTTCCCTCCCCCTTGTGTCTTTGTGGTCCTAATTATCACGCTCATTTGTTATGAGTTGTTCTGGATGGAGGGAAAGCGAGAGCTGAGAGAGTTTAGATTCGGAAGGAAAAGAAGTGTGCTGAATCAAAAGTAATTTATATAAAAAAGTTCATAATGTGGAAGTTATCTTTAATTTGGTCCCATTTATGCTGCAGATGTGCCTTCTGTTCTTGCAGTTTGTCCACTCGGTCGCTGCCACCTAAAGTTTAATGAGCCCACAGGCCCCTCTGAGGTGCTACGTGACAACGGCGCTGTAAAACAGTATTGTATGGGCTGAATTGCTTTACGCTCAACAGGAAGGTAAAGAGGACAACGGAGGGGAAGGATTAAGAAGAAGGAGGTCAAATATGTAAAGAAAGAGAGTGAAGTAGATGGAGATGTTCATGAGGATGGTTGTGTGAAGTACAGTGAGCCAAAGTGGAGAGGTGGAGTGAGGGAAAGATGAGAAGAAAAACAAGCGCCGGTTCCCATCGTCTCGCTGCTTTTCACCTTATTTTATGTCCATGTGTTTTGTTTCTACTAAAAACCGCCAAAAAGTTCAATTAAAGTGCAGCCCTGTTTTTTTGTCTGCTTGCATCCTACCGTTCTGCCCCTCCACCCTCACACCACCTCTCACTCCGCACTCATTCTTTTATTCTCCCGTTGTTTTTCCTCTTTGACCCAAGTGAGCGATTGTTTTGCTTTTTCCTCAGCCATGATTGTGCATGTCCACATTCAGCATGTGTATGTACATGTCTGAATGTGTGGCTTTATATGTGTGTGTGTGTGTGTGTGTGAGAGAGAGAGACCCTGTGATGATGTCATTGATTAGGAATGACCATAGTTGAATATTTCACTGGAGGTCAACCTCTGGTCACTGTTACTGTACAGGACAAGTGTGGGTCCCTAAAGTCTCAAGAGTCACCTGACAAGTGCATTTTATAAAATAAATCTGTGCTTAATCAACTTGTCAATCATAAATTACAGGTTAATCAGGTTAATCCAGATTTCAGCCTAAGTTGTTACATTTTAAATCATTAATTGTCAGGTTTAAGGAAAACAGAAATACTCAATGTAGGAGGACAGGGATGGAAAACTTCAAAGTGAGACATACCTGGTTGATTTGTGTACTCAGATGTGTATTTCTGATTTGGTGGATGCAAACAGACACATAAAAAAACACATTTCCATGTAAAATTATAGACAAATGGCTCTTTTCTTTTGACCTTTTTCAGTACAGAGAAGAAGAAATTTGCGCAATACTGCCATCACCTGTGTGTTGACAGTTGTAGCATGTTAGAGTGTAAAAGCTATTCAGCAGGGCTGGCCTCGTCGTCCGGTCACTTTATTAGGTACACCTGCTCGTAAAAGGTTGGGTCTTCTTTAGCCTTCAGACCTGCCTTAATTTTTTCATGACAGTTGTTCACATATGATGAGATTCTCCGGTTCCACCGCATCCCAAAGGCTCTACTGGACTGAGATCTGGTGACTGTGGAGGCCACTGGAGTCCAGTGAACTCATTATCATGTTTAAGAAATTAGTTTGAGATGATCTGAGCTTTGTGACATGGAGCATTATCCTGCAGGAAGTAGCCATCAGAAGATGGTCCACATGGACATGGTCAGTAGCAATACTCATGTAGGCTGCAGCGTTTAAACCATGTTCAGTTGGTACTAAGAGGCCCAAAGTGAGCCAAGATCATATCTCCCACACCATCACACCACCAGCACCAGTCTGAACCGTTGATACAAGGCAGGATGAATCCATGCTTTCATGTTGTTTACACCAAATTCTGACCATACCATCTGAATATTGCAGCTGAAATGGAGACTGATCAGACCAGGCAGGTTTTTCCATCTTCTGTTGTCCAGTTGTGGTGATCCTGTGTGAATTGTAGCCTCGGTTTCCTGTTTGTTAGCTGACAGCAGTACTCCTTGGTTGTAACCTGTTGAGTTGTCTTTCTATCATCTCCAACCAGTCCATTCTCCTGTGACCTCTCACACCAGCAAGGTATTATTCTTCCACATAATTGCCGCACACTGGATATTTTCTCTTTTCTGGACCATTCTCTGTGAACTCTAGAGTGGGTTGTGTGTGAAAATCCCAGTAGCTCATCAGTTTCTGAAATACTCAGACCAGCCTGTCTGGCACCAACAACCATGCCACGTTCAAAGTCACTTAAATCCCCTTTCTTCCTCATTCTGATGCTCGGTTTGAACTTCAGCAAGTTGTCTACACGCCTAAATGCAAAGAGTCACTGCTATGTGATTGGCTGATTAGATATTTGTGTTAACAATCAATTGAATAGGTGTACCCAATAAAGTGGGCGGTGAGTGCAGACTAAGAATCTTATGAGCACATCTCTGGTTAACAGCGGATTTAAAATGGTATTTATTCTGTTTCTTTGTGGAGAAATTCGGTTTTATAGCTCTGTTGATTGTATGAGTGTTAGTTGATGAAGAAGTTATGTGGGACAGTTTTCAGCTGTCTTAGTCTTAATCACTTGCATTGTAGATCTGGACCCCAACCTTTGAGTGTGACAACAATTATGTATCAAAAGTGTCATGTGATTTTGGTTTTGGTGTGGATATCTAATCTTATGAGACCATCTGGTTAAGCAGAGTCTTTATCTATTTCTGCAGTTTTGATGGCTCTCTCACTCTTTGCAAATGTCACTACCTCCCAGTATGAGTCATCATGGTTTTCTTCTGGAGGCTTTAGTGGTTTTGTTACTCACGTGACACACCTAAAACAACCCAGCATGGATGTTGACTATAAATGAATTCCAAATTTTGTGTTTATTAAACCATGCAGCAAACCATTTAAATGTAATTAAATCCCTTTTGTGGGGCAATTTAATGTATGCCCTGTTAATGTCAAATACACAGAATAAATTAAATTCAGCATCACATCTGTGACATTCATGCAATTACTACTGGATCTTTAAAGCACCATCCCTCTCATTATCTCTCAAAGATACAAACATGTAATAGTGGTACAAAAATACATTTTTAAAAAACTGAAATTCTCTCTAAAAACAATGTTTTTTGATTAAAACAAACATACTGTTTTAGAACAAACACTGTGGAGATCATGCTATTCTCAAATGTGTTCAGGAGACTGTCTAGTTTCTCAAATTAATCTTGATAGCCATAAATGATAAGAAAAAGAGCAGATAACAACCATAGCCATGTCATTTTAAAGCTGGGAGCATCGTCTTTTTGTGGGTCCTGGCAGCCTCTGGCGTTGTTACTTGGCTTTAAATCTTCAGGGTTTCCCTCAAAATGGACCGGCAGACACTGGTTGCTCAGCTCCTCACAGGCCAGGATCAGATGTTTGGACTCCTTTCGGACACTCCTGATCCCGCACGTCCCCAGTGCACTCCTCACCGTGACAAAGGTGAATGGCTGCCGGCTGATGCACAGGTTGTCCTTGTACGTCACCCCTCCCTGTTTCGTACATACGGCCTTGACCTTGTCCAGGTCGCTTGGGAGCAGAAAGGACTGTGTGGGTCTGTCACAGCCACCGTTGCTCTTGATGTATGCCTCCCACTGGTTCTGGTCCAGAGTGTTAGGAGTACCAGAGCGAATGTGGCGTTTGACAAAGGTGTTGAAGCCGTTGTTCCATGTGGTGCGCTGGCAGGGGGCATTATTTTTAGCAAACGTCTGACGACCCAGCAGGAGACAGATGGAGAGACTGAGGAAAACCCTGAGAGCAGCCATCACCCAGCAGTCCTAGCGCCAAACAAAGACTGTTAAGTCATAACAGTGGGAAGAAGCATTTAACAGTCTCCACCATCACTCAGTAATCCTTTACATCTCACTTTTTCTTTGACCATCACAGTAAACAATGTGTGCAGAAGAGACAAAGCCACAGCTGTCTGTGTGAGTTTTTAACCCTGAATGCAGAAGAGGAAGTAAAAAACAGCTGCTTGATGAGGAACTTTCATACCCTTATTGGCAGCAGTGGAGGCGTTTGTCAGCTACAGGTGGCCTAAAAGCTCCAAGTGTGAGATATTTCTTCTCTTCGTCAGTTGCAGCTCCGCATTTCACTTCCTGTGTGTTAGGGGGAGTGGCCTAAACTCTGTGTGTGTGTGTGTGCATTACTGAGATGTGTCCACAGGGCTGTGCTGTAGAGCATGGGGAGGTGTGATCCAGTTTCAGCCTCAAATACCACTCTAAGAGCTACTGAGCTATTTGTGGATGTGTGTGTGTGTGTGTGTGTGTGTGTGTGTGTGTGTGTGTGCGTCCTTCAGTACTGTTGTTAGTATGCTTTTAAAATATCACCCAGATAATGTGTTTTTGAACCTGTCATCATAAATGACTATGGGCTGTGTCTTCACTATTAAATCCACATTTACACATCCAAAAGTTGCATTATATCTGTCTATGTTTTAGCATATATACCTAGAGGCTTGACCTTTCCACTGAATTTACTAAATATAAAATAGAAATAGAAATATATATAGCATATTTTCTTCTAAAAAATGGGACTATCCAGTTAGAGTTACAAAAATTCATCTTTTACTCGCTTAAACTTCTGTTTTTATATTCTCTAATAAAAGAAAAGTGACTGGCAGGTTTGATACATGCATACACTGTATGATTGACAGTATGATGAATTTTTTCAGTTCAATCTCACTAAATATGGAAAAACTCAAAATTTTAATTGATTCAATTAAGCGACCATTAACATTGTATCTAATCTAATACGAACCTATGTGAGGATAAGCAGTAGAAAATGGATGGATGGGTGGATAGTCCTGTAGAAATAATACCAAGACAATAACCAAGACTCCTCTATTAGTCTGTATTTCTCAGACCCTAAATTAAACATTTACTGTAATTTTGATCATTTTGGGAAAAAAAAAATCTTTAATTCATTAGGTTGTGTATTGAGTTTCATATTAAAGGTTAAAGTACACATCAACTAAAGTAGACAACGTGTTGAACTACCCCGTGCTGCTGTGGTTGTGTTGTGGTTTCTGCATAAATTTAGAACATAATGATTCATAGAAATGCACTCATTCAGTGTAGTGTAATGTACACTGATATCACTGTTTAAATGATAAACTGTATGTCTGGCAGTGACTTGGATCGAACAACATCAGGTTGAAATGTTACTTTCCTAAGTTTGTTAAACACAATGTAGCTCAGCTCCATTATCATGATACCCAATCCAGCTATTTGAGTCAGTCTGGCATAGGTGTACCACAACAAGGAGACAGTAATTGTGGACGAATCTTTGTTTAAAAGTTTATAGTCTCCTGTTTTAATTCTTCTGGGTACTGGCAACAACATGTGAAGTTTTATTTAAGAGTGCAAGACTGTCCTGTTTAAATCTTTCATTGTTGCAGTCCAGTATAATAGCTTACAAATACAAGTGGAACAAATGTTTGGAAATGTGGAACACAATAAAAGGAATCAAAGCAGGTGAGGTTGTCATTCAAGTATTTTAATGAGGTGCCAGTGTTGATGAGTTATACAGCAAAAAAAAAAATCTATCAGACAAAGATATATGGTACGAAAAAAAACACCTTTTTCAACAGAATGAACACTTGTAGATAAATATAACTCATTCATTTACAGTATAATAATGCACTAAATTGAGTTCAGCGATAAGATTAATGTTCAGCATCACTTTATACTTAGCACTTTAAATACCCTCAAACCTTCATCATGGATTTTCACTCAATAAGACATTGAGACATTACATTGGGTATGAACTCATATGGCAAGTCGTACAGTGCAGTGTGGTGCAGAAAAGGCAGAAAGAAAAAATAATGTGAAACAAAGAAAACAGCAAAATATATTTTAAAAAGTATTTACATGAACCAATCATTTATCCCAGGCATTGCAAGAGCAAGCATACAAGTTCATCAAACTGTACATTAAGGGCTTCACATGCAAACTGAAAAAAGTCTGATAGCAAAACTGCCAACGACATCACTGAATTTGAGGAGGAGAAAGAGTCAACAGTGAAGCGATCAGGGTAGCAGGTGATTTGCCCAGTGTCCATTTGACTTTAAAAAACATTATTTTCTGTTGCATTTTTGTAACTGATGAGTGGAAACATGTTTGTCCTCCGAGGATCAGTGATAACATCATTGGCAAGAAGGAAGAAGAGAGCATTGTGCGAGTGTTTGGACTGAAGCTCAGCCGTCAGCTAGGGCTCAGTCTGAGGAGATGGTTCCTCTTTCTTTTCTGCTCCACAGGTCGAGTTCAGAGCCATGTCTTGTTTTTTCTCTTTCTCTTTCTCTGGCTCCTTCATCCTGAAACATGAAAGTGGAGAGTCACTTCTACAGAGTTTCAAGCAGTGTGCTGATAGTGTAGTTTGTTATGTTGTCCAGCAGAGGTCCTCATGTGTTAAGGAATACATGAAAGGTCGTGCAGGAGTTGATGGATCTGGTGAGCTTCAACATAACTAGCAAAGCCCTACATGATGAATTAAAGTCCACCAAAATGACATAACTAAGTAGATACATAAGTGTATGTTAATAGAATAAAGGTGTGTTAATGTGCACGTCCACTGGATGTGGCCGCCATCGTTTTAATGTCCACTGGAGGCTGTTTAAAAGTCGACACTTTTCTAACTTTTTCTTTATTTTTCATGTTTCCACTGCAATGGAGTCACACTGTGGGTGAACTGCATCAAGAGCTATCTGCCTCCTAAAACTTCAGGACTAAAGGATTATTTTTCTTAATATTGACCCCAGGCAACACCATGGCTTCCCTGAGAGATTCTAATGTAAATATTTTCCTTTCCTTTAAGCACTAATACCCTAAGGAGCTGTGTTAAGGAAGAGAGTGAGCGACTGCAAATGGGTGGTTAAAGCAGACAGAGATGTGGTCAGGGATATGAGAAGTTCAGATTTTTCAGGGTCAAAGGTTATAATTTTGAACGGTGACCTTGACATGGGAGCAGGCCGGTTACTGGGTAGGACGTCCCAGCTAGAGGTAGAGCTGTCACAGATCAAAAGACACAATCACATGACCGAAACAGAGAGAAAATTATTGATTCAACATTTCAAAGAGGCCGTGTACAAAGAGTTCAAAACTCACTCCCTCTCCCTCCTCATTAGACAGAAGGACAGGAGGTGATGTTTTAAAGTGATCGCTCACAGCTGATTGACATTATGAAAGCCAGTGGTTCCCAAAGGGGGGCGGGGGAGGGATGGGATAGGGTTTAGAGGCCCTAATAAACACCCTGGGACACCAAGAAAAGAGAGTATGATAATATCAGTCTGATCAGAGGTCTCTCTCTCCTCCATATTCAGTTCCATGCAACATATCCAACAATGAAAATCATACACTGATCCTTAAGACTAAACACTCAAGACAAATGGGGACTTTTGGGAACCTCTGACAAAAGCAGTGGAGAGGTTAATTCACAGACTGGAGGGACGTACAATAGTTTCATTCATCTGTGGTGATTAGGGGAGAAAATATTGAGAAACAGACATGTTATTGCAGCAGAGGTCAGAAAATCAGATTATCCTTAGCGCT
This sequence comes from Synanceia verrucosa, assembly GCA_029721515.1. Classification (NCBI taxonomy): domain Eukaryota; kingdom Metazoa; phylum Chordata; class Actinopteri; order Perciformes; family Synanceiidae; genus Synanceia; species Synanceia verrucosa. Next base: position 15,780,409 of record CM056557.1, on the reverse strand, counting down.
GATCTTAGGGTTGCTTTTAACTTGGATGGTGAAACTTTACAAAGAGGATTATATATATGACATTGACATTAGAACCCAGCCAACACCATTTCAATACCAATAACATTATTATTGAGAAGATGGCCCTACATTTAGTTATTAAAGAACTGTGACAAAGACAAGGACTGTTTAGGAGTTTTTAAAAAATAAAACTTGTCAGTGCTTTCTGGTGGACACACTACAATATGCAAACACTGTTTATCTGCCAGTGTGACACTGAGACTCTTATATATATATATGTTACATTTTCAATAGTTATCCTCAGTAACCCTTCATTTATTATGTTGATCCAAGATCTGCGCTTAAGGATGTCTGTCAAGCATAAGAAGATGAATAAGTGACACTGTCAGTACATCCTTGTCAGTAATGAGAGCAGGTAAACCACCTGTTTACCGCGACTGATTCACGGTGTAGGAGTGTAAAAAATCTGCCAAAGAGATAGAAGATGCAGAATGAGAAGAAACAAGTGACATCTCCCACAGTCTCTGCAGGTCACCCAGTCAAACCAGAGCAGCAGCAGACTGGTCAGTGTGTGCTCACCAGCCACTGAAAGAAACAGAAACAGAGGAATGATATTGTCTTACCGTATGGTCTTCACGATGAAGCGAATGATCACTGCCAGTCCCACACAGCCACACATCACACCTATTACAATAGCTGTGACTTCACCTGCAGAAGACGTAAACACAGAGCTGTTGAAGTGTTGTGGTCACAGTAGCATCGGCCACATGGTTGCTTTGTTTTTTGCAGAAACTTGCAGGATAATTACATGCAGCCTTACCAGAAGAGAGCTCCTTCCCTGATTCTATAACAGATAAAGAGATTGAATAAATCATTTCTTTTACTCCACACAGATTTATCTTTTGGTGCTCAGCAGACAAGCTGTTTTGAAAATGTCATGTCATGTCAGGCCTTCCAGTTCAGTCGCTCTCTACAATGAGGACTTTCCACAAATTCTTTCTCCTTTGTCTTTGCCTACCACTCTGTCTCCCTCTTTCACTTCTCTGTGTCTCTTTTTCCTCTCCCCTTGTCTCAGTTAGACTCTCGTGATAACAATGGGGTCACTGTTTAGATTTTGCAAATCCTTTTCTCTAATAAGCGAACAAACAAACACAGCTCCCCCTTTATTTCTCTCTACTCCTGCCGTCCAAAGGTCCTTTCACTCAGAAACAGTCACCGGTAATATTCCAATATTTCTCCCCACATTCCACTTTTCATTCTCTGCATGGACTGTGCTAATTGCTAGCTTTGGTCCACATGGCCACCCACTGGCTTGTTAATGTGGTTTGCACTGTTAGCAGCATGCTGGAGTTCACAGCTTTTGCATTTTTACACATGTGCAGTCTGAAACGATATATTCTAAGAATATACCTGCCGTACCAGGAAGTCATTCTCAAGCAAATGTCTGCTTACTGTCTTTCATGTCTTTCAAGTCAGTAGTCAACATGATAAGTGATCTCTGTCTGTCTAACCTGCAGTGAAGGAGGTGAAGATGACTCTGTGGTTGAGTGGCTGTGTCTCACGGTAGTTGTCCTGCAGCAGCATCCTGTCTGCATCTTCAGCTTTACTGGAGTAAAGTATTGTCTCCATCTTCAGCAGCTGGATTGGAGATGTGAAGAGGAGAGGGATGGACAAGAAATATAGTCCTGAGACACTAAATCAGAAAGTAGGTGACTGACAAAGCAGTGAAACCTAAAACGACTCAACTCAAATAATCAGTTGGTTAAATACAGTAAAAGTCACAGATTCAGTGAGCATCCATTGGTGACTGTGATACTAAGAGTGTGTGTGACCATGTTTCTTTTCACCACTTTAATACCACACCACAATAATACCAATAATTGGAAATAGATACCACAGATGCACAGAGCTCTTTCATATTACTTATACACACACTTATTTCATGCAATCCTTAAAAAACAAATGAATGTAGAAGATTTTGAAGAAGAGGATTAGAAGATTAAATCTTCCACAAAAGTAAAAAATGCTGGACTTTAGACAATGTCCAGTTTACAGTACTCCACAGTAATGCACATTAATGTGCCATATTTCAGTCTCAGTTAGGTCATGATTAGTGAGAGAAAATCTAGTTGGTTTTACTGATAATAATTACTCTGTTCTGAAATTTGGAAATTAAGGGTTGGTGGTTGGATAATGGACCATTTAAAGCAACGGTGTGTAACATTTTGGGGGATCTATTAGAATAAATAGAATAAAATATTCATAACTATAATCACCTGAAAATAAGAACTGTTTTGTATTAGTTAGCTTGGGACGAGCCCTTTATATCTACATCTACAGGGAGTGGGTCCTCTTCATGGAGTCCGCCAACTTTCTACAGTAGCCCAGAAACATCTTACTAAACACTGGATCTAGGGAGGGCTTTTCACATTTTTCTGTCACCTGAAGGCCGATATAGATTCTTTACACACTTGTTAAACTGTGGTTGTGCCACTGAGTGCAAACCGTGGTAACATCAGTCACTGTCTGACTTCCATTGCTCCTAAATGCAGACAAATCCTACACTTTACAGTTATAGCACCTCGGATTTGGACACCTGTGCAAGTATAAGATTGACTGTGTGTTTTAAATAGCATTATTTAACGAAAATGTTTGTGTTTGGGAAGTACTGATCATACAAATGGATCAATGGAGCTTATTCTGCATTTTGAGTTGTGAACTGATGTTTTTCCGTTAAAAAGACCCTATTTACTTAAATTCATCAAGACTGTTCTTCATTTTTTAATTATTTTTTCACAGTGGAGGGGAAATTGATATACATATATATATATTTTGGGGTGAAATATTCCTTTAAATAAACATCTGCATGGGATTTAATCTTTGATTTAGGTATTAGATGACATTTTAATGCTTGTCAGATCAGCTCGTCTTTAGAGGATCCATCCATCCATCCATCCATTTTCTACCGCTTATCCTCATAAGGTCCGATAAGCATTGATCAGAACTGGAAACAGTGTCTTTTTGAAAGATGAGCTGAGGCTTGTATGATCCAGTTGTGTACACTTTAGATGGTGGTGGCTCAGCTTTACCTGTGCCTTTGAGATTTGAACCCTCTCATTGAACAGTGTCCAGATCACACTCTGGTAGCAGGGCGGCGTCGTCAGGGAGCCATTGTAGCGATAGTAGCGTCCCAGATCCTTTGGGAGCAGGGACTGGATGTCAAAGGCTGGGATGAACACCTTCTGATCTGCCAGTGGGTGGGAGGAAGAGGAAAAATTACTCCTGCTGGAGCCAAATGGGATCAGTTTCATCTTGAATGGCCAAAGCAAAATGTTTCCTTCCATGTTTTGCTTTAGGTCAAAATGTGTACATAAGATTGGAAATGGAAACCTACTAGCATGTCTGATGCGGCTCAGGTAGTTGAGGATGTTGTTAAATGCTGGGTTGGTCTCTTCACCTGTCTGGGAAACCAAAACTCAGGCTAACATGTTTATTGCATCACTCAAATATACTTCTACTGCTACTGATGAGCATTGTTTTTATTACCACAATGAGAATTCCCAAAACGGCCAAGCCGTCACTGTGCGTCATTGCCGTGGACATGTTGGGGTAGAGCTCAGAGTTGTAGTGCACCACATGGAGCTGAACAGAGGAAAAGAGCAAGTAGTTAGAGGTAGACATCCTGGTTTAATCTCAGGACAGCCTACTGTTAATGAATGAGAAAGAGCCTAATTGTCTGATTATGTAATAAGACCAATTATGCATCACAGGTTCAATTTTTTGTTTTACTTTCACTTTGTTTGTGATTTCCTTTCATATCATTTCATCGTCTTAGGAGTTTTGTCTTTTTATTCTGCTTAGATTCCTTCAGGCCTCTAAACACCCCTGACGGACCCTTTGTTGGCAAACCTGGATAGTGACAGATGGAGAGGAGGTGATGTGCTGAGACGGCTTACCTCCCTCTTCAACTCTTTCTCTACTCTTCCTCCATCTTCTCCCCTCCCTGTAAAAGTTATTCAATTTATTTCCCAGAATTCACCCACTTTTTGGCCCGTATTTTTCCTGTGTTCTCTCTCAGGTACATAGAAGAGAGTAAACAGTGAATGAACAGTGGCTCACTCTTTCCTTCACCTTCCTGCCTCAGCAGTGGCAGTCTGTGCTTGAACATGATATACTTTTCTGTGTTTTGTGTCTTTGTATTTTTGATTGGTCTGGCTGTTTTCGTGACTTTATTTCTGCCAAGATGTTACGACCCATCAGAGGTTTTTGGTAATCAACTGATTTATTACAGTATTTTCTGCTACTCAACTCGTACGTAATTTCCCAGGTTGGCATCAATAAAGTAATTCTATTCTATTCTAACTCTTTGACTCTTTTCTGGGTGTATAACACAATTTACGGGCAAAACGGATTAAAAACATAAAATTTTTAAGATTTTTGGCATCTGGAGTTCTTAATTGTAATGCTAAACCAGTGGCTTTATTCAACAAACCTAATCCAGTGAGCCGGACAACTTTGCACCTTTATGTCCATCTCTATACAATAATAGTGGGATTTCTATTGCATCCTCTTCCACAGTTACTTCCACCTTTACGTGATGACTAGAGTCAAGCCCACACTGTGCTGCCTAAAGTGATGCTGATCCTGTTAAGCATTCTCCAGAAAAGTTTCCAGAGAAGTGCTGTCACTTCATCCGTGTAAAAATTAGGAGAAGTATATATCTATCTGTCCCATTAACAGTTATGAAACTACATGATGCTACTTTGTCTCCTTTGTTTCAAGCTGCTGTAGATAAAGTTAAATCTTTGTCAGTGGGTTACTTTATGAGGGATGAATTGTTCATGCGTAAATGGACATGCCTCTGCTGCAGATGAATGACAATGATGTGGGCCAGTTTGTAAAGTCATGTTCATATAGGACAGATCTCTACAATGATAATACCAATTATAACATTTGATAATCCTCTCCCATTCATTTGGGTGCAGCATTTCTTTTCAGCCTAGGATAAAGAGGCATGTTGCATGCTATTGTAAGTCATACGTAAATGTAAGGTAGCTGAAAAACTAAACCATTCCTGCTCTTATTCCAATAGTGTGTGATGGTGTGTTTTGGTTGACAATGTGGTTGAGTAACTCCCATTTTCAAAGTACGCCATGCTTGTTAGAATAACTGAGTATAAATATGGATATGGATGGATCTTGAGGCACTACAGGCTGGTATTATAACCTAAACGTAGAGGGTTCCTGTCTGGTGACAATGTTTTAGTCTTGCTGCCGGATATGACTTTGTCATATTGCAATGTTGAAATAAGACTGGAGCAGCACGGTGGTGTAGTGGTTAGCACTGTTGCCTCACAGCAAGAAGATACAGGGTTCGAAAGCCTTTCTGTGTGGAGTTTGCATGTGCTCCCCATGTCTGCGTGGGTTCTCTCCAGGTACTCCGGCTTCCTCCCACCATCCAAAAACATGCATGGGGATTAGGTTAATTGGCTAATTTAAATTGACCGTAGGTGTGAGTGTGAGTTGTTGTCTGTCTCTGTGTGCCCTGCGATGAACTGGAGACTTGTCCAGGGTGTACCCTGCCTTCCGCCCAAAGACAGCTGGGATAGGCTCCAGCCCCCCCACGACCCTACGAGGATAAGCGGTAGATAATGGATGAATGGATGGAAAAGGGAGGGAACTGAACTAAAATTGCTAGACTATGTGTAACTGAAGTTTCAAAATACAACTGGTATAACTATGGATGATCTTGAAGCACTACAGGCTGGTATTATAAGCTAAAAGCAGAGGGTTCCTGTCTGGTAACAAGGCTTTAGTCTTGCTCAATACTGAAATGTTGAAATATTACTGAGTTGACAGGGTCCAGATCTGAGTGACGCTGTTGTGGCCTCTGTGGTGCTGTCCAGTGCTGAAGATTGCACTGCACTGCATGTTGGCCCTGTAGAGGGGAAACTCTCATGGGTACTGAAGAGAGCAAACAGGATTTGACAGTTTCCAAAGGAAAACTGAGATCTTGCTAAACCTTCTCGTTGTTATGAAGTTATTGAAGGGATACTAAAGTGACTTTGGCTCAGAGTGCAAAAGAAACTCTTTGTTCTGTGTCTTGATGATCTGGTTGTCTGTTCTGAGTGGTGGGTAGAACATATAGGAAATAGGCAGGTTTGACTGTTTAAATGTGAATTTGGGAGGCTGGAGGTCAGGTTTGTCCTGTTCAGATGAAGGTGGAGTGTTTTGCTTTCATCGTTACAACCAGAACTTTACTTCACCGTATTTTAGCCCTGGTTGGTTATTACAGGGGCTTTGTAAAAATTTCTCAACTTTTGCTTTGTCCTTAACTGACCTGCTGCTGAGGCCTTACATGTAGAGGTCAGACATATCCGTGGCAGGGATAATATTCAGGCTGACACATTGTCGCCCTGTAAACAGCTGTTTCCTGAACAATGATTTCTGATAAGAACGTGTATTTCCTTGTATTAACTTTGCTCCTCTCTTTCAGCATATATTGTTCAGTAACTTAGGGTGGAGGGCAGTGTTGTACAAGTTCATACTTCACAAGAGTGAGATCAAAGGTCAGTTCACACAGATTCAAATGGACTGATGCAGGGTCCCAAAAAGGGTCATGTTAGTTTCTTCCATTTTATTAAACTGGCAAGCCGCTATGGTGTTTAATTAATCTTGACTTATTTTCACAATATTGCGTATGATTACTGTATGTGTCATAGACAGAAGTGGATATAGTCACCATGACATCACCCATTGGTTTGTAGACTGCCATTTTGAAGCCATAAGTTTGACATTTTGGCTTTTAGGTGAAATGTTTTCTTTCTATGAATTCACTGAAAACACACAGTGAAAGGATTAAAGTTCTAAGGTGACAAACACCCACAGCAGCCCTAAAACATACCTGCTTTATTGTTGATTTTACTCTAAATGGGACCGTAACCAGAACCAGAACCACTTTCAGTCTGCACACATTCGGCATCCAGGTTCATCCTTTTTTACCTGCACACATCTTTTATGTGCAGCAAGATGTTTTATATCTTTAATGGTCTGGTGTGGTGTCAGTTTTCTGTGCAGCCATTTGTTGGGGCAGCAACATTAGAGCCAGTGACTGATTAAGAAAGCTGCCTCTGAGGTGGGGACCGCCTGGAGCCCCTTGAGTGAAGGCTGCTCATCACAATAGACAGCACTTCACATCCCCTGCACGATCGACTGATCTGAGTATTTGCAGGCAGAAGCTCCTTCATTTCCAGTGTAATAAGGTCTGTGACAGAAACTACAGGTATATCCATATACAATGACTCTCCTATGTGTAGTGGGTTTTTTGGACATATTTTCTCTGAGATACTTTTGTTTACTTACCTTTGTTACCTGCTCATTTTGACATTTTGTTTGTCTTATTCTAGTTATTATTCTTATTTTCATATTCATATTTCATATTTTCATTATTTACCTTGTAATAAACCAGTTGTATTTCTTCCATTTAAATAATAACAGAATTGTGACAATAACAAAAGATACACTCTCAGTTCTTATTTTAAGATTCAGAACTGGATTTTACAGTGAGCTTAAACGCACCTCAGCATCTGCACTCATTGTGTTGATGGTGTGTTCACTGCCCCCGTAACTCGGGCCGCCGCTGCCCCAATGGAGGTGCATTTGCACAGCCGTAAAGAGCCAGGGCAGCCCCCCTAGTCCCATCCAGTCTGGCAGCTCAATCACCGCTGAAGAAGAGAAGCGCAAACCAAGATCTGACTCTGAGTGTAACTGAACAATAAATACCAGGAAGGCATATGATGAGAATGCACATTAATTTATAAATGTTCTTAAAATTAAAATTGTCTCCTGAATTTTTAGAAATGGGATGTAAAAGGTTTGCTGCCAGGCTACGACTGTGGATGGTGCAGTTTAAACAGATCAAGTACGAGGCTTGTCGGTTACCCGAGAGAAGGTCATATTAGGAGCTGGCTGCCATAGTTACCTGTGTGTCCGTTGTTGTACAGTGTGAAGGGCCTGTTGCCATGCTGGCTGTAGCCCAGCGGGGTCAGAGGGATCAAACTGGGGTCATATTTAGTCTGGGTGGTTACCACGTCAACAGGGGACTGAGAAGTACCACCACAGTCAGGGAAATGCTGCGACCACTCGGACTGACCGACCAGGCCTTTGACAGGAAAAAAGACAAAATACGATGATGTCACCAAATCACACAGACCAGTGGCTCCCAGTCATCCAGTGAAAAGCCTCCATTGATCAGTCTCTAATTACACAAGACAGTTATTCCTATTCTCTTTGGGATCACAGACAGTGGATTTAGTAAAACATACAATAAGGAATTGAAAAAATAGGTCAACAGTCATAATAGGAAATGGAAGTATATATCTGTGACAACACAAGACATGTTTTATGGTTGGGCCATCAGGGTAATAAAAGCTCAACAATGCTGTCACTGATTGATGGTTTGAAATCTTTATCTCTGAATCTGCATTAACAACAGGTTAATCCAGGTGAACTAGAGATTCCATAGTCCAGAATCAATCTCAGTCACAATTTATTTTGACAACATTTAACCTGTTTTTTTCTTCAGTGATTCATTTTGTCAGTCAACACTGGTGTCCATAAGAGAAAACATGAGTAGCCATAAGCACAGATAACACCGTCTCAATAATTTCACATTTAAATTCCTTTTAAATTCAAATGCAGGTAACGTGTGTTTACCAAGAAACAAACTCACATATATGAAAAAGCACATGAATGAAGCAACACAATGAAAAACGTATTTCAGATGATAACAGCCACTACATAATCGATAGAGAATATCACTTGAGCCTTGGTTTTATTGTCCAGGTGCCCTGACATCCTCAGTATTATTGTAGTTTAATTTCATAACTCAATAAGCCTCATAAGATAGATCCTAAAAGTGTTGCAAATACCAATAATACTGTTTAGCTAACATTAAGAATTTGCATAAAGCACACAATAGATTAGATTTTTTTAAAATATGATTTGATTTGATCTTTCAAAATGTAATACATATTTTTTCTAAATCTGACACTGAGGTGAGGAAATATTTTTCCCCAAAAATGAACACCTCTCATTTCGTGCCAGGGGAATTATTCATTTCCATATATAAACATCTTAAACATCATGAAGGACAAACTCAATGTCAGACTTGCACAGTATTGAAAACCTGACAAATATCAAACTGTTAATCATGTAAATGTTTTAGAATTTAAAAAGATAATTCATGATATTATTATTGACTATGTACTGTATGTTTTGTAGATTCTGACAATAATCAATAATTGAACGTTCACATCAGGCATCTACTGCTAATATCAGTGCATTTATGTGTATAAAGTACTTAATAATAAAGTATACTCTATTACAAATTCTTGGACATACATCAATCACAACTGTACAACAATTAACTGACATGAAAAAAATATAAGAAGAATTTAATTATAAATAGATACATATTGAGAGAGTAATTAATGGAGAGGAGAGCGATTCAGGCTCTGGTTCACTGAGTTTAAAAAATACACTGGTGTCCCAATTGCATAATAAAAGAAAGTTAAAGAAAAGAGTCTGAAAGAAAGAGAGAGTGACATGTGAGTCAAAGAATGTGAATTTCAATGGAGAGGGGAGGAATGCTTTAGAAAACAGACAACACAAAAAAAGTGTTAGTACCTGCAAAAAAACTATAAATCGTTGATGTGTGATTGCAAAATCTACAGATAAGATAATTGTTGGACTGTTAATAACAAGCATGTGTTTTCAGAAAAGAAAATAAATCTATGGATTGTGGTTTTGTTGTACCTCAATTATCCCTTGCGCACACACAGTCTAAAGTAGTGTGATGTCAACACGGTGCCTGCAGCCCCCACCTTGCTCCTCTAATCTGCTCTGCCCCTCACCACTCTCCACAGCAAAGCCCCGCACCACGACACATCAAAAGTGAGTCCCACGGCCCGCCACTGGTCACCATGGAGGTTCTCCATGGCAACCAGAGGGCGAAAATTCTGACACTCTGCACCTGCTCTACCTTTCCCAGCATGCCATCCCTGTCCTGAATACAGGCAGGAACACACACACACACACACACACACACAAATATTCATTCTCTGAAAGCGTGATGAGGAAATGGCGGAACATTACACTGACTTTCCCTCGATTACTTTACATAACTGTCCATCTCTGGAGACAAACCGTGTATAATTCTGCTCTTTCGTGTGACAAAATGTTGTGCATAACATAACAACTGACTTTCATGTCAGCAAACAGCTCAGCGGTAGCCACATCATGCAATAATGTGTCACACAACATGCTTCACACACACACACACACACACACACACACACTTTGGTTTAGTCACTTTTGGGGTGTTTAAGCATTTTTACCCTCTCCCCTATCGGGACAAACTTTGATTTTACATACACATACCACTAGAAGAAAAACCCACATCACATATTTCTGCACAATGCACTTGCCTCCATATCTATAATAGTAGGCCTAAATGGAGCCTCCACAGTTTGCTGTGTATTCCGTATGTACTGTACATTGGAGTTGCTCCCCTGAACACATGCAGAGAGTAGTGGTCTGTGTGCCCCATTCATTCCCACAATGTCATTGTCCACAGGATAGGCAGCCAGTGTGCGTCCACAACACAATAAACACATAAGTTATTGTGCGCTGCAACAATACGGAGTAGGATTTGGTCTGCTTTTGCTTCATCCCGTCCCATCTCCCTTTCTCTGTCCAACACCCTCGTCCTCGTGCACCTGCCTCTCCCTCTCTCTGCCTTCCCCTTCCTCTCTATCTCCCTCCACCCCTTCATCATCTCTGTGTGACTGCTCTGCTCATGCCAGCTTGTTGAACTGTAACTAATACAGACGGAGAGTGAAGTGGAGAAAACAGAAAACAGAAGGAGATATGAGGGAGGGGGGAAAGCACAAATCCCACCTAATAACTGATCTTTTATGGTAGTTTAAATGTTGAAAAGGCCACGCACAAGTAGTTTCATTCAGATTGTTGCACTTCGTTTCAAGAAAAAACTTGCCCATGTCTTTGCAATTAGCAGACAAGATTAACGCTAATTATCCTGAATTAGGACCAAAAAAACAATCATATAAAAATCTATTTAATACAGAATATAAAGTTCTTAATAGTATATCAGCAAATTCTACATTATATCTGACATATGTAAGATGACTTTGAATTTCATTTGTGTGAGATTTTCCTCTACAAATAAACTTGAATTGAACTCACCAGTGTAGGTCCAGGTAACTTCCTCTGAAAAATAATAAAAAGTAGAAAAAAAACTTCTAAATCTCTTATAGCCAATTCTGTCAGTGCAGAGTAATTCTTAAAAATGTAAAAATAAAATAAATGTAAAATAAAAAATGTCACTGTTAATGAGATGTATTTTACATAATCTGTAATATTTTCATCACTTTTTGTCATTAATATTATTACAGTTCAAATCTCAACAGTTAGAGCTCAAATGCTACTCCAATCCAATAGTTTTGTTCTCGATTTTCTTTACCACAGCTCAAAACATCAAAACAATCTGCAATAGTAATATCAAAACAGAACAATCTCACATGATGCTGATTATTTTGTAGATTAAGACCTTACCAGCAGCAACAGCAGCAGTTATCCACAGAAGCATTAGAAGGATAAAAACACCCAACGAGTCCATGTTAGTCCTCCTTGCCCATACACAGTAATGAATAAAAGTGAACAGAGAGATGAGGAGCAAGTGAGAGAAAGAGAGAGAGAGAGTGTGTGTGTGTGTGTGTGTGTGTGTGTGTGAGAGAGAGAGAGAGAGAGAGAGAGAGAGAGAGAGAGAGAGAGAGAGAGAGACTGAAGGGGTAGACCGCCCGGGTCCAGTGATCCCACCTGCCACAGCTCTGTTCAGCAGCCAGACTGTGGACGTTACATGCTGGCTCCACTCAGGCCACCAGAACAGGTCTCAGCAACAGAGAGATGGCCAGAAAAAAAATGGAAAGAAGGGAGAGAACGAATGGGCAGAGATGGAGAGAAATCAAACCCTACACTAATTCAGTGTTACAGTATACGGAGGGTGAGAGGGCAGATAGAGGGACAGAACACAGCGCTGCATGCTGCATGGAAACAATCGGGTACACAGTCTGGTAGAGGAGGCCATATGTGATACAAATAATAGACTAGGGAAATTCATTTGTGACAGCAGCATAAACAAGTTATAAATAAGAAATGCAGTAATGAAATAGAACATAGAAGAATAGAATAGAAGAAATATTTACAGTATGTAGTAAAAAGCAATAGCAAACTAGACAAAATTCCTGCAAAAATTTTGATATGTGCCTGATACATGACGCCAGACCTACATGATCCCGGGCCTACATGGCCCTGCCTTATGCATGCTTACCCTCTCCTGCACAGAAGCCCACACTATGTGCGTGCCTGTCTCAGATTCATGTTGCAAACAAACACATAGAGGCAAGCTTTATGTGCTTATTTCCCCAAATTTCATGTGAAGATTAAATCAGAGTTTGGGGCTTTTATTTTGAAAACTAGTCTGAGTCTGAGCTTCCTGTGTGTGTGTGCGTGCGTGCGTGCATACGTGCGTGTGTGTGAGTGTGTGATAAATGACATCGTCCACTCTCTGTATCATTAGGATTGGCCAATCAGAAGCTTATCATCATCTAAACTCTATGTATGTGTCTATGTGGATAGCCCAGGGTCACTGGAGTTCAACTGTCACACAGGCTGGGCCGTTTCCATGGAGACAGCCCATGTCTCCATGTGGGAGCAGCACTTTGTCTCTCACACTCTGCCATTGATTTTAAGTCAGACCTGTCAAACTACCTCTTGTAGTTCAAAAACCGTAATGAGTAGGGCTTTAATTTTTGGGCTGACGAAGCAGAGGATTGTGAGGAGTGAACTGTGAAAATTTTGTCTCTCTACTCCACTCAGAAAGCCGCTGGTGACAGTTTACCCAGGAATAGATTTTCTGCTTTCCCTCTCAAATTTAACATTGGACCCTATGGAGAGAATCTTGGAGTTGTCGTACTAATTCGGGCCTTGGAGCAAAAAGTATAAATCGCACAGTCACCAGAGAGACACATCTCTACGACCGGGACAAATTTTCCTGTTTCGCTGTAAAAATTATGTCGGTGGAGTGAACATAGCCCCCACAATCAAGATTTAAATATATATATTTTTTCTGAAACTGCTCTGATTTTTTGACATTTTCCATGCTCCGAATAAAGCGGTCTGAGGGTTAAAGTACACATTTTATGAAATGATGACGATTATGAAAATGTTGTCAGGTATGTTGAACAGAGAGGAAGAGGATGTATCACACAGTGGTCACCAGCTATATACTGTATTACTGAATATGAAGCAGTATGAGAGAGAGCTTCTTTTCTGACTGTTTTAATTTCATAATCTACATCATTGTACTTCGGCCTGTATCAACACTGTCAATGATATCTTTCATATAAATTACAGTTACATTAATACTCATTTATGGTTTGCATCAGTGGTTTTCAAAGTGAGGTCAGTTTTAGTACTTTTTCAATATTTGTTCCAATATTACTTTCTCATGTAAAGTACTTAATATTTATTCATCTTTTTTTCTTATGTTATATATGTATTTTTTGAGTAAATACATTTCTTTTGTGGTAATTAAGTTCTATCTTATCTTATCATTCTTTTGACTGTTTTGGACATGGGTTTTACACATTTGGTAATAAAATCAAAAATCCTCAGATTCATCCTCAACAAAATCTATTCAAACAATAAATGTATAACATGCAGGCTTGTCTTCGCATTTATAACTATATTTATTTATTTATTAAGTGTGAATGTTGTGTGTAGTATTACTTTTATAGCATATGGCATAAGAGTAGTTTGTAATCTGAAATATATTATTATGATATAATATATTATAAACCTATCATAATCATTTTGTGGTTGTGGTTTTTGTTTAAAAACAGGTATAAATAATAAAATGAATAATGACTGAATTCCATTTAGCTCCTTCAGTTTCAGGGTGCTGGTGCTGTCAGTGCTGCCACACTGCCACAGCTCAGTGACACTGTGCTTTTCTCCTTTACATGTGTTATATAACTCAAAATGTCTGCTGTGAAAAAGTTATTTCATAATTTCCATTTTCAATTCTATGCACTACCAAATAAAGTGTCCAATCATATTAATGTGTATGAATATTGAACATATAACGGCCTATTTTAGTATTCCATACACTTTCATCATTCTGTGCAGAAAATTATTTAGTAAGATATTATTTTCCTTTATTCGTGGGGAAATTTCTTTCTTTCTTCTCTTGTATTTGAAGTCTGGATGTGTCACCTGGCTGTGAATTATGTTTTATACGTGGTGCATCAGATTTACATTATGTCTCCATTTCAGAGGTTACATAAACTGAACATATTGTACAGGAACTTTACTGGAAGACTTCAGATTTGAACACGAGGGGGAGCCCTCTCCACGTGACACGTTTCAGGCTTATTGAAAATCCACCCTAAAACTGAATTCACATTCTGTCATTCTTCTTGTAACAGTCTAGAGCTCCCTTTTAGGTCTGGAACTGATCCCTAGACAGTGAGTAACTGAACAACAGAGGGAAATGGTGATTTGTAGTTTTATTAGGTTTTTAATATTTGGATTCAATATCTAAATCTAAAGCTGTGGGCCCACGTGTATCCATCACTACCATTCATTCATCATTCATTATCAATGGTGCAAACTGACACCCAATGACGTCACAAATTAAAGTTTTGATACACTGATTAGATATAAATTGCAAATATATAGATTTTTCCTTTGATGACTGGAATATTAATCTAGATTTTTCATTTTGCAATATTTTCCACATTCTATCCTCTTCGTTTGAAATCTGACAGCTCTTTTCATCCCTGTACTTTATCCAGTATGTAGTATATTCTGTAGATATAGATAATATTATATTTTCTATACAGTACATAATGTATTTCAGAATTTAATTGTAACCTGAATGTTTCTATTTTTGATGTATGATGCACTTGTTTTTTTCTTGTTTTCATCTCTTACTATGTTTACTGGTGTGCACCATAATAAGGCGAGTTGCATCTGTGAAAATCTACTTGGCAACAAAAGCTCATTCTGACACAAATTGTGTTTTTAGGGTGGATTTCCCCTTTAAACTCTCAAAGGCAATCCAGTCTAGAGTCTTCTGATGTAGATTACATCACACACAGGAGTCAAGGATACATTTGAAACATGAAAATAAAACTGCAAAAGATTACATCACTTACTGCATTGTGTATGGTACCTCTAAAAGGGAAGAACCTTTATGTCGTCTGAACTAATAAGAGATGTTAAATTAATAAAGCTACCATTTGTTTATTATTGGTTATTGGCCTCGAACTTATACTCTATATTTATGTAAACCTCAAGCAAGTCCAGTTGACTGATTTTGCACTTTTTGATTTATGCATAAGTGCATCGTGTGTATAAGCTTTGTGTGTATGACTGAAGTATTTTCAGTGAACAAGCCATCTCTTTCCGTTCATCTCATTTTTGTAATCACATCAGGAGTCAGCTTCACCGCAGTGTCCCTCTCTCTGTAACCATACAAATATCTGAATATGTAGCTTCAGTGAGTTGTTGCAGTGCTGATTAAAGCCTAATAAATGATCTCTACAACTCCAGTTCAGTGTCCGTTCTCCACCTCCTGCCCCTCCATCTCGACAAACGTGAAGCGCTTGAGCCAAATTATGCAACAGCGACAACCCCTGCTGGCTTCTCATTGGTCACTCAACGTTCCACTGGGGGCGGAGTTAGAGAGTATCCTCATACGCCATTGGCCGCGTCTTCACAGGGGGCGTGGTATCTGGTTTCATTCACAAAACGAACAGCGGAGCGTCTGTTCGACATGTGAAGATGCCCCGGACTAGACATTAAGGCTTATAATTATTTATATTCAAAATGCAGTCTATTATATGCATAACAGTATATTGTATCAGAAAATAGAAGGCTATGGCTCCTGTGTCTGTCTTCGTCAGTGTTGTTTGTCTGTATAGTATGCTTTACTAACTAAAATGAAAAGTATTAGTATGTGAGTGGACGATGATGAAGGCCTAGACGGACAGACAGGTGCAGTGAGGACACAGTAGCAGAGTGTACCTGCTTCCAGGTGAAACTGACTCTGTTCCCTGCAATGAGAGTGAGAAGGCAGCTTAGCATTTAGTCTCTCTGTTAGCCATTGTCTTCCCTCAGGAAGATCAGATTTCTGTTGTGGTGTCTTGCTCTGGCCACACCTTGTGTGCTCGGCCCCAGAGGAACTCCTACATGTTTTCTTGAACGGTTGCATATTTTAAGAGTGAGTGGTTCAAGATTAAATGTCTCCAGGGTAAGGTTGGAACATGAAACAATATGACTGTACAATCCAGTTTTTTTAGTCTCATCTAAACAGCAGGGTCATTTAACTTTGCTGCCCTCCATGTCAAATGAGGTCACAAGCCACAGTGGTGAATTTACGAAACATTTACACTGTATGTTGTAATTTCACGGTCAACATATCAGTGTTTACTCCATGTGCTCCTCTCCATTATTACCGTGAGTAACCCAGCTGCAGAAGGCTGTGTTTTCCATATTAGCAACCAGTTTGACACATTGCACTTTAACCCACTTCATCGACAAAACAAAGCACCAACGAGAGCAGCTTATAGGCTTGACATTTTCACTCCTATTGAATTCTCAAACATGTCAATACAAGGGGATGATAATGAGAAGAGGAGGGAGATGCAAAGCACAGAAACCCGGTGGGGGGATGGGACAAACTGGAGATGATGGTAGTGGTCGTCAACACCCATGAACTCACATAGGTTCACTGGGTTCATGTGCCGCAGAGGAATGCTGTGGGGGGTAGGAGAGCTTTTTCTTTCAACCTGGTCCCCTTCACATATACACAAACAGGAACCTGGTTTATTATTACCGAAGGTTAACCATATTGTTCTGACAATAAGAAGCTGCTTTGCTACCTGACACTGAGGGGCTGGTTTGCTCACCTGGTGTTGAGGTGACGATACATCGGGACAAGGCTCAAAGGCAGGCATTGTCAATCAAACAAGGACACAGCTTGTTGTGTGTGTGCTGAGGAGAGGGTTCAGTGGGTTCATGTGTATGTTGTATGTATAGCGGGGGAAGGGAAGCCCCTTCATCCCTGCTTCTAGCATGCAAGGCGCTTGAAGGCATCCACCACTTCTCATGCTTTATCATGCAATTTCACATCTAAAAATACCAGTAAAACTCAGCAGAAAACTGACCTACAATTAAGGTCTTGTGAGAACAGAAAACTTCACAAGTATGGAACAGAAACTGTGAGTGTGTGTGGTCTACATAGTGATGTATGCAACACTGCATGTGAGCAAGGGTCACTGAGTTCACTCTGTAGTAACCTTAAGTGGAGGGCAGCTGTGACATGGCCATGAATCATGGATCTGGAAACAGATTTGCTGCATTAGAGTCAAATCCCTGTCACTTCCATTTTGATTTAATGGTCTCACATTATTAATAGATTAATAATAATAGCTGCAAATGGCACAAAATCAAATCAAATATTACATTTCTACCAAAATAAACACATTTCCTTTTTATTATTTATTAACATTTTGTCTTTAAATGTCCAGGGGTGAAACCTGACTTGACCTACTTGTAAGAGAGTGTTTCAGGATGTTTGTTTTAATGTTTGTGTCAGGTTTGTAATGTGACAATTGAAGAGTCTTAGGTAGAAATATTGTATTAGTAAAAATACTAAATGGTATGTATGGTTTTTACGGTACGGCATGCATTTCATATTAGGGTAGAGGTATTACACATCAGTGTTCACAGTTTTTGCTACTCATTTTGATTTCATAAGTTGTTTATGTGTTTTCCCCCATAGTTCCTGAGTGATGTGGTGAGGTGATATTTTATTCAGTGTGTATTATGGTGTCGTGTGTTCAGGGTACTGATGGCTCTGGGATAACTTGTAAGGTAAAAGGCCATATTGGCATTACATGGTAATAAAAGTTGAATCAAATAGGGGCTTCATACACTCTCTGGGACAAATCTTTTAAAAAATCCAGTGGTGGTCCATGGTCGAATTTGTGTGGAGAATGTAGATAAAAAGTGGTGCATTATGTCTGAGTGAATGTTAAATTTGAATCATTGTAGAGGTCCTTAAAAGCGAGGTGAAAAACAAATTTAAGCCTTGCTGGTGTTCGTTTGCTCTGCATGCAATTAGGCTACTCAATTAAACCCAGTCATTGTGCGTCAGGTTCCTCATTGTTATGAATATTATTACGGTGCGTTCAGATCTTTAGATGTTTAAGTGGTGAGTGTGTGGAGGTCAGGTAAATATTGTCACACACGCAGCACAAGAACATATTGTGCGTCTATCGGGTCGTCGAAGTCGTAGTGCGTACGTGTGTGCCTGTGTTTACACCCTGTAGAAGAGCGGCCCGCAAGCCACGCACACGGGCGACACATGAGTGGGCAGGACTGTGAGTGCCCGGGTCCCCGTCCAATCAGCGGCTCGTAAAGCCATCACTGGTCGGAGGGATCAGCCAATAGAAAGCGACGCCGCCGGGCCGACAGCCAATGGAATGCGCGCAAAACGTGGGCACGTGGATCCGCGCACATGTTGACGCTCGTAAACTGGCGAGAGAAAGAGGCAGAACAGACAGTCTGTAGTACAGACAGGGGCTGATGAGCGGCCGGCCGATAGAGAGAGAAAGAGAGACTATAGGAAAGACAGAGAGAGAGAAAGAAGAGGAGGCTGGACGCGCTGATGCTGCTCTGTTTCGTGCGTACTGACGGATCTGTGGAGCCAAAGTAGGAGATAGAGTTGTTCACGGTGTTTCTGGCAGCTGCGCTTATTTATCTCACATTACTGAAGGTGAGTATCTCCTTTAACTTCACGTTGTTTTTTTGTATGTATGTAGGCTATGTGCGTTTTATTGCTCACGTTTCCTGAAGTTGGCCGGCCAGCCTAAAGGAATTTCCTGTCCCGCTGTATCCTGTGTAGCGCACCATTTGTTAATATCGCCAAAAGCTGTATCATCCTCACGTGGCTTTGCTCCATCTGTTTTAGCAAATAGATAACCACCATGTAGATATTTTATATTGTTCATTTGCTCTGTTATCATGTCACGATAGATATTGTAAAGGGGGATCGCTTTGTTCCAAATGTGCGGGACATTCAGTGTGAGCCGCTGTTAGTTGCTGTTGTGGGCAGACAGGCAGCACCAACACCTGAGACGCAGCCTCATGGTCCGTGCCTACCTGTGCAGACTGTGCTGACAAATGCACCATCACCTCCGCCCCCATCCCACCCACTCTGCCTCCATCCCCATCCCATCCACCATTAGGCTATGAACTAAAACGCAAAGGGCGTGGAGTAATAAAAGGAATAAAATGTACACAGAGTGCTACCATTATTTGTTTCAGCAGACTCGTGCGGATGCATGTAAACAACGTGACATTTGGTTTTAAGAGGATGCAGCTTGCCTGAAGGGAAGTCTGCTATCGCATATGAATAAAATGTATATTACATTTTGTTGTTGTAAAAGCTGATTAATCCTGAATTTGAGACACTGTGTGCACTCATTTAATAGTTCTTGCTCATTTTTGTCAGTGTGGCCATACTGTGAACATTTCTCTCCTTTGTCCCTGACTTTAGATTTTATTTCTCATACTGCTAAATGCTGGGCTGGTGTGAATGACCCCTCTGTGTTGGTGGGATCAGAGACCAGCAGATTATACACAGAGAGTGAAAAAGAAAAAGGAAAGACTGGTGAGAGCGAGAGGCACATGGCCTGAGATACAGAATATAAAATGTGAGTAAGAGAGGAAGAGGAGGAGGGCTGGTCTGTGGAAGAGGAGCACCAGGCTTGTGTGCATAACGAACAGGATGAGCTGAAGGGAGAGCAGAGAGCGATGAGAGGCATACAGAAATACAGCCGTAGAGGAAGAAGAGGTTGTGTGTGTGTGTGTGTGTGTGTGTGTGTGTGTGTGTGTGTGAATCCAAGGGGGGATGGAGAGCAAGCCCGAGACAGAGAGGAGGGGCTAGAGAGAGCACCGAAGGCAATGGGATAGAGAGAGAGAGAGAGAGAGAGAGAGGCAGGCAGCCTATTCTGATTTCACTACTCTACAAGCTCCCATCCCCCTCACATTTTACTCTCCTCTCCAGTCTCCAATCTCCTCAATGAGAGCCAGACATGTACTACCATTGTGTGCCTACTGCCTACCCCCAGTCCCACTCTGCACCATGTTAAACTAGGGCACTGCTATACCCACCATTTTGAGTAATTGGGGTTATTATTTTTGGTAGTGAGATAGGGGAAATGGAGTGTTGCCAAATGGAAAGCAGTTCTTTCCAGTG
This sequence comes from Synanceia verrucosa, assembly GCA_029721515.1. Taxonomy (NCBI): domain Eukaryota; kingdom Metazoa; phylum Chordata; class Actinopteri; order Perciformes; family Synanceiidae; genus Synanceia; species Synanceia verrucosa. Next base: position 15,760,000 of record CM056557.1, on the reverse strand, counting down.
ATTGTTTGCTTCCATGACTTGTCTATCTTTGCCCCTCAGTCTAGTAACCATGCTAGTTTTGTGTGTTTAGCCATTTTTGTTTCTTTAAGCTGACCCTTCTAACAACCCTTTGTCTCTCAGCAGCCATGCAGTCCCAGGGCAGCACTTCCTCTCAGCCCTCTTTTGATTCCCTGAGCTCCAGTGACAGCCTCTTGTTCAGCGACTCGGAGCAGGCAGAAGACGACGCAGACGTCTTCCTGACGGACAGCTCCTCCTCTGTCATCATCAGCGGCAGTGTGGGCGGAGCCGTGGCCAATGCAGACAGAGGGTCGGAGAGTCCCGGGTCCCAGTGGACGTGTGACGGCTTCACAGATAAAGAGGAAGAGGAGTCCTATAGGTTGGACAGAGGCGGTAAGGCAGCTCACATCGGCTTGGACGAGACGGAGCCTACCAGCCACAGCCCAAAATCTCAGGGAGACCTGCTGTTTGCTCAAAAGGTGAGGGACTGATTCGAGGAGAGATGACAGAGCCATGTGTGCAGAGGAATGCACAGCACACTGATTCACACAGCGAGGCCTCACTCTGTAGTAATCTATCTTCTCTTCCTCTGTCAGTGTGCTGAGCTACAGGGTTTTGTCAGGCCCCTGCTGGAGCTGCTGAATGGGCTGAAGAGGGGCCGATTCGATCGAGGTAAGCACACTTACATCACTGCTTTCAGTCAAGCATGTGTGCCCACTGGCCTCTCAAGTTGGAGACTCTGAGCTCTGCATTTGTATGATCTTAGTGACCTCAGTCTATTTCAGTAGAGAGTGTGCAGCAGTCTGTATTGACGCAGCTAATATTTAGATTTAGTCCAATGTGCAGCATGTGTGAAGCGACAGTCTTACGGCTGAGTCATCAGCTCACGAGAGTTTATGTCACAAGTGAAAGTGGTGTGTGTGTGCATTGTGAGTCACTGTGCTTGTCTGTATGTGCATGCAGTTTTATGGAGTCATATGCTGAATGGGGGGATTATGTTTTTGATTGACAGGTTTGAGTAGTTTCCAGCAGAGCGTGGCCATGGATCGAATCCAGAGGATAGTGGGTGTTTTACAGAGACCTAACTGCGGGTAAGATGTGGTCGCACCATCCACCTTCAGTGTTTCTGACTATCTTTTCCTTCTTATCTTGTCTCTGCATGTAAATGATTATTAAATGATAAAACAAGAAAGGGCCAGGTAGTCCTCCATTTCAAGCCTCATCTCCTGGTCCATGTTTTATTGAACAGTCCTTGGGGTGGGTAGAGTTACAGCATTCACCGGTAGAGCAGACAAACACCAAACTTCAGAGGAAAATGTATCTAGATCTACATACCGGACCATAAACGTCCAGATGTTTGCCATAACACAAAAGCATTGCCAGCTGTTCCTCACTTTCAATCCAATTTTTGTTTCGCAGGGAGAAGTACCTGAATACTCTGCTCCAGGTGGAGGTGATGCTGAAGCTTTGGTTTCCTCAGATCCACACTCAGCCCGTCTCTGCAGCCTCCAGCATCGCCACGTCTCCCGCTCACTGCCTCCACAGCTCCACCCCACCGCACAAGCACAAGGATCAGCTACACATTCCTGTCAAGGTGAGAACACATGCATTCAGGGCCGCCTCCTCCCCATCCCAAATGTATGAGATATATGTATAAAATGACCATACAACAACATGCCATTTCAGGGCTGCTGACAGATTCTTGTCTAATGAGTAGCAGCTCAGGTAAATTGTGCCACAAACTTTTATTTCAACAACATTTCCGCCTACTTTACTCGTTCCCGACTCAAATATAACTCCTCACTCACTCTGCAAGTGCGTGCCGGCACTCCCCTTTGGTCAGATGTGCTGTCAATCACTGCAGCGACGCATGCACGGTCTGACAACAGGTCTCTCCTCTCCTTCCTCGAGCTGATTTGCTGCTGTCTCGTGGTAGTGCATATGTGCATCCATTGCGCATATGCACAAATGCATCCCCTCGCGCAAAATGTGGTCCCTCATGAAAGATGAGGCCCTATGCACAGTGTTCTGCATTTAGGGAGGGGCAGCACTGCATGCATTTCACCACCACCACAATTTTGATTGTATATATATTCACTTGCAAACATCTTTCCTGCTCATTTTCTAGAAGCGCAGACTAAGCTGGACGGGTACGGACTCCCCCACGCCTTCCCCTGTGCTTCTCAAGTGTTCTCGTATCAGTGTGGAAGAGAAGATGGTGAAGCAAGATCGTGACGAAAGCGACGGCCCTCCCTCTCTGCCATTGGCACCCGATGCAAACCAAAACTCACCAGATGTGGCCAGTAACAGCCAGCTAAATGAGGACACAAAGGGAAAAGACAGCGAGGAAGTAGCCAAGCAATCAAAATACAAAGCGGGTCAAAGCTCAGAGCCGAGTCTGACGTGGGTTCATGTTGCCCCAATCCCGTCCCCACGAAAGACCTGGCCGCCACACGAGGCTACAACAGGGGCAAGTAACAATGAAAACATGCCCACCGCTGCCGTTCTCCCACCAGCAAGGAGGGACAGTCCGGCTACACAAGACAGCTCCATCTCTTCTACCACAGCCTACAAGCACCCCAAAAGTCTGAAGAAGCCAGCCCGGTGCCAAAGTCAGCCTATTGCTGGACAACAGAGCGCGAGCAAGACATCCGAGACATGCCAGGGTCAAAGTGTGCCTCCTCAGGTCACGCTTTCGCCTTCATCAGAGGTGTGCCCCACCCCCTTGGAGACCTGATGCACTGAACAAACAAGGAGCCGGCAGCCATGTTTGTTATACATCGGGCTAAAAGCTGCTGTGTGAGGAAGAGACTAAAGGCCTGTGATTATAGACGCATTAAAGGGAGGAATGACTTGTAGGTGATAAATGATGGCTCCTACAGAACCCCTCATCAGAAAATTACAACAGCACAATATTTCAAACAACAGAGCATCATGTGTTTAAATTAATCAAATCAGTGGACCATTTAGCTCACAAGTACATAATAAGCTAAATGTGCACAAAGGCAGTTGTGGTTGAGGGGCAGAGGAAAGAAGATGTCATACTGAAAGGCTATTTACAGCCTATCAATAGGAGAGATTTGAGGAGTGAATAATAGGATCTCTTCAGCATGAAAGCAATCATTATATATTCAGAGTTTAACTTGAGGGACACTTTCAATCCAAAATTAGAAAAGCTGTGTTGTAGCTTAATGAAAGCTTGCAAGGTTTATTGTGATGAGGTAACTTCAGTACAGTGTGAACAACACAGGGTGAGCTGAATTTGATGCTCGTGGTACAACAGGAGACACGTCTGACTTTCACTTGTAGATAGAATTGAAGCATCTGGCTTGAAAGGTGACATTTGAGTCATCATGTCACCGAGTGTTGCTAGAGATGTGAGAAACAGTGTACTGTACACAGCATTATACTGTACGTTTGGTGTGTTGGAGTCATCTGAGACTGTGGAAAAAATGATGTCATCAACTCACGAATGTAATCCAGCAACTGTTTGGGCGCTTGGCATCAAGAGGTGTGTCATCACCGTGATCTTCTTGTTGGGGTGTGGATCAGATGTCAAACTGACCAGCAATCAGTGTGGTGAAAATCCAAGAAAGACTTTTTAAAGACCAGTCGGAGGAAAAGAAAAAACACAGACCACTCAAAGATGTTTGACTCTCAAGTCCTACAGTTAATTTATTCATGTGTTGATCAGACACTGCGTTTATTTATTGTTCGTATTTATTTATTGGGCAGCTGAATATCGCCTGCTGTGCACTTGCACAGTTTGGCCTACACTTGTTTTGAGGGAATTGGGAAGATGCTGTTGACAGTTTGTGGTTTTTATTGCTATCATGAAAAGAGAAAAATGTTGAAAGTGAAATGTTACGATTGGACTGGTGGACTATTGGACTACTGTGCCTTTTTACCAAATAGGATGTGTTCCCGAAAAGCATTTGTTTACTTTCAGTGCTTTCATACTGCGTTTTGATCGATTGTTTGCTTTTCACAAAACCAGTACACATTCAATCATTGAAGCCTACATGTAGTCATCTTGCATCTAAGGTCACTACACACAGCATCATTACCTATCTATGTACTGCTTAAAACCCGACATCCAGCTCTAATATTCAGACATCTACAGTTACATAAATCACTCACGTCTCCAGCTTTTACACACACCCACAGCAGCGGCTACTATTTGACATGTAGTATTTAAGTGTAGCCTTTCTTTAGAGCATTTTGTTTGGGTCTGATCAACAGACCGAACTGCACTTGAAGCTTGTGCTCTTGAAAACTTGAAAAAAAAACAGAGAAAATGTAAATGTAAAGGAGGAAATCTTTATTTGCACCACCCTCTACTGCTGCTATTCCAGTTGTAATTTAGATATTTGAGAGGGCGAATCTGCTCACAATATTTCTGTATGTAGGACGGGTTTTAGCAATGTGATTGGATTTACCTATATTGCAAAAGTATTGTAAATATTGAGACTAAAATATTTTTAAATTGGTATGAGTGGTTCGTACAATATTTACACAATCAGAGTAGAGGGATATCCATGCACCTATCTCCTGCGAAAAAAGTGAACACCACATGTGAACACAGAGCCACCGGCAGCCTCCATTTTACTGCCTATGTTTGTGGAGTGAGGAGCACATCAACCAGCTGCCACAGACCCAGAGTCAGACCGTCTTACCCCATCCCATCTTTAAACGTGACGGTATGATGCTCGATGCTGACTCTGGATCAGAGGCTGGGGGTGTCCTCTGCCCTGCTCCTGGTTTTGATATGGTCGTGGTATGACAGAGAAACCAATTGCACTTATTTTTCATTGTTTGCGTCCTGTTTTCATGTGTGTTTTCTACTGCAGTGACCACTGCTGATTGGTCAGAAATAATGTCTAATGTTCATTTTAGCTGCCTTTTTTTTCCCTTTCTTGACCTGCAAAAGCTGATCGTAGTTCCCTCCTCACCTCCCCTCCCCTCCCCCAGCTCTGCTGCATTCATCTGCCCTTGCCCTCCCTCCTTCATCTCCTTCAATCCCCTTAGTATCTTTTCTATCTTAACTAAACTCTGTCTTTCTCTCACTCCCATCTTTACATTACTTTTCTGGCTACTTTTTTTCAATAATTACAAACAGGAAAAAAAAACTTTTAATAAATGACACATTTTTTGAAGCTGAAATATGTATTTTTTGTGCTTGTTTTGTGTACTTTTATTCATTTATTTGAGTGTTTTGTATTTTTTTTGGTACAATATTCAAAGATGTGAGTAAGACTTGTGTTTTGGAAAGCAGCTCTCACTAAACAGATGTGTGACTCAGCGGGGAGCAGATTTACAGACTGTACATTTTGAAGGGTGTGTGTGTGTGTGTGTGTCGGGGGGGTGATAAAGAGAAGGAGGGGTGACAGGGTGTGAGACTACAGCCTCGGTAATCTGACTGGCAGAGTGGAGGGGAGGGGGATCTGGCTGATCCTCCAACCAGCTGTAGTTTATGTGTGAGTTTGTGTTCTTGTTTGTTTCATTAGATCACAAAGAGTAAACACCTCCTTTGGGTAGCAGATCAGTAACAGAAGGGCCTGAAGGAGTCTGATCTATTCACGATGAAAGCCATGAAGTGAACCTCACTGTGCTCCTGTTACAGCCCATAAAATGCCTGTGTTGCCATGGGATTTATCTTCTATACAAGAGACATGAGGTGACATTAATATCTCTGCAACACAATCAATGAAAAAACAACAGTCAAACTGGGTGCTGTTGTAATATAAAATATAATATTAATTGTAATATTATGTAAAATAAATGTATGAGATTTTTCACTATGACTGTCTGATATAAGTCCCTGGTGAAAGCAACCTTCTGGATTGATGGCACCTCAAAACAAACAATTTGGACTATGGATATTCAGTAAAATATTGAATATCATTTCAACTCAGTTTCCTGAATTAAAAATGCTGGTCCCCATTTTCTCTCCACTTCAGCATCACCCCCATGGATACCCGTGCACATGGCACATTTTAAGAGGGTGTGGTTTGGTTTCTCCAGCTGTGACAGGATGAAATCAGCCATGGCGCGCACACACACACACACACACACACGTCGAGTCGTAAACACACAGGCGTGTGCCACTCCCATCCACACGCTCTGACACACTGACTGGCTGATTTGGTGATGGGCCTGTCTCTGACACACTGACTGTGCTACGTTACAATAACAGAGACCGCCCTCCCTCCCTCTCAACCCCCCCTTGTTTCCATGCAGTTTTTAGCAGAGGAGCCTTTGCCCTCCATCTCCCCCTTCTCCCTCCTCTGGAGGATGGAAACGAGGGGCTGGGGAGAAGGACGGCAAGAGGATGTGTGGAGGGCACAGAAAGGAGATATGACCTCACTCTGTTTTGGAGACATTTGTTGTTTTCAATATTAATTATTTTTTCAGAAACTCCACCTTTTGTTTTGTGTTTTTACCTTCTGTGGTTTTGTTAAAAAAAGTTTTGCTCTCCCTGTACACTGCAGATTATTAATTGTGCTGTTTCTATATTACAGCAGAAGGTTAAGAATCAGTATTTGTTATTGCATCATAAATGTGCTCAGTTGTATCCAACCAGTGTGTGTACGATTAACAGAGCGTGTGGTGTGTGTGTGTGTGTGTGTGTGTGTGGCTTTGCCTTATGTCCACATTGGGGTCACACACTTGACTTAATACCAGTTGATTGGGGACAGCATGTGCAATTGGGGACAAAGTCCATGTCCCCAGTTGTTCAAACCTTGATTTTGGGTCAGGGTTAGGCTGAGGTTAGGGTTAGGTTGTAGTTAGGCTTAGGGTAAGTTTTTAGGAACTCAAAGTTTGTCCCCAAAGTGGGAGTAAAAATGCCTAAATACCCCAAAGGTGACTTAAACCAATGTGTGTGTGTGTGTGTGTGTGTGTGTGTGCGTGTGTGTGTGTGTGTGTGTGTGTGTGTGTGTATCAGTAGGATTACACTTGAAGAACTTACTCACCCCTTTTATCCCTTTGCAGTGTAGCTTCTATGTTGAGGTTCCAAGTCCTGTTATTGGTTTGAACAAGTTAATGATTTAATAGTGTCTGTCCACATCTGCTTCATGTGCTGTGTGCATAATGAAGGGATTGACACAATGAGGTGCTTATTCACTTATTCTAACCTCCCCTCCCCCACTAAACACTCACTGCACTCCAGTAAAACTCATGTGAGGTTATAGTCAAACTGTGACTTTACAACCACACGCAGACGTAAAGACAGCAGCAGGAGCGTGCTTACACACTTGCTCTTATTCACCCAAAGTCCTCAGGGGTTTTTAGTGCAGGCTAGACCCAAAACAGCCTTGACGCTCATTAAAATTGCACAGCGGCCTACCATGGGATGGGGAAATCGGAGCTACTCCGCAGTCATATCTGCCTTGCTGAGACTCACAGTGATGACGGGTCTTGATGTGTGGGGTAAGATGCTGCTCAGCCCGCCATCTGTGGTCCCCATCACAGGGGACGTGGTAAAGACAAGAGATACCAGGACGGCATTTTCAAGGACGCACGTGTATCTCATGACATTGTGTGTGATATTTGGGGCATAGCCGAGCTACAGGCAAATAACATCCTCATCAGTTTCTCTGGCCTAAATGTGTTCTCGGGAACGTGATGACGCCATCTTACACGACTGCTCAATTATTCAAGTACAGTGAGTGAAAGGGAAACACCAGATAGAATAGACTGAGGACAGGAGGGGGGAGAAACGTGCATAAAGAAGGCAGACTTTGCAAACAGAGGGGGTTATGAATGAGAATACAAAGTGAGAGATAAAAGCTTACACCCTCAGTAGACGTCTGAGATTTGGTGGGATTTCACGTGGACTCACGCTGCTACACTCACTGAGCTCCGAGCTGCACATGTGTGAAGTAAAGACAGCAGAGCCCCCTGAGATTACATACTTCGAGATGATTTACAGCCCCTGTCAAATACATTGAAATAAAACTGGGTCAGCATGATGAAATGTACTATAACTACGCAAAAAAAAAAAAAAAAAAACTGTGTGAAGGAACATGAAGAATTTTAAATGCAGCAATGAATTTTGCTCTTATGTAATATTCATTGTGTCATGGAAATAAAGAAGATTAATACACTCATCTGACATCCATCATGATTTAACATGTTGAGGATAAATTGTTCAGTCAATGAGAGAAAACACGTGTGTGAGACTCAGTAATTAGGCTAGTGCTTTGTCTATACTGGACTGCAGACTAAAGGATTCCAGTAATATAATAGATTCATTCATACGACTCTCTCCACGCCACCCATGGTGCTGTATCACACTTGTTTTTGTAATCACTGTTAGCCAATGCTGGTCGGAGTGTGTGTGTGTGTGTGTGCATGTGTGTGTTGCTTTTCTTTGTGTACTTGTGTAGAAATATCTGTGGTATTGTCATATTATGTGCTGAGGATTACATAATGGAGTTGGCTGGAGTGAGAGGGGCACACACAGTGATGGTGGAGGTAGCCGGGTGGGTTAATGTGTTGTTTACTGTCCAGCTAATCATTTGATTACAACCAGACTAAAGCATTACTCTTGTAAATGATATGCAAATATTTAACCAGGTTGTTTCAACAGCACAAAGGTAAAAAGTCATTGAACTGACTGAACCAGCTTTACATATTAATCTTACAATCACTGTCTTGTAAAATGCTGAAATTACTAATTAATTAATTTGTTGCTCAAAAATATTTACAACAATTGTTTAAGCCAATTATACAACAAATATTTTGTGATTACAGCCTTAGGGTTTGCTAGACTAGAAGTTGCACATTTCTGACAATATGGATCGCTGATAGAAGCTACAAATCAGTCGGAAGACAGCTAACAATTACCTTCATTATTAATTAATCTGCCAGTTATTTTCTTCACTAATCGATTAATTGTGTGGTTTATAGAACAAATAATATGGAAAATACGTATGGTTTGTGAGGTCTCAGAGTGAACTGGCTCCAAAGGCTTTTGTTTCTATACAAAGAAGCTCACATTACAGTGGTGTTAATGAGAGGTTTCCTTTTAACTACCAAATATCCTTCCATATATCAAAGTGAGGAACTGCAAACCACAAAGCTCAGTCTGGTTCTCCACATAAATCTGACCAGAGTGTGCATGTAAACATGAATGTAAACAGGGAGTTAGTGAAGGTAAATTGTTGTGTTGCCTCCTTGATGAATCTGCTTATGTTGGCATTAATGACGGGTTGTGCTGTTTGGAACTGGATGTTGCCATAATGTACAGCTGACACCCTGATGACATTTATGAAGCAAATGTCAAATACGCTGTGTGCATACTGTGCAGTTCACCCCTAAAGTGGAAGGTTACACAATTAGTGAGTAAAGCAGTGGATGTGGATTGTTGTAGAGGGAGTGGTGGGGTGGATCTGGCAGACTGGTGTAGCCTCAGGCTCACTGCTGCATTCATGCTCACACTACAACTGCACTCAGTTGACCCACATCGTGCAAAGATAGAGGCAAAGGAGGGGGTGGACAGACAGAGGAAGGAAACCCCCATCACCTGATAACGCTGCTTTCAACAGGACAGCGTTTTCATGACTAGTCTGTGGTTTACTACACAATGGCTATGTAATGTTTAACTAGACTGAGTAGTGATAAAAGAAGATTGTGGATATATTCTACTTTTATCATATAAACGAGTCAGAACCTAAGGGGAAGTGATTAGAAATGTGAGCTTATTAATTTCCTGGACAATAGACTAGTTAATGCATCAGGATCAACTTTGAGGAGGAAAAAGAATACACAAAATTTATTAATCCCTGAGGGGAAATTCAGTGTTTACATTCTGTTGTTTTTACACTTAGTACACTGAGAGAGACCAGACAACTCTTAGTATTTAGAACAAATAAAAGGTATGTTATGTTATGTTTATGTTAGGTTGTTTAACAAAATTCAAAATTTGCCACCTTAGTAAATGGACCAGAGCTGCAGGAGGCGTGGAAGTATTAACCAATGGTCCACTAGGGAACATGATTTATGTTTTATAAAAGACATTTATGTATAATTAGTATTACTTATTATATTATTTCATTATTGTTGCTTTATTGTTTTTTTTTATTATTTATAACTTGTTTCATGCTGCTGTGGCAAGTAAATTTCCCAAAAAGTGGGATCAATAGAAAATATTCTGTGTTCTATTTTATCTCTATTTTAAGTGTAACAATACCTCGGCGGAACTTTTTTCTCATACTTTTTTAATTTCCTTTTGTTCAAGTGCAAACTTTAAGAAATGTCTGACTTCACTCAAACCTCACTTTTTATTACATTTTTCAAAGAAAACAAACGTTACCCTGAATAACAAAAGTGACACTTCCCGTCAGGTGCCGCTGGATGGAAACATCGAGCATTTAACCAAGAGGACTGAGCGGAAATGCTCACGAAGAAGGGACCACATTCATTTCCGGTTCCGGGTCGTGAGTCAGAAACGTTGTGTGAACGGCGCCCCAAATTGAAAGTTTTACCGAAAATTAAAGCGGTTTTCAGTGTTACAGGCGTCTTAAACCTTTACTTTTTTGTTTGATTTACACAGTGTCAGTCTAGTTAAGGATAAAGATATACTGCAAAGGTTTGTAAATGAAATTAAGAGCTTATTTGCTGGTTGTTGATAGCTCGTAGACGTCACTGTGCTAACGCTAATTAGCTGGTAACGTCGGCCGGGGAGTTTTGGTGGATGTAGCCTTAGTTGAATTTTCTCTGTGTGTAGCTTCTGGTCACTCAGTGTAATATCACAGTTATCTACTACTCAACTCGACTCAATTTGTTAATGGGATTTTATGAATTAATTGTGTGGCGTTTGTCGTAGTCCGTGTACGAGTGTAACAGTAGAGAGGTTTGTGCTCATGTTTGGGATTGTCACATCGGCGTGACATTGTTAGAGACCACAGAGGCATATAGTAAATAATCTGGCACATATTTGTTCATGAATGATGATGTTGCGTGTTGTAAATTGTACTATTCCCTGTAGGTTTGGAAGATGTCTCTTCCTAAACGGGAAGTGGAGGAGTTGAGGCCATGGGTGGAGCGGACTGTGAAGATGGTGCTGGGCTTCTCAGAGCCCACAGTGGTGACTGCTGCTTTGCACTGTGTTGGGAAAGGTCTGGATAAAAGGAAGACTACAGGTAACTGCTGACTGTGTTTATAAAATAAAGATTTTGTTAAGCTTCAGTTCAGACATTCAAAAAATGCTCATTTGACTGTGTGAAGTCCCACTTGTGATCATTTGCATTACTACAATTCATTATGCTTTATAGAATTGTACAGCTTATATAGCTACATTTTGGGGATTGGGATTGTTAAACTGTACCTCAGAGTTGAGTAAGTAGCTTGATGAGGTACTCAGTAGTTTTTGATCACCACATAATTACATCTGGATACAAACATCAGTGACAACCTTCAATGTTATTTTCACCATAAGCAGTCAAAATGTTTGTTCTACATTTAATGCTTAAAAGTTTGCATTCATGTACTCTTTATGTTGATGTATAATAGTACTATGTATGCACTAAGATCATAATTTCCCTTGTTTATTTTTTACAGTAAAGATAAAGTACTTTGCTGTAGCTGCATGCACACCCTTCTTGACTCAACTGTCATGCACTTATTTTGAAAGATTTCCTAAATTGGGACAAAGGAGTACTGATATTATTCCATACTTATTTTACCCTTCAGACCAGCTCCGGCCTTTCCTTGATGAATCTGCTGGCGGTTTCGTCGAGCGTCTGTTTGAAGTATTGGAGGAAAGCCGCGGTGCTCGTGGCAGCAGAGGAGCAGGCGAAAAGCACCGCAAGCGAGACCTCAAAGTAAGCAGTCACCCTCTTAAACCGAACTAGCCACCTTTGTATTATCACGGCATATCTACATAATTAGATCTAGGGCTAGTCTAAGACTAATTTATTGGCCATAGGTTACAATCAGATGTTTTTGTTTCTGTTTTGTCTGGTTGGTTTCAGGATGTATTTGGTGATGAGACTGAAACGGGTGCAGTGCGAGAAACTCCTGAGACAATAGACGGGACAGCACCAAAGAGGAAACGGGTGCCTCGCTTTGAGGAGGTGGAGGAGCCTGAGGTCATACCTGGACCTCCATCTGAGAGCCCTGGCATGCTCACCAAAATGCAGGTATGAGATTGTCTTCTCAAATGGTTAAGATTGTAACTTAATAAGTTGTTTGGCCTTTCTACATTTACTAACCTCCTCTCTTTCTTATCAGATAAAACAGATGATGGAAGCAGCCACAAAACAGATAGAAGAGCGAAAGAAACAACTGAGCTTTTCCTCTCCAGTATCTTCTGCACCAGTAAATAATCTACTCTTCTTTTTTTAGCTTAAGGACTTCACATACTGTTACGGAAATTCAATGTGACAATTTTTGTATTCTTACTGATTGTCCCTTTCTACACCTCAGTCGGAAACTTCTCCAGTGTCACGCCTTCTTGGCACATCTGGCGCTGCAGCTGCAGTTGGTGCTTCATCCATCGCCCCCTCCCAGGCTGCCAGCTTCATGAATGATGCTATCGAGAAGGCCCGCAAGGCTGCTGAGCTACAGGCCCGCATCCAGTCCCAGTTAGCCATGAAACCTGGTATCCTCGGAGCCCTGGGGAACACCGGGCCTCACAACCTAGTGGCACTGGCTAATCTACATGCTATGGGAATTGCCCCACCGTGAGTGATGTCACAGTGTTTAGGATTTTAATACGTCTTTGTGGACGGCAGTGTGAAAGTAGACTATTTTCTCTGTATTGCTCTTATAGGAAAGTAGAAATCAAAGAAGTGAACAAGCCAACCCCTCTTATTTTGGACGACCTGGGAAGAACTGTGGATGCTAGTGGCAAAGAGGTGGAGCTCACGCACCGCATGCCTACACTGAAAGGTATTTATACAGTAGTCTAATACCACACACAATCTGAATTTCTTGCTTTGATTTTCCTCAATTCATTTTCCTGCCTTTGTTTGTAGCAAACATTCGAGCGGTAAAGAGGGAGCAGTTCCGTCAGCAACTGAAGGAGAAGCCTGGGGACGACTTGGAGTCCACATCCTACTTTGACCAACGTGTGTCTATCACACCAGCTCAGCGCCCTCGTAGGAGCTTCAAATTCCATGATCAGGGGCGCTTTGAGAAGATTGCTCAGAGAATTAGAACTAAGGTTGGATTAAGCTCCTAAATCGTTGCACATGTAGCGGTTGTCTCAGCCTGGTTATTTGAAATTAAAGTTAAATAATGGTTCGCAACAACTTGTCTTTTGTCCCTCAGGCCCAGTTGGAAAGGCTGCAGAATGAGATTGCACAAGCAGCGAAAAAGACAGGAATCCAGGCATCCACCAAGCTGGCACTGATCGCCCCTAAGAAAGAGATTGGAGATGGAGAGGTGCCCAACATTGAGTGGTGGGACTCCTACATCCTGCCCTACAACATAAACATGTAAGTAACTAACTCAGAAACCTGAGCGCTTTATTATGATGTTAGGCTAAATTTTTAAGCTTTGTCTTAGTTTTACTGCCTTGCTATATAATAAAATTATAATGTAGTTGGTACCAACTACAGTTAAATGATATGCTTTCTCCTTTTTATGAAGAACGTCCGAAACACCTTTTGAAGAATTGGAGCTCTTTGGTGTGACCAACTTGGTAGAACATCCTGCCCAAATCAACCCCCCAGGTTAGTGCATGGGGTCTGGTTAAAGGTGCTTTCAAAGTAAAGTATAGAATAGTTACTTGTCCCCCGTTGAGGAAACGCACTTGCTACAGCAGTGTAAATAAGCTGTACCAACAGTAATGAAATAATAGAATAAGTAATAATAATAATAGTAATACTAATAAATATTTAAAATAAATATATATATATATATATATATATATATATTTTTTTTTTTTTTAAATGCCAAAGGAAGAACATTTCTGTCTTAAAGCTGGAATTCAACTCCATAGCTACGGAGTCCCCTACAGCCATCGCAGTTCTCCATTGTGATGCGTGTTGTGCAGCCCTGCTGTGAAATGCACCCCCTCGCATTTCACCTTAATATCACAGACAAAAGCAGGGGAAAATACTATTTTGTGATTTAGTTATTTGTGAGGGAGATAGAAGAGAAGAACATCAGTTGCTTTCAGTCTTTAAAGCTCCTCTAAAGAGAGAAAATAACAGATGGTCTTCTCAGATAATAGCGAACGCAAACCAACACCTTTCAGTGTGTTCTGTGGAAATATACCCCAGCCATAATTTCTAAATGAATTAAATGGATTTTTTTAGCAAGATGAAAGTATTTGACTTGGATAATCGATACTTTAGTTCCTGTCCTGTCCGCACTGCTGTGGAGGAGACCTGTCTGTCTGTTTCTGTGTAGAGAGAGGGGCTGCATTTCACAGCAGGGGTGCAACTAAAGGACCAATCGCAGCCCTTTTCGTCTCCGTCTTCTCTTACTCGTACTCCGGATTGACGGACAGTTAAAAAATATTTCCTGCGCTTGTAGAGGACAGAGAGGCTCTCTCAGCAACGGAGTACTATAAATTGGCCTTTAGAAAGATCATCATGAAGTAGAACTGCTCTTATAGAAACTTAACATTAACCCGATGAGTTAATTACTATTAAATGTTATAGTTAATTATATGAACATCTTATATAAAGTCAGACTACATAGTTAGGAACAAAATACAAATGTATTTATCATCTCATTTCTATTCCAAGTTGTCCAATGATCTCAGTGCAGACAACTATCTTGTTTTTTTTCTCAATTTGTTTTTGTCACTCAGCCCTTGATGTGGGATGGTTTTTACACTTAGATTTCTTTTGCTGTCAGTCCTGTGCATCTATAAGACTATACACACCCCATAAACTGTCATATTTGAAATTATTTTATTATTACATAATATAATATAATTTGCTGGAGTTGTTGCAATTTATAATAATACATTTTATTTGTAATGCACCTTCCATTTGAAACAAAGTGCTACAAGGTAAGAACAGATAAAAGCAATACTATAACATAATATATATGTATTTGTCTTGCTCAGTTGACACAGACAAGCCGGTAACGCTGGGTGTATACCTGACAAAGAAAGAACAGAAGAAACTAAGAAGGCAGACGCGAAGGGAAGGTCAAAAAGAAGTCCAAGAAAAGGTTCGTCTTGGACTGATGCCTCCACCAGAACCTAAAGGTACCCTCACACAAATTACCGTTATTACAATCTACCACAGTGAAGTTTAAACAGAAAGTAACTGATGTTTGATTTCCTTTTTCTCAGTACGTATCTCCAACCTGATGAGAGTGCTGGGGACAGAGGCGGTTCAGGACCCCACAAAGGTGGAGGCCCACGTCAGAGCACAGATGGCCAAGAGACAGAAGTTAGTTCCACAGTTATCTGCACTGCTACTGACACTCCTCATTTGGAAATTTCTATTGAAGACTTGTTTTTTTCTAAATCTCTTTTTAAGGGCTCATGAGGAGGCCAATGCAGCCCGCAAGCTCACAGCAGAGCAGAGGAAAGAGAAGAAGGTCAAGAAGTTAAAAGAAGACCTCACCAATGGTGTTCACATTGCAGTATACAGGTAGCAAGAGATAGAGATATACTGTATAGTGCATAGTGTGTTTGTTGTGACGTGTCTGATTTAAGCACCTAACCCTCCCTGTACAGGATCCGTAACCTGCAAAACCCTGCTAAGAAGTTTAAAGTGGAGGCCAATGCCAACCAGCTGTACCTGACAGGCACAGTTGTTCTGCACAGAGACGTTAACCTTGTTGTGGTGGAGGGAGGTAAGGGATGACGCTGACACATCCCATCTGTCACTGCTCTCAGTTGAATTCATTTGTCTCTTTCACAAATTACAGCTGGTACTTATCATTAGGTCAATTTTAACGATTTAGATAATTGAATAGATGATTTAGTGTTGGTCAACTGGGAGGCAGATCTTTTTCACTACTCATGTTTACTTTACAGACTTAATAAAGAGGTGCCATTATTTTTGTACAGTGCTTTATTGTGCTCAGTAAGATACGTGGAGTGCTGCATTTCCCGGCAAACAATTGACACACCATGACCATGATGGTCAAAAAATGTAAAGCTGTCGGTCAAGAGGTTGAGGTTCTGCTGAGTTTTATTTTCTCTGCTACGCCTTGAGAAATGAAATCAGTGGTGTGGTAAATGTTAAACATAAAGTCTAAGTCTCTCTCTCCTTTTTAGGCCCTAAATCCCAGAAAAAGTTCAAGAGGCTGATGATGAACAGAATCAAATGGGAGGAACACAACAGTAAAAGAGATGGTAAGAGTTGCTTGTCTTCTTATGTCCTTGTTGTCAATCCTTTGTGCTTCAGTGGGACTAAACTCTTCATTCTCAATTAGATCCAGATGGTGATGATGATACAAAGAGGAACAACAAGTGCTGGTTGATTTGGGAAGTGAGTGTTCATGCTTTGTGTTACTCAAATATTTTTCAGTGATGTTTTGTTTGATCTCATACCAGTCTAACGATTCCTCTTGCTTCTCCAGGGCACAGCTAAAGAGCGTAGTTTTGGAGAGATGAAGTTCAAGCAGTGCCCCACAGAGAACATGGCCAGAGAACACTTCAGGAAACACGGCACGGAACACTACTGGGATCTCGCTCTCAGCAAGAGCGTGCTGGACACCGCAGATGACTGAAAGCTCAAGCAATGCCCCACTTCTACCAGACCCACAGCCTCACAGCCAGGCCCTCGCTGCTGACAGACTGACTTTTAATTAAGAGACTTGAACATAGAAATAGTATGGATGTTTTTCCAAGAATGTGTGATAGATAAGTGTATGCGTGTATGTCTGCATAAATGTTCATCTCTTTGTTGGTAGGCTATTCTGTCAGAATTAGTGTTGTCTATTATTGAATACAGTATGACCCAAGGCTTTATGTGATGATCAGAAATGTTGTCAGATTATGCTATACATTTTGTTTTGTGACAATATCCCCATGTACACCCATGATAATCCCTGGTTGAGTTACTCATTAAAAGAAACATCCCATCGGTGAATGATGCCACTGCTGCACATTTCACAGAACTAAAAACGAGAAAAGATGTTTTTTTTCCCTTTTCTTTTGGAGGATAAAGCAGACACTTGACTTACCTGTAGCTCCATTTCTTTGTATCGTTTCAGTCACAGCCTTAAATAAATATCATTCAACTGTCTTCTGTTTCACCGTCGATTCCCTTCATATATAAATTGCTTTGACAACCTGTTATTTTATTCTGTGTAATATACTGTGACTTGCACTCATAAATACAGTTATGAACGTATGATAAAGTAAAACATGGGGGCGTGTTTCCTTTCGTCCTCATTACGTTACCTCCTTCATGCGCACCAGCAGCTATCAGACCTGGAAAGATGGCGGCCGGTTCAGGGGCTGCAAGCGGGCACGGAGCCCGTAGCTCCAACGCTGGTTTGGAAGCGTCTTTGGACCGACGGTTTCAAGGAGTATCCAACACCATGGAGTCAATACAGGGACTTTCAAATTGGTGCATTGAAAACAAAAAGCACCACAGCCTTGTCGTTCGCCACTGGATGAAGTGGCTCAAGAAATGTGAGTAGCTCGCCACTGAGCCCGGGCAGCTAGCTAGCTAGCTAGTTTGCTCAAGCTAATTCAAATGTATTTCTGCGCTGACCCTGACCAGCTTGCCAAATTCAGCTCCTTATTGCAGCTTTGCGTGCTGTGCACGACAATTCAGCGGACCACTAAGCAACGATTAAAAAAAGTCAATTTCATAGTATCAAAGTACTGTATTTTGAAAGGCTGGCGTTGTACTCGCTACTTAAGATTAGCCGCTAATGGTGGCTAAGTTAACGCTAACGTTTTGGTGCTAGCGTGACTGTCTCACTACTAGCAACTGTTTACAGTTGGGCCTCCCGTGGTTCATCATAGTTTGCATCAGGCCGGTTATAGATATTTCTTATTGCGATGCACTGTTTATCAAAGAGGTGGCTGTAAGGTCAGATTTGGTAACATCAGATTTATCTGACATCTTATAATTTTAATCTTTGTTCAAGTTCAGGTTTGGCTGAAGGTGTGTCGTCATGTTTGCGTGATTGTTTATGTGATACAGTGGTTAATAATTTAGAAGGATGCACAGTTGTGTGGAGAGGAAAATCTACATTATAGCGTTCATTTTCTATTGAGTGTGGTATGAATTGACCAAGCTGCCGGCAGTAGCGCACACAGGTTAAAACTTTCCACATAGTAAGTGGTGAAAATTATTGATGCACTTCACTGCAGAGCCCTCAAAATATTTCCTTCCAGCTTTGCCCACTTATTAGTTAAACGTCAAAAGGGAACAATTGCCATTGTAATGTGTATTGATCTTGCATGTCTACACATTCAATTGGTGAGGATGGTTGGTGAAGGTTTATGATGAATGTCCCAAAGTTTCACATATACACTGTGTCACTAGACGGTGTCACCAGATAGCCCTAGTGTTACTATAGTCTGACACAACAAGTCTTTGGCCTCATTTCTAATTCATGATGGTCGCTTATTCCCTCACTAACTTGTTGAGATGAATGTAATCTGAAATATTATGGTTTCAAATCACAATAGGTGATAGGTGGCAACATTGTACCATTGTATTATCATTACTGTTGTGTTTTAATAGACATTACATCACATCTCTCTGAACACATCTTATAGCAGTGTCAACAACAGTCCACATTATAGTCCCATAATGAGGTATCATGAGTCCCACATGCAGCATTTAAAATTTAGCAATGGTGATAAGAAGTCCAACTTTACTTTTGGGATTAGATGTAATCCCAAGATTACATTCCACAATCTAAATCCATGTAACCACCACCTGTGCCGCAGCATCTTAACTTTAGCAACACCATCATCACCATTGTTGAATTGATGTAACCATGGGAAAGCTTGTGCTGAAGCAGTGTACCGTATCATCAATTTAACGGTTATGTTTTTGTAGAATTTGATCTGACTAAAAATGAAAAATAATATTTCTTGTGTTGCTGCTCATACTCTCATACCTAACCCTTTTGTGGAAACCAATAACTAAACATTTAAAGGTATTATTGTGTCATGGGCCACTTTTTTTTTTTTTTTTTTTCAAATTTGGGAATCAATGATTCAGTAGATTTGCACAGTGTGGAACAAGGAGGCAAGATGTTGGTGAATGCAGGAAGACATGAAATGGATGGTGTAGCTGCTTGATAGGGCCTTAATTTGTCATTTGATCTTAAATTGTTTTAATTAATTAGTTAATTAAGTTTTAATTATGTTGTTGGAGTCAGAAATTGGAGGGATTTGTCTGTCAGTTGGTGATTTGTTTGTTTTTCTGTTTTGTGGAGCATAGCTTTATGTTCACTTTGCTAGGATTTAATATTTACCGTTCATAAGAATAATCTTTTTGGATTTACTCATCAGTGATTTTGAAAGCTACGGTTACACATCTGTTTTTGGAAAGACATGATTTGTAGTTTGGTGACCTCTTACCATGCAGTGAATATCCAGAAGCTTTATTTACCTTATGTCAACTATAGGGGTGGTTATTGGCAAGGACTGGCAAGGATATGTACGTATAAGGATATGTACTATACAATACATTATTGCGATAAATCGTGATATTCTACATATATCACTGAGAAATTTAACATGCAGTTTAAAATTGCGTGGGCGCGCATATACATATATAAAATTGATTTCTGCTCAAAGGAGCCTCTTGTTGTTTTCTAAATGCGTAAATGATCGTGTGTTCACAGTGATCACTGAAACGGCTCTGAGGCTGACAGGAGCTTTTCTTTTTCCACAAAGTTTTTTGAAGAACATCATTTATTGAACTTGTGGGATAAAAAAATGTCCCTGACATGTCTCTGTGGCTCATTTGACCAGGAATTAGAGTGAGGTGGCTGACTGGACCTCAGTCAACAAGCTTTTCATTAAAACATGGACACAGGGCGCAGCCCTCCAGGATGTTTGTGTGCTACCATGTGGTGAAAAAACAAAACTAGAAAAGTTGCTGTTGTTCTTGTTGCAGTTGCTGCAGCTGCTGCTTCTTTTTGCTTTCGCATTTCTCGGCAACCCCCATGTCTACTCTCATTGGCTGTAGCTCTTTTTACATGGACACAACTCGACTGGATATTTAGCATGCGGGAAGACACAATATAGTACAGTATGCTGTAGTGTCATGTGTAAGGATTGGATAAACAAAATTTATCATACGTAAATCTACAAAATGATCAATATAATCACTATCCAAATTAATTTTTTACATCAGAGGATTCTTGCGCTGTAGAAAGTGGTTGTGAAAATAGAACTTTAAAATGAGGGAAGAGTGTTTTTTTTTCTTATTGTGTCACTGCTAAGTTTTGTATATGGCATTTTTTTTTTAAATTGAATATTCCTAAATTTTGCATTGGCTTCATCTTTTAATGTATTTGTAAATATATTAAGGGTGAGGGGGAATCAACACAGTATAATATGGCTATATTGAGTAGATACACAGATGACAAGTATCAGTCTTTTAATAGATAAATTATTATCCTTGATAACAATTAATCTGATGACCCAGGATGGAGAGAAACTTTATTACAGTTGTCATATGCCTACAGTACATTGTGAATTTTGACTTCTGCATTTTACCCATCCGGGAACTTGGCCTTGAGTAGCTCAGTGTGTTGCCCAATCAAAATGTTTCAAACTGTACATTATTGTTAGACAAAGCAGATTTTGCCTAAATTCATAAAGGTAATAGCAATATACCTAATTGCAGTACTCTACAGGTTTCAAAAAGGAGAAAATTGCGATCTGATTATAATGTTATAATTCATATGATAATATGATTCCTAAACCTAAAAAAAAAATTCGTCAAATCAAGTTGAGCAATATGTAATTGATGAATGTTATTTGTTCCTCTTGTATAATTCATATTTTCTAAATGACATTTTGTTTTGACGTTGCCCTTCCTGCTTGTGTTACAGCGTTGGCTGGTCGACTAGAAGTGCAGACATTATTATTGGAGAAATTTGTTGTTTGGATGCCATCACTGTCTGTGTTTTCAAATGATTAATGTTGCTCGTTTGGCTTTGACAAGGGTGTGTTGACTTTGAGTAGGGAAGTGTCATCTGTTGTTAAGCTATACAGATATCCAACTTCTGTCATCATCATATTTAGGACTGCAATCTGTTGACTATTATCTTGACTAGCTGGTCAGTGATCTGCCATTGAGTGCCATTGACGAATATCTACGACAAAGTGTTTTTTTCACAGAGCTTGTGAGTAATACTGGAGGTTCTCTGCTTTATAGTCGGTGCGTAAAGAGATGGTATACGCCACAGAGATCAAAGCATGAAGTAGAGACAATCGCGATTAGAGAGTTAAAAAAAAGTGGCCTCTACTCTCCTCCAGATAAAACAAGAACAGAACAAGGTAGAAACAAACATTTTTTTCATGATGAAATAGAGAGTCTCTTCTTTCATTTGAGCCACTCTATATTTTCAGAGTCATTGTACAAAGTATTCTGTGAGTCATGAAATATGACTCAAAATGATCAAAACGCCAGCACAAGGCACTTTCTGGTTTATAAAAGGGCTGACCCTCATTGAGTTAAATGTCAGAAAATGGTTCAAAATGAAAAGTTCTCAAATGTCTTGTTTTTTTTTTTTTTGTTTTTTTGTTTTTTACTTTTTATTTATCAACATATAAACAGAGCATGAGATCATCATGGGCGGTACAGTTAAGATCAAAACTTTCTATTATACATACATACTGTACATACATATACATCATAGCCAAATGTCACACTTTTCCAGGCGCATATTCAGTCCATTTTTCCCAGTGTTCCATACACTTCTCCAATTGGAGTCTTAGAATAAAAGTAAGTTTCTCCATACAGTAAATTTCATGAATGATCCCGTGCCACTGGATCAATGTTGGAGGATCTACTTGCATCCACCTTCTGGTTATGGCTTTCCTACTGCCAGCTAGAAGAATCTTCAACAAGTATCTGTCCTTATGTAAGACTGTTTTTGGAATTTTGCCGAGATATAAAACAACAAAAGAAAATTCTAAATCCACTCCTATAATTGTATTTATCTCGGTTAATATGTCCCTCCAAAATGGCTGGATTTTCGGACAGGAAAAACATGAACATGATTAGCCATAGGGGTTCCACATTGTCTCCAACAAAAGCCTCGGCTCTGTGTGCCTGTTCGTAGTGCTGTTATTTTAGGAGTTATAAAAAATCTCACTACAGTCTTCCAGCCGAATTCTCGTAGAGATCTTGAGTTTGCAGTGGTTGTTTGTGTCTCACATATTTCTATCCAGGTCTCTTCTGATATTTGTGCTTCTGACTCCTTCTCCCACTTCTGTTTAATGGAAAACGTAGAATGATTTTTAGAAGCTTGGATACTTCCGTATATTCTTGAGACCAACTTTTTATTATCTTTCTTTTCATAAGCCTCATGAAATATAGAGATTAAATTGTATTCCTTCTCCTCCTTGATTTGTAATTTTTTAATATAATAGTCTCTGACTTGCAGGTATCTATGGAAGTCCTGCTTCTCCAGTCCAGATGCGGCTGAAATAGACTCATAACTCTGAAATTTACTGTTTGAGATGAGGGAACAAAAGGATGTGATCCCTCTCCTAACCCACTGTTTAAAGCCCTCGTCCAATCTAGCAGGTTCAAATTCTGGATCATATGCTATCCAATTCAAGACTCTTGCCTGTTTCTCTATTTGTAACTTCCTCAGAACCTTAAACCATAGTTTGAGAGTGAATACAGTCCATTGATTCAAACTGTTATAGTATTTTTCTGCTTGGTTTTTATTTCCTATAATAGATTGAATTGGAATTTTTAACTGTGTAGTTTCCAAGCATTTCCATTTAGATTCATAATTTGGAGAGCACCAATATACTAAGGGCTTCAACTGTGCAGCATAATAATAGTCCTGTAAACATGGTAAAGCTCTCCCTCCCTTCTCTTTTTTTAGCTGCAGAGTCTTGAACTGGACCCTAGGTCTTCTACTGCTCCAAATGAACCTCGAGATCCAGGCATTCCATTCATCAAATTGTTTTTGGGGCACCTCTAGTGGCAGAGACTGGAAAAGAAAAAGAAGCCGTGGCAACACATTCATTTTAATGATTTCGATTCTATTACTCATGTCCAGTGGGAGGAGTGTCCATCTAGAAATATCAGATTTGATCTCCTTATTAATGGAGCCGTAATTACTTTCAAAAAGTTTTGACATATCTTTAGTAAGGTTTATTCCTAAATATTTTATTTTGGGCGAGTCCCATTTAAAATTGTATTTCCCTTTAATATCTGGGTGGGGTTTATAGTTAAATGTGATGGTTTGGGTTTTTTGGATATTAAGTTTATATCCAGAGTATAAATTATATTCTTTTAGCAGGGACATTAATTTTGGGATGCTTGAGTCTGGGCTTGTAATAAAAAGCAAAACATCATCCGCAAACATACAAATCTAAATGTCTTGTTTTGTCCTCCACTTAGAGATGTTTTCTTTTGTAGACGAAAAGAGAAAAATATTAACATTAAAGAAACACAAATAAGAGAGTTGTCTTTCTTAAAAAAAATAATAATCACAGCAGTTGGTAATTAATTTTACAGTAACTGATTATTCATTGCAGCTCTAATCATATAATTAAAGGTATTTTTGTTTGGTACAACTGATTATTGCTGCAATTACACTCACAATTTTATAATAATAATAATAACTCTGATTTATAATTTTATTGTGATTTTTTTTTTTAACTCTGATTTTTTTGGGAGCATGAGGATGCTTTAAATATGTTTTTTTGGGTCAATACTGATACTACTACCAGCAAGGATAGCAAGCATATCTGTGTGTGTTTTACACAATGAAGAGCATATTTGCACACTGTGACTAAATGCTGTTGATATTAATTAGATAACTGTTGGCCTCCTACTTTCCTTTTTTCCCTATTTTGTATACTTTCTTGTTTATAGTAGAGCTGACTATTAGAGGTTGAAGTGTGACATTGAAGACTTTTTTTCACTGAATCTATTTTAGGAAACAGTAAATCATTGTGTCCTTACCAATATTGTGTCCTTTTGGAAACAGAAATGAATAACTGATGCTGTAGTTAAGTGACGATGGAAACAGATTTCTGGATCTACGACTTAACTAATCAACTGAGAAAAACAGGCGCCATCTTCAGCCTTCTGTTGAATCATAGCTGTTTCTGTTCACTGACAGCAGTTTCATAGAGAGAAGAGTAGGTTGTCATCTTTTGAATGCTGCACACATGCCATTAAAGGTCTAATAATAATTAGATGATACTGATTTATATGACAGTGGTATTTGTGTCAGTGATGGCACATAAGTTGCCATTATTACATAGTTTACCATTTACATATTATAATGTTAATATATTAGCTGAAACAAGCTGTGTTTTAGATATTTCTCTTAGGATTTTGCTCTTTTAAAAAGTCTAAAAAAGTTATTTTTTTGAACGTTTTTTTTTAATGTTTTACCTTCCAATATCTGAATCAGTCAAACAATGGCAATACACAATGTGTAATCAGCCACAATAATAATAATCAGCTTTATTTTCCATATACATGTATATAGGTACATACATACATTCATATATATGAAATTTCTTCTCTACATTTAACCCATTCCTCAGGGAGCAGTGGGCTGCCATGGGTTCAGGGACAACCACTCTACCAATTGAGCTACAGTCACCCCTTAAAATAAATGTTGTCATTGTTGTCGTGTTTTATGTGTGTAATGTAACCATAGAAATCTTATCCTTCCTCTTTCTCTTTTTTCCAGCTGACAACACTCACCGCTTAAATCTCTTCTATCTTGCCAATGATGTGATACAGAACTGCAAAAGAAAGAATGCTATTGTCTACCGTTCAGCCTTTGCAGAGGTCCTTCCTAATGCTACTCAGTTCATCAGGTGAGTACACAGTTTACGTTCAGCTGTAGTATTGGACGTTACCGTTCAAATGTCTGATCCACAAGTAGGAAAATATTAAATCTGTCTGCCCATTCTTCTAGTATTGAGATTTGCTGTACTGTGTTTCCATTTTACATCGTTGTCAGAGACGGGAAAGTCCGCAAGTCGGTGGAAAGGATTTTTACAATATGGGAGGAGAGAAGTGTGTATCCTGAGGAAGTCATTGCTCAGTTCAAAGCCGGCATGAACAAAAAAGAAAAGGAGCGAGAGAGGCAGAAGGAAAAAGAGAAGGAAAAGGAGAAGGAAAAAGACAAAGACAAAGAAAAGGAGACACCACCGGCAACTGGTTAGTTTTGCTCGTTAATCAAATTATCACTAAAAGTGAAATTACCTCCTTAAAGTTTGAACACCTTTTATCTCAAATTATTTACAATAGCAAGTGATATTGCATTTCATTAAGTTTACTTTTGCTCTCTAGCTTCTACCAACACCAAAGCTGCCCTCAAGTCCAAGATTGTAGCAGAGTTCACAGTAAGAATTGTTTATTATGTTTTGTTTATCAGTGTTGTTTTTCATGCCTTGTTGTCAGTGGTGTAGTGGGGGGTATCTGGCATATATATCCACCTCTTTTCTCTGGTGGTTTCCAGTTTATACACTTATCACCCCATTTAAATGTATAGAAGAGTATCCTCTCTTTGTCTTCCACAAAGTAGTACACCCCTCTCATCACCAACCGCCACACCAATGCTTGTTGTGTTAGAATGTGTCTAAAGCAGTATACTTGCTTCTTATTTATGTTTGTGTAGCCCCACTCCCTCATTGAGCAGTTGTCCAGATATAAGCGAGCCGTCGCAGAAGAGGAGTTCAGGGAGAAGCAGCTGGCAGCTCTCAGGGTGGATGTCTGCAGCACGGAGGCTCTAAAGAGACTTAAAGGTCAGATGTCATTCAGCTTATTCTGCATCTACTCACTTATTGTCCTGTGTACTTTTTGTCTTAAAGCCACTCCCTTACCTGACACTTGCTATGTCCTCTTCATGCCACATGACAACTCAAGAGTTTCCATACCACTAGCAGAGGTGTAGCACTATTAGCTTTCTTTAGTGAACTATTGTTGTTTTGTTTAACAATTGTCTGCTTTTCCAGACAAGGCAGGAGGAAACAAGTTTGCGAAGGACTTTGAGGACGGCAGTCTGAAGCTGCAGGAGTTTGTCGGCTTCATGGAGACAGAGTTGAAAACGGGGCCTCCTCTGCTGGAAGCTTTGGGAAATGCAGACATTTTCTACGAGATGCAGTACAAGGAAGTTAAGATTGTGGCCAATGTGAGTGTTTGGTCAGACTTTCCCTGCTCAGAAGATGAAAATCAAAATATTATTTGCGTCTGGTTTTTGTGGTTTTTACTTCCTCTGTTTATATAGCAGTGGTGGCAGCAGGATTTTTAATTTGAGTTGCAGCTCAGCAACGAAAATAAAAAAAAAAAAAAAAAATACTGAATCGATTAAGATATATTTTCAGTGTGTAAGGACTTTATGATAGAGGTGAAGGCAATTTCCATTCTCTACTGTGTCTCGTAAGTTGCTGACGAAAATGCATTGCATTTTATTGGCAATTTCTGTTCTGGAACTGCTCTGAAACCCCCAGTATACTGAGGAAGGTTATACATCCTCTAAATTGTGTATCTTCCTCCTCCTGTTCATTTATGTTTACTCTCTTATCTTTCTGCTCAGGCATACAATGCCTTTGCCAGCCGCGTGGCCAGCCTTAAAAGGAAGCTGGATTCCCTTAAATCGAATCTACCTGGACCGGAGGACTCTCCCATTCCTTCACCCTCTGAAGATGCGCCTTCTCCCACTGGCTCTGACTCGCCCTTCCTGGGACCGAGCAGAGCCCAGGTGGATCCCGAGCTGGATGGCAAGGCCATGGATGAAGGAGAAATTCCCACTGACAACAGAGACATGGAGGACATGGATATGTCTGATGAAGAGGCTGGCACTGTCACAGCAGGGGGTCAGTGGCTAAAGAGTGTTGCAGTGGGGTGATAGTTGCCTTTTCTTTATCAGTATATGCAATATATGTTTAGCTGCCCAGCTGTAGTGTTGTAATTCAGATTTCAAATATTTCAGTTCTTTGGTTATTTTTTTGATAGCAGATGACAAGAACGAGAAGATGTCCACTGCTGTTGCCAAATCAGAAGCGGCATCAAAACTTCCAACCACACCTACGAAAGCTTCTAAGACCAACGCTATTGCTGCTGCCACAGCGACCCCAGTGACCCCCACCCCTGCTGCTGCTTCTCAAAGCGCCCCAACAACCGCAATGGGAGTCAATCTGGAGAAGGTGGACCTGGGAAAGATCAGCTCCATTCTCAGCTCACTCACATCTGCCATGAAGAATACAGGTGTGTTCAAGGGTTTGGCGAGGATCAGTGTAATAATGCGTTCTTCCATATTCTGTAGTCACCGTGAGAAAAAACAGCCAAAAACACATGGTTCTGAAAAGTGATTACATTATTGTTGAGCCACAAGGGCATACATAATTGTTTTATTTTTAGATAATTAAAAATAGTCATATAAGAAAAATTATAAAAATTGGTTGCACACAAAAATATTTTTTTGACTTACAATGTGTTTGAAGCTCCGGAAGCGTTCTGTCTCTCATTGCAGCAATTACACTTCATACATAATGATTTTCGTCAGGTTTTCTTTGTGGACCTCCTTTTACACCCATCCTTCTCTGTCTTTTTTTTTTCCCAGCAGCTAGCCCATCACCTCGTCCATCTCCAGGAACACCCACCACTCCTGCTGGCCAGGTGGCAGCCTCCAAAGCGACCTCTACGAGTCCTCATCTGGCCAGCATCCTGTCACGTGTTGACATCACACCTGAAGGCATACTCAATGCTCTGTCTAAAACAAACACACCAGGTGAGGCACACATAATCAAAACTTTACACAGATATTATGGGATATATTACTTATGAACTTTTTTTTTCCATGCCATCATATTGTCTCTCTTTATTTCTGTTGTTGGTGCAGGTTTGTCCTCTCTCCTACAAAGTGTGACAAACACCACCTCTGCTCCACCCACCCGAACCCCCCCAGAATCATCAGCCGTTAAAGGCCTGCTCACCCCGACCACCCCAAAAACAAAACCCACTCTGGGGAACATCCTGAAACGAGACACACCCGGGAGAACCAGAGACTGGGAGAAGGGGAGACAGCTGTCCCCTCCTCCTCCACCACCCCCTCGTCCCTCAGCTCCTTCCATCTCTCCCCCAAGCCTAGAATCAAAAATCAACAGTTTTCTGCAGGGTAATCCAGGGTTTAGTCTCGCTCTAGGTGATATCAGTCCAGAGGGGGTGGATGGGACCCCAGTGAGAGACGAGGCTGCCAGCACGCCCACCCAGGACGAGATCATGGACACACCTGGGAGTGTGCCAGAGTCTTTAGGGTCATCTGGAGGTCATAACCTCTCACCCACTGCTTACCGCAGCGAACCCTGGGATGCTGTGATCACCCCGTCGGGAAGCAACAGCAATGGAGACTACCTGAGCTCTTCCTCCTCTTCCCGGCATGGAACTGGAAACAAGAGTGGCATGAAATTAAAAGACGATGAAGTAATGAATGTGAGGAAGCAGGTCTCCTCTTCCCCCAGTAATGACATGAAGGGAAAGAAAGATGGGCAGCACGGCCATTTAAGGATGATGGGAAACAACAGAGGGATTGGAGAAAGGAGGCTGTCTGCAGGCTCTTCTAAGGCCAGCAGTGGTTCAGATGATGGAGGTCTGAGTGTGAAAAGAGATGGAAAAGGTCAAGAGTCTCCAGGACACGATGTGAATGTGGGCCAGTATCATCGCATCGAGACACTGGTGTCACCATGCACTGAAGGGGCACCCATCCAAACTCTAGGCTACTCAAACCGACCACTCGCTGGAGAGCGCATCAAGACGGTGGAGAGCATCCGTGTGATTGGCCGAGATTCTCGGCGAGGGGGAGGGGCCGACAGCCGAACAGGCGGAGCAATGTGGTACGAAGAGGAGGAATACATGGAAGCTCAGCCTCCCTCACCCCTTGATGTCCCCACCCCTCTTAACATAGGCTCTGAGGACATGACCAACTCCATGCCTCCTCCACCCCCACATCTCATCCCCCCATATCTCCGCCCTCCTCTATCACATCCTCACGCACATCCTCCTCCCCAAGCTCCGTTCCAAATGCCCTACCACACAGACAACCTCCAGTCTCCACCCCCATCACTCCTCCACCAGCTTCCTCCTCCTTCATCCCATTTCTTCAGCCAACCTCCACCGATCCCTCGACCCCCTTTACCTCCCGTACCCCAGCGCCCTTCCCCTCCCCCTCCCCCTTCCCACCATGCTGTACCCTCTGCAGTTATGGTGGGGGGAGTGTTGGTCCCTGTTGACCGTCCCCTTTCTCTTCCTCAGGCAGTCAGACCTGAAGGTCTAGAGCGAGGTGGAGTAGGTCCCAGAGGAGGCAAAATAGCCCCTCCACCCCTCATGTCTTTGCTAGGCGAGCCCCCTAAGCTGCCCCGTCCTGGCACAGTTAAAGAGCCTTTTGTCTCCCACCATGCGCCTCCTCTCCACCGTCCAGGTACTCCTGGTGTTTCTCTCCCCTTACTGGGCAGAGTGAAGGAGCCTCTGAACCTCCCTCTTCTTCCTCCGTCTCCCACATCCTCCACACCCTCTCCCTCCACACCTAATTCCCCTGCAGTCGACACTGTCTCCGGTCGGCTCTCTGCTCAGTCCGCTGCCCCTTCTCAGAATCCTCCCACCAGTCCTCCAGGTCAGCCCCGCAACCAAACCTCTAAGCCGGTTCCCCTCCTCGCCTTGCCCACTCCTCGACCCCCAATCCTCTCAGCCCCCATTCCACAGAGACCTCTGTTGCGAGGCCCAACCCCCTCTCAGCAGTTTAACCAAGATCGCCCCATGGGGGGATTTCGTGGGGGCAAGCGGCACGGTCCTCGATTCACAGGTGGTCCCTTCCATTCGCAGAAGAGACCCTTCCTACCCCCACGCTACTGAAGTGCTCATCTAACACATGCTGAATGAGAAGAGCAAGCACCCTGCAGTGAAGTGCAGTGTGTATGTGTGTGTTAGCCCTGCTGGTATGAGCACAGATATCTTTACTCTTTACTTGTTAATTAGCTTGGATTAAAACTACCTTAGGTTGTTTGTAAATAGCTGATTAAATCTTCATGCTTCAGCTAGGTAGCCAGACATCTAACACTGTACAGTGCAGCTATGAGGTTACATAGTGAGAGTGTTGTGTGACAGCCCCTTTTTCCATTTCTCCAACCTCTTCTCTAACCTTAGGAAGAAAAGACAGGTAGTTTAAATTAGTTCAAGCTGAACTTAAACTAGACTTTAGAGTTGGCAATATCTGTGTGATTGATGGGTCACTTTACCTGGACAGAGAGCAGGAGGGTTGGTCTCAGAGGATACAGAGGAATGAAAAGGCAGTAGTTTGACATCTTGGGAAATAAGCTTATTTGTTCATTGAGGTTTGTTAACATCAATACCAGTCTCATATCTTATTGCTAAATATGAAGCTGCACCCAGAGCTGGTTAGCTTAGCATAAAGAGTGGAAATGGGAGCAGCTTCCCTGCATCTGTCTGTTGGTAAAGTAAAATTCCCCACAGACACCTCTAAAGCTCACTTATTAGCATGTATTTGTTTAATCTGTACAAAAACTGTCTTGTGCCACAAAACACCAGGAAGTCACTGTTCAAGGTCACAAAAAGCATGTCGTTACCTTTTAGACAGAACCAGACAGCTGTCTGCCCATGTTTCCAGTCATTATATGAAGCTAAGCTAAGCTAATGGTCTTCTGACCCCAGCTTCATATTAATAGAGAGATGTGTCATCCAACATTTGGCTTCAGAAACCAGTAATCATATTCCCCAAAATGTCAAACTATTCCTTTTAAAGAATAAAAATGCTGAAAGTAGATTCCAAAGTTACCTCTTCTTCCATGAGTGTATGGGTGCGTGCTGTGTGTCCTGACATGGTGTTTCTCATTTGAAGTGATGAGATATGTGTTGCAGCTGAGGGTAACACTTGTTTGCTTCTCCGGAGTATCTGCTGTAAATAATACTCTTTTCTTGCTCGACCTTTTTTCCACCCTCCGACCTCTTCCACTGTATATTTCTAAACTTGTAAATAGAAAAACTGAGATGACAAAGCTTTTTTTTCCTCTTCAAGCTCTCATTTCTGTTCATAAGGACAGTGATCGTCACTCTAGCACCCTGTCTTTACTGTGATTGAGGCCTTGGATAAGCTTTAGATCCAGAAGAATTTCTCTGCAGTATCTGTCGCACCTTTCTGTCCTCGCTTTGAAACCACCACGCAGAAGAGGAGGGTGAAGATAATTATGTATTTTTATTTCCAACATAAATGTCTGCCAGAGCGCGCTTCAAGTTAGACTGAGTGATGAAGATACTCGGTAGAGGATGGCGGGTGGGGGGAGGTCCTTCAGTTTTGAACCACGCTCTTGCTAGGCTTCAACGTGTACTGACTTGAATAAAAATCCAGTTTCAATTCAACTGGGGGGGAGGTATTTTATTTGGTCACTACATATCACTTGAATTGCGCTGTTGTAGTTGAGTTGCGCTGTTCAGCTGAATTTTCTGCCTGTTTTCAGAGGAATTGTTTTCATATATTCACATAGCTGCTGCCAGTTCCATAGTGCATTAACATTTAACACATTTTATTTTTTTTGCGCTCTATATTTCTACCAGATAGAAATTGAAATTTTGCATTTGAAGCAGCACCCGCAGATGTTATTAGGGGTCAAAAAATATTATAGCTAATTAGGTTTGTTTTGAAAATGGTTCCCATAAATACTCTACCTGTTTTGGCCCCTTTCTGTTTTTGTTTCTTTGCTAATTTCATGCTTTTACCCTCAAGACCCCGTGCTTCTCTTTTGCTCACAAGGCTGTGTGCAGAAACACTTGTGCACCACTCAGAGGATAGAAAAGTGTCAGCACAATGACACTAATCCTCCTGTCCTGAGCAGGAATCATTGCCGTAAGGCTTCCCTGCTGTACTCTTCTCATGTAGTCGGTGCATGTTGTGTGTTGCTGCTCACAGCCTCATGTCTCCTGTGTTTGTCTGATCATGGAGAGTGTGTTGTTTCCTGTGTTCATTTCCAGTTCACATCAAGACACACTGAGCACCTGCAAATGTTCCCACATAAAGTTACATACATTGGAAAAAAAATGTAAACACGAGTATATTTATCTCCAGAGTGTTAGCACTTCATTGTTAATGAATGTTATACACGTATGTTACCACCTTCTGTAAACTGTCTTTTATCTGATTACTCATTTAAACAGAAAATGTCATTTCAAAAAATCTTGCGGCTTACTACCAAATTCAACAGTTCACTTGTCCCTAGAAATAACCTCTCTCTGTTTCCTCTTTCACAAATAGACTGAACATGTGAAAAAGACAATGGTCTGTGTATATTAAGTTAATTTGCTCTTACTGCTGTTCTCATCAATGATGCTCTATCACCGATCTTTGAGTGTCCAGTCCTTTCTGGTGTGATGAACATGCACTCATTTTATTATTGTCACAGTTAATATATGCAATCTTTAAGAGCTGAATACTTCCTCATAGTTTTAAATCTTTTTTTCCAATAGGAAGGCTCCAATTTTTAGTGCTTTCATCAAGTGACTTTTTTTCCACATATTTAATACAACCTTTTGTTAATGTTGCTTAGAAATGCCACTCAGTGATCAGCTGCACATCGAGGTATTACAGTACATGGACTGTTTTTAACATAGAGGTCATAGTTTGATGACCCAGTCAGATGTAACCTTTGTGACAACAATCACAGAAAACACAATGCAGTGGCTGTACCTTATAACCATCTGTCTACTTTAATATGATGTATGGATGAATTAATTGCATTCAGTTTGCTCTGGCATCTGTTCAGCTCCACCAGACATCCAAAGGGAGATGTTTCATTATGGCCTCTGTGCCATTGTTGTACAGGTAGCACTGAAAACTGATAAGTTGTTTATTGTACAGCCAGGTTAGGCCCTTAATGTTAAATAGGGATAGCATCAGGCAAAACCAGCTACCAACCTCCTGCTTGTACACTTGCAGCTTATGTATATACACTTAACTTCTACTTACATACTTGTTTTTGTTCCAATATATTTCATGGATACAGTGAAATAATAGTGAATATTGACAGTGGTCCCTTATCTTTAAATTTATACAGGTTTAAGCAATAACTGGGTCCAACCACAGTCTAGATGTTACCAGTCAGAACGATGGAAAATTATTTAAACTCATGTATATTATTAGATGCTTAAATGTACTTTAATATGGATAATCCACTATGCATCCACTATGTAGTTGGATTGTATCTGTTTTGAAAGTGCTATAGCGCCCCCAAATGGTAGTTCAGTGTATGGCAGCTCATGTCTGGATGAGGAACACATCATGTACTGCTGTAACTACAGTACTGCTGAAAATATAGTACTGCTATGGATTTTTCTATGTGTGAATGGCGAAAATGAAAATTTATTAACGCTCTTGATCAAAACCAGCCGAGTTGTTCCTTAACTTGTTTAAACCGGTTGCAGTGGCCCATCCGATAGTCATTACTTGTTCAAAATATTATTTATTGGGGCCTTCAGATGTTTAACATTTCAAAAAAATTTATTAGCTGGTTTTGTCATTTTTCTTACTGGTCTTAGAGACATAAGTTCCACGCACAGTAAACCAACAGGCTCTAATTTCAGCTGCAGTCAACAGCAGACTCAAGCTGAAGTGCGCAGCTCCATATTGGAGAACATTGACACTGCTGGTTGCCTTTCGTGAAGCTGAAGGTCAATGTTAAAATACTTTGAAGTTGCGCACCAGTGGATTACTGAACTGCTCCTGTTACTACATATTCTTGTGTTATGTTGCAAACAACCAGACTATGCAGTATTTCGCTCAAATTTCATCCTCTTTTAATCCTGTCAGAAGTACCTGATCTAAATGTGCATGTTTTTAGGTATTAACATCGCGCTGTTGTCTAACATCTGCACATGTCCCGTATGTGCACGTCCTTTGCGACGCGCGCTCTGTTGTACGCGCCCGGATGCGCGCACGCTGCTTTATAGGCGCGTCACATGTTTACGCCCACGACGTCACCGCTGTCGTCCTAATCTGTGCTTCCGGTGTTATGGCTGCTCGCAGGGAAGGGTGACAGAAATGTGTATATTGTCGAAATGAGTGCGTGTGTTTAGGATGGCGGTGACGCAGCTGTTTCGGCTGGTTACATGTCTGTCGGCAGCTCGTGCGACACTTCGCGCGCACAGGGGGTACAGCAAGGTGCGCGACTTTGTTAACATTGCAGTACAGTAACTGGAGCTAACAGCTAGCTAGTCTATTAGCTGTTAGCTAGCAGTCCTCTCTGTTCAGTCAGGACTGGGAAGGTTGTTAGAGGCAAATGTGTGAAAGCTGTTTTGTGCTGTGACAACCAAACTGCCTGTCCAGTTATCTCTAGTTTCATTTCAGCTACATTTCCTGGCACTTTTTTGGATGTACACGTTATGTCGTTAAAATTGTAGCCCATAGTGTGTTATGATTGCATACCCTAGACTTATTCTCCTTGCTCTCTGTCATTTGGTTCCCAATGAGATCACCTTATAAGTAGAAGTAGTAACAAAAATAAGACTTTTTTTGGCAACAGATTGTTAATTTGTGTTATAGCTGAAAGTATTTCATATCAAATATAATGTAAACCAGGTGTTAGTGATATAGTTAGTCAGGAGAAAACAACCAAGGTAATACATTTGTTTTATTTGTTCATTAGTTGTTTCCTTATTCATTTTGGGATAATAGTAATGTAACTTCATAATCAAGCTGAGGGGAAGACAACACTGAAGTTTTGTCATATTGTTCCATAACAATATTGATATTGTTGTGTCAATACATGCTTTGTTTTAGGTGAAACTAGTTAAAACACATTTTAGTTTTATACAGCAGGCCAGCAGTAAATCCAACTTTTGTTGAAACTTGTTCAGGGAGGCATTGATTTAACTTGAGGTTTTTGTTTTTATTTTGCAGTGAGTGTGGTGCCGTTGGGTTATATTCACCCCTTTTAACCTTTGTCTGCCTCTTTTCTGTCCATCTGCAGGTGTGCGCAGCTTTAACTGAGCGTCTGCGAGTCTTTGAGTCCCTCAGGGAAAAACAAAGCAGTAAGAGGAGGGCCGCAGCCACAGAAACTCAGCTCAGTATACGACTAGCTGACGGCCGGACAGTAAAAGGAACAGCTGGCATCACCACACCCCTCTCTGTTGCTCAGAGCGTCTGGTAAATATGTTTTATAGCTCCCTTATTGTTTTTGTTCTGACAGGTGATATATCAGGATTACTGCATTTCTCCTTGCAGTGCAAAAGGAGCGCTGGTCAGTAAGGTGAATGGGGAGTTGTGGGAGCTTGGACAGCCCCTAGAGGTAGACTGTGAACTACAACTGCTGGGGTTTGACACATATGAGGGAAGACAGGTAATCACATTCTTCTTTTTTGATTATAAACAATGCTTTTGTGTTGTGTCTGCTTGTAATACACCATAGTTACATGTGCTTTTGTCTCATTACCTTCAAGGTAGATCTTAATATCCCATACAATATTGTCAGTTTTCTTCTCCCAATCCCTGTTTCTTGACTTAATTGGAAAAGGCCCTGAGGTCAAGGAAAGAAGAATTGTGACACAAGTGAATAATGACAAAGTGTCACCAAAAGATTACAAATAAACAAAGCCATACAACATATTAATATTGTTCACCATATGTTCAGTTTTGCTTATCCATGTATTTCAAGGATCAAAATGCCTTTAGGTCTTTTGTAAAGAGTGTGTCTGTGACGAAGGAGATGATGCTATTAGGCTCTGATGCGCATTTCCATGGAATTGAAACAACTCTATACGGCCCTCTCTGTCTTAGGCAGCATGGAGGACAGGAGCGTGTGTCCTGGGTGGAGTGTTGGAAAAGGTTTTTGGTGCAGAGATGTGCAGAGAAGGAGCATCAGAGCTTGGGCTTTATTGCGACCATCTGCTTGACAAGAAGTGAGATATTCATGTGACTGTGTGTCAGCCACAACAACGTAGTTACTGACATAACACAGAAAATAGTCTTATTTATATATTCTTCTGTTCTGTGCTGCTATGATGACCTCTTTTCGTTTCTCTCCACTCCAAATACAGTGTCTTGTCTCTGAGTGATCTGGAGGACAGATGTAAAAAGACTGCAGCCCTCAAACTTCCTCTGTTCAGGCTGGAGGTGAATACAGAAGAGGTCCAAGAGCTCTTCCAGGTCAGACATAAGACAGTATCTGCTATTATAACAAGAAACCAGTCAGTTTGACTGGTCATTGCAACCAACCCTGTATGTAGACCACAAGCATATTAATTGTTAGACATTTTCCTGCAGTTACATGTTACTTAGAATAGAAATCTTCATACTCAGGGGAATTTAATCTACCTTGACATTTGTCTCAGAGTTAGACTTAAAATTAATCAAATAATATAGTATTACTCTGAAAAAGCATAGTCAGTGTGCTCTTGTGCTATTTGTAAATGCAGTTCACCATTCTTAATACTAAATTGCCCTGTAGCTGTTGCAGCCTGTACAGCATATGCATTATTTTTGCCTCACACCATGTGAGTTACAGTGCTATTACTCACTGTGTAGGAGTGGCTCCTGTGTATAGTCTCATGTGATGTTTTCTACAGTCCCAGTGTTTACCTACTTAGGTCTGACTCCTTCTTATTGTTCTGCTGTCCATATCCATGATGTTTGACTTTTCTGTGTGTTCTATGGTTGTACTTGTTATAGAGCAGTAAGCTGAGACTGCAGCTCATTGAAGAGCAGATGAGTGGGCCCACCATTACAGTATACAGGTATTAATACACAGACACACACCTGATGTGGTCTTACCTACAGTGTCCTCTAAACACTCACTCAAACATTAAACCTGATTCATCCTTTCTGTGTGACTCAGGTGTGGTGACAGCATAGCGGTCTGTGATGGCCCCCTCCTCCCACACACTGGCCTCCTCAAGGTCTTCAAGACTCTCCAGGTGTGTGTCTGTGTGTGTGTGTGTGTGTGTAGTTGTCCTCCTGCTCCTTGTGGTATCTTTGCTTTGCTTTCCTTTTCATTTTTTATTTTTCACTATATTTACGGTTGCGTTTTAATTTTTGCTGAACAATGACTTTACAGCTGTATTCTATTCTTACCACACAGTTGCTCTCAAATTTACCTTGTACAATAGTCAATTTGATGTCCAGTCCATTGAAAGGCTGACACTGATTCATCTGTCATAGCTCTACTTCTTTTGCACTATTTTAATAATATTGAAAAAGAGACTCAGTTAATATTTTTAAGAACTTTCATTTAATATATGATAATCAAAGATGGTGGCTTAACCTTGTCCAATCTTTAAAAATATGTTTTATTTGGACCCATTTGGCTCAGTCCCATGCTGGCTAAATGGAGTTTTCCTCATCTTTATTGATCCATGGAGAGAGAGGAGTTGCCGTACTTCCATGGCTGCCAGCCAGGAAATATCAGCAGCAGGATGTTGTGTTTGTCAGAGGCCAGTTTCCTGTTCTCTGCTCTCACAAACACATTGCCATCACTCAGAAGTGCTGTCAGTCTCATTGGTTCACTCTTCCTCTTCTGGTTGACCCTTGCCCCTTTTCACTTTTTCCACCTCTTTGTTTGCTCATTATTGTCGCTCTCTCTCTTCTCCACAACCTTTCCTCACTGTGTGTCTCAAACATCCCAGCTGTCACCCTTGACCCTGGCCAATCAGACAGAGGCTTCAGGTTTGATGCGCCTTTTAGGTGTGGCCTTTCCAAAAGAGAAAGACAAGGAGGAGTGGGAGAGGGCGCAGGAGGAGGCAAGAAGGAGGGACCACAGACGCATCGGGACAGTAAGACGGCATATAAAATAGGAGAGATGCATAATATGAGATCAACCAAAAAACTAATGGTTAAAGAAGGCTCTGGTCATAAATGCCACATATTCATGTTTTTGTACAGGACCAGGAGCTGTTCTTCTTTAATGACGTGAGTCCAGGCAGCTGCTTTTTCCTGCCTAAAGGAGCCTACATCTACAACACCCTCACTGACTTCATTAAGGTGAACATACTCTCACTGTCACTGTGTAACTGACCTGCAGTAGTGTGACTTCAGACTTTACTTCTACAGAAAAGCATTTTATAGGAGCAGATTTGCTTTAAAAAAAACTATGGCATAGTTGCAATTTCAAGCTTCAGCTTTCACAACTAATAGACACAGGATATACCAGCTGATTGCTCCGTTGCAAATGCTTGAATGTCTTTGGTTATACTTTTTATACTATGAACCTAAAGAGATACTGATATGAAGAATATATAATTTCATTCATATTCCCATTCACATGCTGCAGATAATGACTAAAGAAACTCCCTCCACCTACCTCACCTGATATCACAGAATTTAATGACACTCCAGCCTCACTCTGACACAGAATTTAATGACACTCCAGCCTCACTCTGACACAGAATTTAATGACACTCCAGCCTCACTCTGACATTGCGTACACTAAATTTTTTGTGGGAGAGGGGCATTCACATATCCAAGGACTAGAAGCGTATCTGCTTGAATCTAACTGCATTTAAAGTCAACACTGATGCATTGCCATGCCAACATAATGGTATTACAGGGGCTTTTAGAGTGGAGAGAAGTGTAAACAAACTATGACAAGGGGGTATTTTTGAACAGCCTTAATCACAGATTTTTCAACTGATGAACCATGCTTTCATGTCGTGATGCCAGACACATCAGTCATCTCTGTGGAGTGAGTCGATTCAAAGGTCATTACTGTCAATGATTTTCTCTAATTCTGAAACTCAAACCCTATCTTTCTGTTTGTGTTCAGCAAATTTAGCAATTTAGCAAAATAAATTGGTGCAGAGATGTTTAGTCACACAGAATTATATATATATACAGACAATAATGATAAAGGACATGGAGCCTCAAACAGAAACACCATTGTCATTGCGAAACTTCAGTCTGAAAGGAAGAAAGCAGATTTAGAGTCACGATAAATGTGACTAATACTAGAAATGAATTGTTCCCTTTAGTTTTTGAAATGACATAATCAAATAATAAACCTACACAGTTGTATCCTGTTCCTTCTGTAATCGGCAGCAACCAAGTTCTGTAAGCTGACATTTAACAACCCTCTTTATGCAACTTGAAATACTTCAATGGTACAAACTCAAACTTTGGCCTTTTATATGTTTAGGTAGTCAGAAAATGCTGCTTAACAAGGATTAAAAGTGTAATATTTTCCATTTACATGTTCATACATTAACAGTAAATGGTACTGCGTTGGTTGCATCCTGTGGATATGCATGTCCATATCAGCCATCAGGATATTGCCCTTGTTAGCTTTCAATTATTGCACTGTTGTTGTGACCGTCTGCCCCCATCCTGCACTTACTGACCCACACATCCTTCCTTCCTGACGTCTTGCAGAGTGAATACCGAAGGCGAGGATTCAATGAGGTCGTGACCCCAACTCTGTACAGCACTGCATTATGGGAGCGATCGGGCCACTGGGAGCACTACAGCGAGAACATGTTCACTGTGACATCAGAGGGCTCTCAGACCTATGCTCTCAAACCCATGAACTGTCCTGCTCACTGGTGAGCACACACACACTCACTCACTCACTCACTCACTCACTCACTCCTTTCCTCGAATGATTTCCTAAGCCTCATCCCCCCTTGTGTTTAGTCTCATGTTTGAGCAGCGTGTGCGCTCGTGGAGGGAGCTTCCTCTACGATGGGCCGACTTTGGGGCGCTGCATCGCAATGAGCTCTCGGGGGCGCTGGGAGGTCTCACTCGCGTTCGAAGGTTCTGCCAGGACGATGCTCACATCTTCTGCACCCCTGAGCAGGTAACACATATTTTAGGTTTGTCCTTTTCTAGATGCTTTAAGTACAGCTGTGAATGGGACACATGTTGGACCTTATTACACTGATTAAACGGGCTGTACAAATAATTCAAGACATTCCAGGAGGCCTCAGTCTGGATGAATAAACATCTTTGTCATGTTTAAACATTACACCTCAGTATGTGCATCACTATGGCTGTGCAGTCTGTGTGATCCTGATCCCCTACATAGTAGCCTGGAATGTTCCCATGATACTGATTGCGAGACTTCTGTTGGCGTCCTGTTGATTCTCAGAGATCATTGCCACAGGATAATCAAGACTGTTAGCTTCTGAAATAGTGATTCAATCTATGGAGGATTTACAGTAAATACATCATATAAACTCCTCTGTCTCATTATCATTGTTAATATTATGATGTCCTCTTGTTGCCCTCAACCTCAACATTATTTCTTTGCAGCTGCAAGCAGAAATTGTGGCATGTTTGGACTTTGTGAGGAGTGTGTATAAAGTGTTTGGGTTTTCCTTCCACTGCCTCCTGTCTACACGTCCTACGCCATGCCTCGGGGAGCCTGAACAATGGGATAATGCTGAGCAGGTAAACACACACATTTCATCATATTGTTGTATGAGGAAAAAAAAACTCCCCGACAAACCCTACTGTTCAAATGTTTACACTCTGTAATCTGAACCCGGTTAATCACAGCGGGGGGGAAAAAATCTTTTAACAAAATGACATGGTGTAGTGATGTCCGCAATCAGTTATACGAACGGTACTTTCCAATAGAGATTGGCTCAGTGTCAGACTGCTGGGTAGATTTTATCTCTGAATCCCCACTGAGGCTTTTTAAATGGGCACCGAGGCAGTTTAAGGTGATTCAGTGGAGTGTAATTGAACAGTATGGTTCCAAGCTCCCACAGCTTCTACACACACACACACACACACACACACGGAAAGACCAACATGGCCATCATAATGTGCATTAATGTGTTTACATTTTCTGCTGTACCTTACTGCACTCTGTTATTTGTGTGTGAGAGCAGCAGTTGGAGAGGAGCCTGCAGCACTTTGGTGAACGTTGGGAGCTGAACCCTGGAGACGGAGCCTTCTACGGACCAAAGGTCAGAGGGAAGGGCTATGTGCAGTGAAGGAAACTGATTTCCACATGCAAGTGTAAACATCGTCTTCTCATAGTATCTGTTAACAGCAGCTGAAACGTGGGGGTTTTTATGCTAAGCTAACTGGTTGCTGGCAAACATGAGCTTGGTATCAAATATGTCCTGCATCCCAGGTATTTTTATTGTTGATTAATCTTTGTTTCCCAAGGCCTATGATGACATCCTCAAATGTCTTTATTTGTCCATATTTAAAATAATAAATGTAAGAGTCATAGAAAGAAAAATATTCAGATTTACAGTAAGAAGCTAAGATCAAAGATGTTGAACTTTATCTAAAAATTGCTCAAACCAAATCAATTTGATTATTAAAGTAGTTGAAGATTAATTTTGTAGCATAGACAACTAATTAATTAATCTTTGAAGCTCAATCTTCTCATCTAACCCTCAGGAAGGTAACATATATTACAAATTTTTGAACTGTCAAAAATAGTGTATAGGTTTAACAAATCTCAATCTAATTTCCCGTTGTTATTTAACAGATTGTTCTAGAATCACACCACAGATTAGAGATTAGTCCTTCTGGCTCTGCAGGAACATTTTAGAGCATGAAGTGACACAGTTCACACAGACCTCGACCACAACAACACCAATAAAACAGAAATGTGTCTGTGGTTGTTCACAGAAAACCTACAGCTACTCATGTTTCATGGAAAGGGGAAGTGGCTTCATTTGATAATGACCTTGGTTTTCTTTGAGACGATTTCATTTTAAATTTTTCCTCGTGAAAGAAGTCAGTAAGCGTCAAGAGGAAGTCAGCTTGATGCAGACGTTGCATGACAGAGCTCATGTGGAGGCACAGAGAGAGGAGGTAGGTCAAGTCAGGGTGGGGTTAGATACACAGCAACACGCACCATGTAATAAATAAACATTCCTCATAGCTATCTAGCTAGGGTGTGTTAGCTGCTATTAGCAAGATCAGCTTGTTTTGGAAAAACATTTTTTTACAAGTTCTGTCTGCAAAAATGCAGTTTGTCCCCCACAGATTGATAATAGAGAAGTGATGCTAGCACATTGCCAACAGCACTGTTCCATGTTTCTTCGCAGATAGACATCCAGATCAAAGACGCTATTGGCCGACAGCACCAGTGTGCCACAATTCAGCTGGATTTCCAGCTGCCGATCAGATTTGACCTTCAGTATGTTGGGTGAGTCATAAATTTCTGTATTTTGGCTCACAGTGTCTTAAACATTTCTACATCTGTGGTGATTTAAATCTGCACACTGACAGTTTCTTGTTTGAGATGATTGCTGAACATGTTGACCTGCTATTGCTCAAGCTGACAGATGTCTTTACAGGACCATAATTTGATTATAAATGATGAGCCCTTTATTGAATTCATCAGTTCAGGCCAATATGCTCAGTTTCTGCTTTAAACCTCTTTTTGACTCATTAGTCTGCTCTACTTCCCTCATGGTCTACTTCACATCAATGTGTTTTTGTAGTGTTTATCACGGTAAATCTGATCTTATGTTGCTACATCAATATTCATCATCAACTTTTACTTTTCCATTCATGCATAACAGAACTAAACAGCTTATATTTGTTTCTGGCTCACCTAGAAAACAATATTACCATGTATCAGTTGATTTCATGGATTTTCATCAGTGCACTAACCCTAACCCTTATATTATCAGAGATTTCAAAGCATAGCTGCTTGAGTATAAACATCTAAATCTCTAATGGGCATCTGGTTTCATTGGTCATTATGTTTTCGGGTTGTCCACCCGGTAAATTTCCATGGAAGCGATATCTCAGGAATGCCTGGAGGGAATTTAATGATATCTGACACAAACATTGAACTGGTTAGCACAGATAAACAACAGGCAGTAATTTATTTTTTTTTATCACATTTCTCAGTCGGGACGGACAGTTGCACAGGCCAGTGATGATCCACAGAGCAGTGCTGGGATCACTGGAAAGAATGATTGCTATACTGGCTGAAAACTGTGGGGGGAAATGGTAAGAAGATGTGAATAATCATGTAGATTCAGGTGTATTTCTGTTGTGGTGTACCAGCTGTGCCCCATCACCTCTCTGTTCTTCCCTCATAGGCCACTGTGGTTGTCCCCAGCGCAGATCATGGTAATTCCTGTGGGGGGCAACAGTGAGTCACACAGCAAACAGGTCAGTCTGACGAGTTCCTTCTGGTACATCAGCAGATCAAGAGCACTTTGTTTCTTTTTTCTTTCTATCGTCATTAATTTGCTTGCTCTTGTGAGAAGCACAGTCCTGATACAATCTTAAAAGTAATGACTCCCTCCTGTTAAG
The DNA here is from genome assembly GCA_029721515.1 of Synanceia verrucosa. Classification (NCBI taxonomy): domain Eukaryota; kingdom Metazoa; phylum Chordata; class Actinopteri; order Perciformes; family Synanceiidae; genus Synanceia; species Synanceia verrucosa. Next base: position 15,716,659 of record CM056557.1, on the reverse strand, counting down.
GTGGTCTGGCTGTTCCGTGAAGCTGGCTTCATGGTTGATTTGAATGATGATCAGGGGGCAACCTTAAATAAGAAGATTCGCTCTGCTCAGCTGGCCCAGTATAACTACATATTTGGTAAAGATGAATAAGAGCATGAAAACTGTGGCTTTTTAACTGAAACTCCCTTTTCATTGCTCCCGATGTTATCATAACTGATTATGATTTTTATATTAACACTTGATATTTGTGTTTTTTGCCCAGTGGTGGGAGATAAGGAGAGTGAGAGTGGAACAGTGAGTGTGAGGAGCAGAGGGGGTAAACAGCTGGGGATGAGGCCGACAGATGAGGTGCTGTCATCCCTCACACAGCTACGAGACACCAGGAGCAACCTCGATGAGTTTTGATGAGAAAGTCCCAGAAATGATGAGTCACTGATTTACAGCTATTTGTTTTACATGTTCATGTTGTTGTGCTTTGTCTACAGACATGGCTGCAATTTTTTTAATAAAAGTGTATAAAAGAATCCTTGCTTTTTGATTTGTCCAACAATCACATCTGCTAATGAAACAAAGAAGAGATTGAAAACTTTTTTATAAGATCACTATGGGTCTGATGTCACTATTAGTCAGACACATTTGCAATTTGTCTGCTAAAATCCATTAAATATGCAAACTTCCCGCTTACGTAAGTCTGTGTCATGATATCAGAATAGAAACCAGGCATACCTTTAAAAGACTGGAGGAAAGGGAGGATACTGAGGGATTTGACTAAAATAGGAGAGGGAGCAGTGGTGTCAGCGCTGTGTGCTTTCATGAGTGTTTAGTGGAAACAGCCAAGTTGAGGTAAAGGTCAAAAAGATTTCAAGACTTTCCTTTTTAATTGAGAGAGGGCAGCAGGATGGAAAAGACCAGTCACAGATCAGTCACAACAGTGACACCGAGGGTGAGATGGAGGCTGGGAGAGAATAAACTGAGTCGACTGAACAAAAGCAGACGCTTCTCTGAAGCTGGTTGTGAAACAGGTGGAGTGGTTTGAGTGTGTTTAGCTCTTCCGGAGATCTTTTAGTTGACCAGAGAGGAAAGGTGAGGCAGGTTCAGGAGGAAACCGCTGCTGTGGGTCAGACAGCGGTCACCTAAACTCCAGGTCGTCCAGTGCTCTCAAGAGGGGAGCTTGTATATGTAATAACAGATGCCAGTGAATTGTTCTCTATTTCTTCACAAGCTGCTTGTCGTCAAGGAGTCAGTTCGCCCTTTCAAACAAATTCTCTGGTAGTTTATTTGATTTGTGGGAATTTTGGGTGAACTGACTCTTTAAAAAAACTACACACAAGTACTTTCCCACTGATTTATTGTTCATATCATACATGTTGGTATATCTTCAAGTACTCCCTGCTTTGCGGTAAATGAGCTGCCAGCATTGCACAGTAGTTGCGTAGTGATGGCACAAACCATTAACTCCAGTAAACACTGAAATCTTTACCTAATAGATAAGAATATCAGGCTCCCTTTGCCCTCCTCACTTCCCCACTGCTCCCACCCTCTACTCCTGCTATCTGCTGCACACACACTCACGCACACACACTCAAAGCACTCCCTTCATTCAGCTGGTGGAGTCGCACAGAGTTCATCGGAAATTATTTTTAGCTGAAGGGGTTTACTGAAAAAGAATGTGGGGGCAGTAAAGTAAAGTCTACTACAGTACTAAACAGTCAGACAATAAAGAGAATTAATGCAGGGTGACATAGATGGACATCTACTGCAGTGAAATAGAAGAGCAAAGTCTTCATGGGAAAACCATAAAGAACTGTTGGTCTCTGCAAAGTTGAAGGCCTAATGAATTTTACTATGAGTGATTGGGTGGTTGTGTTTATTTAGCATGAGAAATCTGCTCTGATCTGTTTCTCCTTTTTTTTCTCTGTCCTCTTTTCACTGGGAAATGTTGATGTCACATTCCTCTGTGCACCAATCGGGATTTAGCGAAATCTTATTCAGTTTGATGAAGTTTAATGGTTAAAGGTTCACTACATCCTGATCAAATTAAAGTTTTTTTGATATGATCAATAAATCACTTAATCAATAAAACACTTTCATTTGGTGTGAATGTAGTGATTGGACGGGTTACCTGCCTGTGCACAGTCTAGCAGCTGTGAGTGCTAACAGTAGCCATGTTTGTTGTTTGCATTCATTATAGTAGTTGTGGCTTTGGAGGGAGGCTTGAATGGACGGCTGTCATTTTTACCAACCTGGTGGCTTCCCCCGCTACATTTATGAACTGGAGCTGGTCAGCATGTAGTGCTGCTAGCTACTTTCAGTGGAAAAGAGTTGGCAACACTGGGTTCGGTTTTTCAATTAGATTTGTGTACAGTTGCTTGTTTCTCAGCATTAACAGCACTACTCGTAATCGTTTTAAAATGTCAGAAACTCCTTTCTGCTTATAGTCCTGTCCAAAACCCAAATATTTTCAGTTTATGGTTATGAGAAAGAAAAGATGTTAAATCATTATATTTGAGAGGCTGGAATCAGCAGATGTTTAATATATGTCTAATTAATTAATTAACTAATTAATTAATTAACTCAGAGAATTTTTTTTAATTTGAAATTTTTTTTTAACTTGTGTATTTAGTTTGTGTTACAGAGATTTTCAGATGTGAAAACTTTTCTATTGTTCACTACAGTGACAGATGGTGGAGAGTATTTCCTCCTGAAGAACCATCTTGGGACAGTGGTTGTAAAGTGACATATTTTGAGATGCCTGTTGTCCTGGAAGTCCAGTTTTCCTGGCGGGGAGGCAGGGTGACGGAGACCCAGGCTGGGAGGCCAATCCTGACGGGCTGTGCATAGGAAGATAAACAGGCTGCTCTGTATTGTTCTCCTGGTATCACTGAGGAACTGTCAGCCTGACTGATTGAAGGCTGAACCTCCCAAAATAGGCTCTGTGAGGACGGGCTGCCTTTCCCTTCCCCCCGTTATAAATACCCTTACTCTCTCTGTGTGTGTGTGTGTGTGTGTGTGTGTGTGTGTGTCCGTCCATGCATTTTGTGTGTGTTTTAGAGTAAGAAAGACAGAGTGTGTGAGCAGAAAGAGAGATGTGATCACTGCCAAGGCGGCCTTAGAAAGTGAAGCCACTGAAAACAATAACAGGAGGTCTGTGGGATCGAGCGCCAAACAGTGACAGGGACCCAGTGGTCAGGACCCTCCTCTGACCTCTTATCAACACACACACACATTGGTTTAAGTCACCTTTGGGGTATTTAGGCATTTTTACCCCCCCCAAAAAAAACAAAAAAAACTTACAACTACAACAACTAACCCTAAACTCAACCTAACGCCTAACCACTGACCCAAAATCAAGGTTTGAACATTTGGACATGGACTTTGTCCCCAGTTGCACATGCCATCCCCCATCAACTGGTATTAATTCAAGTGTGTGACCCCAGTGTGGCTTTAAGGCAGACACACACACTGATTTGGACCAATAGTTCACTCCTTCTCCCTTCAATATTCAGGCTCCATGCCTTTGTGTGCATTTAAGTCTGTAATGTTTGGTTAGGGTATTGTAAATCACCACCTGAAGGAATATCACTAGCTCATTTGGACTGTTTACTCGGTTCAACAGGTGTGCAGGGGTAAATGTTTTTCATGCAAATATGTGACAGCAGTGTAGCAATCATGCACACACATAAAAGCACAGTTCAATACAGCTGGGTGGGGACTCATTTGCTTGTTTACAGCGCCAGGCAACAATCAAGCTAAAAGACTTTTTTCAATGGAAAAGAGCGGAATAAAGTTGTCAGAAAGCTTTCTTCTTCAGCCCCCAAAACCTCAGCCCACCCGCGCTGCCTGGGCTAACAGGCTCTCATTGCCTCTCGCCAACTCCCTCTCCGTCTCTTCTTTCCTTTTCCCTTCACTGTTCTGGGTCCAGCAAACTCAGCTCAGTTCCAACTCTCAGTTTATACAGTGGGTTTTTGGGGTATGTTGCTCTTTATTTGATCTGGCTGATCTCTCAAGCCGGCAGACGGTCTCCACTTTAATGCTCCGGTGTGCAGTACACGCCTTTGATTTAGCTTGCACATGGCTTTAGATTCATTTAAAGGTAATGGATGCTCCTGCATGCACACACTCACACTAAGCTGGTGACTGCACCAGGGCGGGGAAGTCACACTCACAAAGACACATAGATTGGTCACAACTCAGCACAGTAGTGTACAGTCTCAGCCTGGCCTCAGTCTGCTCCCAAGTATGTCTGCTATGCTCAACACACTGCTGACCTGATTTCCTATCCTGCTCTCATCAGAGTGGGATACCTAGAGAGAAGAGAGAGAGCAGACAGAGGCCAAAGAACCAAAGAGGCATTTGGTTTATTGTTCCAGCCAACCTGTTGAATCGCTCTCTGTAGGGAGAAGTTTATGGGTTCAGGGGAAGGTCAGAGGTCATGTTGACTCTCAGGCCAGTTTAGTTAGCGAGGAGAATAAATCAACCCCTCTGCAAATGCACAAATATTTACAGTTGCCATTCTCCCCCGCAGCAACTCACTGTAGATTTGTACATTTTATATGAGGAGGACAAGAAGGGAAAACTCAGGAGTCAGGCATCAGTTTTGAATTTGCTTGCATGATTTTGTGCCAACCCATGTGGAAGACGCCCATTCTCTGATGTCCCACACTGCTGCTGCCGCTGCTCACATTGTTAGATGCAAAAGAACCAAGGCAGACTGAAGAAATCACAGAGCTGAGAGAAAACCAGAGGATGGGACGTACATCCAGACTCAGAGTCTTCCAAGATGCAATTTAATGATTTATAAGTGACAACTGATAGCTCAGAGAATTGATTCACTTTTGAGTATGCAATATTTTGTATCAAAGCGAAATCCAAGTGATGTGATATTACTGGAAGGTATTAATCACTGCACAATCATGGAGTGAATCAGTCCAAACTACAAGTTATTAAAGATGACATTTAAAGTTGGAAGATCAAATATTAATATAATAGCTGTAATATAGCTGTAATTAAAGCCACTTGAAGGTATGTATTTAAGAATTCAGCCCACATGAGCTAGTATGCATGAAGTCCACTCATCTCAGTATGCTGTGCAGAGACTCTGAGGCCTTTAGGGAGTAAGAGGAGGAGAGGCTGACCTCCGACTTTGACCTCGGCTTGTTTTCACGACTCCTGCTTGTGGAGGTTTCAGTAACTTAAACTTGGCAGAGGGAAGGAGAAACATGCCGGGCAGTTCATACGAAGCTGAAGGAGGGAAGGAGGTGCTGGAGAACACAGCCAAGTCCTTGACGTAGTCGTGGCTCGGAGCGCATTTGACATGTTGCAGGGTTTCATATGAGACTGCTGTTTCATGGCTGTTTCTGTGCATGATTGATGTATAATTATTTATTCCCAGTATCTTTGAGCTTAATGGCAGACAGTTAATTTGTAGTTGCATACCTAGAGAAGTAGCAACTGTGTGTTTGTGGGTGTTTGAGCATGCATGTGTTTTTGTGAATACAGAATAACTTCATGCGTCTGGCCTTTTCTAAATATTAAGAATACAGTTTTATTGTATTGAGGTTACAGATAAATTCTACAGATACAGTATACAAGCCAGATGTTTTTTTTTCAAAGAAAAACTAAATCTGATGGCCTTTCTTGTCTTTCAATGAAAAGATTGGCACCACTCTCATGTCTGTGTATTAACTTTGCAGCAGCTGGTTATCTTAGCTCAGCTCATCTGACTTTGGTTAAGAAAGCAAATAAACATATCTCCCATATCTTCAACTATACCTTCTTTTTGCTTTTTTTTTTAATAATTATCTGTTTCTCACCTCAGATAACAGACATTAGAAGCTAATATTTAGGGAGAATTGTTTCCATTCTCTACTGCAAGTCAGTCCACATTCACAGGGCCCCAAACGCTGAGGTCCCTTGAGCTCCCTAAATATGCCTTGTTTCATTTGTTACTTGTTTTTTTTAATTAAATGCTAATTGGTGTGAGAATATATGCACTATTCAGGCACAGTATCAGTGTGATGGGGGCCTCTCAGAGCCTTGCATTATTATCCAGGCTTGTGTCTCTGTTGTGTAGAGCTGTGGGCCCCTTCACACAACAGTTGATTTCTGGGGTTGCCACTGCAGGTTAATCTGGACAGGTTTTATATGGATAAATAAATAGGTAGAAAAGGTTTATTTTAGGTTTTTGTAGTTTGTCTTTTTAAAACAACAAATATTTGGTGGAATAATGGCATTTTATGATGCTCATTGTGATCATGCCAGTTCGTCTGTTGATCAGTGCACCAATTTGCTTCGTTCTGAAATACACTGATCATGCATACCATCATGACCACTGACAGCTGAAGTGAATAACGCTGAGTATCTCTTCATCATGGCACCTGGGATTTGAGTAAGATTGGTAACAAGAACCAGTGATGTTCCAGAGGACTGGGTCAGGGTATCTCCAGAACTGCAGCTCTGGTGGGGTGTTGCTGGTCTGCTGTGGTCAGGATCTATCAAAAGTGGTCCAAGGAAGGACCAGTGGTTTTAAATTGTGTTTATGACCAAATACCTGTGCAGTGGCATTCCTTTTGCCTTTAATCTTCATAACTGTACCACTTGATGAAGTCAAGTAAAGTACTAAACAAACATCCATGGCACGGCTTCTCTAACTCCATACTGAGCTAGGTTATGTCTCACTGGAGTTACAAAAAAAACAGTGATGTGACAAATAAAAGCCTAAATACAGAAGTGATTTTATACTTTACACCTTATGAAATCATCGTCCTCAATTTTTGAATTGTTTTTAACTCTTTAAACTCTTTTTTGGCTCTTCAAACCTATAAGCTTATACTAAATTTATAATTTAGTATAAGCATGCTAAAAACTAAATTGCAGAACAACCAAGATGGCTGTGGCTAACAAACAGCGGCCATTTGAATCGGCTCTGTCATTGATTTTGGAAGAGTTGTGACTTGACTTGTAGCCTGACAAGCCAGACTATGACATCACAAGCAGAAAGACGCACTCAATTCATTTGTTTTAAAGAAGGATGTATTTGCTGTTTTGCCGACCGGCTACGGCAAAAGTCTAACACACTAGCTGGCTCCGCTGGTAGCTTCACATTGTCTGTTGCTCTGATTGGTCATAGCGCTGGCCTATTATGTGCAGAGGCAGTTTGAACGATAATGGTTGGCCCCACCCACAGGCTTCAGCTCTGCCCGCAGACTGTACATTTGATGTCATAGACTGGCTTGTTAAGTTACAAATTCCCCACTTTTTGTCCAGAATCTCTTTTGCTCTCCAAACGCGATCATCTCCTCTTCGTGCTTTGATCTCTGTAGCGTATATTAACACTTAATGTCCAGACTACAAATCCCAGAAGCCCCAAAAGTACTCACAGGCTGTGAGAGACCGAAATTAGCAACCCGCTGCCGAAAAAAGGAAAGACAAGCATATTCCTTTATGGCACTCAAGCGTTCTATTTTAAAGGAGGCACATAGTTGTCTTTGGCACTCAGAGAGTTAATTTGTAGTCAAAACCTGCTGCTCCTGGTCCATAATAATTACCAGTGGTTCTCAGATATGTCATCGTCAACTGAGATCTCCTTGGAAGAATGAGATGGAATTCACTATCAAGCTGCAGTTAACTGAAGCTCAGGCTGTGATACAACACACAGTCATCTACAACCAATCAGCCATGAACATACTGGAGCACTTGTTACCCAGCTGTGTCGTTCCACTTTTAAGGTCTCTTGTGGGCCGTCGGTGTCCGATGCCAAACATGGCTGCACTGTGCCAAGCCATATGTCACATGCCTGTTCACACAGACATACAGTAGATCCCGTTGTTGCTTGTTGTTGTTATGTGTACATATGTGGCCCAGTGGCTCCCCTGAATGGGCAACAAATGCTCTTTGTTTGAATAATTGGAACAAGGGTATTTCAGCAGCTTCGTCAGCCAATTAGGGTCCAACTGAGCTGACCTCGCTCTCTCGCTCATGTTCTTGTCTCGCCAGTGACGACTGTATCTCCTCATTAGAGCCCTCCACCCGTGCTCCTTTTTTACCCTTATTGAACTTTTTTTTTTTTTTACTCTCATCCATAATGATCACCCTACCTGCGCTCCATCGATGGCCTGTGCTTACAGCTTCACAGAACAGAAAATGCTTTTAGTGAAAAAGTGTCTCTCTCAGATTCTCAAGATGTCAGCCATTTTCTCCGCTGGCTCTTTTCAGAGTACACATACCCAGCTTTGATCCGAACTCTGGCACAGGATTGGTGGAATGGAGCAAATATTGACTCCATCTGAGCCAGACAAATCGCTCCCCCTTCCTGCGTTCTTTCTCTTTCAATCTCCTTTACACTTGCTCAGTTCCCGTCTAATCTGCCATTACCTCTTTCTCTCACATTCCCTTTCATCCCCTCTCTGTTGCTGCCTTTCTTTTCTCTCTCTTTGTGTCCCCGTCTGTCAGTCTCTCTCTCGTCTCCACTCGAGGCTTCTCGGGCCGTCTGTGCTGGTGGGTCAGTGGTTGAGATCAGCCCATGGCGTTCACTGTCTCAGTGGATTTCACACTGTCCATATTAATGTGCGTCACTTTCATGTGCTTGATGTTGAACTACATGCTACCGCCTTCAGCCTGGAACATACTTTTCCATCTGCTGATCTTCTAACATGCACAGGCAAAGTGTGAACACATTTATGAAGGCAGGTGTTAACCTATTTCCATGTAATGTTCATATGTGCTGCACCCGGCCACCACATTTATGAAATCTGAGTACAAAGAAAAAGCTCTGGAAAAGGAAAACCTTTTCAACTTAAATTTAGAAACACCCTTCGTTGTTCTTTTTTGGTTCTTTGTTTTGCTTCCAAGTTGACGGCTCCAGTGCTACTGGATAACCAGCTGGTCAATGCATGTCTGATGCTCTGGACTACATGTGTAGTTGAGAAGTATAGTCTCCCTACAGGACTAAAGACACATATTTCAGCCATGAGAGGCCAACTAAGTTGACTAAATGATGGCACTAGATTAGATGTCAGGGACCACAAAAGTACTTAGGTTTATTTCTTTTGGAATTATGATTGTCTGGACCACAATTTGTGTGGATCCATCCAGTTGATATTGAGGTATTTTACTAAATAACTGAAAACACTGACCTTCTGGTAGAGCTAGAGGAAAATACTCTGAATTGTCAAAGTCATTAGGATCCATCCTACACATGTCGAGCCGTTGTTGAGCATGTGTTCCACACTGTTGGCACTAGTCTACACTTTTTCAGCCAATTGAGCGTGCTGAATCAACAGCAGAGCCCGTCTGTGAGAGAAATCCTTGTGATAGCTGTTCAGCTTAAGCGAATCAGTGCATGAGAAGAGAAATGGAAGACAAGCAAATGAGTAAAGTCAAAGGACTGATACAGAAGGCTTTTTTTTTCATTTTTCAGGGCACAAAACAGTCAGCCTTCTTCACTGCTAGTTCTTTAAGGTCACTTTGGTGTGTCTGGGCCAATCCATCCCAGACTTGCTGAGATATTTCTCTTTTGACCAAAGTGGTGGACCGACAGACAAACTTATCATCGCGTGCATTATGGCAGCACACTCTCCTCCCTCCCACTTAACGACGATAACATACATCTCTGTTGAAGCATGTTTCAGCCCTGACTTCTGTCTCTGTCTGAGAGAACTAAGCCTTTTGTCACCGGGACAGAGTTACATGAACAACTCACTACTGGGGCCTGTGGTCTGAAAATAGTTGATAACCATCAGATGGGTCTTCATGCTCGTCCCCTCTTTTTGACCTATAAGTCTCTGTCTTGCTGCCTGCAGAGGTGACCTGACCCTCTGCTGGTCTGAAGAAGCCTGGAGGCCTCATTAACTTTAACAGAAAAAAGCTTGCAGATTTTTGTGTCTGGGCCTGAGGCCGGGGTGTGTGTGTTTTCTGGAAGCAGATTGTGTGTACATGCAAGGAATATTTTGAGTGATGTATCACTCCCACGGGTCCCCCACTACTCTGATCTGCTGTGCTATTACTCAAATCAGCCATCCGAGACACATAAGAGATCTGCTGCTGCACACGCACCTCTCCGGACACATACTAACATCTGTATGTTGTGCTAACTACTTGACGCAGATATTTTGCTAATCAAGATTCTGTGGTCTGCGTAGCATGTCGACAGGACAACACATTAGTTATTGCTTCTCTCAGAGAAAGAGCGATAAGGAAAGAGGGAGAAGAAAGAGAGAGAGAGAGGAGGGTCGCAGAGGGCTATTAGTGGTCACGGACCACTGATGACCATGGCAATGACCTCTGGCTAATTGTAGTTACTGATAGACATGCTGCTTGGAAACACAGAGATATCCATTTCACTAATCACACATACCACACTGCATAGGTGTCTATGCATGCATCTTAACCTCTGGAATTCACCCTCATCATTCTTGGTACTCTTTTAACATTAACTCCTTTATTTGGACAGATCAGCTCTTAAGCCCGCTCTGTAATGTGGTTTAAGTTTTCAGTTGTTGGCTCACAGCGAGCTTTGAAGTCGCTAATCTCTGTCACCATCACCGCGTCCCACGATGTAGGGATGCCTGTCCAAAAAAAGCAAGCAGCAGCTTTGGCCCTAGGGTGTCTCAAACCCCTGGGTGTGTCAATATGTGTTGGACCATGACTAACTGCATAGCCACCCTCCCTTCCAATCATCGGCCTCTCTCACATTTCCACCGTCTCGCCTCTCTTCTCACTTAGAAATGTTATGTCAATGAGTTGGGATCCCTTCAGTAGTAAACAATACTGCCCTGCCTTTTGTTCCCCATCTATCCATATTTCATCTGACTCTTTTCCTCTCACACTCTGCTTTCTGTGTGTTCTTTCTTCATCCTCTCTTGTCTTCACTGATTATCTCAGTACTCTCCTCTGTTTTTCTTGATGAAGATGATGTTTTTTATTATTTGTGATGCATGCAACTGTGCCCAGCCCAAGCCACATGGTCTTATTAAATGAATCCAGAAGGCAGCAAATACACTTTAAACAATAGCTCAAAATACAGCCAGTTCATACATATTTTATAACCAGACTGTCAGACCTTCATGTTTCCGATTAAATTCAAGAAATACTTAATGTGATTATAACATTCGAGCAAAAGAAAGTAAACCATATCACACTGTGAACTGAAACACCTCAAACTTAAACAGCTGCTGCAGTTGTTGTCTTGTCTCATACACTTGAATAATCATTGATTTTGTGCAATACTCAAACATAATAAAAAAAACAATGGGATTCACTTTCCATTTCTTTCAACTCACACAATCAGTTTTACTTTGGAAAAGTCAGAAGATAAACAGGGAGAGGGATAATACTAGTTCTTTATTTTGGTTTTGATAATTTCCAAACATAAATAACATTTTCAAACTATTTTCTTTTTTGGATTAAAACGTACATGTAGTAGATGTACAATGTAACAACCTCATTCTAAAAATGTCGTAAAGCTCTTTATCCCATGGAGATCTTTTCATTTTTTTCACCTCCCCATTGACCCCTGACGGCTGTATATTTTACGTTTCAGAAAAATGCATTGACAGACTGGGATGGTTGGTGCCTTACAACCAGATAAATATGGTGTAAACAACTTGCCATCAGGCAGTTTGCTTCAGACCACAACCAAGTAAGAGCTCATAGCCCACACTTACAGTGCCCCAAAGTGGCATGTCTCCTGGGTGTATTCATCTGGTGGAGCATGTCTGTTTTCAAGCGCTTATGTGATTAAACAGTGATGAAACACCACAGCCATGTTTATGTCATTCAAAAATATCTTTTGCACACGGCATCTACCTGCTGCCAGTGAGTCAACAGTCATATCTCATCCATGCAAAATATGGAAAAAAAAATATTTCCCACTTGCAGTCATTTTCCACTTTTGTTCTAGAACAATTGGTGTTTGTATTGGCACAATGGCAAGCCCCTGTAAAGCTTAGTACTTTCCTGCTGCAGATGCTGCCAGCTGACAGTGAGTAGATCATTACTACTGATCGGTGTGACCTAGTACAATGTAGCATTCTTATGTTGGATTGTGCAACTAAGAAAGCGGCTCTGAGAGTTATTGTAGCTTAGTCAGGGGCCACAGAGGTGTGTGAGAGAGGGAGGGAGTGTATGGTTATGCGTGTAAAACAGAGAGAGAGTTGTGTAATCTGTCCAGTTTGTGTCTCCTGTCCCCCCTTTCTCCCCTTTCTCCCCTTGGCCCCCTGCCTGCTAAGCGTCACATCAGTTTATAATAAGGACCCCAAAAAGTTGTGGAGTGAACAGAGTGAAAGAGAGAGAAAAAACGGAACCCTTCCCACTCTCCTGAAATCACGGGGAGTGACTGTGACAGGAGGAAGGGGACAGAGAGAGAGAGAGAGAGAGAGAGCTGAAGTGAAGAAGACCTCTCAGGACTTCATCACACTTCTTTCACGACTGCTGAGCGGACCTCTAACCGATCACTAAACCTGGACGGATAATCGATAGCGGTGATTAGTCGCGTAGTGCTGTGGGAGACTCGTGGAGGAGCATGCGGCTCGGTTTACTGTTCAGGTACAACTTTTGACTTTTACAGCCGCAACCTGCTGCCTGTCTTAGTCCGCTTGTACACAACAGCACATGGGGGGTTGCGCCCCTCTTTGAGCGGGCATGGTGTTTATGCTGAAAGAAGTGTTTTCTGTGTTTTGCGGTGAGGTTTTGGCTTTTACGCAAGACGCCTTTCTTGTTGCGCGCTGTGCGCTGCGCAGGATTTATGTGATAGGAATTTACCCGAAGGCATCTGGTTTTAAGTTAAGAGTCTGTCTCCTCAGGGCGGACTTTTAGTGAGATTTCCTCTGTGTTGCATGCCTCAGTGTCCCCTCTCTGCCTTTCCCTCTGTCCCTCGGCTCTGAGTTTATTCTACAATGTGCCACTGTAGCAGCCAGGGAAACGTGGACCCGGGTAGGGGGTCGTTACTTCGGCCTCAGTGGCTCTGTTGAGTCGGACTGTGCGGGACCTTTGTCTGTGTTTTTTGGTGCAGTCTGGAGTGGGGAACTTTCCAGAGACCACGGCGGTGCACCACACTGGGAAGAAGGCACCAATTACTCTGACTATAGTGGCCTGCGGACTGCGGATTGTGGTGATGGTTTGGTTCTCGTGGTGAGCACTAAGTTGTCCATCTCAGCAAGTCGTTTAGTTTCATGTTCAGGCTATTTTCTGGGCAGATGAAGAGATGGTATTCCACTTGTTTCCAGTGCACTTGTCTGGGAAGTTTTATTGAGATTGTTGTGACAAAATATGGATAGAACAACTTTTTCTTTAAAACACCTTAAGGGAATGTAAAGCTACAAAGACTCACAGACAGCTGTTGCACCATGGGTCATGGTTTCTAAGTAGTTTCATGTCAAATTTAAGGACAATGACATAAAATTAAAGGCAACACCATCCCAAAACCATTATCAGACCATATAAAAAGTACCTCACAGTACAAGATGATTTTGAATGATCCAATGTGGTTATTCTGTGTGTGTGTGTGTGTGTGTGTGTGTGTTTTAAAGCCACATCCTTCGGGTGTGTACAGTCCCAGAGAGAGGCATGTAGGGGGAAAACATGCTTGCTGTTTAAACCCATTAGTTTGTTAGCGCCTGCCAGGCTTCTCCACATTGATTGAGATGTTTGGTTCTGCATTCTGAAGAGAAAAAAGAAACTTCTGTTCACCCCCACCAGAGCCCTCACACCACCTGTAGTGGGAAAGAAAGTGACATAATTGGTTGCTAAAGTACAGGTAGTTAGGTCACTGGAACATATGATAGGGTGTTCACTTAAAAAATAAATTTACATCAGGGGAAAGGTTCAAGAAAGCTGATGAACATTGGGCAGAAAACAATGAACGTCTGTGTGAGTTTGCACAGCATATACCAATTTAACTTTTAGGTCATGGAACAAGTGTGCCATGAGTAAAACCTTATTCAAGCTGCTGTTTAAATTCAGTATTATTACACCATGTGCTCTGCATCCCTCCAGGCTCTATGTGCTGTGGGGCTTTGTGGTGGTCACGACCTCCGTGACCAAGGCGGCCAAGAAGAAGGTGAGTCATTAGCTCATTACTGGTGAGATTCACAGATAACATCATCATGGTGTCGAGGGGTGAAAGGTGACAACTCGCACATTTTTTCATGTCACGAAACAATCCTGACTATAATATGCACATTGAAGGAGCTCTCGGATACAGTCATCCAGGTCAAAGTCAATCCAAATTTGTGCTAACAGCAGTTCTCCAAATGAATGATGAGGTTGCTCTGTAACTGATGGATGTGTAAATGAAATGACTTGTTTCTGCAGGTTAAAAATATGTAGTTTGTCAGCCTATAAATGTTTCAGTTCAGCTGAAAAACCTGTGTCTAATAGAAATAAATTCATCCTAACATCTGTTTAGTTCATCTTTCCTCTTTCTGTAATTCAAGATATTTTAGGCTTCCAAGTGTTGCATGTTGAATATGTTGAGTTGTTGTATCTAGAAGTATCTATTCTTGGACTTCACTGCCAGCTTGGAGAAGAGGAATAATTACAGCATTGAAAGGGTTGTACACATGTGACACTATTATTTTTAAGACAGAATTTACCTTTAGCTAGATTGGGTCCACAGCAGTAAGATCATTTCTTTAAGAAATTCACAGCTCCACTCCCGGCTGGTTCAGGCCTGCAGTACAGTGATGCAGGAGTGTAACCAGTAGCTCCGGAGGTCAGCGGTGGCTGCTGCAGGGTCACTGCACGGAGCTCATTAATGGTCCCAGTTATGTGGCAGCTGTGTGTTTGATGTCAGTCATTACAACAGACCACACCTCCCCTCCAGAAACACACACACTGTCAGAATCATTAGGCCTGTCTAGCCCCCCATCGCCCTCTCTCTTTCCCATTTTACCTCAGACAGAGCCAGGAACTCTGCATATGCATAGAAACACAATTACACATGTACACCTGTCCTCTCTCTCTCTCTCTCTCTCTCTCTCTCTCTCTCTCTCCAGCCACAAACACACAAACAGTTTGTCTACGACAGTATGTTTACTTGCATATTTCTGCCCATGTACACACTCAAAGAGAGGCGGGAGTTGATTTATGTTTTGTCTTTCTGAATGGAAACTTTTGTTCAGCTCTCATGTTTGCCACTCTGCCAAACAGGCCAGTGGTTCAGTTATGAAATGAGAGGAGAAACATGTATCTGCAGCCACAGAAGACATCAAAGCCTGGTGCACTCACACATGTATAAAAACACACATGCACATTCAGATCAGCCCCAATCTTGTGGTATATGCAGCGCATTCATATGACACCAACTGCAATGCATTTCTCCATCTGCTGGTAAGCTCCTGCCAGGTGAGCGAGTCTCCTCTAAGCTAGGAAATGCTCAGGATTTTTATTTTGGCCTCAGAGGAAGGAAACTCACGAGACTGCAGCTCATCAGTGGACTCAGTTACTGTGAAGAAATAAGTCCCCCCCAGAGTTTTTTGCCATGGCAACACTTTTGCAAAGTTAAGTACTTCTTTAAAATATTGCCAAGGCTTGCATTTTTAACCTTTTCACAGCAGAGTTCAGGTTATAGTCAGTCAGGCCACTTTCAATTCAACTAAAGTACTTTCTTAACTGATTTATTAATAATGATTTCTTTCAGCCCTAACATGGTACAAAACATACTGAGACCAAGAATCAAATTTTCACAAAATTCCATAATTATTGAAGAAGATTTTCAGATTTTGGTGTTAAATGTGAAGTGAGGAGAAATTAAACCTGACAACAAACCATTTTAAAATCTTTAAAACAGAAACATAATGTTATTTGGTCTGTATTTATTGCGGTAACCAGATAAAAGAAAATAACACACACATTGTGGCCTCACAGATATTTCTTGTACTGCTGAATGCTGAAAGGTGGTGATGATGGATCACTCACCTCACGAACAGATGAGCTTTTGTTCAACTCCTGTATGTCATTGTTGGGGGGGCATGACAGGGAATGATGAGGGAAAATGTAGCACAAATGGGTTCCAGGTAATTACCACAAAAGTAGCCTATAATAGCTGAAATGATCAGTTGATTGATAGAAAATCAATCAGAGACTGTTTTGATCATTTTGAGCAAAAGTTGCCAAACTGGTTCCAGGTTCTGAGTATGCTCTGCTTTTCTTGTTTACAAATGCAAAGCAAACTAAGTTGGGCGAGGGAAAAAAAAAACAATAGATTTTTGATCTTGTGAACTTTTTGCTGTTTTCTGCCATACTATAGACCAGTGATTGACAAGGTAGGTCAATGGATTTATTGATAATGAAGATAATCTGTGATTGGGTATGGATATAACGAATGATAGAGTTGGAATAATGTCAACTGTGTGTGTGTGTGTGTGTGTGTGTGTGTGTGTGTGTGTGTGGCAGGTGGCAGGCCGACAGTCCAGACAGGTGTTTGAGCCGGAGCCTGTGGAGGGGGTGTGGTCTTTCTGGGGGGAGTGGTCTGACTGCTCTCAGACCTGTGGCGTGGGCGTCTCACAGAGGAGCAGGAAGTGTTTACCGCCACCTCCACCTCCCCTCTCCCACTCTCCACCTCACTGGGCAGGTTATTTGCCTGTTGGCATCGGAGGTCCCATCATCTCACCTGGGCGCCCGTACTTCCCTCCTCGTTACCCCGGGCAACACCATCCTTATCACTCCCCTTCAACCTCCTCCAGTCACAACCCAGGATTGTCTCTGTATCGGAATAACAACGTCGTGGGAGGAGGAGCTCCTGTACTGGGACAGGCCAATCCAAACCCTCCTTTTTACCAGCCAGAATTCTCTCCAAGCAATCAGGACCATGTGTCTGTATATCGCTCGCCCTACCACACTCCTTCACAAGGCTACAACCACGCAGCACGTACCATCAGGAGGCCAACCAATCCAGGAGCAGTTAGGGCTGCAGGAGGCGGAAGCAGGAGGTCAATCTCTCCCAGTCGGGAGGGTTTGCCTGCGAGGAGGTGAGTGAGACTGAATATTCAACCAATTAGAAACAAGCTTCTCACAAATTTATTTTTCTGTTTAAGTTCCCTGTAAAATGTCCCACTCACTGTGTATTTCATTGATTCATTAAAATGCTTTTTGATTTTATTTTCTGTATCATAATCACATTTTTAATATAACATCAACTATCATTGAAAAGCTATACTTCTGAAAAGAATTCAGTGTTTTAAGGTCAAAAATCAGTGGACAACACACAATTTCCACACAGCCGAAGCATTTGTCCGTGCTTGGCTGAGCACCCAGAGTCTTACTTTTCCAAGAAAAATAACAATATAGGAAGTGAGTCTTGCTTCGCTGGCAATAAAGTACTGATGACATGGCTTCATCTCTGTGAACTGTAACACAGAAAGAGTGGTGACTTATCAACAAAGACGTCACCTAAATAAAAGATTACATATTTGATGTACATGCTCAGGATTCATTCAGTGCTGACACTGTTTAGGCATTAGAGAGAGTTTGTTATGATGTTTTGAGTGTTGGGATTTGGAGTTATGCCCATAACTGGTATCTGCTTTGTTATGACATCACTACTCCAGGCTTTTCTCATCCAAACAGTCAGTGCTTTGCTCTGCCCGCTCACCGCAGCCTGCTGGGTCACTGTCAGTTGTGATTATTTTAGCTAAAGCTAGCATGAAGTGTATCTAAAATATATCCACTGTTTTATTACCTCTGTTGCTGCCTCTGGCTCTTTCTGCACATCTGTAAATCTTCGTCTCCAAATACTTCCTGTTTCCTCTTCTTTATTTGTCTCTTTTTTCTTGACTCACAGACCTTCCGCCATCCGTCCAGGTCAGTATGGGTACGGCAGGGTCCCGTTCTCTCTGCCTCTGCATCGTCCCAACCGCCAGGCCCGCCACACTGTTAATGGCACTGACACTGAAGCAACAGCTGGACTCAGTGACGACGACAAAGAGAACCACAAGAAAGAGGAAGAGGAGACAGGGAGTGATGGCGAAGAGGAGGCAGGGAGGCGTGAGGTGGAGGTGGAGAACACTGAGGCACCTGCTGCTGAGTTTCCTACAACGACCACCACAACTGACCACCCACACCGTCACGTTAACCGACCCCAACAAACCAACACAGAGCAAAGGAGGGCGAGAGAGCGAGTCCCACCCCCTCACTTTTCTCGCTTCTCATCTCCATCTCTCACCCGCCAACGATTTGATTGGCGCACTGTCACTGCACCACCTCCTCCCGTCCCTCCTCTTTCCCGCCCAAACCCTGCTGTCGAGTCACCTTATTCCTCTCCTCTCCACCGCCCCATGCATAGAGAAAGGGAGCTCCACCCAGGTTTGAGCCCCCAACCCCCACCTGCCGGTGACATCTACCCTCTGCAGCACCTCCACATCCCACAAGTGGGAGTAGAATCAGGGAGAGGAGCTCCTCAGGTCTACAGATGCTCTGGTCCAGAAAAGGAGTACCGCAGGTGCTTCTCGCAGGTAAGCTCTTCACCTGGAAACTTAATAAATATTCCACTACATTCACTGATTTCACACCCTTTTAAACAACCTCAGTAGTTCACATTCATATCAGCTCCTCAGTGTGTGTCCCCTGCTCACCTCTGCTTTATTCAGTCTGCAGTCATGCTTGATTTATATGCATGCCGAGTGTTGAAGGGAGCAGTTAGGCAGGCATAAACGGAGAAGGTGAAGGTCAGCAGAGTGTATTTGATAGGTAGATCACTCCCCAGCTCGAACACTGGATGCTTGTCTTTGAGCAATCGGATGGAAACTGCCTGCGCAGCTCCAAGGCATGCGCAGCTCCAAGGCATGTGTACAGTCTGGGTCGCAACTAGAATACACACCTCCGTTGTGAAGCTATACACGTGTTTGCGACTGATTGCACATACGTGTGAGTCTAAATATGCACTAGAGTCTGTGTGTTGGTGTGTGGAAATGTGTATATCAGGAGCACAGTGTGTAACGATGTAATGTCCTCTCTGGCTCGGGGCCTGCAGAGATGATTGAGGTTGCGACCTCCTACATACCTCTCAGTGCGGCTCAGTGCGAGCATTATAAGCAGCAAAGTGAGCGTATGTGCTGCCAAAAGGAGCAGCGAGAGACAGACCAGTCGTGTCAGATGGACCTATTCATCCTTGACACACAGGTGAGAAACTGAGGTCGAGCTCGCAGCACTCAGGTTCCACTGAGACAGGAATGTCACACTTGATTTCTCTCAATTTAACTTGAGATTGAAAGTGAATATGGTGGATAAAGTGTTTTAGTGATCAAGTGTTTATCCTAGAGATTGCATCCATGTTGTCCTTTAATTGATATATTCTGGATCTAGTGGTCTGGCATGTTTTAAAGCATTAAAAACAGAATGTTAGGCATTTTCAGACGGGACCTATCCCAGCAACACCTGTTGCGGAGTAAAACTAACTGATATGTGGATGTTATGCATTGTCTCCACTGAAATATGACTGCAGTACCAAGTATCAACAGTTTATTGTCAGAGTTAAATAATAATTGTGCTCGTCTATGCATGTACTGTTGCTTTTGACATATTTATGGTAACATACTTAGGTATCAAAAAACTCATATTGGTAGTCATTTTGTAGTCATTTTAAACGCTACCAACACCTGGATAACAGGATAAAACCTAAAAAAGCACAGCATGATGTGACATCTGTCTTAGGCCATCTCTTCACTGTGCTATTTTTAAAAATGAAGTGGTGAGAAAGCATCATTCATGTTTCATGTTTCATGTAAATCCATCAACCATGTGTGAGATAAACAGACGGACACCGTTTTTAAGATTTGATCATGGGAACAAAAAGTACTGTGATGTGACCGGCTTACCTTATTTGCGGCGACCACTTTTAGCAGGGTGTGTCTTAAGTAAGAGTGTAGGAGGAGAAGATAAGATTAAAGTTAAATACCACACACACACTCACAGACACCCTTACATTTTCTCTCTCACACGTTATTTCCACAACTGGCTCTCCTCGAGGGGAAGTAGACACTTGAATTTAGAGCCAGGTTGGCACTCGTGGGCTCTTGACTTTTCTCTCTTTAGATAATTTGGCAGCCTCTCTTGCCCTCTTTCATCGCTCTCTCTTTCTTCCTTTCTGTTTCTGCGGCTGTGTCTGATAGTCCCCATGTTAAAACAGATTTAGTAGCTGGCAGTATACTCGCCTTGTGTGTGCCAGCAGCGCTAATAGCAGTCCTGTGACGGCTCAGTCTGACTCATTGGGTTACATATTTACCCAACATTAGCCTCTGCTTTAGCTGTGTTTGCTCCTGCTGGGTCCACATTTTTGTGTCTTTTCATTGTTTAAATATAGGTTTAAGTGCTGATGAATGCAGGACATTGTCCAGGCTTGTATGCACTGTACATGTATGTGATTGAGGGAGTGAGCTAGACGGAGTGTGACACATCCTATTATCTATTAGATGTGTTTGTCATAACACACCGTGCCTGAGGCCCATCGCAAGTCCGACTGGCTGTGTGTGTATGTGTGTTTTTTCTGTTGCGTAGAAGCAAGAGAGTGACAGAGGAAATGAGGAGGGCAAAAGGGGAAGAGTGTGTGTGTGTATATACGTGTGTGTGTGTGTGGGGGGGGGGTTAGTGTGAAGAGGAAATGATGCTGTTAAGTAGTAGTGAAAGAGAGCCCTGTTTTTAGAAAATCTGCACACAGTAGTGGGAGGGCAGGCGAAAGGGTAAGGGGAGAGAAAAGGGGGGAGTGAAGCAAAGAAGGGAGATGAGGGCTGGTGAGGATGAGTGTTTAGGGTGTAAGTGAAGGAGACAGAGGAGTAAAGGGAGTGAGGGTCTGGAGAGATGGAGAGAAAAAAGGTTCAGCAGGAAGACAAGAAGAAGTTTGTATCAGAGGAAGAGAGAGATTCATGGAAAAGTGTGAGTGTCAGCGAGCACAGGGTGTAACAAGAGGAGAAGTTATTCTGTCAGAGGGAGAGTGGAGGAAAAGGTGGAATGTGAAAAGACGCTGCCTGAAAAAAAAAAAAAAAAACAAGAGATGCACCAGCTTGAATCAGACATTTTCTTCTCATGTCTTTGGATGTGGCTGATTCTCTCAGTATTCCCTCCTACAGTCCTCGTCTTCAGAGTCAATATTTGCCAGGAACATATTGTGCCTCTGCAACAGCAAGTGAGGCAAGATCAGAAGCATGTGGGTTTAAGACGCATGTGGGTAACAGATCACCATACGACCTTCAAAGATCCATACCAGCAAAAACAAGGGCATCCTTTAAAATGGGGACAGGGAAAACATCGAACTCTTCACCCGAGTTGCCATCAATGATGGCATTAATCAATAAGGGGTGCTTGGCAAACATGGCACTTCCATAGCCTGGCCATAGCCCTCCGTAATCTTCCACTTAATTATCATTTCCCTGCAGATTACGTCTGAGTTTGCTCCCCTTAGACTTGATTTCTCAGGATGATTTCCATCCCGGCCAATCAGCAAATGGTGGGGACGGGGGGAGGCAGGTGTTACCGATGACATTGAATGAATGAACATTGAATGAGCAGCATTTGTGTTGCTGTTTAGCTGGTTGTTGTTTGGCAATGGTAGCAGAGAGGGTGAAGTGAAGGAAGCCATTCAATCCGTTTTGGCTAGGCTCCCAAATATTCAGCAATTGAAGTCGGAGCAAGAGGAATGTTTAACCAGTTTTATTGCTGGCAAAGATGTTGTGGCTTTACTCCCCACGGGGTTCGGGAAAAGTCTTATTTTTCAGTTAGCTCCGTTAGTGGCGATGGAGTTGGTTATCCTGAATGCTAGCGGTGCATTACATACGTCACAACCAAACGTTAGCGATTGGGTAAAGTCAGATCCAACTGTTTCAAACTTAAACAGAGTTCACGCCTCCCGTCTGAAATCGGTTCTCGATGGAGGAATGTTAGACCCTCTGTACGATAGTACATAACCCATGTGGTAAACTTGAACATATGATCAGGTCGCCATCAAGGACTCTAAACATAATTTTAAATTAGATAAATGCACAATAACAATATTTCCATGATAACATTTATTTTCTAGATGGGTTTTTGGGCGGCAGTAGCTCAGTCTGTAGTGACTTGGTCTGGGTGGGTCGCCAGTTCAAGTCCAGGTCGGACCAAATGTGGAGAGTGGACTGGTAGCTGGAGAGGTGTCACTTCCTCCTCCTGGGCACTGCCGAGGTGCCCTTGAGCAAGGCACCGAACCCCCAACTGCTCGGGGCGCCTGGATAAGGGGCAGCCCCCTCACTCTGACACCTCTCCTCCAATGCATGTGTTTGTTCATAACTTGTGTGTGTAATGTGCAACTGAAAAAAAAAAATACTAACAGAGTGAAAAAATGCAATTTCCCTCACTGAGGGATCAATAAAGGAATTCTTCTTCTTCTTCTTTAAAGGTGCAGTATATAGGAGTTAGCAGCCTTTAGCAGTGAGGTTGCAGACTGCATCCAACGTAAACATGTCCAGTATGCCAAGCGTGCAGAAGAACTCTGGCAGCACAAAAACATGGCCTCTAAAGAGTCTGTGATTGATTTCTCTGTTGTGGGCTACTGTAGAAACATGGCAGCCTTCATGGAGAGGACTTGTTCTGTATGTAAACGGTTCACTCTAAGATAACAATTATTATTTTAAGGTGATACACTTAAGAAAGCATATTTAATCATATTATATTCTGTTTCTGCCAATAGAGCCCCTAAATGCGCCACACTTTTAGTGTAAACACATATAATATATGCAGGATTAAGCATTCACATTCTCTGGAGCAGACATACTTAGAAAGGCAAGCAATACTTTAAACACACACAAAAATGTCATTGATCTCATTCTTGTAGCTGAAACTTGAAGACTATGTCTTCTCTACACACTAATGTGGCTTCAAGCTGCTGCAGGCAGAGGATCTAATTGCAGTCTGTCGTTACAGCTGATGTTACGCAGGAAATATATTATTACTATGAGCACAGAGACACGTTCAGATCTAATAACTACGAGCAGACCCTGCCACGCTTATTGTTGCTCTCATGAAGTGACAAACTGGCCCAGATGTTTTTGTTCATGGGACTGGAGCACACACGCAAACGCTCACCCACATTGTTTCATTTAGACTGATCAGTGCTTTCTTTGCTTCAACACTTGAACAGGCAGAAGTACCTGCTTCTCTACAGAGACCAGGTACCTCAGCTCGTTAAATTACTTCATATCAGCTTCTGTTTCCCTCTTTCATGTTGCTTTTCATCCTTTCCTGTCTTTTCTCTTACTCACTTTCCACTCCATCTGTCAAATTTCAGCTTTATTTAAAGGAAAATGTCAACATTTTGGTAAATATGCTTATTTGTTTCCTTGATTAGAAGATCAATAACATATACAATATTTATAGCTATTTGTTTCCATCTATGCAGAAGTGAGGTGTTAAAAACGGTGACTTCAGGTATAAATAGTCTGGCTATTAAATGCCTATAAAATCCAGTAAGTTTTACTTTACACTAAGATAAGCTAGTTGTAGCCTTAAATTTAATGGGCAAATATGAAAATGGTATCCATCTTCCCCTCTAACTCTCCGCAAGAACGTGTATTTCCCAGTTCCTCTGTCCATGAAACCCTCAATACAAATCTCATCTTCATTTGTGTCTTAGATTGTGGTTAAGATAATCAGCAGTAACAGTTACAGATAAGTGACATTACAGAGCAACAAGATATGCCACAAAATCATAACATTTCAGACGCAAACATGCAACAGATTTTATCCGAGAAACAACAAACCATGTGCAGCCAGAGGACAGATCACACAGTTTCTGCAGCAGTGATTTGAACTCACAGAGAGAGTCCAACTTTGTGAAGGTTCCCGGCAGAGGAGGCAGCGTTGCTGTCTACATTACATTACAAAGCTCATTTACATAGCTCACTGCAGACTGTTGGAACTGTTGATAAAAATGAGTCCTGGGAATGAACAGCATAGCTGTCCACACCTCCTTCTCCTCTCTCTCACACACAACACGTGTCGTTGTGAAACTATGTGTTAAATCAAGACTTATCGCTGTTCTGCTCTGTAGAAATGAGATGTGGGTTTGTAGAGCTGCTGCACAGAAAGTGAAACATGGAGAGATTGTTCTTTTCAGTGCCTCCAAGCGAAGTTCTGGTTTCATTTATTGATCTTGTGGTTGCAGTTTATCTTGTGATTTCTTCTCTGTTTCTTGTCTTTTCTTTTGCCTGGAACAGTGGAGTTGTTGTGAGGCTCCAACTCAAATTTCTGAGAATAACAGTGACGCCTCTTGCTGCTTGTCTCGCCTGCATAGGGCCTCCTTCAGTCATTGATAGATGAGCAGAGTTTCCTCTGGAAGACTCCTGACCCCTCCCCCTCAGGGTCAAGGCTGAAAGCTGGGTGGTGCCCTGCAAAGTGCAGACGCACGGCCTTGGTCAGAAGATTAGCCGGAGAATGTTAATCTCTGAGAACAAACACGTACACGCACATTAACATATGTCATGGATTTGTGTGCATGCATACAGTGATTAGTCCTGGCGTGAGGAGTGCGTTGATTTATGGCTGCCGGGGGCAGCGGTCAGTTGTTTTGTCTGTGTAATGTCGCTCTAATGCTTGAGGAATGACCGGCCAGCCTTAACCTGTATGAGGCGATATGGCCAGCTGTGCAGGCAGAGACTTGCTTGGAGAATGACGATGTGTCACCTGGGCTTTCCCTGCGGAAACACACATGTGGTGAAAGGTTCCTGCTTTTCCTCCTAATCTGTTCCTCCTCACAACTCATTAGTCTTTCCTGGGTCGCTGTTTGAGTTTCACCCAGGAGTGTTATGTGTGACCAGGACTGGCTTGTGTGTGTTAATATATATGTGTGGCATTTTTGTGTGTGTGTATGCACACAGAACAAAGCTTTTATCCCCCAGGGAGCAACACCTCCTCCTTCTTCACATGCTCCTATATTTGCCCGCAGACCTTTTCTCTCCAGCCCTCTTTCTCCCTGTAAAACACATCTGTAACTTTCACAGCTCCTGTACAAAAATACTGACTGTCTGTCTTTTCAGCTGTATTCACTTTTCTTTCACCTGCTCTCTGCTGCTACCCGTCTTTCAGCCCGTCGATCAGTAGCAGTCAATTTTTGTGTCTTTCACCTCATGCTTCTTTTGTGTTTACTTACCGTCAGTGGCTTTAAGTTTCAGGCACTTTGTATTTAAAGAAAGACTTTTGATAATAGTGAGTGAGATGTCACTGTTTCATACTTAGTTTACTAGTTTCAGCCACTTTTTCTTCACAATGAGGGATCATTACCAACGTTTTGTGTAAACTCTCTTTCACATTTACCTCTTAAGCGGTTTAGTTTAATCTGGCTCAACTTGTTTACATCCTGTCTCATTGTCTGACCACTCATGGTTCTTTCAGTCACCCTGTTTCCAGTCTTTAGTTATTACTTTAATGAGCCTAATGTTACCATAACTGACTGATCGACACTGCGAATTATAACCGGATCAACAAAAACAAGACCAAATTTGTAATATACTATATATTGTATATATTTCCTTCATCAATATGGTTTAAACAAGATTATAAATATGACCAGACTAGGTTTTCTGCGTTGTTTCAGCCAGTACCAATAAAGCATTGAGGTTTGATACCCAGCTGTATTAATGAAAACTCATAACTTTGGTGTCCTGGTGACTCAGTGGTTTAGATGCATATCAACAATGTCGGTCAGGGACCTTTGTTGCACATCTGTCTCCTCCCTCATTTCCCGTTTATATCTCCAGTGACAAAAATAAGACTACAGGCCAAAAATAACCTAATAAAAACAACTGTCACGATGAATCAGCGTCCAAAGAGATATTAAAGATTCTTAGAAATCTTCCAGTGTTATCTCAGTCTACTTAAAGTGCTGTTATTTGATACACAGCTTTTCAAACTGCCATGACACAAGTAGGAGTTTTTTTGCTGCATGATTGAATAGTTTTGACTCAGTTTGATGTGTACCTGAGATCTTGGGTGTTTTTATTTCATCCACAGGCCCAGACTCATCCTCTCTAGCTTT
This sequence comes from Synanceia verrucosa, assembly GCA_029721515.1. Taxonomy (NCBI): domain Eukaryota; kingdom Metazoa; phylum Chordata; class Actinopteri; order Perciformes; family Synanceiidae; genus Synanceia; species Synanceia verrucosa. The sequence goes on along the minus strand of CM056557.1, from coordinate 15,690,687 downwards.
CCCTCACCACTCAGGTGCCACCTCCCTCTCCTTCCATCAACTCCCCTCTCTAACTGTTTTACTACTGTAAAAGCATCACTCTCTTTTCTCCTCACTCCTTGGACCATTCAGTAACTGCCGCTCTGCCTCTGCCTCGATTATAAGGAGACCTCCCAACCCGGCACTCACAGTACATGAGGGAGCACTAAAGTACACAAGTCCTTACGATAACACACAAATTCTCCAGAACCATTTAACACCTTTTTTTTTTTACTCTCACTTTACTACCTCCCTCCTCTACTCAGTCTGTTAACCTCCTGGTGGTTTTACACACCCTGAGAATCCATTCAAGCCCTAGCATTCATACAACACATGAATACACACACCTTTATTCTCTTTTCATTTTGCATTTTTGTCTTTTATGCAAGTTCTTTTCTTTGTTTCATCTTTGTGTGTGTGTGTGTGTGTGTGTGTGTGTGTGTGTGTGTACAAGATCCATCCTGTTTGAAATGGGGCCCAACATGTTTATGTCCTGCAGAAATATTTACAACCATTACCAACCATATTTCACACACGTCCGGGCAGATTTACACTGTTACTTGAAAACATCAGGTCACATCTGTACACTGATATACCTCCCACTGTACATGTGTATTCAATGAATATAGTTATAAAACACACTGTCCTATAAGAGGCTCAACCAGACCACAACCTATCACCATAAATAACACAACAATAAGTCTGTTTTAGCTATGTGAAGCTGTGGCATGAGCAAGTTTCACACTCCACTAACAGATGAGCCTTATGAGTGCCTTGTGACATCATAGCGACACACATTCTTCACTCACACACACACACACACTACACAGTGAAAGTGTGAAATTCGGCAAGGCCGGTGTCAGTGAGTGCATGCTTTGACGTTTTATCCATGAGAGTCTTTTAGTTACAGTTTGTCGCAAAGGCTGGTTCACATGGGAACTGTCGATCTGTGTTTGTGCGTCTGTGTCTGTGTGTTAACATGGCTACTCCCTTGCTCTTGTCTCCCCAGATGAGTGACTAGGAACTTTCCAGCTGTTTGTGACAGCTGTGTAAGTGCAGAAAGATCTGCAGAAAAAACAAAAGACGAGGAACGAATCAAAGAAATAAAAGCGCAAAAGACAAGATTATTGTGGAGCTGACAGAGATTAGCGCTGCCAGGAAATCTGAGAGCCCTGTGTGCGGCATACAAGACTGTGTGTGTGTGTGTGTGTGTGTGTGTCCATTATAAGGAAAGGTCCTGCACTCAAAATGTTACTTAAATATGATCTGCTTAAAGTTTAAATTTACTTCAAGTAATAGTTTCAAGTCGCTCACCACTGTCATATCTGGGAATGTTGTTAGTTTTACAGGTAGATAAATTAAAAAAATATGAGGGTATCACCAAAAGTGATGAGAATTTGTCATCTGGGAAGCACAAGTATATGTACCAAATTCAGTGGCAATTCATCAAAGAGTTGTTGAGATATTTTAGTTTTGATTAAAGATGTTAACCTACTAAAATAAGTGGCAGTATTTCCCTTAGAAATCTAGTGGAGTAGAATTATAAAGTAGCAGGACAGGACAAGTACCTCAAAATTGTACTGAAGTACAGTACTTGAGTGAATGCTACTTTATGTCCCACATGACTGGGGCAATATGAGTTTGTGTCAGAACGGCAAAAACCAGCAGAGTTGTGTCTGCCTGATGTTTCAGCTGTTGTTTAAGTGCAGGGATGTTAAAACACTTTCCACTGTATGGCTCCATAAGGACTGCATGAACGAGCGCGAGCTGAACATGTGCTCACACACACACACACACATGCACACACACACTGAAAACCACGGTGGATTTATGTGTGCAGCAGCCGCTTCCAAAAAAATCTATTATTTCCATATGGTTCTAATCACTGCCAAAAGCAGCATGGAGACAATGTGTGTGTGAGTGTATTGTCCACAGGTATGATGTGTTGGCATTTACCTCTACGATCTCACATTAATTGTCTTCTTTATTAGCTGTTTTTCCTTCTCCTTTTCCTCACAACACTCCACCCTTACGTCTCTGGGGAGTTGTTGGAGACAAACAACCAGCAGTTTAATAGCTGGGTGATTTCATGGTAGTTCAGCGTGTGGCATTGCATTTGAAACTCTCTGTGTCCCTGTGTTTCTGTCCTCCAGGTGTGTGGAGGAGGTGCGCTGGACTCCAGAGCTGAGCAGTGTGCAGCCTTCAACACCCAGGAGTTCATGGGTCGCCTCTACAACTGGGAACCTTTCACTGAGGGTGAGGACTGAGTTAACACTCTCTGCAGTTTGGGGTTTAGCTGCACAGTGCTTCAATGTGATAATAGGCTTATTGCTAGGAGAGGGGAAAGGGGGTGGAAAAAGCGTCAGTAAAATGTGTGATTAACTGAGTTAAATGTTGTTCTGGTATTAGTGTGTGTTGGCAGGCCTTTCGCTGCATGCCCAACCCACCACAGTCCCTCCTTTCATTGGCCTGCAGAGCATGTAGCATTGAGGGTGGTGAGAGTCAAAAGGAATGGAGAATGACTGGAACTCAGTCTGCTTTTATTCTTTGCAAAAAACACTCTCATTTTCCTCCCACTTGTCCAACATCTCCTTTCCTCTCCTGCCAAGCTTCTCCTCTCTGCTCAGAGCATAGATTCCTACTGAGTGAGATAGAGAAAGACAGAGAAGGGGAGGTGAGAGGTGATGGGATGCAAGTGTTTTTGTCACATGACCATCGAGAGTAAGGGGAGAAAACGTGGCTCGCTCGTGTGCGTCTTTTTTTCTCTGTCCTGTGTGTGTGAGCGCGTCTGTGCCCTTGTTTGCTTTTGTGTTAAGTGTACAATAGTTCAGTGCAGTGGAGATTGTGTCTATTTATCTTTGTTTTCCAATGCTGGGGGGGGGCAGAAAGAGAAAGAGAGAAAACACTCCATGGATATTTGAGGAATTTGAGAGAAAAGGAAGAGTGGATAGAGAGATTATTACAAACATAAGTGGCTTTAGGGAGTGAGAGATTGAAGGAAGGGAAGAGAAACACAGCTGTGAGATGATATCAGCAGTATTTAGCATTAGCCTTTAGACTGCTGTGTATTTACAGTAGAAGCCTAGTGTGTGGCAAGTGTGCATGTACTGTAGATGAATTGCTTAATGGATCTGAGATGGTATGCAGAGGAATGTTTGTGTATCTGTCTGTCTATCTGCTGGCTGAAATTCCTCAACATGGTCACTGTGAGGGTGTAGAGCTACAGTAGATGCACTAGATCAGCAACACCAACCACATACAGTCATCTGGTTTTATTCTGTCTTAATACACACAAAACACACATGTCCAAATGTGTGGTTGATAGGGGTGTCCCGATCCGATATTGATATCGGTTATTGGTCAGATATCAGCAAAACACGAATATCGGACTATGGCCTGAATCTAAAATCTCTGGTATCAGCACTCCCATACAGCAGTCCATTACAGACTTCATTCTGTTCAATTTGTCTTATGTTTAAGTTAAACTACTGGTTATTTTGTACTTTAAAAAGATATTCTTTTGTTTTTATTGAATTTGTTTAGGTTAGTTTTCGGTGTCTTCTAATTTATTTTTATTTATTATGTAGTAGAATATTCTTATGTTTAAGGCTAAAATTGACCAAGGCATAGGTTAATAATAAATGGGTCAGTTTTCATCAGACCTACTGTTGCTGACTCTGGTTCTCTGTTTGAGTAATATCACTTGATCAAGTTTTTTCTAAGAGTCCATACTACAAAATAACTAATAAAAGTATGTATGGTTAGTGCTTATATCGTATCAGATCAATATTGTTATTGGCCAGAACTCAAGGCTGCAATATCGGTATTGTATCGGAAGTGAGAAAGTTTTATTGGGACACCCCTAGTGGTTGACAAATCCACTGAGAAGTCTCACCTGTCTTTGCACTTTTTGTTGTATTTTGGCTCAATAAACTAATTCAAGCTAAGTATTTTGTGTGACATTTCAAAAGGTTGCTTAAAATCTGCTGAACAAAGTGAATGGAAACATGGCTGTTGATGTGCAGCATTTCTCAAAACAGCATTGCACACCCAGATGAAACAGAGATATATTAATGTATATGAGCCGGTCATCCCTTTGGTATTACAATGGATAAGCGTTTATAGATAATGGATGGATTGCAAAAGTTATTTCCATCACTTGTGTTAAAGGTCACCACCAAGAGCACACCTTAAAGGATGCTCTGGTATTTGTTTGCCTTGTCAGAACAGTCTGAGGGGTGTTGGCTGGAGTCTAACTGTCTGCATAAACACACAGGGGCTTTCCTTTCACCTACCACCCCCTGTCTCAGTGTGTTTGTGAGGGGAAAGAGTGAGATTCCTGTATTTATCCAGCATTACTCTCTATTTGCTGTGGATTGCCCTCTGCTCCTCTCGGACGTATTTTCAACCAGCGTGTCCTTGAGATCTGCTGAGAAGAGAGGACAACATGGAGGCACACAGATAAAGAAAGGCAGCGTAGTCATATTAATGTGAGGGGGGTTTTTGTTATAAAAGAGGCCACCAAATGGTGGATTTTACATTTATTGGTGAAGATGAGGTCATGGATACAGTACTGTATGTGTTAAAAGCTATTTGCAGATGATGTCAGCTGGGTCAGACTCACTCACTCACTGCGCTGGAGATGATCCTTCTCCACTCTGCTAAGTAAACTGTATCACACTGTTTACTTCAGTCCAGTCCCATTGGCTTCAACCCAAACCTTCATATCTGGCTTCCCATCAACACACTGGAGGCTGCGAGGAGCGTGTGTGTGTGTGTGTGTGTGTGTGTGTTTTGACATCAAATGTGAATTAGTAATTACTCTCCAGCTGCACTTGTCTGTTTAGGACTCTGCATTTATTTCCCTGCATAAGTCTTTATGTTGAACTGTGCAGTCAGTGCTTGCTACTTAGTGTGTGATTTTTTTTTAACCCCTAAGGTGTCAGCCCTTTTATGTATGTACTGAAAAGTGTTGTGGCCTATGGTTTGGACCTGGAAGCTCAAGCTGTAAAGCTGCCAGGACACTTATAAACCACAGAAGTGATTCATTTTAGCGGTAATGTTTCCCCCCACGAGCCCTGCATGGCAGCACCTCTGTGGTTTTGAAAGCGCTGCACGTGCAGGTGTTGTTTTACTTGAATATTCCCTTTTTTTCAGGCCTCATCCCGTCTCAGTGCACCCATCCTCCCCTCTTCCTGTCCCACTGCCTCTCTCTTTCTCTCTCCCTGTTGGAGTTTGTTTAGAGGGAGAGATAGTGGGGAAGTATATTTAGACAACATATATTCCACTGTCTGAACACTAAGCTCAGAGAGGGAGAGAAAGGGAGAGAGACAGTGGAAGTGACAGAGGGGCCCGAGATGGAGACAAAGTGAGAAACAGGATAAATGAAAGATAACGGTGCTGAAATAGAGAGAAAAATGTACGGTGATTAGAATTTGGGGAGCGCTCGAACATGACTTCAAGGCAGGAAGAAGAGGAGATGGAGAATGAGGGAGACGAGGAGGAAGCATGCAGAGAAAGAGACAACGTCTCCCCCTCTCTTTTCTGTCACTGTCTCCAGTCTAATCTCTCAAAGATAACTATGACGGACGAAAGTGAGAGCGAGGGTGGACAGAGAGGGGGTGGGAACACTGCCTCTCTTTCTCTTTCTTTCTAAATATGTGCTGTAAATTGATATTGCTGCAATTATCTGACAGTAACAAAAGAACGGGAGCAAACGAGTGAAGATATTTTAAGAAGTTGGCTCATTTTCAGTCAGTTGTACAACAGTTATGTGCAAGATTGGCATTCATGTGTTGATGAAAATCACCTACATCAATCAAAGCATAACAGCTGATTATTTTTATCCCACATTGCAATATCAAGTATGTTAAATACATATAGACTAATTATACTTATACTGATAATGCATACTTTAAAAGAACACATTTCTTTCCTGGTAAAATACCATTAGAGTAAAACGGATTACAGGAAGCTGCTGAAGGCCGGAGTCATACAAAGAAAACTATTTTAATACTCAGTTATGTTTTGTTACTAGAGTAAAGCAATTTTGGTCCCTTGATGTTTTACATAATAAGAAAACCTTTCATTCATCTTCTTTCTCTCATTGGTACAAGATAGTTTCCACATATACTGATGACACATTGTTGTACATTGATGAAACTTTTTCCTCATTCACAGAATTCATATTTCTCCCAGCAACAAGTAAACTCTAAGTCTGCTGTGAACTGCTCCCTAAACTCTATAAAGTATCACCGAGTTGATGTTTACCATTTCTGAGGAGCCATTACTTCACTTTTGGAGTCAGTTGATGTACTTAGTTGTACCATAATTTACCTACAGAGTTTTGGAAAGGTTAAACATCCAGTCTGAGTCAGTTGCGTCATGTGTGACTTCCTGAACACTTCCAGCCACTTAGTGAGATAAAATACACTTCTGAATGTCCACGGATCGGGACCTTTGATTCAAGTCAAGTCAGAGTTTATGTATATATCACATTTAAAACAACCTGAGTTAACCAAAAGGACTGTTATTAGATAGTAGAGTAGATGTAATCATCAATCCCTGAGTACATAAATTCAAGAATTGATGGGCTAAGGTTAGTGTTAAGGTTAGTGTTAGTGTTTTTGAGAGACTCTCCACATGAATCGTCTCTGATGCAGATGTGTTTTTAGGACCATTTTTTGTTATTTAGATTGTCCTCTGTTGGTTTGCCCCCATCCATTGTATCTTAACAGATTTTATTTTCACCTATAACTCCTTGGTTAATACTTAATATACCTGGCAAAGAGTTGTTGCTCTACAATGTAGAGATTCAAGCAACTATGAAATCCTGTGAAAGCATATGGGGTTACTTCAAGTTTACTACATAGTACTCGCTCTGCATTCTCTCTTGGACACACAAGGTGAAAACTGAGGTCTGGTATTTGACCTTTATTCTTTGTTCTTGGCTTTGAAGATGGTTGATGGAAGATGGATTGGGTTACTTGCTGATGACAGGACAGGGAATCTTCCCAGGGTGAAACAATCCTCAGTGTTATTATATCAAAAACGAAGAGCCATTACTGTAATATTATAATCACACTTTGATTACTTTGAAATGTCAAAAATATTTCACAATGGGCATACGACTGGAGAGAAACTGTATTTTCCAAACTGCTTCAAGGGCAGAATTATATAACTGTAGTTCATAGTTTGACCACAAAATGTCATGCTGTTCATATTTATATGTATTTAAATAGTGAGTACTTTTCTGTCATATTGTGGCACAGAATTCATAATTTCAGAAGCTCAGAATTTGTCCTTTAACCTCTGAACTCCTGGAAACAGAAACTCCTCCCTCTCATCTGCGACTGAATCTATGACCCCCTCACTCCTGAGCTTACACACACACGCACACACACACACACACACACACACACACAGAAGCCCGGGGCCTTTAACCCTTGTTATACCCACAGTCTTTAACCTCTATGAGGATGACAAACAGTGGAGCCACTCAACGTCCCTTCTTCTCTCGAGCTCCTCTTCCTCTAAATCTGTTCTTTCCAATAATGATCGTCTTGTCAAAATTCATCAGCTCATTTTTCTTTTTCAAACTTAAGCCCCAACCGATGGTGACTCAAGTGACATCACTTGAAGCAATTCACCACATTTCACACGGGTTAGCATCAGTGCTGGAGACAGGGAGAGACAGCTAGCCTGGTCTGGCTCTGCACTAAACAATGTATTGTTTGATTAATCACTGCATAAACAAATATAGAAAATGTCACTTTGCTGTTTAAGAGTACAGAAAGCTTGCTTGAAACAAGATGTAGTACTATTCCTTCAAACATGCTCATTGTATTTCACCACACATATTCTTCTGGATTCCTCAACATTTTTTACCTCTATTCCCCTGTGAGATCTTCTATGTTCTCCACTTGCGGATTTATCTGCCTATTCTCTCTTTCTCTTACTCTTCCCTTTTGTTCTCTTTTTCCAAGTACATCTCTCCCCGTGGTGTTCGCCCGTTGGGTTCCTCTCATAAATCAAACCCTCCTCAGGCTTATGTTTGCACCTCTCCTCTGGGTATGCATCTCCTGGGAAAGTGCAGCAGTGAATACACTCACATACGTGAGCAGCAGGGGAAATAGCTAAGTACTCCACTGCTGTCTGACAGTCGGGGAAGCCACATGGAAAGACATTCATCGCGCAGCTGGGTCTTCTCCACGTTGCAGAAAGAAGCTACAAAGGCTCATGCAGACGATCTCACAGTGACACACAGTTAAAACAATGTGCTGTGCAATAATCCTGCTTCCCTCTCATGTGTGTTACAGTTGGTGCAGACAAACAGTGCGAGCTGACCTGCAGACCTGCCGGCTATCGTTTCTACGTCCGCCAGGCTGAGCAAGTCAGAGATGGGACCCCCTGCTTCAATGTCAGCTCCAACGATGTGTGCGTAGAGGGACGATGCCTGGTGAGTGCATATACATGTGAATGTGTGGGAGATTTTAGCTTCATGTTTCAGAACAAAAGTCCATCCTGTCTAGCCAGAGTGGACAAAGTCCAGGGCCTCTTCGTCTCAGGCTGATTTAAGCCTGGCATGCAGAGTCAAAGTGTCTCCAGACTTCTTTTTTTTTTTACCCTGCTCTGGGCCTCTGTTCTCTGTCTTTCTCTCTTTCTCTCATTTGCACTTTCACGTTCTGATTTTGTCCTTACTCCACACTTCGGTTTCTGCCATGAATCTGGCCAGCAACAGTTCCCAATTTACGCAAACAACAGTGAAGTAAACACTGGCAATGGTTGTGAAATGTCAACCACATAGAGTTGATTTTCTCCCCTATCTACCCCTCCTATCACGCTTCTTGTTCCCTTACACTCACATTTTTTCAAATTCCTCTCCTGCCAGTCTGAGGGATGCAATGGGGTCCTGGGCTCCGGCTCTGTGATCGACAAGTGTGGAGTTTGTGGTGGGAAGGAAGACTCCTGTCGAAAGGTGAAGGGAAGCTTCCAAAATGTCACGGCTCCCCTTGGTTACCACAAGATCCTGGACATCCCGTCTGGAGCTACATTCATTAACATCACAGAGAGACGAGCCAGCCCTAACTACTTGGGTAAGAGCTAATAGCCACAAACTAAATCATGCACACACACAGTCTAAGTTTTCTTACATAACACCATTTGCAGCGCCAGTAAAAGTAAGACGTTGGCGAGGGAATTGCACATTTGGGAATGAGATTTGGAGCGTGAGCGTGCGTGCACTTGCTTGGACTAAAAGAAATTTTGCAGCCTCACAGACTCCAAGCAGAGGAAGCTTGTATTGTTGGTGCCCATGAGAAACCAGTGAATTGTGTATGTGTGAGTGTTTTAGTAATGAAACTGCTCTCTAACGTGTTTGAGCTTTAGGGTGTTTCCTAAGAAATCACCACTATGTAGACTAAAAACGGTCAAAATAAGAAAAAATCTCAAATGTCGCTCCACTACTCTTGTCTGCCCTTGTAACCCTCCACCCTCATGTCTCCAGCCATGAGGAGTGGCACAGGGGCTTCAGTAGTGAACGGGCGTTGGGCTGTGGACCCTCCTGGGGACTATCAGGCGGGAGGGACTACCTTCACTTACACCCGCCCTAGAGCTCAGGCGGAGGGGGAGGAAGAGAAAGGCGAGTCCCTCAGAGCTCCAGGACCCACCACCACACAGCTGCAGCTATATGTAAGTACAGTGTTTATTTCAACCCTGTAAGCAAATGTGAACCCAGGAAGGTCAAAATGAAGTTCCTGATTAGAATCACCCACATACACAGAGACACATGTGTATACACAGAGTATTTCACATCTCTACAGCATTGTTGTAAAGCCTGAGGCTGTGCTCCTCTGCTCCGTCTCAAGATCTTCCAGATAGGGTGCGTTATTTTAGCATTATGGTGGGATGAAAGCAGCTATACCAAAGCTTTGCCTGAGCTTTTCCAGACTATCACTGCTTAATAATAACAACTCCAACCTCAGGCTAAGATCTTATTCTTAAGAACAAAACTCATCTGCAGCTTTGCATCCAGTGGCTACAGGGAAGAAGATGGTGAAAACAGCAGTTTGATCACCCGCAGTTTTAAAGTTTTATTTTGATGTTGAAATAAACTCATCACTTGCTGTGAAAAAAAGTCTTACCACAGGTGGGACAAAAGTACGGTTTGAGCACAGGAACAACTGTGGAAAATGTCTCAGACTGTCCATATCAGCATGTGATAGCTGGGTAATATTGTAGGGTGTATAGCACAAGCATGTTTCTAGCTCCAGCCTGCATTCAGCTACTTTATCTAACCATCACATTAGCATGGCAGAGGTCAGGTGAAGCTAAACAATCATTGCAAGGTACTTTAAATATGGACATGTGATTCATGGCCAACATCATAGCATCATAGCATTTTTGCTGAGCAAAAAGTCTGTCTAATTAATTTTGTAATTAATACGTTACTTTTACATTTTAATCTGTAAAATTTGCATGTTGTTTGTTTTAGTTTTTCAGAGATTCAGAGAGATGTCATGGTCTGAAATGACCAAAGTTTGGATCGTCTTAAATCTGAACGGTTGTTCACGTCAGACAATTTTCTAGTTGTTTAAATTAAAAAAAAGGTGTTGAACAACTCCCTGAATTATTATGAACATCTCTGGCAAAAAAAAAAAAACAGATCCAAATGTTACGATGAGACGCCAATGGATTAAGTTTAGATGACCTTGGATATGTTTAGATGACCTTGGATATGTTAAGCCTTGTCTCAAGACAAGCATCCACCCTGCGGAGGCATCCTGCCAGGGCCTAGTGGCTGTTCTGTGGCTCATCCTGACCTCTCTATACATTTCTCTCTGCTCTTGTTTTCCTCTCCAGATCATTTTCCACAAGGAGAACCCAGGCATCGATTATGAGTTTTATGTGCCCGTCGAGAAGAAGGAGGTAGAGAGGGAGAGGCTGGTTGCGAGAGAGAGGGAAGCACCCAGAGAGAGGCAGAGGGAGCGAGAGCCAGCCAGGGCACCCCTCCGCAGTACGTCCATCACACTTCAACCCTCTGCTGTTCCTTCTTCTGCATGTTTCCTGCAGTAGCACAGAGACCTGGGCTCTCCACAGTCATGTTCAGCACATAGTTTGTTTGTCTTGTCACTGGCAGAACTGAACCCTTAATCAAACATCTCAATATTCATTCTTTCCAAATTACTCAGGGAAACACGACAGGGAACCATGACTGACGTGTTTATGCATTATGTTGGGTGTGGCCGGCCAAGTATTGTGCAATTGTGTTTGTGTGTTTGTGTATGACCCAGATGGGAGGCTATCTGGTCCACATGTTGGCTGTCATGAGACCCTGACCTCATCATGACATCATAGTGTGTGACTCACTGCCTTCCTCCTATTCTCAATATTTCAACATTCCTGTTTGGTCTTTCCTCACTCTTTATTGCTCTTTTCTCCTCCTCTTGTCTGTTTCCCAGTGTTCACCTCCCTTCCCCACCTTTCCTTATGTGTCCTAATGTCAATCTGTTTTTTTTCTCTCTCCCAGGTTCTCTCACTATGTCAATAGAAGACCCTCCTCCTGCTCCTCCTCCTATTTCGGTCCCTTCTTTCCCCTCCTCCACCTCTGTGTTTTCTCCCCTTTCCTCGGACCGATGGACACCTGAGAGGTCTCGTCCTCGGGGCTCTGCACCCAACAGGAATGCTCGGATACCCCCTCGCACTGACCTGCCACCGGACACTCAGCCACCATTTGTGTGGAGGAGAGGAGGACTCACAGAGTGCTCTGCTTCCTGTGGCAAAGGTCAGAGGTCATAAAAGCCTGTTGGAATATAATACAATGGTTCTCAACCTTTTCAAGTTGCAACATGCCCTCCTCCTCTCCATCCGAATAATTAAGTTGATTTTGAGTGATTATTTTGAATGCTCTCAGTAATAAAGGCTAAATCAATAATGATGATGACTGTTTAGTTTTAGTTTAACGGCAAACACCTAGTGCTTCAGGCACTTTGGATCTTTGATGTGTTCAATTCCTCCCCCGACCTGCCAGAAATCATATTACAGGCCATGTTTTGTTATTTTATTTTTTCCAGACAACCACCTGATCTTATCTTGGGACCCCTTTGAGGTTCCCATCCCCAGATTGAGAATCACTGATCTAATATTTAGATTTTTTTTTAATTGAATTTGCGCCATGCTGAAAACGTCACTTACATTAGATAAAGTGATGTCTCCCCCTTGTGGTGTGTAGGTGCCAGTACAAGAACTGGTCGCTTCACTTTATCCGTCTTTCTCTCTTGCAGGTTCTCAGACCAGAGTCATCCTGTGTATAAACCGCCATACAGATGAAGAAGTCCCAGAGAGGAAGTGTGACTCTGCAGCCAAGCCGGTTAATGAGGAGGAGCCCTGTAACACACATCCCTGCCCACCATTGTGAGGAAACACACACAGTTACCCTGTAAAATACACATCATTTATATTCAGCCCTCCAGGAAGTGAAAAGAAATGACTCTTCCCTCAGAGCCACACTGCAAAATGTCTTTATTGAGTCATTCTTTTCTTCACTTTAAGTAGCTAAACTCAGAAATTAATACCTGCCATCTTCTGGTATGAAAGTTTTTGTTTCCAACACATTTTTTCAGGTGTTTTCCAAAAAACACTGACATGTTTCTTTATTCAAGTGCATCAAACCTTTATCTATCATGTCGTTGTCCATAATTTCCAATCACATACAGATATGATGGAGGTTTTTTTTACAGTACTGGTTTTCTCAAGAAAAAAGCATGAATAATTGAAATAAACAAGCTAACGTGAATTCTGCCTTTCAGTTTGTGACATGTTAAAAGTTAAAAGTGAGTTTTGTGATGACTTGACGAAAAGTCGGTTTTCCGAAATCTAAAAACGCATAGTTTTTGGATCATAGTTGTCATTATTGTGAATCACACATGTTACTGAAGCGGTTGTGTTATTTTCCTGGACCACTGAGCTTCAACATGCCTCTTTTTGTCTCTCCCTCACTGTGTCTCTCAGCTGGGAGGCCAGTTCGTGGTCAGAGTGCAGTGTGTCCTGTGGCTCTGGGGTGCAGCAGCGGCAGCTCCAGTGCAGGCAGAGCTTTGGGAACCGCTCCACCATGGTCCATCCACAGCGCTGTGCCAACCTCACCCCACCAGAGTCCACACAGGCCTGCCAGCTCCGCCTCTGCTCCCACTGGGAGGTCAGCTCCGACTGGAGCTCGGTAGGTCAACAACACCAGTATGTGACTGGGAAACGTTTCTGCTAACGGGTCTGAGTACACAGCAGGAAGAGGTCCAGTAGCACACAAGGCAGACTGGGAACAAGAGTGCTGGTGTTAGTGCAGTTTTTATTTTGAGTGTATTTCTGAAATTTTAAAATCCCTTCCTTTGGTCAGCATATAAATATTTAATACTTCTGGGTGGGTGGGATTGCGTCAATATGTTTTTGAAAAATAATGTTTTTTTCAATTAATCAGTTACACATTTTGGTTAAATAGAGCAAAATGTAGTTATTAATCATAAGGAAAAGACAAACATCCTTTTTATAGTTTTATGTAATTCCTGATGTAACTAATTTAAGTTTAAGTTGTTTAACTTGTTTTACGCTGCGTAACCAGTTTGGAACAAATAAAGGGTTAACTGATTGATAAGCCATTGTCCCATTTTTACGTCAACTTGTATTTGATCAGCTCTAAATGCTAATCATGGTAATGGGTATGATTTGCTCAGTTTGAGTCTGTCTTTCATGTGTTTGTTCTCATTCTTGTTTTTCTCCTCTCCGTTTGTCACAGTGCTCAGTGGACTGTGGAGTTGGGAGGAGGACGAGGAGTGTGCACTGCCTCAGCGATCAAGGCAACGTGGTGAACGAAAAGGAGTGCAACTCCAGGGCTCGCCCACAAGGAAGTGAGGAGTGCAACATGGGCCCCTGTGTAACCAACTGGTACTTCACCGACTGGTCCAACACTGTGAGTAACAGCACATACACAGACTACAAGGAAGAAACATCCACAGCACTTAGGGCAGTAGTCCTGAACCCCATCCTCCACTTTGTCCCACAGTGTTCGGCTCAGTGTGGCCCCGGGGTGCAGAGGAGGGAGGTGGTGTGTCTGACTCGAGGAGGGGTCAGAGGGGGAGGAGGAGGAGGGGACTGTGTTGGGGACAAACCGGCAGAGATGAAGGCCTGCAACGGGGGTCCCTGTGTTCCGACAACCATGTGGTACAGCAGCCCCTGGACACAGGTAGGATGGAGGGGGGGTGACAACGTGTTCATTTGTATTTTTACCTCTTTTGTTTATCACATTTGGTTTGTTTCTCTGTTGAGGTTTTAGTATGAAGTAAGTGCTGTTTTGTAGTAAGAGTCTAATGAAACATTGCTTTTTAGTGCAGGAATCCAAATGTTCCTTTTAGTTTCCACAATTCTCGGCATTTTTATAGCCTCATAGTATATTTAATTAATGCTTAATGAAGTCTTGTGTGTCGTCTCACATATTAATATTTACATATGAAAGTTTTACATGCTTGTTTTGGAGGGCATTCAAGGGCATTCATGTTGCAGTGATAGATTAAGGAGTTCAATGAACACAGCTCCTGTGTTCCTTTTTGCAGTGTAATGTGCCCTGTGGGAATGGAACTCAACGACGAGACATCATTTGTGTCCAGAAGACGGGAAATGATTTAAGTGTCGCGCCAGCCAGTGAGTGCGCTCATCTGGACAAACCTGTCGTGGTCCAGGAGTGTGAGATGGGAGAGTGTGAGCCGCAGTGGTTCACAACAGAGTGGAGTGCGGTGAGAGACGAGTGCAACAGCTCTGCAAATAATGATTTACTTTCATTTTCCAACACACACTTTATAAACTGTCTCTGCCTTTGTTCTCAGTGCTCTCGTTCTTGTGGAAAAGGCTTACAAATGAGGGAGGTTCGGTGTCTGACACCAGACAAAAACCACAGCCAAGAATGTGATTTAAACACCAAACCTACACAGGAGCAAATCTGCAACACGATACCCTGCAGTCCACAAGTCCCAGGTGTGTGTGCGTGTGTGTGTGAGATCATGTTGTGTATTCATATGTGGTTTTCTCATCACCAACCTCTCCCTCCTCCTCTCTGTTCACAGATGAAAATTGTCGGGACAAACGTCACAACTGTGTGATGGTGGTTCAGGCCAGGCTGTGCGTCTACTCTTACTACAAGGCCGCCTGCTGTGCCTCGTGTACCCAGAGTGCTCAGCGTGCCAAGAGGCACTGACCAGCCGATCACACAGGCAGCCTAGGGTTAGGTCAAAAGGGCCGATCACCCCTGAAACGAGGAGTCTGTAGAAATGGAAAGCCCAGAGTAGAGTTAAATAACGTGGTGACCGTCGGATAACTTTTAGCTATTTTCTCCTGATTCTTCAGGTAAAACACTGTGAAAGCAGCTGGTTCCTCTTTTCAGTTCTTTGTGCGGCTTTATATTGTCTTTTAGAACCACATATTCCACTGAGATAGCACCTGTTTACTTTGTGCTTTAGCTTTAACCGGTCCGATATAATGGAAAGCGCTCCCCCCGAGAACGCTGCAGTGTTTCTACAGATTTTTAAAGCAGGTGAAATCAGACATAAATACCACTAATTATGAAACAAAACATGCTGAACAAATGATTGCCATGTGTGCTAGACAAACTGTGTGTACTGTAGTATTATAGGTGCTGAAGATCTGCTGGAATAGATCAAATGTGTGTTTCACTGCAGACCCCAACTAAGCTAGAAGGATTTCATTAACGTATCGTATGTCTTCTTCAGTTTGCCAAAAATATTTCCTCAAGCGTCTTCTTATTGTTCAGTTCTGTATTTGGACAGATGAACCAAAGGAGTAGGGCAACCATGGCAGTTAGTGACCAAATATATAAGACGTGAAATACTTCCTGAATAAGAACGGTAGTCAGAGATTGATGTTTGGAACAGGCAGCACAGACATGTGACACATACATGTAGGTCTTTTTCGAGAGAGCTCCACAGCTTCTTATCAACTAAAGACAATGCTGCTCACTAAATAACAAACAATCATTTATATTTCTCTTCTTGTCAATAAATCACACAAAAAGAAGCCAACAGTGTGTTGGTCTGTTCATGACCTGATGATACAGAGCTTCAAAAACAGCTCACAGATATATAGTTTTGTTTCTTTTTCATGCTCAGTAATTTCCTTCAAGGAAATTGTATAACAGTGTGTAACATTTCTGGGGATCTGTTTGCATATATAGAAGTAGTTCTTGTGTGTGTAACGTGTTTTGAAAAGTGCAAAACCATGGTACTGCCCTCAGCAGTGTTATTATGGTATGGCTGACCTCTGAGCGAGGTGAACTGCGTTACCATGGTTTTGAGCTCAGCAGCTCATGTAACCACAGTTTTGGAAAGGTTGAGCGAGCGGAGGCTGTGGATCAACACATAGGTCATTGGTGTGTGACTCATTTCTATATGATTTTTACATATGAATAGAGCTCTATGTTGCAGAGATCTGTGGAATTTATTGACAACAAGAAAAATATAGATTAAACCATTTATCCACAAACTTGGTGACGCACAAGTCTGGAGATGATTCACTCCTCACTGAAATAATTTTAGCGACAGCAGCACTGTGACGATCGTGCTGAGGTGTTAAACACATTTATGTCCTTCCTGTTCCCTCACCTCATCTCAGTGTCTTCTCTTTTTGCATCCATCGCCACCTTCTTGGGTGGAGATGATGAATCTGTTCTATGAGAGTAGGTAAAGCCATAATTAAGAAACCTTCTCTATGTTGAGAAAGCTGCTTTCTTCCAATGGTGTTTTATTAAGTTAGTTTATGATACGGATGAAATGCAGTCAGTCTGCTTTGACCTGGGAGTAAATATTTTGCGTTCTGAGGCGGTGACCTCTGTATGTGTGTGTAAGCACTCTTTGCGCTATCTTTCTCTTACATCGACTGTTTTGACTTTGCTTTTTTCCTCCCTAGACGACGTACACACACATTACACCCTCCCACTGAGAGGTGAGGAGTCTGTCTATTTGTCAGATATGTTTTAATGTCTATATTTTCTTTGAACATAGTAAGCGCTTATGTTTTATAACTGAGTAGAGTTATCAGAAGTGTTGTTGTAGACTGCATTTACTCACATCTAAAGGTCGTATATTTTGCATTTGACAAGAGAATCTCAATTGTACTCGTGAGTTTTGGATGTGCGCTTGTGTGTGAATGTGAAATTGTCTCTAATCCTTCTTAGTGAAAATTACTTTTTATATAAAAACAAAAAAAGGATAGTAATTTATATATTATCTAAAGAACATGTAATTTATTTTCTTGTTTTAAGAAGCTGTAGCAAATTTTCTTTGTTACCACCAGAGTTTATAAGATTGTTATTGTTGATATTGTTATTGTTTTTTATCTTGCAAAAACAAAAAAAAAAAAACAGTGTGGAGAAAAATATTATCTCAAGGCTTCATTTTAAATAAAACAACACAGAAATGAAGTGGTGTGTTGTGTTTGCATTTGCCAGGTGGTTCAGGATGAAATAACCAGGTTCCTCCACACAGTGGTGCTGTTGAGTCTAATTCAGGAATGAACAGGCCTCACAAATAAGAGGCGGACAACGAAACGTCTCTTTTTCTGTGTGAAGTAAGTTTGCACAGAAAAGTAGAATGAGCAAAGCTTGAGGTGGTCATCCCCAAAATATATAAGCTTAATTATTTCACCAGGACGTCTAGAAATATATGAACGTTACCTGTCAAAAATGGCACCATATAAAAAAATGGGATCTAAACACACACGTTGACATGAATAAACAATCCTTAATTAACCATTTTTATAAGAAATGTAGTCTGTCCATCTCTGATAGGAAGGCAACATTTCCAAATCTAGCTCATCTTGCAGAACATGCCAAGCCCATAGTGCATAACAGGAGGAAGCAGCAGCACCAAATTCAGAAAGGTCAGGCATGTCTCGATGCCTGAAGTGAAAATGTAGGAGTTGAACAGGTGCCAATGGTTAAAAGTGTTTGAAAGTTTAAAGGGTGTATAAACTTATAAAATGTATAAAAAAAACTAGACTTTTGCTGAAGTGCGGTAGGAATGCACAGTTCTGAAAGTGACAAGCCCATAACCAGGAGGAGATATACTCACATCATGATGCCCATGGTTCAAAGCCTTATGGACACTGTTGGGAATAGATTCTGTCAGATAAATATCCATTTCATAAGGGAAACAATGATTTGCCTCAAAAAGCAGCTGAGCTTCAGAATACTTGAATCTGCTTTGTGCTTTGCAAATTTCAGCTTTTTTGTAAAACAATAAATTTAAAAACTCAAGGATAACATCAATAATATATATATATATATATATATATATATATATATATATATATATAATATATTATAATATATTTATAATTTTAATTATAATATAAAATAATTAATTTTATAATATATTTTAACAATAAATATATAATTTTGAATACAAAGCTTGCACATACTGGTGGATTAACCATTAAAGTAGCATTGCTTACACTTTTAAACCCTTACTTTGCAGCTTACAGTATGTTCTTATAGTTTTCTATATTGTTTTAGTGTTTATATTTTGGTTTTGCACTATATTGCATTATTGCGCTATTCCAATCTTTTTAATATCTTTACTTTTCCATGCTGAGTATGGTAACTGTTGTGAAAGAATTTTGTTCAGAATGATTAAAGCTATATCTTTCTTATATTGTCTTATCTTAAAAAGAAGTGCATGTGGTGGCAAACATCTTAAGCACTGTACATATAGGTTTTCCTTCACTGCTGTTGCACTTGCGTGTGCAGTTTGTTGTCCACCGTGCAGAGAGGCTTAACAGCTCCGGTGGCCTGCAGCCTGCTCACTCCTCTCTGCCGGTGTTGCTCTTAAGGCATCCAGTGTGGAGATATACATGTGCATGTGCCTGTGTGTGTGTGTGTGTGTGTGTGTGTGTGTGTGTGTGTGTGTGTGTGGGAGGAGTGTACTATATGGTGTGCTCACAGAGGGCACGAAGCAAGGCAGGCAGATGGTGACCTTTTGGAGTAAATTACCATGAACCCTATGACTCTCTCTTTTCACTCGTTTCTTCTCTTCCAAGACACCCCCATCACACACACACACACACACACACACCAGAAATAATGTATAAAGGTGTTATCTGGATAATAATTTGTTTAGGGTCAACAGTGCCTGTCTTCACGTGTCTCAGTGAAATAACCCAATGGCGACCAGTTTTTCCAAAAGTACAAGCCTGTAAAGTAGGCCAACTCCATCCCCGAGCTATCTCTCATTCTCTCTGTCACACATTTCACTCTGAGTGGGTGTGAGCGCGATTTTCGGGCTCGGGCGTGAACAGCTGTAGTAGTCGTGACTGCATGCACGACGGCGGCGCGCTTCGGCTCCACGTCAAGAAGCATCGTTTCAGCACCAAGGCCAGAGCTCGCGGCTAGAACAATAGGCGGCTTCGCGCACAGTGTCGTCCAGGCAACGCGGAGAAAAGTTTGACCCGCAAACAGTCGCTCGGGTAAATAGATTTTAAAACACTTCAAATACATACATAAATTGTGTGAATTCACTGTCAAACAGCGTGTGATTAATTTTCGTAGTGAGTCGATATATAAATATATTTGAGTGAGAAGGGGGAGAGTTTATTTATCCTATATTTTATATTTTTTCGTGAGAGAGAAGCAGACGTATTTATCGACGGTCCCTGGCAGTTACGTCACAGCGAGCAATCGCTTTGGTGGGAGGAGGGGGAGGGGAGAAGGAGGAGAGGAGTCACCGGCATTGGACGTGAAAAGACATCCTGCAGTTGGACGGGAGAGACACAACAAGACACTAGAAAATACCAAGAACAGTAAGTCAGAGTATCCTCGTTTAACGGTCGGAGCAACAACGGCCAGGCTGTAAAAGTCTGGAGACTGAGCAAGTTTTAAACTGTTGGATGTTCCCCCGAATTTCAACGGCTAGCCTGTTGTTACTTTGCTATTAAATTAAGAGTGGCGTTTGGTGAAAGTGAAAACTAACTAGCTGTAGCTCAGTCCACTCGGGATTCTGAGAGTCGAGACGTTGGTTAGACTTCAGTGGGACCGGTGACAAGCTGTGATTTGGGCTCACCTGCTAAGACTCCACCGCCTACAGACCTCCACACCGGGAGCACCGGCGGTTTTGTTAAAAAAAAAAAATAGACGAGCCGAGCCTCTAGTATCTGTACACCGAGAGGAGGAGTAGGGGGAGGAGGAGGAGGAGAGCACGACAGGCACAAAGAGCGGAGAGCATCCACGGAGAGAGAGAGAGAGAGAGACAGGGGAGGAAGGAGGACGGGACCGAGAGAGCGCGGTGAGGACAACAACGGGGACCCAACAGAGAGCATCCCTCTTAAAATTGTGACCTGCACCGGCAACACTGCGCCCGTTAGCACCGTCTGAAAACGGTAAGAGCTTCAATGTGTGGAGGTTGTGTATTTCCCTGTGTTGTTTTGTACTTGTGAGTGTGTGTGCGCGCGCGCGCTCGCGTGCGTGTGTATGTGTACATTGAGGGGGGATCGGACAAAGAGCGAGGGAGCCCCATGACATCCGTGTGTATGCTGTAACCTACAGCTGGCTAAACAAAGAAACCGCTCTATTGCAATGATTTACCCCCAATCACGCTGTTTCCTCTCTTTTTTATGTGTAGGGATCCTGAACGCTGTTTATCCGCCAAAAGGTAATAAATGCTTACAGATATTTTCGATTTATAAATATATATTTTAAAAGAAAATATTCATTTAATTGGGGAGAGGGAAAGTCCCATTATTGTTTTTTCATTGGCTAATTAACATTTGCATAATTGTTTTACCAGAAGCTACTGGAGCCCTTTGTCATCAGACTGGGCAATAAATACGCGAAATTATCACGCAAATAATTTGTACATTTAGTCACGTAATTGCTGCTCGGTTTTTATAACATAAAAGCACATTCAAATAGATATTTTATATAGAATGTATGTTCATATTTTTATTTTTGTATTCCTATTTGTTATCGTACACCTATATTGAAATATAAATATAATAATATTAAATAAATAAATTACAGATTTAAAACATAACCCCTGAGGGAATACTACACATATTATTGTAATACCATAGGTTTTAATGACTATAAAGTGTATTAATGTATATCTCATTACATATCACATGAATACACTGCATGAATATGAAATGGAAATTGTTATTATTATTGTAGCTATTATTAGCTAGTATTATTTTCCATTTCTCCGGCTGTGACCCAAAGACTCATCCAGCATTGGTTGCTCCTCTCCAGGGATACCTGCTCCTGATCCGTTTGCCCCTCAGCCCCCACAGTACCTTGTCCTCCTTTCCACTCTGTCCTGATGAAGGAGGCCGACGCCATCAAGTTGTTCGTGGGGCAGATTCCCCGGAATCTGGAAGAGAAGGACCTCAAACCTATCTTTGAGCAGTTTGGCAAGATCTATGAGCTAACTGTGATAAAGGACAAATACACTGGCATGCACAAAGGTAGGTCTCGTCACTATAACACTTTCTAAACATAGAGAGAGTGAAAGAAAGATAGACAGAAGGTCAGATAGGTGCTACATACATAGATGCGTGACCATAAGGCAGATAAATGGTTGGATTTTCCTGCGGTGAGAGTCACCATGGAAACTGTCACACTCCTCTCGTCTCCGTCTCACAACGCTGCAAGGTGCGATCGTGAAGCCAGTCAGTTACCACACGTAGACAGTGAATTAAATATGTGCTCATGCATGGGCATGCTTGTGCCAAAATTTACTGAGGTGAATACTAAATATAGGTGCCATATAATATATGGCTTATGGAGTTGTGAAACTCGGAATTGTGTTAATGATTGGTAGACTTTAAAGTATGGCCCCTTCTAACAATAGATCTGCAGCGAACACACACACTCTCATACACACAATGACCTGGGGTCCTGTGTGTTATGAACCAGATTAGGCTGTGTGCTCCAATCAGTGTAATGGGCCTGTAAGCCTGGGTGACACAGGGGAAAGAATCCGTTGTTTTGAGAATCCCTGCGGCCACAGTAAGCCCCTCTTAAAAACAATGAGATGGACCATAAGATGCATGTGTGTCTGTCTGTGTGTGTGTGTGTGTGTGTGTCAGTATGTTGAGTCATTCCTCAAATGTACCCTCTCCTCACTGTGTGAATGTTTCCATCCTAATCGTCAAATCTTCTCTCCTTTACTCTGAATCTACATTAGTCTGTCGGAGATGTCACCAGAATGCTAACCTGCTGCTAATCTTGTTGTCTTAGTGCTGGTGACAGGTGTAGTAAACAGCTCTGGCCAGCCAGCTCTGCTACCTACCCCTCCCTCACACACACAGACACAGGTACAGCATATAGGAGAACAGAGGGAGTGTATTTGGAGTGATCGTGAGGCATGCATAGTGGTTGGTTTAGGGCAGGAACCTGACTGTGCCCAGCCTGTAAGGCCTTGTTAGCTCCACGCACACGTCTGTGGTGCTGTCATGTGTGCTGACTCGTGCCGTGCAGTTCTGAAATGTGCTGTGCCGTGGAGTGTCCTTCTCTGCTCTAGAGTGCATCAACATGGTGTTTTTAAGTTTAGTTGCAGTGCATGAATATCTCTCTCTATATATATGTCTATATATTTTTTAATCCTCTCACACTGTTAGCCTGGTGATAAATCAGAATAGGTGACAAGTACTCAGAGAAGGCATCAGAAAAGGAGACTTTTAAGTGATTTAAATGGTGTGGCTGTGTGTGTTTTTGTAGGGGGTGATTCAGAGACAGAGATAGAGAATGACAAATATTCGAGTTGCTCGCTGACTCTTTCTACCTTTACCCCTTTCTCCTCTTCTTCTTTCTTTCCCTGTCTCACCCTATCTGACAGGATGTGCATTTCTGACGTACTGTGCGAGAGAGTCGGCACTGAAAGCCCAGAGCGCTCTACACGAGCAGAAAACGCTACCAGGGGTAAGTGCACATCGCAGACATGCATGCTTCCCCAAATAATACACACAAGCTTGCATGTACACTCAGATCGCAAAAAAACCCTCCCCCACCCACATTCATGAACTCTACCTTGTATACACACACACACACTTACACAAGTGGCCTCAGATCAGTGTGCGTCTGTGCTACTGGAGGTTCAGCTCCCATTAGTAACACTGTGACATAACTCAGCAGCCAGCAGGCGTCTTGCTGCGAAGGACAAACACTCCCTCTCACCAGAGACACGTAGGGTACTCCGTGAGCATAATCATCTCCATTCCTCTATCTCCTTCTGTCTTTCCATCTTTCTGTCAGCCTCTCGGTTAGCCTCCGGTGATAGCTCCCACCTAGAGAGTGTGTGTAATTAATGTAGCCATTCCCCTTTGTCTCATCCCAGTCTCCCTCAGTCTCTCTTGTTGAGGGATTTTGTGCTGCGGCTGGGCATGGATAGGACACTGTTCATTATGGATGGGCCACTGTGCGAGATCTGTGTCTGTCTCATAGGCTGTACCGCTCTGTCGCTTCCCCTCTCTCTCTCCTTTCTCTCTGACCTGGTTTCCACCGCAGTTAAAAACAGATTTTACAGTGGCTGTTTTGGAGCATTTTGTATTTTTACCCTGTTTCTTTTTAAAGGCAGAAGTAGTATGCAATACTTCCCAGCCAAGGGAGAGTGCTGATACAGTATAGGACGTCTTGTAGAGTTGACATTTTCCTAGCCTGTTGTAGCAGACCGAATAGCGTATTTGCCTTCACCATCTCTGAGCCATTCTCTATCTTATTCTCTCTGTCTCCCTGCTACGAATCAGAGTTGGGGTGTTGATAAGCTCTTTGTGAGAAAATGGTTGGAGGAGAGCCTGAAGAAAAGGAGGGGAAATGTTCTGACGCACACAAACACAAATCCCTGAATACATACATACATACATACATACATACATACATACATATTGCAATCATGCATGATATTTCCATGCATGCAGGGAAATGCCTCTGCAATGAGTTCTTACATTCACACTCACACGTATGAACACAGCATGTTAATAATGACAATCCAATTAGGGCCCGCTAAAGAGTCTGACCTTTCTGCGAAAATCACCTCTCACTGTCTGCCGTGTCTCGGTCCTCCCTCTCGTGCTGCCCTTTGTCCTTTGACTCATCCCTTCCTCTAACCCTCTCCACTGGGATTTACTTTTATCCCTTCCTGTTGATGACAAAAAAACGCCTTGTTTCCAAGTTAATTGTGATGAATATTCTGGACACACAGAGGAAGCATTTGCAGGGAGGATACCCATTAGCAGTCAGATTTACGAAAGAGCCAGCACAAAACTATCAGAAGCATCTCTCCCCCGAGGAAGACTTGGGCTGATTGAGGGTGTGGCTATTGTGTGCTAGGTTTTCAATAAGCCTGGACTGTCAAAGTGTTTCCATGTGTGGCTTTCCTCGATTTAGGGTATCCTGTCCTCTCCTTGAGAAGCTGTCCAGTACGGTCCAACAGTCTTCCAGTTAAAGCACTGTCAAGAATATGAAAAATAATTTGATGAAGACTGTGAGTTCAGTGATTAACAGTGAATTGACCAACAAAATTCCTCCAACAATCTCTTCTGGTTTGTTGACTGTTGCTTGCTTAAAGGATAAATCAAAATGTAATTCCTGAAGGCCTCCCCTCTCCTTCTCAGAGGTTTAGCTCTGCTATCACTTCCCGCTACCTGTCTATACCCTTTACTATCTAGTGTGTCTTCTTCCCTGTCTGTTGCCGTCTTTGTCAGGATTAAGAAATGACTTCAGATGATTTCTCTCCTCTTTTTACACATCCCCCCTTTGTCCACTTCTTTTCTTTCCCTAAGAATTGCTTTTTTCATCTCTTCCTTATTCCTCCTTTTTTCCCTCCATGCTTTCCATTTTATGTCTTTTTTCCTAACTCAAATCCCCTCTGTCCTCTGTTCAACTCCTCCT
Source organism: Synanceia verrucosa (assembly GCA_029721515.1). Classification (NCBI taxonomy): domain Eukaryota; kingdom Metazoa; phylum Chordata; class Actinopteri; order Perciformes; family Synanceiidae; genus Synanceia; species Synanceia verrucosa. The sequence goes on along the minus strand of CM056557.1, from coordinate 15,665,738 downwards.
ATCACGCCCCTCAGTTTCTCTGCACCAGTAGAATATTACAGAACGTTCTCTTCACCACCCCCAACCCTTTCATCGCTTGCTCCTTTTCCTCTCTAAAATCACTTCATGGTATCCCTCTTTCATCCCCGCTTTTCCCTTTCTGCTGTCTTTTACTCATTTTTTTTCTTCTCACTGCACGCTCACGCTTCCTCCTTGGGTTCTCATTTCACAGTCATTTATGGTAACCCTTCTTCTAAGTCCTCCTCTCAACGTCAGTCCTTCTCTCTCTCCCTCCACCCCCCTCTCAGTTCCCCTACCTCTCGTCTCATTTCCCCTCCTCTTGATTAGTTGACCCTTTTGACCGTTTCACACCCCCATCTCCTCCCTCTCCTCCCCTTCTTCGTGCCTGGCTCCACTTGTTAAGCCGCATGATTAGTTTCTCACAAACTCATTTTGATAGTCAGATCCTGGACTCGCCGTGGGGCAAGAGTGCTGAGGTGTGTTCGTTCATGGCAGTCCCGAATCTTGAGATTGCTCTTAATTGCGGATACTGGTGGAACGTCAGGAACCTCATGCAACCTTAATGGAGCATCTCACACTCACACGGATGTGTTTTTTTACACTATAACCATGCAATCAACGCTTCCAGCCAGCCAGTGGAGGAATGAAAGGAAGGAGACAGACGCAGAGAGAGTTGCAGATAAACTACACCTCAAATGTCCTCCACTGTAGCTTCAGCAGGGCAGTTGTTTTTCAGATTGGAGAATGAGGAAAAGGATAGAGGGATTGAGAGAGAGAGAGGGAGGGAGAGATGAACAGATGGCCTTATCAGAGTGTCCTGCGCCTTGTGTTTAATTTGGACACCAAGAGGGAATGAGAAGCACAGAGGGAGCAGGAGTTGAAGAGAAGGAGAGTTACATGTAAGCCACAGTGGCATAAATTTAACAGTGGAACCACAAGCAAGTCCCACTGTAGCACGCAGATGTTTCGGTGTATTAGATGTGGTGCAGAGATTCCCCCTGGGATGCATCCACACCAAAGAGCTCATGTTTAGCTGTCTCATATCATTATCACTTGAAAATTGAATTTCTCAATCACATGCAGAGGTTTCAAAATGGGTATAATAAGGAAACTATTCAGCAAGGTAAAAAAAATGTTTTTAACATCAACAAGATCCTTAACTGAGTGAAGAAGACAGGACAAATAAGCAAGTAAATGCAAACAATCTCCATCAATAGCCGTGAAGTAGTCCATGTTTTTAATGTTATTTATCACATCTACATGACATTGGACACGTGGGAATATGCACCACAGGCTATTGTCTTGTTAGTACAGAGGGTTGGAGGCAGTAGGCCGACAGCGTGTGTCCAAGGTCAGAGGTCAGGGCTCAGCCTCTGGTCAACAAATGCAGGGTGGCTGGTCTCAGAGCTGTAAAACAAAATGAAAGGAGACAAGGGGACTATGAAGTGAAAGTTTGGTTACAGTTTTTTTTTTTTTTTTTCATGTCTCTTCATCTTGTCTTTGGTATTTATCTTTCATTTGGATTACTTGTTATTACATCATAATTAGTTTGACATGCTGCTTTTTCACTAAATTAACAATAATTTAGTCATAAACTTGTATTTAATTGACAGTTTGTTCATATTTAATTAAAAGGATAAAGTTATATTTTGTACTCCTGATAATCATACACACAAAACCGTCCCTGCTTTATCCTAATCTCCATCCTTCCCTTCCCTTCACATGTCCCTCCCCCTCTCGCAAGCCTACTGCTGCTATATTTCCTCCCTTATCTTTCCCCTTATCTTTTCCTTTTGTTCTCTTCCATTGCTATCTCTCTCTCCATTTAATCTGTGCTCTCCTCGCTCTGCTTTTATCACTCCCTTCATCTTTGTTCTACTTCAAACACAAGTGTTCGTACATACGCACACATATACGTACACGGTCGAACACACACACAAACACACTTGCACACATCTGTTTGGTCACGCTGGCATCTGCAGATCTCAGTTTAGGTGAAATTAAAGTGTGATAAGCAGCTTACCAGGTGTGTGTTGTCATGCTTCACTGCTCTCCAGGCAGCACTCTGCTCCCTGTTCTTTGATTAGAGCCTCACCAAAGCCTACACACACATAGACGCACGCACACGCACACACACACACACACACACATAGACGCACACACTGTACTTCCCATGACACAAATGATGCCTAATGAATTATTAAAATGTCAGAAGATGCGCCATAGGACGAGTTAACAATAACTGATACAGCAGTAGATCGATACTTGTATAAAAAAGAAATGTTTGCAGTAGTGGTATTGATTTAATGCATAAAGTATGACAGCGTTCCTTAGCTGATAAATTGGAGTAGTTCCAGGGTTACTGCTGGATCACGCAAACATGATCGGAGCTATTATGTATTTCATTTAGTCTGCACTGTAGCGAGAGACAGAGTTTGTTATTTATGTCTTGCTATATTTATTCCTGTGTATAGTATGGACTCCCATGGACTCAGCTCAGTAGCGACGCCGCTGCTACTTCTTCATAGTTAGCGTCATGTTTTCAATTCTGAGTTGCTTGTCCCTGTGGTGTGTTGGCAAGAGGATGATTCAAACAGTCCTTGTAGTTGATGTTTATCAGATCCACTGTGTGGGACATGTGATGTGCGCATGTTGTGTATGTTCTGTGTGTGTTTCCATGTGGAATCTAAGATGCCTGCCAGGCAGCCTCCCTATGGGGCAAAGCTATGATGAGCAATTATCCACTAGGGCGACTTTGTAGGCTAATTTAGCATATTTATGTGGTCAGCAGCACTGTTTACTATTCCCCTTCACTGCTTACTGCTGCACTTTCAATTCAGAACAGACCCCATCTCTCTCTCTCTCTCTCTCTCTGTCTCTTCCCTCTTTGCCATCCTTCTGCCTCTATCTCTCCCCGCCTGATGGGGTTTGTGATGTGTATCGCTCCCCCCTCCCTCATGCTGTTTCTCTATTTTTATCCTCACTGTGTGTGGGATGGGAGTAGAGGGACAGGTGTAGAAAAAAAGTGTGTGTGTACGTGTGGATGCGTGTGCATGCGTGCATGCGTGTGTGGAAGAAGTAGACAGTGAAACAGAAGGGGTGTGCAGAGTAGAGGGGGTGATGTTGCGGAGTTGTGTACAGCTAAACCGAGAGGGATTTAGCCTGTTTGTTTTAAACAAAAGTATTTACTGTGCATGTGTGTGCTCTTGTGTATGATGATCGTATGTGCATTTGCATTCCGGCCTCCAACATGGATTGAGAAAAAGTGGCTGCCTCATATTTCACCACAAAATTGAAGCAGAATCTAATCATAGCCTCATAAAAGCCTGACCCTGGAGGGCGTCTATCTAAGGCCTGACACACACACACACACACACACACACACACAGAGGAACATTTGTATCTTGGCCAGTTTGATTATGTTTGCGTGGCCATCATCATACATGATTGTTTGCTGCCAGTTCTGTGTCTCTCAGATGCTGAGCCCTAAAGTAGCCCAAAGTTGCCTTGAGTCCATATCACACACCATCTGTCTTGTAAATCCTGCCAGCGACCAAAACCTACAGGGCCTACTTTCTACATCCACAGATTGAAAATAACAGTTTAGTTGCAGTTATCTGTCATCATTATTGCATCTCATGCTGGATGTGCTTTGTTCTCACAACTTAAAGCTGCCTTAGTGTGCACATTTATATCCTGGATTCTCTCATGTTTTATCACAAGGTGCACACTGATGAAAGTTGATGGATTTAGTGTACCAATGTCCAGTGGTAAAATCCTCATATTTGACATTAAATATTGCACATTGAAAAATACTTTAATTTCACTGATTATTGTAAGCACATTAGATGGGATGTCTTTCATTCATGTATTTTGGTTTTGAAGGGATTATCAAGGATGGAAACATGTGCCAGAGAGCAGAGTGAGCCAAAAAATCACTTAAATGCAGCAAGCTTAACAGATGCCCAGATCTTAGGCAGGGCTCTGGTCACTGAGCAGTGTCACTGACTTCTAGTGTCAGATCATATGGCATACATAACTCACTTTTTACATCACTTACTGTAACATTCACGCTTACATTTCATTTCTCAGGCACAGATCTTATTGTGCTGCTTTCTGTGCATCTGGCTACCAAAATGACATGTGAGTCTGGATTTCAAGTAAAACAGTCTCAGTCCATGAGACTGTTGCGACTAAAACCTGCATCCAGACACTACATCCCAACATGTAATATTTATATGTCTGCATTAAACTGGACGTATGGAGCGGGCCTCATACAATGGGGGTGAATGAGTGTGTGAATTCGTCTGAATGAATGGGGGGTTAAGAGTGGTGGAGGAGGGCCACGAAGAGGTTTGGCATGAATAGGGGTGTATAGACATGGAGGGGGTAGGGTGAGACAGGGGAGGAGCAGAGGAGGTCGGGTTAGAGAGAAGGAGGAAACAAGACAAAAGTTTGCCATAATGAGCGTGGAGGAAGGGGCAGGCGGGTGGTGTGTGGAAGAAAAGGGTTTTTCTGGGTGGTGGAGGAGTAGGAGGGAGTCAGGGCGCACTTCTGTCAGTTTAAACAGAGACATCTGTCAGAGGGGGCCACTGGTGTGTGTCTGCATTTGTGTGTGTGCATATATACGTTTTTGTGTGTGTGTGTGTGTGTGTGTGTGTGTTTGTGTGTGTGCGTGCGTGTGTGTGCGTGTGTGAGTGGATGACAGAACTTTAGTTGCACCTGGGGTGTGACCTTTGCTCTGAGGTCTCCTCTCAAACCACACTTCAACCTGCTGTCTCCATAATGGTCTTTTCACACCGATCACAGGGCAAAGCTGGAGCTTTATAGACCAGATTACACTGCTGTAGATCCCTGCACTTCACAATGCTCTGTCCAACAACAGGAGATAGGAGAATAGGACATCAGGGCTTGTGTAGTACTGTCTCCTTTGTTTTTTTTAATGAGTAAGTTAAGCCTTGTTTTAATAATGGACACAAAGGATTTAGGTTTAAGGTTTTTGTATTTAAACTTAGCCTTTGCTCAATTGAATTTTGATTATTGAATGTAAGATTGTGGATATGTCTTTGCTTTCTGTGTATGGTTTATTATGTTTTAAGATTTATAGGTGAGGTCAATCACAATTACCACAATTTTAGGTATGGACATAACATCTAATTGATAATTAAAACTATGAGGACAAGTAGAGATTTGAAATCAAATCAAGAGTTTGAAGAAAACAAAAGTAGGATAATATCACAAAATGTACAAAGCAAGCTAGACTTTGCTTGGATAGATTGAGGCTTAAGAGAATGTCTTGGAACAGTCAATCAAATGTCTGTCATGTTAGTAAAGTGAGTTTTATTATTCTTTATAATTTGTCCCCCAGTGAAATAGAAGTGAGTAGTTTAGGATCAAATGAAAAAAAACACACAACTATAAATGGATATTATTCCTATGGTGTACACAAAAAAGCCGTTAATTTTTATAGAGTCAATTTTATTTTCAGCCATTTTTCCTTTTTGATTAAGGCTTCATGAGAACATACTGAGTCATTTGCATATTTGGTTTGTTTTAATTTTACAGGATCCTGCCGAGCTCGCTGTACAGAATGTAATCTCAGTGAATATGAGGTTTTTACAGTCATGAATTTGTGTGGCTCTGAGCAGCCTTTTTAATTCACCAGCTCATTTCAGAAAGGACTTACACTCCCTAAAATAGAAAGAAGGTCCAAGTGCATAGGTCTAACAGTTATCCACTATCGTGCTGTTGGATTATGTTGGACTAAATCCAAGGGATCAAATTTCAGTGAGTGCTGCATGCAGAATGTCCTCATTGGCGTTTGACAAAAACAGCATAATATTATAGGGATCAACAGGGTGGTTAGTTCTACTTTATGCATGGTTTGCTGCCATTACTATGGAGAGTGATAAGGCAAGAAGAGAGGGAGAGAGAGCGGAGAATATGTTGGTAATCCACGCTCCAGCAGAGAGGCTGATGAAGGGTTAACAGCCAGATAAAGTATTGAGTGGAGGAGAAGCAGGGCAGACTTCTCAGGTGTGAAGAATGGAACGAGAGCGACAGAGGAAGGAGGGATGAGAGCAGGGGGAAGGGCCGATCTGGAGCTTGTATTATATTTGCAGGCCCCCGTTGCCAGGCAACGAAGCTGAGCGAGATGCCAGGTTGCTAGGTAACCTGGGGGATGCAAAGCCTAACATGGTGCGATAGAGAGGTGGGGTAGAGCTGTGCTGCTCCACCTTCCCGCTCAACTCACGGTATTCCTCACAGCTCTGTGTTTTCATCCAGCTGTGGATCAGAGCCGTAAACTCAGAGTCATCAGGGACTCAGGGTGTTGCATGCTCTGAAATATAAGACGATACACACAACAAAGCTGATATATACAATATATATACAAAGCTGTGTGTTAATTTTTTGGTTCATACACTCATCAGACGTTCCAAGAGCCCACTGTGGCGCCTTAAAGTGTTTTGGTTTGTCCAACAGTCCAAAGCCCAATGACATTCAGTTAAATTAAATCTTCCCCTTTTGGATGTATTTTGTTCTTGTCTTTAATGATTAATTGATTGTCAAAATAATAGATGAATTAATTGTTGGTGTTAAAATGATCCGGACATTCTAGCTGTTCTAAATGCAAAATAAATGCCTCTACCGGGATGATCTTTACATCTATACTAGGGATTATTGTTTGTCAAATGTGTGTCAATATCTTGTGAAAACACCAGCAGTTATTATCATCAACCTTTTAAGGCAGCTATATTGTGATATTTTATTTTGTCAGTATTTCCTAGCTCTAGCATGAAAACTACATTTTATTCCACTTATTCTGGAGCAGAAACAATAGACTATAGGATCTACATAATTTTTGCACTGACAAGCATAAAAAGTATTTTTAGCTACCCCAGTAGGTATTTTGTGTCATTCAAAATCAAGTCAGAATTATACTTAACAAATGAGTTTTTATGTAAAGCAGGGTTTTAGTTTTAAGAGAGACAAACGTGGTAAACAGCCCTGCTATTTAGCTCAATTTTGGTTTTGCCAAAACAAAGGGATCACTACACTAACGATAGTGAGTTTGTAGGCCAGCAAGGCAGGTTACAGCAATGATGGAGGAAAAAAGAGATCAAGAGTAGGAGTGACACGAGATGAGTAAGTGAATGAGATATAGAATAGGAGAGAGGAAGAGAGGAGGGAACGGCTGGAGAAGATAAAAAAGCAGAGAAGCCTATGTCATCCGACAGGGTATGGAGGGATTATGGAGTTGAGAGTGGAAAGAGGGGAATCTGGGATGGGGAAAAAGGGAGAAATAATGCTAGTTTGTCGAGAAAGGATAAAAATAGTTTTCCTTTCCTGTGCACTCTAGAAAATGGATATCTGAAATTGTATGGATGGAGTGCTTCAGAGGAGGTTCAAAGGGGGAAGGGTGTGTGTGAGAGAGGAAGGCAGCTATGAAGAGTCTTTGTGTGTATGTAAACACACACATACACACTCATTGTCTGTGTAATATTTTTTTTTATTCTTGTTTGCAGGCACATTTTAGGAGAATTGCCAAAATTATAACATTGATTTTATGCTACTTAATCCATGTTCCCAAATAGTGCGTGCGTGTACTAACACATTTACATATGCTCGCACGCCACCCCCTACTCTCATGATGTGGTGCAATGGTTTGTTCCACTGATTTTGCGTAGGTTGCGGGAAGGGGTAGAATGCGATTTGATTGGATAATCCAGGGATTTAATATCCCCTAATCCTGGCACAATCCTCTCTGCTTTACTGCAGGGAGTAAGATTAACTGTATGTTGGTAGGATGTTTGTTTCTGTGTGCGCCAAAGGGCGGGTGTGGGGAAAAGTGTAGTGTGTACAGTGTGTGTGTGTGTGTGTGTGTGTGTGTGTGTGTGCGTGCGCGCTTATGTGAGTGAAATGTACTGTGTGTGAGTGTGTGTGAGTGTGTGTGTGTGTGTGTGTGTATTTCTTCTGGCACCACAGCATGCAAATGGAGCTGTGTTTGCATGCAGGGTTTGGTCATGTGCGTGTCAGTGGACGTGTCTCCTCTGAGTGGTCATGCAGGCGCTCACACGAACGATCATATATCACATATCTCTCGCCCTCATGCATCGTTGAGGCTGCTTCCCTTCCAGAGCGAGGCTCCTCAGTATTCTGCAGGACGGATCAAACCTCACTACAGAGGAAAGCCAGCTCCTTGTACATTTGCAGATGGTTACTGTTAATTAAGTCTTAATTGGAACGTGAGTAATTAGAGGCTAATTTTACTTGAAAGGAGCATGTGGCTGTTCATGTGTGTTGGAGAGAAATGAGTGGAGTACAGTGTGATTGGCGACCAGGATCTGTACTTTATTTGCATTTTTCTCTCTGGCTCAAGGGAATTTTAATTACACCGCTACAATATAGATTCAGTTCCCTCACCTTCTCCTTCTCCTCCTCTTGCTCTGAGCCAAATCACACTGACTTCTTCCCTCTGGATACTGCCCACATCTCTGCGTTATTCTCATAAATCATCTGTCCTGTTCATTACTCTGTGCTCAGAACTAAACGAGAGATAAAATGGGTCGGGGAAAGATGTTGAGGTGGATAGTATGAAGCCAGCAAAGCACGCCCTTTGTTTACCAGAAGAGCACAGCAGTCGCCCTTGGCAACCAGCATCCTTGTTTACCTACCCAGTGTGCCGTCATACGATTGCCATGACAACAAGCTGGTTGCCATGCCAATTTTCCGATGCCATGGTGTTGTCTTTGTTGCAGCAGTGTGCACCACTCACCTGCTGTCTCTTGTTCAATTTGTCCGTTTTTTTTTTCCATCTCCTCTGATTCTCACCCTCCTCAAAGCATCATATGAACTTTACGTAATGTCGTTATAAATCATCAAAAGGTCAGTGCAGTTTGCGCACATCGTATTGATAAGTCTTGATTGATAAGCTGCAGTTGAGAATCATTAGGTTCTTCTGTTCACTCTGTTTTACAGTCATAAGGATGAGCTTGATTAGGGCTAATGAAGGAAGTAATGGAAGAGGTGATGGATGGGTAGGAGGGTAGAGAAAGGGTTAGTGGACACAAATCTCACTACAATCAGCCTGCTATACAACACAGGCCGAAATCAATGGACACGACGCGACTGATCGATGAGTTGATAGTGCAAGATGGATGACAGTGTGGATGGATAGCAAGAGGATCAGGACTGGGATATGATGGATGGATGGATGGATGGATGGATGGATGGATGGATGGATGGGTGGATGGATGGGTGGACAGCTTGAATCCAAGGTCACTGGAAACCGTGAGGGCGTGTTTATCTGTAACTTTATGTTTATGTCGACAGCTTAATCAATAAAGGTGTGGGTTCAAAATATACATCATTCCTTCTTTTGCAGACCTTGTGTGTGTGTGTGTGTGTGTGTGTGTTTTATGTGTGTTCAGAGGTGTTTGCATCTGTGTGAGTACATGCCTCTGGCTGTGATGGCCTTGCCTTAGATCAATAGCTTTGTGGTGACAGCTAAGAGCTGATTAATCAAATGTATGGATCTGTCTCTCTCTGCTCTGCCCTCTCCTCAATTACCAGCTTCATTACATTGCCTTAACACCCCACTGGGACCTCTCTCCATTCTACCTCCTCCTTCTCCCCTCCCTTTACTTTCCTCCTCCTCCTCATCTCTGTCCCTTCCCTTCGTTTTTCCACATCCTCTGTTTCTCCTCCCTGTCATAGATGCAAAATACAGCTAATTCAACTACTATTGGTACAGATCACTTTCTGACTGGCAGCGGACTTTAATTAGTGCATTTTACACGTTGTTGCAGCTGAGCGAAGAACTTCAAATCGGAGCCTGACTGATAAGGATGTTTATTCAAAAACGTAACGTAAACGTTTTAGCTTCACTCTGTGTATCCATGTAAAACCTTCCTCTCCTCCTCTGGATAATTTTTTTTCTTCCCTTCTTTTACTTCTTCCCTCTTCTTATTGCCATCATTCTGCAGCCCTTTTCCTCCTCCACCTTATCCCCCTGGCATTAACACTGTCTCATTGCCTCAGTGCTATGACTAAGCACTGTGTGTGTGTGTGTGCGCGCGTGCGTGCGTGCACGCTATATTTGTGTGTTATAAACCTGTGAATAAATAGAATAAGCATGGAAGGGTCGTTCAGAGCATGTGTATGCTTGCATGCATTAGCATTCAAGGCAATGGATCTCTGTAGTCGTGACAATTTTTAGATGGAGCAAGTCACGACTGAATCACGCCCCGCTCCTCCCTCCTCCTCCTCTTTCTCTTTCTATTCTTTTTGAATCATCCTCTCAGGGGCAGCTTCGCTTTCATCCTCCCACTCTCCGTCTCTCTCTCTCTCTCTCTCTCTGTAATGCATCTTTTTCCAGCGTTTCCATTCACTCCCTGGGTTCCTCATGGCCTCCACCTGCCCTGTCAGTTGGTCGAAGTCAGTCAGGGTCCCCCAGGCCTGACTCTCATTCTCCATCCTTTTATTTTTAGCTGACTGCGCTTGTTCACTTCAAACATTTGTCATCTCTTCTCCCTCCCACTGCCCCCTCTTCTCTCCATCTCAATCTACTCTTGTCCCTCATCTAATCCGTAGTTTGACTGTAATCCAGATCAACTGGCCTGCATTCCTAATCTCGTCACTTCTCAATCCCCCCTCCATCCTGTGTGTGTGTGTGTGTGTGTGTGTGTGTGTGTGTGTGTGTGTGTGTGTGTGTGTGTGTGTGTGTGTGTGTGTGTGTGTGTGTGTGTGTGTGAGTGAGTGAGAGAGAGAGAGAGGAATCAGAGATAGTAAGATTGTGTGTGTTTTGACAGAGAAAGAGAGCAGACAGAGCAGACACACCTGTCATCTGCTAAATGAGATTTATCAGTACCTAAAAAACACATACAGACACATAAACACACACCATCAGTGCTGTCGTCATTCAAATATATATATATATATATACACATATATATATACGTATATGTATATACACACACACACATATGTGTGTGTGTATATGTATATATACACACACACTATATACATATACATATATATATATATACACACACACACACACACACACACACATATATGTGTACTTCTAGCACATTTTCAGAAATGTTGAGTGTGTTGTCCTTTTAAATATATACATGAAATAAAATGAAAAAATAATTATACAGTGAAACCATGAGACAGCCGTCATGTGGAATCAATCCTAAAGACGTGCTGTGGAATCAATCCTAAAGACGTGCTGTGATAAGACAAATGGAGAGAGACTTGTTTATGTTGACCATCTGTGTTGATCTTCTGTCTTGTTTGTTTCCGCAGATGAATCGGCCAATCCAGGTGAAACCAGCGGACAGCGAGGGCAGAGGAGGTGAGACAAGCACCTTAGCGTAGCACACACACACACACAGACACACACACATTGTGTTTTGTGGGGACATTACATTGACTTACATTCATTTCCTAGACACTTCCCTTGACCCTAACCATAACCACTACTCATGTAATCCTAATCCTAACCCTAACCAAAGTCTAACCTTAGACTAACATTAAATGTTCTGCAAGTCTTCCGCCTAAAATGTAACAGTTCACATAATGGGGACCTGCATTTTGTCCCCATAAGGACGGTGAGTCCCCATAATGTGACTGTGAGAACAGATTTATGTCCCCATAACCAGAAGTTATACCTGCTCACACACACACACACACACACACACATACACACATACACACACACACACACACACACACACAAAAGTGTGGGGGGTAGGTGTCAAGTTGGATCAGATATAGATGGAAAGTAGTCAGCGGGTCACTAAAAACACTCAGACACATTCAAATCACATTCTTTCCGCTTCCCTCTCTCAACTCTGTAGTCAATACTGCTCCCTGGTGGACAAAAATTGTGGCTTCTATTGCTATGAACCCAATGTCCATTGTCAGATCAGTATAGGTGTGACCACTTAAAGGGAAATAAAGTTGATTTCTTATCTTTTTTTTGCACTGTTGGTCTCTCAGAGGACAGGAAGTTGTTTGTGGGCATGCTGGGAAAGCAACAGAGCGATGAGGACGTCAGAAGACTGTTTGAGCCATTTGGCAGCATAGACGAGTGTACTGTGTTGAGAGGACCCGACGGCACCAGCAAAGGTAAACCGCATACAGTACACACTATCTTATCTAATTGAGTAGTACTTTAGCACAGACCGTGTAACAGACTTTGTTTTGTTGCAGGGTGTGCTTTTGTAAAATTCCAAGGACACGCTGAAGCCCAGGCTGCCATCAACAGCTTGCATGGAAGCCGCACAATGCCTGTAAGTTGGTTGCAATATACAAATGATTAAATTAAAAGCACATATATACACACACACACACACATGGTCATCCAAAGACGTGCATGAGTCACATGGGACAGTTTAAATTTTCTTTAGGTAATAATGTAAGTAATCGTCCATCTTGTTTGGTCCTGCCCCTGGGCCTCATCAACATGCTGGGATAGACCTCAGCCCCATGTGAATTGTAAAAGGATTAAATGGACAGAGGAACTTAATGAATTAATAAAATGGAGCCCGGTCCCATTAACACATAAAGAAGATAACATGTAACATCACTCATAATTGCAGTTGAATCTTACTCTGTCGCCACCTTTCGCCGCACAGGGAGCATCATCCAGTCTGGTGGTGAAGTTCGCCGACACAGAGAAGGAGCGGGGACTGAGGAGGATGCAGCAGGTGGCCTCCCAGCTCGGCATCTTCAGCCCCATGACCCTCAACTTCCCCGCTTACAATGCCTACACACAGGCGGTCAACGCACAGGCAAGCATCACACGGAAGCACAACACTCACTGCACTACGTGCACACATACATACTAAGTTTGTAAGGGGAGTGCTGTGCTCATGGAAGGATGTAATAAGTTTGAAGAGGCTATCAGTGGTCTAATTGGGGCTAATGTGATTACCCAGACAACAGAACATACGTCATCTGGCATTAGCTTTCCCGCAACACACGACCATTAACCCACTGACTCAGGACATAATGGCCTTGTAATTAGATCTCTATTCATCTGTTCCTCCATCACTCCCTCTGCCTGCCCCTTCCTTTCCTTTTTCCCCTCTCTTTGTTTCTCTGTCTCTCTCTCTCTTTCCCATATCCATATAACTGTCTCTTTGTCTTTCTATCTCCCTCACTTTTTCCCCCTTTCTCCCCCCGTCCCTCTCTTTCTCCATCCCGTTCCTCTCTCTGCTTCCTCCCCTGTCTACAGCTTGTCCAACAGCAGGCCCTGGTTGCCCAGTCAGCGTACTTGTCTCCTGTGGCAACGGTTGCCGCTGTACAGATGCAGCAGATGGCAGCGCTCAATGCCAACGGAATCATTGCCACACCCATTACACCCATTACACCGTCCTCGGGTCAGTTCACACACACTCACGTGCTTTACATACTCAAAAATGAATTTATATACATGCACATGAGCTGTAGAGTATAGTAGTTTGTGCTGTATATTATAGCACAAAGCCTGAAAGTATTTTTATTGATCATCAGTCTTTTCCCATAGGCTTTGATACATTTAAATAAAAGTAAAGTACTAAGTTATTAATGTGTTTAACAGTATTTTGGATAGGTATAGCAATAATTTGCAATAAATACAATATTATGTAGTGAAAGAGCTGCAGTGAGCTCATTATCTTTACTGTGATCTACATCTGTAGGTACAAACACTCCGCCAACCATCGCCGCGACGCCTGTGCCAGCTCTCCCTCCACCACTAGGAGTGAATGGTTACAGCAGTCTGCCAGCCCCGACCAATGGACAACAAGCAACAGAAGCACTGTACACCAATGGCGTTCACCCATATCAAGGTTTTTTGTTGATTCTTTTTATTGGGTTTCTAATGTATTACAGTTGGCCAAGGTCACTAACAGAACAAAGAATAAATAAATAAATAAATTAATAAATAAACGTAATTACAAAATAAACAAGTAAATAAATGAATAGAGAAATGAAGAAGAAGAACAGGTTGAGAAATGGAGAACTCTCAACCTCTGCAATATGAAATAATTATTACAAAATGCCACGGAAATTATTACATATTATGTTAGCTGTTTATTAAAAAATGTAACAGCTTATGAAGTGAAAAATAGATGCAAGTCATACAAAGTTTTGTAACTGAGACATTCAAAATCCTAGCTTTATCGTCATATTTCTTGTACTTTTCATTCTGACAGCTCAGAGTCCAGCAGCCCTGGACCCCCTACAGCAGGCATACGCAGGCATGCAGCACTACACAGGTTGGTGTAAGTAGGGTCAGATGACGCTCTTTGACTGACTTATTCTCACTATGGGTTAGGATAGTTTGTGATACATGGAAAATATATGAAAAGTTTGGATGTAAATGCACATATATTGCTTTGAAAATGGCTTCAAGTTCAGTTGTGAGACACATTTTTGCCGTCTAAATTACAAGTATCAGTATCATTGAGGAATGACTTGCGAACACAAAACTGGGAAAATGTATACAAGGAACATGATGTTGATCATGTGTATGAGTCATTTTTAACAGTGTTCACATCACTGTACAATAAAAACTGTCCAATAAAACAATACAGTAAAAAACAAAAATACACAGCTTGACCATGGGTCACAAAGGGATTACAAAATGCCCATTGAAAGAAAAATACCCTTTATAGAGAATTCATAAAACAAAGAACTAAAGAGGCTGATTATAATCATAAAAAATACAAAAATAAGTTAACCAATATTATTAGGGTATGTAGGAAAGAATACTAATATGAAAGGAATGTCAGACACATTGAATAGTGTTATTAAAAATGGCTCCAGACAACAAAATTATCCTCAATATTTTATTGATAGCAACATTAAGAAGGAAAACATGGATGATGTGGTAAATAGTTTTAATGATTTTTTTTTGTAAATATTAGACCAAACCTGGTAAAAAAGGACACTGAGGGTATTTCAGAACCACTGACATGCATCTGTAACTTAACGTTCCAAACCGGTAAATTTCCACACAAAATGAAAATAGCTTAAGTTCTGCCACTGTATAAAACTGGGGATAGATGCCACTTCAGAAATTACAGGCCTGTTACATTACTTCCGCAATTCTCCAAAACTGAAAAAATTGAATAGTCTGTCTAATCTGTTATTGAATAGAAAAACAATTTGTGAAGATGGGAGAACATATATCATCTTGCTTGGACATTGCTTGTGGCATCCCCCAGGGGTCAGTCCAAAACTATTTATCTTTTATATAAATGATATTTGCAAGGTATCAGAAATATTAAAACTAGTACTCTTTGATGATGACACAAATATTTTTTGTTCTGAGGGATTTAAAGGAGCTTCTGGAGACAATCTCTGCAGAAATGGGTAAATTAAAAAGGTGGTTTGATAAATTTAAGTAAAACTAAATTCATGTTATGTGGTAACTGTAAAAGGAACACTAAAGTACAGGTGCAAATAGAAGGTGTGGATATTGAAAGAGTTAATTAAAATAAGTTTCTTGGTGTAATAATAGATGGCACAATAAACTGTAAACCTCACTAAAAACATAACATACAGAATAAACTGAAGCATCTCAGTACTCAGTAAGGCATAACACATTCTGGACCACAAACCACTACTCATCACTGGTTTTGCCATATTTAAATTACTGCTCGGAGGTTTGGGGCAACACTATTCTTATAGTTTTCCTAGTAGTATTCCTTGACTTCATTTTCAAACAGCACAAATTATGTATAAACAGCCTGCTTCCTGAAAATATTCAAAAAATGTTTTTAGCAGAGATGGAGATTATTATATTTTATATATATATATATATATATATATACGTGTGTATATATATATATACACACACGTGTATATATATATACGTATATATATACACACACGTATGTATATATATATATATATATATATATATATATATATATATACACACGTATATATATATATATATACAGAGAGAGAGAGATAATTGATAGATAGATAGATAGACCACATTGAAATATGTGATCAGAGACAAACCTTCATGTGCAGCTCAGCAGGCACCTCATGCAGAAGGTTAAATCAGGATACATGTAAATAGGGAACAAGGAAGGCCAGGTGTCTGCTTTCAGTTTGACCGCCATCATCTCAAGGATGCAAGTGTTTCAAGGACAATTGGTTGAATTAATTTTGTTATGATTTATCTGATTTCAGTCTCACACAAGACACACATTAATGGCTAGTAATAATGTAATACAGCTAATGCTATCTTTACACCATCTGAATACATGATTCATACTCGCAGATTAAATGGGCACTGTAATGTGTACCAGACTCAGACCAACAATGTCATTGTTGTTGTGTCTTGCTCCATTCAAGTGGTACATTTAATAGTTTTCACCTTCAGCAGGAGACATTTCAGTTCAAATGACATGATTCTATTGGACACTGCTATGTTGCCACCTGTTGTTTTTACCCAATCACATTTTGTTACTGTCTCTCCCAATAGCGGCGTATCCTGCTGCCTACGGATTGGTCGGGCAGCCGTTCCCCCAGCAGCCAACACTGGTTGCCCAGCAACACCAGCAGCCCCAGCAACAGCAGCAGAGAGAAGGTGATGTGATTTCCTGTCTGTCTGGGGCCACACCCCTCTCTCCAATGATCTTTTTCAAAGTTGTTTATCACAAGGTTTTCACAGCCTGAAAAAATTTACCACCATGTGTCTAATGTGTGTGTGTTCCAGGTCCAGAGGGCTGTAACATCTTTATCTACCACCTGCCTCAGGAGTTCAGTGATTCTGAGATGCTGCAGATGTTCCTGCCCTTTGGCAATGTCATCTCAGCTAAGGTGTTTGTTGACCGTGCCACCAACCAGAGCAAATGTTTCGGTGAGACTCACAGACGGAGAGGAAAGTGGGAGGGAAGGGGGAGAGCAGAAAAAGGACAGGACAAGTGAAAAAGATGGGTGACTTTGTGGTACATAAAATATTGTGTTTGTTTAGATTTTATATCTCAGTTAAATTGAGACAAATGCACGGTGCAGAAGAGAGGTTTGATTAAATTAGCAAGTAACAACTCTTCTCTTACAGGATTTGTGAGTTTTGACAACCCAGCCAGTGCTCAGGCCGCCATCCAGGCAATGAATGGCTTCCAGATCGGCATGAAAAGACTGAAAGTGCAGCTCAAAAGGCCCAAAGATGCTAACCGCCCATACTGAGTGACAACAGAGAGGAGGAAGAGGAAATAAAGAGAGGTGAGGCAGGGGTGAGGAGGTGACGCACACGACATGAAGAGAAAACAGGTGTTGTGTTGGGGCAATAGAAGGATGAAATTAGGTTAATAAAACATGGAAAGGGCAGTACCAACTTTGACATTGCAATGCTAATTGATGGTATAACATTAAAACAAAAAAGAAGAAAAAGCTTGACATGACATATCAGTGAATATACGTTGGGTTACTCTTATGAAAACAACTCAGGAAAAGTGAAAATACTAAAATATTGTTTTCCTTTTTATTTTCTTTCACAATCTTATTTATTTTCTTTCCTGCTGTTTTGATCTTTTCCTGAAATGGCAACTTACCTCACCCAAGATTCTTCCGTCCAATCATAATTCACGAGGACCCCATCGCTATGGCAATGGTTGCCTAGTGACCGATAAAGCCCTGACCCCCCCTTCCTCTCGCATTGTTGTAAGTTGATTGGTTGGCCTGTGTTTGGGTTGCTGTGGCGATTGATTGCCTGTGTTGGTTGCCCTTGGCAATTTTTGTTCTGTCACCTCGAGCAACCAGCCATGCGCTGACCTGCATGTCCTGTTGCTGTAGTGACCACAGACTGTGTTTGGTGCATTGTGACTTTATTTTGTATTGACCTGTGCACATACTGATCAATAACTGTCAATAGCCAGGGCTGTACTCAGAATTAATTGATTTAATTGGATATTTGATACACTTCATCATTGTATAGTCATTTGATAAATTCTGCAGCAACTCTCGTTATTTTTTGCAGCTTTGTTTTTGATCAGTTTCTGTAGTGTTCTGTTTGGTGTCATTATTATTTGAACAAATTGTTTGGGTAAAGTAGTGAGCGTGGGCGTCCATGTGTACCTATGTGTCTGTGTTACACTGTTAGTGTGTAACGCAAGAGTGCATAATCCTTGTTGTACTGGTGTCTGTAAAGAGAGGTTTTCCTAAGGTTTCCACAGTGGACTGGTGGAGAAATACAGCATAGCACTACCGTTTACTGCAAAACATGAAGTCACTTTGATGGGGGAAAGTAACATGCTAGTATGATTTTATGAAACATACAACGGCGGCAGGCCATGTTGGACATGAGGCCATGAAACTGCAGTGCAGTAGACAGAAGATTAAATATGGCTGCATGCTGGTCCAAATAAAGCCATAAGGGTAAGGATAGAAAAGAGCAAAAATATGAGTGTATGACCTAGGGATGCACATGGTTAACCGTTTAACCGTTAACCAATAACAGTAACTCTAACCGATTAATACTAACGGTCAATTTTGTTTTTAAGCTACGTAATTCAATCAACTCATGGGGGCGTGTCGACAGGTGCAACACATGCCATCACGTGCTTTCCATCACAGCCCACTTTACAGCGAAGATGAAGAGAGCAAAAAGGAGTTCTGTGTGGGACAATTTCGACCGGAACTCCTGAAACGGGAAATATAATATGTCTAGTACACGTATTAATGTAACTCGGGCTAGTGTGAAACATGTTAGATTCATGTCTGAATCTCAGGGATCACTGACTGTAAGCAGAAACACAGTGTCAGTGACCTGTCACAGCAGCCAGCTGGAGCGCAGCTCTCCACGCTGGCATCATATGCAACATTAATATTACAGATATCAGTGACGGCTCTGCAGATGACACCTGAAGTCACTGACTAATTCCAGTCTCCTTCGTGTTGTACAGTAGGGGAGGGTGTGTATCCCTGTATGCAATTACGCACAAAACACACATTACATTACATCCAGGTTTACAGTAAAATTGTTCGGAATGAAGCCGCATCATCCAGATAAACATTGAGCTCCATCAGAACTGTTTAAAAATCAGATTTCAGAAGCTCAAACTTTATTTTGGAAATGAAGCAGAACACACAATTAAAGAAATCACCAGCGCGCTCGCTCTCGACATAATTTAAAAAGCAATAGCAGACGATTGAAGCCTACAGTACTGTTAATTATATCTAAAGCTTGTAGCTTTTTTTTTTACATTTTAGACGAGTAATCTAACTATTTGCCGTCATTGTAAATCTGCAGTTCAGCACCGGACAGCGCTGAGTCAGTGACTCTCTGATTCCAACCTTTCCTTACATGGAAAGCCTTGTCGGAATGGTGGGACGTTTGTGTGTCGGAATAGCGGTATTTCGGGATGGTGGTATGTCTAAATGGTGGTATGTCGGAATGGCAGCATGTCGGAATGACGGAATGTCGGAATGGCAGCATGGAAGGGCATTTAAATATTATCGGTTAACGGTTATTAATCGTTAAAGGGCGTCGGCTAACGGTCATAAAAAAAATTTAAAATGTGCATCCCTAGTATGACCATAAGCACACTATTTTGGGCGAGCATGCATTTTGTTGAGCTGTACTCTTATAGGCTGAGTTTCATTTTCCTGGATTCCGATTTGTTACACTGTTTGATGTGGCACTTTAGTTTTTTTTGCTCCTTTGTTTCTCTTTCTTAGTCTACTTTACATCTTCTATCACTGCTTTTGTGTAGTTTCTTCCCTCTCCTCTTCACTTCTTCCCTCCTCCTAGTCCTCCTCAGGTCCCCTTACTCGTTCCCCCTTCTCTCTGTTGAATTCTTTCTTCACTATTCCTCTTTCTATCCCTCTAGCCCGTGTTTTGAGGTAAAGGGTATGTGGTTGTTATGGTGGAAAAACAAGTGCCTCTTGCTTATTGGAGAACAGCCTTGAACTATAGCAATTCTGGGAGAATCATATCACTGAGAGAATAGAGGATATCGAGGTAAATTCAACCCTCCATGGACCCTTTTACCAAAGAGGAGGAATGTGTAGCTGCTGTGTGTGGACATCGTATGGCAGCGCGCATTATAAATCAAGCATTCTATTTCCAGGCAAACCTCTACATGACTAATCCTTGTGGATACCTACCACTATGCCCCTACATCAGTCAGATCAAAACTATCACCCAGAATTTCTATATTGCAAATGCCAGAGAGTGATGCATGTCGGTAGTGGTGTTTGCTTGCCATGATACAAGGCACACAAGTGCAGCACATGTCCATAAGCTCACAAATGCATACAGAGCTTTACACACACATACATACAGTATACACCTCCAGACACACACTACCAATCACACAAGGACACAAATAACGTTTCTTTTCACTGTTTTGAGTTGCATGATCCAGACACTGTGTGTGTATGTGTTAAAGCACCATGATTTACTGCTGTCGAGACACAGAGCTTTACAACTGTGAATGATGCCTTCTTGTTTTAACCCACCGAGATGAAACTGAGACAAAGACAAGCTATGAGCATCCAAAGGTGCAGTTTGCTGCCAGATGTATGAAAGCAGGTCAAGTTGTGCCTACAAGAGTTTTGTTGAACGGCAGGAGCATGTTTGACAAGATGTAAAGATCAAACAGAGACATCTATAACGTTGCTCTCTAACACCTCCTTCCTCCTTCTCTGTCCCTCCCTCCTTGTCAATGTGTCACTCCCTCCACCCCCCAACCCTCCCTCCCCTCACAGGTGACCTTTCAGAGTCCAGCCGAGGTGGAAACCCAGGGTTCATAGTGCTTTCAGACTGTCTGCTACCTTTGAGCGTCCGGGAGTGCAGCCACACACACTCACACTAATACACAGGCGCTCTCAACACTGAACCTCGAACGGTAAAAGGCTAATATACAAATGTACATAAAGTGCACAACCACATACACACACGCCTACAGACACTCACACAAAATACACACGGTTCACACAAATCAGTAAAATTACCCTTACAGCCAAGAGTTCGGTCTGACCACAGTCTGTGGAGTTTGCCAACAGGGTGTTTAGTACAGTTAAGACAACTCAGACTGAGCATGAATGGAAGGTACTGATGAAAAATGCTGATATATCACTTCAGTAGACTTTAACATGTCTATACCATGTCTATCCCATGACAATATAGAGGGGCTGATGTTTCATAATAAAAAAAAGAACGAAAATACAAAAAGACGACTAAATGAGTAGGTTAGAGAGACTTTGGAGAAAATCCTTATGACCTGTAAATAATTTAGTTTACAAAGAGCAGCATTTAAAAAACAAGAAAAAATGCAAAAAGAATACTACTTTAGATAAACACTGAACAGGACACAAGCAACATTATTATTATTATGATTATTGTTATTATTATTATTAATACCAGTAGTAACATCATCCTCATAAAGGGATATTACATTCCAAATTGTAAAATGGGAAATCACTAACCTATTTTAAATTTCTACTTAGATTTTAGGTGAAACTTGGGGGAGGGGGGATTGCACTTTTATTCGGGAGGTTTTAATATTTGAGCTATTTTTTATTTATTTACTAATTTATCAATTATTTTGTTTATTGGGAGAAGGGATTTGAGTGGGTTGCAATATTTTGATTTTAGAATTTTCTAGAGAAAACCTTTTGAGGGCCTGTTTCTGTCAGACTCTTGCAATCGAGTAATTATAATGTATGTATTAATTATTACAGCAATTCTATTTATTTCTAATTTATTGAATCCTGTTTTTGATCCACTCTCTTTTTAAGTTAAAATAAAAAGTATCATACTGAATGCCCTGATGTGATTTGTGTAATGTGTGAAAAAGGAGTGATGGAAAATTGTTATTTTTTTTTTTAGTTTTTTTTACACAAAAAATCTTGATTGAATATTGGATTCAACACAGAAGTGCCACAGAAATGTGAACGCACATCGTTTTTTTTTCACCATAAGGGGGCGCAAGTGGAGAGCATGTAACCAGAGAAAGAGAGGCCTTCTCGCCCACAATAAACTGATGTGCCAAGCTTCTTATCGCCTCTATTCCTTTGTGGGAGTAGGCGACTTATTTATCATCAGAAAGAAATGATGCATTTGTTTTATCTTTGTGTTTCAGTAAATCCTCCTCTCTCTGGGTCAAGGGTTTTACAAGTTCTTCCTCCATTTAATTTACCAAAAGAGAATGAACATATGCAAGTACTCAGGCCAAACAATGAGTAGACATAAGATTATTATTGAGCTGAATGACCACATAATACAGTATTTCAAATGTCTTTACATGCTCTACTCTCAGAAACAAAAGTTAAAGATTAAAAACATGTTGTTCATGTGTAGGTGTGACTATACTGTCAAGGACAAGTTCCACATATATTTCAAGAATAAGAAATCATTTGGGGGTGTATAACAATAGTGACTGAGGTTAGCAGCAAGCAACATTTTTGGCAGTTAGATTCCTATCAGTGTGTTTTTTTTCTCCAACTTCAGATGAAGAAGACAATGCAGAAGATGTTAAATTAGGCAGTTATGGTTTGCATTGAAACCATGATAATGATAAACTATTCATAATTAGACAGTTTTTTTCTTAAATTCTTGACAGTTTAGCTTCCTGACTCATTTAAAAATTTCCCATAACCTTTATCAACCCAGATTTGCCTCTGACCTTCATAAGAGGAGCAGCCTCACTGACAAACCACCACCATCTGACTTCAGCTCTTTTACAGACTCAAAGTTAGTCAAGTCTTAAAAGCCATTCTGTGCTGCATGTCAGCCTCTAACCCCTCACATGCTTTTTTTATAGTTCTTGGTGGGTCATAAGGATAGCATCGTGGCCTTTCTCTTATCTCCTGTGGCTGAAAGAGAAGCAACTGTAATGTAAATACAATACTTAGAATTGCTTTAGTTTGTTTGTAAAAGGGTCAAGGGTCACAGAAGTAGAACTAGTAGAGGACATGAATGGCTGCATGAGAACCCTTTAATTCACTTTCTAGAGCTGTTCTCCATATAATTATTTTAGTATAGAAACAGTATGATTTTTTACAAGGTCAGCTGCAACAAGCTGGAGCTGTGACCAGAGGAAAAAAGTTTTATCATCCGTGAAAATGTAGAATAAGAGAAAATGAAGGACTGTGTCCAGAATGTGAGGGATCATTTCTCATTCATACATAGAGGGGGTAAAACTCATGTCCGAGCGGAAACAAAATGCGGATGTGTGTGTCATCTGTCGTAAGCCAGATGCTCTCATGTGCTTGGACGTCACCCGCGTCCCTCCCTCTCCGCTATCCCCTCACTCCTCCCTCTGTCTGCCCCTCTCACTGTGCCCTCGCACCGGCCCGACACCCAGACAGAGAACGCCGACTCCTGGCGACAATATTCTCCTGAGACACAACGAGAGATAGAATACCTTCAACATTTTGTTTGGGCATTGCAGCATCTCACACATGCTCCCATTTGTAGACACATTTTTATCTCCCATGAATTTTGTTCCTAAGAGAGAAAAACAAACTTTAAACACCATGGAAAGGTGTAAAAATCAGCCCGGATACTAAACTTGGACACACACTGCGCCCCTCTGAGCTCAACCAGCGGGCTGGGCTCACTCAACGGGACCGTTAGGTTTTTAAGCTAGCTAGCTAAGTGGGACCCGGACACTTTGTGGAGAAAAACACGTTGTTTTAATCGCATTTGACGCTTCGCTGCGGGGGAAAGCACCAAAGTAAGTACCGTTTCACTCCCAGGACGGAGAGGTTTAGCCGTTAATGTGTTTTAACGGTGAACTCAACGCTCCGCCGCATCCTCACTTCGCTCAGACGTCATTACGCATTCATGTAGTAACCGGTTTATTAAATATAACCAACAGGGCGGCATTTGGTTTATTTTACTAACAAAAAAACGCAAAAGTCGTCATGTTATGACCATCTGAAAGGACGTTAATAACCGTTAGCTTTGTTGTTTAATATGGAGTGAGCAGCAGCCTGGCGCCTGGCCCAGTGGTGGTGGGTCGGTGTCTAAACTTTGCTAACTAGCAGCAGATTATGTCACATTATCACTGATTACACGACCACAGGCCCTCAGTTACACACTGAAATATTAAGCCTGACACCACTGGAGGCCCTTCTAAATTATAAATAGTTTTTAATTACAGTGATTTGTTTCAGCTTGGGACCCCTCCTGCTACCACTGTGGTCTTCATGTAGCTAGTCTTCCCACTGTCTCCCTTCTTGATTAGCATCCAAGCTAACAGACAGTTTGATCACTTCAGTGATATAGGAATAACATTTTAAAGATGGTATAAGAATAATAACCTCATAATTTGAGATATCTGAGAGGATATCTACGTACTCAGTCCCTGGAAATCCTAATGAATGTAATGCTATGTTGTTTGTAAACAGGTAAGGTTTGTTTAGTCAACCATAAGCACTCATTCATACTTAAAGTTATGGACATCTGTGACATAGATAGGCACATGTCGGTGCATGTGTTGTCAAGCTTTGCATCCAGGGAAACATCATGTTAATTACTGGTTGAAGTCCCATGAAAGTTTTGACAGTTGTGTTACAAATTACTCAGTTGATCAAATCAGTGTTGACTGGGACAATTTTGATAACTGATTGTTATTTATTTAGTCTTTGATCATTTGGTTCCAGCCTCTTAAATTTGTGAGAATTTGCTGCATGGCTCTGTTGTGTATCTCTGTACTGTATATTGTACTATATGTAGCTTATAGGCTATGTTTGAGTCATACTGTAGTTTCATTGACAGAACTATTAATCCAAAAGATAATCAGTCCATTAATCAATGATGACAGGCACTGTTGCCCAGTCTACTGATATCCTTACAATCTGTGACTGTCAATTTAAAAAACGTACTGAATTATTCATAAGGAAGAGAAACACTGAATGCTCTGCATCCAGGTCAAACATTATGTTAGGCCCACAGCACACAGTATCACTCACATGCTTTAGGTTTTGCTTTGTCTCTGCCTAATCTGGACAGAAAATCACTTCCACTGTCATCTGTCAATGATTACCACCTCTACTTTTTCAGCTCTGTTCACTGTCTAATCAGTAATTCAGTTGAAGACATGAATCATTACCATTTAGAGCTTCAGCTCAACAGAAAGAATAGCCTCACATACATACAGCCAGGGGCTGCTGATTGTCCTGGGTCAGGTAGCTCTAATTACTCAAAAGGCATAGTTAACCTGAAGCATCCAGGAGAATCAACATGACAATATTACCGTCACACCACCTGACCAGGCTTATACTAATCAGTCTGCTGATTGATTGAATCTCCTCATTAATTATTCATGAGGGTCACAGATCAGTGTCAAAGCTATTGAAGTTGACTTTCTTCAGATCACTATCTGTAACATAGACATTTGCATCACAGTGATGATGCAGATGACCACAGACTGGATGTCTGCTCTTGGGGATGATTTTACATTTTATCCCTTTTGTAGTGTTTCTTTTTTTTTTTTTTTTTTTTGCAATAGCTGTGTTTCCATAACCACTGTGTCGTGCACCTAAATGAAAATTATACTGAGCTGTTTTCAGTCAAACCAGGTTCCAGAACAAAATCTAAACTGTGAAAGACGTGTCTGACTCACCCTTGAAACTTTCTAAATGTCCAAGAAATGACTGAGTTCCAGATGATGAACCATATGCAGACAGAATACAGCCTCCTGGACTGAAAACTTCATCCCATAATATGTGCGTTCAGGATTTCACTGTGATTTGTAAACTGAGGCTGCATGTTGGATCACAAGAGATGAAGGATGTCAGTACAGAAGGTTGACATTGGCTGCTTAACACCTACCATCTACTGTAATCTGCAGTTTGACTGGTATGAATGTTTTTGACATAAGCTACAACTTTGCACTTGTAGCCCACATTTCATATATCCCAGTGTTTCCATCCAAGATTTTACAGTTATAAAACATTTAAAGCAGAGCTGCAACCAACAGTTACTGTCATTATCAGTTTGTCTGCCATTTGTTTTCTCAATTAACAACTTGGTCCATAAAATATTGAATAAAATCATCCATTATAAAATCTCCCACAGGCCAGCATGACCATTTCCAAATTGCCAGTTATCACAGAAAAAATATGCAAATATTCAAGCTGGAAACAATGACTTTTTTGCCCATATGATGAGTGAAATGATTAAGAAACTATCAAAATAGTTGCTGAATATTTTTTGGTCAATTGATTGAATTGATTGACTGATTCTTTCAGCTGTAATCTACAAGCTACACTAAATTGTTTACTACTTAATTGCATCACAGGTGTGTTAGAATAGGTGACCCATTTCACATTACTACAGCATTTGAGTACTAAAAAAAATTGATTTGTCAGTGAAATATAAAGTAGTTGAAGGTTTATAGCAGATTTAAATGTGGCTTTTGCAGAGAAATCTGACAGCATTGAGTGTCACCATCAGTCAGCTGAGAGTCATTTCTTGTTATGCTAATGTCACACCTTTTTTTACTTGGCTCACAAAGAGGGATATACAAATGACAATTGAGCAAAAATTTTGCAAAAACAATTGTTCCATCCAGGAAACATCTCATCAAAGAATAAGCAAACGAGCAGATATTTACGTGGGGCTGCTGGTATTTTAGGAAGTACTCAGAATGCACTTGATATCCTGTCCATGCAATATTTAAAGCCTAATATGAGCGAGAGAAACTTTCAAGGCTGTGAAATATTTCAGCACTGCTGACTGATCTGAGTGACTCAGCCTCTTTTTGACTCCTGTGTCTTGCAACCTCTCGTGATACCAGCATTTGGTCGATGTGCCGTCTGTCTCTGACTTATCAAACCTCTCCTAGTTTTTTAAAGGGTTGTGGTTTGAGTGAGTCGGCTGCCAGTGAACAGCTCCAGTATGGATGGATATGAGTAAAGCAGCAGTTTGTGCACATAGATAGATAGATGCTATGAGTGACTCACTTCAGCTGCCTCATGACTTATGTTCCTCTTGTTGACTCAGTCTTCTGTCATTCAGATAAAAAAGTATTGGGTGACTGTAACACTCCATAGGATGTTATTCATCCATGGAGAGTGATGGCTGGTATGGTGGCAGTGTTTACCAGGTTCTGGTCCAGTCTGTTTAGCTTTCCCTCCGAGGCTTGCTCCCTTCATTTCATCCATTTTTTTGGGGGGTGAAACTGCAAGCTCAAGGTAGAGCTGAGAGCAAATATATCAGTGACATCTGGAGATGTTGTACCTGTGTTTACAATCACAACATCCTCGTAATGTATAGTCCTAGTGAGGAAGAGCGAGCAGACAGTGAGATAACTTCCTTTCTCCCTCCCCTGCCAGAGGCATCCTCTATTTTTATTGGACCTTTGAAATGGTCAGAGTCTGGTCATATGATCCTGTGGACCAATGGCGGTGATGTTAGGAAAGCTGTGGGGGGAAAAGAGCTTTAACATGCCGAAATCACTGAATGATACCCAAACCCTGAAAATATCCTCTTGAATCCTAAATCGCTGAAAAACATAAAGAATCTGTCCTGGTTTATTTCCTCCTTAATTGCTTATTTTTGGGTGTCAGTGCATGTTTGCATGTGGAACCTAATGACAGTAGACACTCATAGCTATAACTCAGTTGTTTGTAAGGGAAATCATTTAATACAGTCTGTTCAGCTCCCAAGATCTGTCAGGACACTCCAGGGAGAGCTAGTTTATTGAGTGGAAGAAAAAATAACTGGGAAAAATATGTCACCCTTCACATCCACCACCTGAGCTGAAGGAGAGAGAGAGAAGGGAAAGCCCAGCACTCGGCCAGCCGTGCTGTTGCAACAGGAAACGAGGGCCATGACTAACATGACATGATGTGGAAAATAACCAATACTCTCAAGCATGAAGCAGATTCATGGACAGTGTCTGAGCAGCACATGATTTAGGACTGACTTAATGAAGGGCGGTGTGTCAGTGTCCAACACCAAGAGCTGATCTCAATCAGAGGTATTGTAATCAATATTTATGGGTCAATTAATTTTGTCACTTTTTAGGCAAAAAAAAAAAAAAATTAAGGGTGAGTATTTGTGTTTTTTCTTCGTCTTCTACAATAGTAAACTCGATAATTTTGGATTGTTGGTCAGGAAACTGCCAATGTGGAGATCACCTTTGGATCCAGGACATTTTAAAGGTCAATTTCTGCTTGATCAAAGAAATAATCTAACTATTGTATCTTAGTGAAAAGGGAAAAAATGTAGTCTTTATCAGTCAAAGTAAAGTTCTAAAGTGAGTCTTTTACGTGAAGCACACTGTTACTTGAAATTTTAAAAGTCCATGTCAGAGTTGTTCAGCTGCACTGCTTCTCTTTAGGCAAACCTATACCAGACCTTTACATCCAAGTGTAATTTCAGCTGCATATTTGAAAGATATGGGAGGGAGGGGGAGGGTGTTGCACATGGCTCTCCAGACCAAAGAGGGAGTCCTTCTTGATTACTGGCAGGGATCAGCAGGGTGGGGATGGGAGTGGAGGTTGAGCGGTTGCAGGGCTTCAGTATTTCCAGCTGCAGTGGGTGAAGGGGGAGTTACTGTAGATCTGCGAGGGGACTCCAAAGATGGGGGGGGTGCCTTCCCTACTCTGCACATATGGATGACTCATGACTCACATCCCTCAGACGCTCCCTTTCTTTCTGTGCCACTCCCTGAATTTAGCAGGAGAAATATTCATCTCTGTACTCTCTGCATTAAAAAAAACTCTCGCAGCTGCCGTCAACTGTTCAGGAAAGTGCTGGTGTTGAAAGCCTGGAGCTCAGTTGTAGGCCTGACTTCTGCTCCCTCACTGTGCCTCCCTCCTGAGCTGATCTCACAGCATCCTGCTTGTGCTCTGTTATATGAATTAGGAAAAACCTACAAGCATGCTTCCAGTGAGAGGGAAATGCTGGTGCCATCATCTAATTCTCTTAATTACATGGTGGTGAGCATTCCCAATCACAGATGTATTCCCCTAACACAGCCAGGCCTGTTTAAAGCCCCTATAGTCCCTATAGCCCCTATTGTGCATTCAGGTTTTAGGCAGAACCATACCATATTCATTGGTGTGTGTGGACTCTGCCTCCACAACATATGTCTTGGGTCTTGAGCTCTTAGCTTTACAGCCTAGTAAACTCATGGAGCTGGCTCCTTGTGTGTCCTGTGCTGCAGGATGCTGTCGGGGCTGAGCGAGTGGTTCTGGCAGGAGCGGCTGTGGTTTCCAGAGGGCCTGGGCTGGGCTGACCTGGAGGATCGCGATGGACGAGTATACGCCAAAGCTCATGACTTGTGGGTGGCGCTGCCCATCGCCCTCGCATTCCTCATTATCCGTCAGGTCTTTGAAAGGTCAGTCCATTTATCACACTGTCTCCCTTATGCTCTCATCGAAGTTGGTTGGTTATTAAATCAAACTTTCTTCATTTACATTTTCTGTCTACACTTGCCTGTCACTTTTTCCCCTTGATTGCTGCCTTCTCTTGCTTTTATTTCTTTTTTAGTCTTACCATCAGTTATATCATTCTCTGACCTCTAATTACATTATTTTACCCCAGAATGCGATATTTTTTAATCTCAGCAATGATTTAATGTTCCCTATGCTGCTGTGCAAAACTTTACAATAAGTAAAGCTCAGCTCTTTCAAGACATGGTTTATCATAAAAGTTACATCATTTCTGTTTCAATAGCTAATCTTTTGGAGATCAGACCATCATTACAAAGTCCATTTGTGTTTTATTGCTAATGCCACGAAGCTGTCTTCCTCATGATTGTTTTGTATTGAGAACTCCAAATCTAATCATACAGTGGTAAATTATGAAACTAAACACCATTCATATGAACATAATAATAAAAATAATAATAAGCATTTTATTTTTCTGAATACTCCTTAAAGACTAATAAATTATACTTATTTCTATCTGGGTGATCACACTACTTTTGGGCCTTTTAGGATTAAAACACCATCTTCTCGTTTTCCTAACTTTCATCATCTTAACCTGATTAAAAGGACTTTTAACTTTCTTCATCTCAATTTCTATGACTGCACCATTTACTCTTTTACTTTGGTACATTTCACCTCCTCTTAATCTCGTCAACCTCCTTGTGCTTGCAGGATGGTGGCTACGCCCCTGGCTTCTCTGCTCGGGGTAAAAGAGACAGTGAGGCTCAAAGTTCCTCACAACCCTACACTGGATTCCTACTACTGTAACATTACCAAAAACCCCACACAGGTACATGTTCACACAAAGGAGGCATAGCGTAGCGTGCTTTGTGTGTTGTCAGGAGATGAAATACTGAAATGTGACCTCTATGTGCTGTCCTCAGACTTCAATCGCAAGTCTTTGCAAGCAGACGGGCTGTTCAGAAAGACAAGTGCAGCGATGGTTCAGGAGACGAAGGAATCAGGACAGACCGAGTTTGCTCAAAAAGTTTCGAGAGGCCAGGTAAACACGCATGCGCGCGCACACACACACACACACACACACGTCTGTAGAGCTATGTAGCAGGTTGAAACAGCTGCCATCCGCTACGTTCCTCCAGCTATATGAGCACATATCTGAGGGCAAAAGTAGCCCTCTATTTTTAACATGCACTCATTACAATGCCACTCTGCTGCTACCATGCCTGTAGCCCCGAGACTTCTCACACACACACACACACACACACACTCTGTTGGTTATTTTTAAGTGTGAGCGTTAACTGAGTTAGTTAGTTAACAGTACGGTCTCCTGATAATACAAAGCTACTGAAAGGAGCTAGTGTCAGCTGGCATGATTCACATTCAGACACCACTATACTACTACACTCTATATTCTCATATCTATGAGAGTGCCAGGTAGCATACTACTGTTAGCATCACACACACGTCCAGTAATATGCATGTAGACAAACACTCATAGATGATCTTTAAATACATTTTTCTGTGTGTTGTATTCGATGTATAACTTCTCTGTTGCGATGTGACTGTCGTTGTCATTAGCTTCATTGTCATGGTCACTGTTCATGTGTGTCAAATCCATTAAAGCTTCTTTTTTTTTTAAACGTGATTTTAAAGGGTCAGTTCACCCAGATTACGAGACAAGACATACCTCACTGGAACTAAAGAAATAGTAGTATATAGTCATTATAAACTTTGATCTCACCACAAGATCCACTCAGTGGTTGTTCTATGTGATTGATCATGGAAATGTTTTTGAGGACTTAGGATGGGTGCCTATAAAGGTCCACAAGCTGTAATAATGGAGATTAAAAGATCTCTTCAGTGATTTCAGTGTCACTGCAGAGTGGGCACCTGCCTTTTATTTTAAGTGGTGGGTATGTTTGTATCATTGTGTCACTTTAGTGAACCAACCAAACAATTGAGACCAGCATTTACTTTGTTCTGTGAAGTAAAATTACAGTTTTTGTTCAGTGATGTCTAGATAACGGTCTCAGTTCCCCCTGGTAGATAACTGTCTCACAGCAAGGTAAGCCATCAAAATGTCCTAAATAGCATACATTGATATTTTTTTTAGGGGATCCAAAATGCATTTTACTGCCATCCCTGTCCCCAGCAGTACATTGCTTTGGTTCTGTGCTTTGACTCCTGTCTGCTTCTCCAAGCTGGAGACATACTGACCGTCATTTACTGGACGAAATACTCTGACTATGGAGGAAATAGCTCATACACCTCCACTTCAGATCACCTGAGCTATCCCTTTAAAGTTCTCTGAAATGCCTCCAATGTCCACATTTCCATGACAACTGCCTCCGTCAGCTGAAATTGTTGACGGTGTGCGCTGTGTTATCCACTTTAATGGTGACACTGCAGCTGGGCAATTTTGTAAACATAATTTTTAAGAAATATGAGAGCAACAAATAAAAAGCATCTTGCTTTCATTATGTTGTGCTGGAGGAAGACATTTTGAGAAAGAGAAATAACACAAACCTTACACAAACTAATTTTGTAATTTTGGTGAAGTGACCCTTTAATCTGCAAGATGATGAATCAGGCTGGTGTATGTGTGCGTGTGTGTGCCTGCGAGGAAAGGATGTTAAAGACGATGGACGTTCTGCATATGATGCATGTGACTGCATGTTTGTCTCTCCCTTTCACTGTGTGTGTGATGACATTTCTCTTCTGAATCAGCCTGTTGTTTGTCTGCACACAACAGGCTTTCTGTTACTCTGCCTTATCTCCCCCTCTGGTTTATCTCTTAATGTCTCTTCTTTGTTTGTGGTCTTTTTTCTCTTCTTGTGTTTCTCTTTCTGCTCTCTTTCTGTGATGCTGTTTCCCTCCTTCACACCTGTACAAGAGGCCGTGGTGTGAATGACACCTCACTGTCTGTGTTACAGGATACTTGCAGGGAGGAAACTGCCTGACAGTGCTCATTGTGTGTGTCATCACGTGTTCGTGTGTGTCCTGATTTGACATTCTCAGCGCAGTTCACCACATTTTTCCAAGCCGTTCATTCAGCCTGGCATTTCTTTCCAGCTGGCACTATCGTGTGTGTGTGTTTGTCTTTCTATGCTTGTGTGGACCAACCCTTGACAAACAACCTTTGGTGTGAGGACATTTTCCCTTGTGAGGACATTTTGGCTGGTCCTCACAAAGAAAATGCTTGGATGAACCCCTTTGCTCCTAATGAATGATCTGTATAAGTTTCAGAGAATGTCCTCATTGACTCAGTAAACTCAAAAAAGTGTGTGTTCACCAGTGCTCTTGTGCTCCCCCTGATGGACACACATATGTAGTGCAGTCAAATTTTGATTTAGTGAGCAAAGAAGCAATCCAATTTTCTGATTGGCTAAGGATGGGAAATTTTGTGATTGGCCAAATTTGGGTCATATGAGACCATGACTGTGGCTGCACAGGAACAGAATGAAAACCATAAGCAGGCAGTACATTTAAATAGGAAAAAACAGCATTTGCATTTTGACAGATCTAATTATTTCTTTTAATGATGAAATACACTGAAATATGAAATTAGAATGATAAAGAAGAAACAAAGAAGACAAAAATACATAATATAATTATATATGTATGTATGTGTGTGTATATATATATATATATATATATACATGATATATATGTATATATGTATACATACATATATATGTGTATATATAAGTATATGTATACATATATATATATAGTGATGATGTGCTTTTTCATTTTAATGACTTAACGTTAACTTAACATTTCAATAAATCTAACAGCAATCCTCATTATTTCCAGATTTTTTTAGGTACATTTTCCTGATTAGACTTACATACAGTCATGGAAAAAATTATTAGACCACCCTTGTTTTCTTCAATTTCTTGTTCATTCTAATATCTGGTACCACTAAACGTATAATACAATGAACACAACAAAAAATGCAGCTGGTCACATAATACTTTATGTCCTATTTGACATTCTTAAGCTTAATTGATTCCCAGGGTATATAAGAGGCCATTTCATGTCACAAGCAGCACTGCACATGCAAAGGCCTAGAGTGGTTTCCTGCTTACATTCAAGCCGTAGCACAACTCAGAAGTTGTCAGCTCTCACATAATGCCTAAAACAAAAGAATTATGTGAAGCAACAAAGGCAGCCATCTTGGCACTGCTGGAAATTGGCATGAGTGAGAGACAGGTAGCGAAAAACTGAAGATCTCCAAGACAGCCGCTCATTCCAACAAAAAAACAAGCTGAACATGGCACTACCAAATTGCTACCTGGCCGTGGCAGGAAATGTCTTTCTACCCCACGAGATGACCGTGGCACTCATCCGCTCCTGTGTCAGGAATCGGCGCCAGACCTCCAGGGACCTTAAAAATGAGTGGGCACTGTCGAGAAATGTGACTTGCTCGGCAAGGACAGTTCGAAACCGACTTGTTGAAGCTGGTTTGAAGTCACACAGAGCACGCAAGAAGCCCTTCATCAATGAAAGGCAGAGGAAGGCCCGGTTACTCTTTGCTCGAGACCACAAGGATTGGACTGTTGATGATTGGGCTAAGGTTCTCTTCAGTGATGAATCCAATTTTGAATTGATGCCCACTCCAGCCAACTTACTGGTTAGGAGGAAGCCTGGAGAAGCTTACAACCCAGACTGTCTTGCCCCTACAGTAAAACATGGGGGTGGATCAGTCATGATCTGGGGTTGTTTCAGTCTGAGTGGAACAGGGCAAATGCAATTGTGTGAAGGCCGAATGAACCAGGTCAAGTACAGGACTACCCTTGAAAACAGTCTTCTTCCATCAGCTGGAAAACTCTTTCCTGCCTCGAATGACTGGATTTTCCAACAAGACAATGCCCCTTGCCACACGGCAAGGTCAGTTAAAGCCTGGATGGAGAACCACAACATTCGCACCATGCCTTGGCCTGCTCAATCACCAGATCTTAATCCAATTGAAAACCTGTGGAAAATCATCAAACTCAAAATGGAGAACCACAAGCCCAAAAACAAAGAAAATTTGTTTGAATTTGTCCAACAGGAATGGGCTGCTGTGACAGCAGAACAATGTCAGAAGCTGGTGGAGAGCATGCCAAGACGCATGGCTGCAGTCATCAAAAACAATGGTTATGCAATCAAGTATTAACTCTTGTGTGTATCATGTGTTTAAAGCAAACAGAAAAGAAAACATGGAATGCTTAAAAGTAGTGTTTTTGGCGGTACAATGCCATAGCTATTGATGTAAGAATTTAAGTAATTTTGGTTATTATCAAGAAAACCATGGAAAATGAATAATCCTTAGTTCTTAAATTAAACTCTCATGAGCTATTTTTGTTGTTATCATTATAATTGTCCAAACAAATGTACCTTTAGTTGAGCCAGGCATTAAAACTAACAAGAAATTGAAGAAAACAAGGGTGGTCTAATAATTTTTTCCATGACTGTAGATGAATTACAGTTCCAGTGCAGGAAATGATAACAGTGAGTGAATTAAGCTCTTTACTTTTAAGTACAAGACCTTTTATAGTTCCTCCATCACTGACAGTGGCTAATATTATAGTTTTTCTGAGAAAGTCATTAATCATGCTATATATACTTGGAATCTTGTGAGAGAGATAAGGATAGTACAGATTTTTAAGTGGGTTTG
Source organism: Synanceia verrucosa (assembly GCA_029721515.1). Classification (NCBI taxonomy): domain Eukaryota; kingdom Metazoa; phylum Chordata; class Actinopteri; order Perciformes; family Synanceiidae; genus Synanceia; species Synanceia verrucosa. The sequence continues at coordinate 15,630,706 of CM056557.1, read as the reverse complement.
AAATGGGGTTGTATGAGGTACCATATGTAGTCAATGCAGGGGAGCTGCCAGGAATTTTGGGCCCCATGACAAAAAAAATCAAATTGGGCCACTTCTGCGCAGCTGTCAGAACATCTCAAGGACCTAACTGTCCCATCAAAAGCTTTACATAACTAATTAAAGGCTTGCAACTGCATTGCTTCTTGTAGTTCAATACTAGGACTAGCACAGTATTTACTGCTGGTGATTTGTACATGCAAGTCTGCATACAGTATGCCACTCACTGTTTCCAGCTGTCCAGCATCCAGTACAGACAGTCGGTTGTTTTTTTATTTCATAGTGATCATTATGTGAAAAAAATTATTTGAGTTTGAATTTCTGTCATTAATATATATTTCATTTTCTTTTGAGTGTAAAAAGAGCAAGAGAGGCAGAGAAATCCCCACAGATTCCCTGCAGTGATGCTAACTGGCATGTCATTGAACACAATGTTGCTCACCTTCTTCACTTGGACAGGGAGGGATACAGTCATGGGGAATCTGGGGTGCTGCTGACTCATCTGCTGTTAAGTCTGCTAAAAGGGACAATGCTTTAATATGAATATCATGCTAAAAGTTTCCCTGCACTGATTAAATGTTGATAAAATGTCACTAGTCTATAGCTAGCTAACTTATTTCACAACAGCCAATAGGTTAATACTACTCACAGACTGACTACCCACCTTTTTTGGTGAAAAACTGAGTGACAGTTTGACACCCTGTCATAGTCGTCCCACTCTCTCTTTCCTCTCTCTCCTTTTTGGAAAACAGGCTTTGGTTTAGGAAACAGTGTCATCACTGTAGTTCTGGCGCATCGACTGACTGCAGCAAAACGCTGTCACTGATCAGTGTGCTAAGGCAGGACCAAACCATTTCATGTAGATACAGGGGGTGTTCTGTCATTATGGATGTTTTACTTTTTGGTTAATGGTGAACTTTTACTGCAAAAAAAAAAGAGTTAATTTTATTATCATATTTGAGATATATGCTCAATGATGATGGCTCAAAACATTGATATTTGACTTAACCTATTTTTAGGGCTCCTGTCAGCCAGAAGCCCTTGGAATTGCCCTAACCTTTCGCTGGTGCCCCTGAGTCAGTGTATTACCTACAGTGTCGGTCTGCCTGTCCCCAGTTTGGAAAGGTAGCCAGCCACCAGAAACTAAAATGTATGAAGGACACACTAATAAAAGGCTCATCTAGAAACAAAAAAAAATCAATGTTGGTCTGAGTGTATACTATAGAGAATATTTGCCAGGGAACTAAAGTTATGTTATTAAATAACTTTCTCCCCTCCACCAGAGTAGCCACACAAATACTGCAATACTAAATCAAACTTGTCTCACACAGTTTCATGACACAATGTCCTTTCGCAAAGATGGTATCTATTTCAAGGCTCAGTGTTTCCCCTAGAATTTTTTTCAGGCCCGGTGGTACCCACCAAAAAAAACCCTAAACAGACGAGACGCGTGGGTTGGTGTATTGGTGCAGTTGGATTGGAAGTCAGGTGGCACAGCAAGCACTCTGCAATTATTATATTTGCATTCAAATTTTTGTTCAACCAGAGTGTATTCAAGATCACATTTAAAACCACCCATCACAACCTCATGTTCAACTCTCCATACTGGCTCAAATGCTGTTGTGACAGTGTGACCTGTGAAATACAGCAATAACAAACATTTACATGAAAAATCATGGTAGGCCTATATTGCTTAAATGAAATCATTAGGCTTAATCTAACCTTTAATCAAAGTTGCATGGGCCTGAAAGGCTGCAGTGTGGTGGTCTGAACCTATATGAGCATCAAGCCCATCATTTCTGTACAAGTGGATGGTAATAACGGCCTATATAAGAACATAGGAAAAATAAGAAGAATAAGAAATAATAAGAAAACATCAGTAAATAAGAAAAGAACAAGTAGCAACATGAATGCTTTAAAATAACTAGTCAACAGTAGTAATAGAAGGCAAATATCAATAGCAGTAGGCACATGTTGAATCTGATCTGTGGTATATACAGGTAACAGTGTAAAAATCCAGTCCCACAGTAAAAAAAAATGCAGGAGACCAGATGGAAAACTAAAATCAGTGCTGTACAGTCTAAATGGACATTTGAAACATGTTGAGACTGAACAACTGAAACGGTAATAGTGCAGTAAATATTAAACAGTGCAGATAGTTGTAGCTCACTACTGTATAAGTTGCTGGCACCAGCATTCTGCATACAGTCACCTGATTATAAAAATAGATTAATATAATGAGCTGGCATGATTGTGATTATGTCCACTGCTGAGAGCCCCGACCAGCCTGTCGGCGATGTTCATCAAGTTTTCGGTGAAAAAAGGTCCAGTGGTTTATTGACAAAATTGGGGTGTAAAGTCAAATTAATACGCCGCGCTTCCTCAAAGTGGACTTCCGCAAGGTCTGTGTGCGTGACCGTGTGGACCTCGCACTGGTGTCACACAAAACACTGCTCCATATGTATTTTTCTCATCAACCTGCATTAAATATGACACCGATCTTTCACAAGAAACTACGGCACGGCAGTGTGCTGGAAAGCTGTGAGAGGAGCGGGTCCCAGCTCACATTGTGCTGCACAGAGGCGCTCCTAATATAAATGATTATTGATTTATGAATGAATTTATAAGTGGGTTATTTTTGACCTGGCGGCAGGTCTCTTTGGCCTGGTGGGCCCGCCAGGCCTGTACAATGGTAGGGGAAACACTGAGACTATTGTATTACAGTGTATTTCATTATAAAGGGATTCTAATTTACGCAAGAACTGAATATTTAACTAGTAAAATGAATGTTTGATCATTATTTCTATACACAAGCTGAGCAAACTTGTAAGGTCACCTGATTAAACAACCTGCTGACAACTTTCTCAAAGAGGCTTTCCATACAGTCTGTATTATTTGGAATATTTCCTAAATGTATTTTGGATGTGATATTGTCAAATTTTTTGTTCAGCGTCATTCTTTGATCTAACTTATCTTCTTCTTACTTCATTTGTCATACTCATTCCAGTTATCATGCTTTACTAATCTCTCTTGTTATTTCAGACCCCATTTCTCACCTGCCTACTAGCTATGGAGATTTTCCCACCCTAACCCATCACCTAATCCATTTGTGCCAACTGATCTGCTCCTTACGCCGCTTTGACACTGCATGAAGAACCTGGTTCAAGAAGGGTTTTTTGTGCACTGTGAAAGGGTTGACACAGCATTTTGACGTGGGTCTAATTACCCTCAAATCGTCCTGTATTTTTATCGGCTCGTAAGGGATTGGCTGAATTGTTAAAAGCGACCCGTTATTTACCCGGTTGACATTGATGTAGCTGCCTGTCACGTTCTGCTTTAGTCACTGAGCAGTCTGTCAGGCTGTCACTGTGAAGCTCCAGAGCTGCAGAGCTGCTCACTCACACAAATCCATGTCCGTGCTGTCCATTGTTTACCTCACTGTGTACTGCCGCACTTTAATCTGTAATGATGACATTGTCAATGTGATGACGTATGGGAGGGAGGAAAAACAGGCACGCAGCTCTCACAGCTGGAGGTCAGACCCATGTCAGCTGGCAGGGTGAAAGCATCCTAATGCTGAGTTGAGGTAGGTCGACCCAGGTTAGAAAAACCTGCATCGACCCGCTAATTTCAGTGTGAAAGCAGTATTAGAGATTCCCAAGCAAGATCCAGCCCCCTTTTTTATTGACCGGTCTGTGTGCATGATCTCTTTCATGTTTGAGACCTTCCTGTCTTCCGTAGCCCATTTTTACATGTATCTGATTGCCCTCACCATTAATGCTACTGGTGCAATTATCATCATGGTAACAGCTGTGTAGTGAAAAGTGTGTATAGTGTATACAGATTGTGTTTTTTTTTTCTTTTTTATGATCTTGTTGTTAACTTTTTCGCCTTTCACTTTTGACTTGAAAAGTGAATTTCCCCAGTGTGGGATCAGTAAAATTTATGCAATACTAGTACTATTGCATACTGCCATGATCAATAAAAAAGGTGTGCCAGATCACTGTACAAGCTGCATATAAACACGGTCACGTAATTTACATCAGGATTCCCCGATCAGTAGGATTTCCCCAGAATGATGTCAGACTAAATCACATATGCACTCCTATTAAAGATGATGTCGCTACACATTCAATTTGTTTGATTAAATAAAATCTCTGTCCTTCAGAGATCAGTCTCTAGAGATCAACAGGAACACTGATCTTATGAGTGAGCAGCTCTGCAGCTCTGGAGCTTCACAGTGACAGCCTGACAGGCTGCTCAGTGACTAAAGCAGGATGCGACAGGCAGGTACATCAATGTCTTTGGGTAAATTAAGTAGTCGACACAGGTCGACACGGCTCAACTTTAACACTGCAGCTGATCCGAGCCGATAAACTCCCGGGTTGATTGTCACTGACCCACGTCAAAATAAAAGGCGCCAACCCTTTCACAGTGCACAGTGTGAAAGGGGCTTGTGTGCATGACCCTTTGCTTGTTTTTGAGGCCTTTCTGCCTTCCATAATCCAATTTTGCATGTATCTGACTGTATTACTGGTGCATTTATCCTGTGCTGTTATCCATCATGACCACATCTGTAGAGTGAAAGGTGTATAGAGCTTCAATACTTCTGTCTTTTCTTTTTCTTTTCCACTGGTTCAGTAGCAGCTCCCACTACTAGGTTTACTTCTGCACTCCTTTATATTGTATATTCTAGACCCTCGAAATTCATGATATGAAAACTATACCAGTTTTTCCTCAGCATATTTATCTAGACAACTTAGTGAATATTCCCATTTGAGCATGCCCCACAGCACCGTTTAAGTGGAGTAGGAGCTCCAGATTCAAAGGTTTAGCTTGGTATACCCATCACAAGAGTGTATGTATGCTTGAATCTTATTTGATCAATTGTTGAGGGATAGAAGGTAGATGGAAGCTGTTACTACAAAATTTACACAGACTTTTAAGCATTTATATAGTTGTCACCAACCTGTCAATGTAAAACTGCTGTTATTGCAATGTAGAGCCAGGACAGTTTGGGCCTGTAGGCTCTGGTAGCATGTTAAGGAAGCACGTTTTATGGGGATAAAAACTAAAAAATCAGCAAAAGGCTTTGTTGTCTGAGAGTTTAATAATATTTAGATACTCTAGTATTACCAATATGCCACTTAAGATTTGAGTATAAGGAAAACATTCTGAATGCTCATACTGTAATGATATGATTTTGTTTTGTCAAGTAATTATAACAGTAATATTTTAATCATTAATACTATAATATACATGAAGCTTCATATAAATGTATTCTAGGGTTCTAAGTTGAAGCAGCAGCAGAAATTTTATCTTCTGAAGGAAGAGCAAGTTAACAGGCAGCAGCAGTCCAGGTGCAGGCGGCATGGAGTGCCCCTCCCCTTGATGGGCCATTAAGTAAGGCTGAGCTGAAGGCAGCAGAGAACCAAACAATATTCTCCACTTCTCAACTTGGACACAAGGCCTGAAGCACAGAATCACATTTATCAGTATAAGTAATAATACCACAGTGGTTAAATTAAAATCCTTATTTAGAAATTAAGCTTAAGTGAGATAGAAATGCATCAAATAAACTGAAATGATGTACAACAATGTAGTGTGATTTTTTTAGAATTACTGATTCATTACTGTGTTCAACACTTAAAATAGTGTTGAGTTGTAAGGATAAATTGCTCAAACTGAATTCATGCCATACTCCTGTGTTCTGTGCTCCTGTGTTCAAAAGTTCACGGACAGGTCATTTCAGGCAACATTCAGTGTGGGGAGGGGAGGGAGCAATCAAGCACTTGCACTTGCCGTCAATGCTGCATTCAAAGGTGTGGAAATTGCAGTTTTATACCTTACTAATCTTTTTTACACTAAAATGGAAGACTGTTCAAGTTTCTGATGTTAGGTTGGGTGTTTCATGACTAAAAGTTAATCAGAAATTTATTCTTGGTTACTGAAGAGTTTTGAATTTCATGAGTAGCATTTACAAGTTTTGTAAACTCCACTACAACATTAAGTGTCAAAGTTCCGATTCTCCTTGTGTAAGCGAATGCATCACCAGAAACATGCATCGACAGCGACAGGTAGAGAGGCTGCAGAGGCTCAGGCAACACCATGATGACTGTGAAAGACGATATGAAGAGGAAATAAAAGAGAAAAACGAAAGAGACCACAGACAAAACTTAAAACTCATCAAGGTAAGACATATATTTTGTTGAACTATGTTTGCAAGTGTTTATTCTCTGTCCGTTGCATTTTCCAGCTCGAGTGAAACTTTTTAGGATAAGGATGCAGCTTCACTTTATCCTCAGTTGTTAATATTTTCTGAAGCATTTAATATTGGTGTGTGGAACAGTGTGGGCCCAGCGGTTTTACAGCCGTAACACCATAATGCCAGTGTAGTTGACAACATAGATACTGTATATACTGAGAGACGCAGCATCAACCGTAACTGTGTAGGGGCGCTGACGAGACGCGGGGCTGCCATCTTGGAGTGGTGACATGTCCGTTTGACAGGACATGTCAGCGCATTTCATTAACAATACCTCGCTAAATACCACTGATTTTCATTAGGTTTTTTGCCATACGTGTAGCTATGGTTAAGGACACAGGGTTTCAGCAGGGTTTCTCTATGCTTTGTAATATCTTTGTGCATGTCAATGCTCTGACTGTCTGACTCCCTACTCCATGATGGCGGCCGTAGTTCTCTCGTCCCAGCAGCCAATGTTATGTACACTAAGAGGCATTAAAAACGTAACATTGTATTTTTTTCAATATTAATTTGAATTTTCATAATTTATTGGGCGACTTCACTTGGTATGATACTGAACATGAATGAACAAAAGCAACAATAGAAAAATGAATGGACATGGATTACAAATGTCAGTATCTTGTGTGATCGTCGTGGCATAGACATGATGAGCGCGTTGATTTCGGCCACTGGAATCACTTCCCACTCTTCCAAGAGTGCAGTACGGAGATCAGCAACCGTCACCGGCAGTGGAATACGACGCCGTACACGGCGATCCAGATTGTCCCAAAGGTGTTCAATCGGATTCATATCCGGGGAATAAGGCGACCAGTCCATAACCTGCACATTATGTCTGTGCATAACGTGCCTGCAGGCGTGAGATAATGCATCAAAAACAGGGATTGGTACCGTCTGCCACGTTAATTTATTGTTTGAGCTGAAAAATGTGGCTCCATAGTTTCAATAGCCACGAGTGATAGTAAACAAAACATTCTTTTGTATACAAAGTAGTTGTATCATTGACTTTGTTGCGTTTTTAATGCCTCTTAGTATATATCAATGTATGATGTCTACGGTTAACAAGGCCAGATTTGAAGGACAGTGTTTGTGTGAGTCTTTACTGTTTTCCTGGAAAGTTGAATGGAATTATAGCAACTAAATGTAAACCATATTTGACAGGGTTTTTCCTTTTTCATGTTACTGTAAACTAATGGGTACATAGCATGTCATTTAAAGTGTGCATTGTCAAGAGAAACATTCAGACATGGTAACATGTCTGAATATAACGCAAACATCTTATCTCACCTGACCCAAACTCCAGTAGTTTTTCACTTGTTATGTGCATTTGTATCTAGCTACATGTAATTACTGCCATCTTAAACTACATCAGAAGATCGCAAACTACTTTTGTCTTATTCTTTCTTTGATTGTAATGAAGAAAAACATATGAAGCCTGTTTCAGTCTTTAGTGCTATGCATAAATGCCCCTGCATGTATTCTACTTTGATGTTAGCATCATTTGCATCATCAAATGGATTGGGTGCTACATCCAAGCCTTATAATAGTAAGGCAAATTCTGTTTTGTATAATTTGGTCCAATGCAACACCACCTGTAACCATGACTTCAGTGTCACTGAATTTACGTTTGACACAATTAACAAAACTTTGTGAGCTTTATAAAGTGGACACAGAATGTGCTATAGTTGTATATGATGGGTTGATGGTCTATAAAATTTGCATTTTTTTATCATTTTACTTGACAGATGCTGAAGACAAAAAAGGAGGAGGAGCAAGAGGAGCAGGTATGTATTAATTTTGACTTGTTTCTCATTTTGTTGTGGGCTAGTACAGCAAAATAATCTGCTGGCATTGGATAAAAGTATTCACTATATCTACTGCACACACCTGTCCATGTAGTCATTCATTTAGTATTTATTCACAAAATTTGCTTTGAGTCAGTTTGTCGAGGGTGCAACATGAGCACTTGTCCTTTGCCAGTGGCAAGTGGATACTACTATTTATTTATACTACTATACTACCTGCTCCTACAGTGATGAATAGCAAGTATTCAAAGCTGAGCTTTGTATGCGTTTTGCCCTGGGATGTTTCTTCTTTATACATTTCCCCATTTTAATGGTCTAAATAAAAAGCAAAAATATAGTATAAGAAATATATAAATTAAATTTTTGTTTTGTCTTTTGTTTCATACTGACTGGTTGGGTCTATCTTTGCAAATTTAGGGTCAGTTTACATTTGACCACAGTTGATCGGTGGGACAGACCAACCAAGACGGTTTGAGTTTTATTTTGTCTTGGTTGCCTTTGAATGATGTGTTTTATAATGAGATAAGACAGTTCCATGTTAGTTCAAAGAAATATAGACACTTGAATTCAGAACGTGTGTCGTTGCATTTTTCTGTTTAACAAGGAAAATATGGCTTTATTTTTTACATATTTCAAGTTTTTGTTTTGTTTTATTTATTATAAAACAGTGAGCTCGAAGCTTGCACAGACATATACCATTCCATATATCTGAACATGTCATCTAGGCCTAACCATTTTTATAACCTGTCATTGCATGTTGTTACAGTGATTAAAGCAGCATGTGGGTGTTATTTGTGGATGTGTCCCATTGTCCCCTAGAGGGAAATGAGGCTGTACAGAGTTGACTGAATAGTTGTCTGTTATTTAGTGGTTATGATATTTTAGTAATCTATTCACGTTTTCAGTCAGAAAAAGACTTTGAGAAGTTGATACATGGAGGTTAAGATAAGAGAAAAGATAAAAACATTTTTGACTTGGTACTGAAAGGCTTAAATAGCATACTTGTTTCGCCAGCACATTTACTAAAGCACAAATCCCAGTTCTAAAGGGAATTAGCCATAAAATTGTGCATTTAATTGAATGTCTTTGCCTACTGGTTTAGCATTGAGAAAGTTTAATTTCTTGTATGGAATAGTTTAATTTCTGGAACAGATATTAGTAGTAGTATTTTGTAAATGGTGCTGCTGTTTAATCAGTTTTTTATTTGAATTTCATTCAAATTTCACAAGTTAGATTAACTTAAGTTATTTTTTTATCTATTTCATTCAGATAAACTGTGTCACAGATGGTTCTTCATCTGAATCCACCAGTGATCTACAAAGTGACTACGCGCCATCAATGTCCGATTCTTCAGACAATTCCAGTTGCCACGAGGGTAACACGAAGTTGACTCAGTTGAAAAAGCGCAACAAATGCAGAGAAGCTACAACACAAAAATTAATGATCTCAGATGAAAAAGTGAGCAGCGCAGATGACAGTGACACAGATTACAATGCCGACAATGAGGAGGAGAGTCCGCAAATCACGGTGAAAGTTTGCATCAAGGGAGACAAACGTAAGTGGGACAAGAGACATTACTGTGTATACTGCAAAAAACCACAGAGTAAAATGGCGCGGCATCTAAAGCGGAAACACAGTGACGAAAAAGAAGTGGCTCTAGCAACATGTCTTCCACCAACATCCAAAAAACGTCGTCAGATGTTAGAGGGACTCCGCAGGAAAGGCAATTATTATCATAACATCGAGGTACTTCAAAAAGGGGCACGGTGAAATAGTGACATACAGACAGCCATCACAACATACAGATCCAGAGGAATACTTACCATGCAACATATGTTTTGGATTCTTCATAAAAACTGAACTATGGCGACATGAAAAACTGTGTATCAAAACAATGGGGAAGCTTGAAGTTCAGTCCAAGAAAAAGCGAAGAGTTCAGGCTTCTGCTTCATCTCTTATTCCATGCAGAGGGCAGGCATCACAAAAGTGTTCAAACATCGTGAATAGAATGATAATCGATAAGGTGTCTCAGGAGGTTAAAAATGATCCACTCATTTGTGAATTCGGTGACAGACTCCTTGAGAAACACGAGAGTGATCAAGCAAAAGATGGCCATGTCAGCCAAAAGATGAGGGAGTTGGGAAGATTTGTACTCGCCATGTAAGTCCATTGATGGCAGAGTGAAGCGGTTGCAAGATGTCTTGGTGCCACCTAATTTTCAGTTAGCTGTAGAGGCAGCAAAAAAAGCATCTGGATACACCAATTCTAAGTACAGATACAGCACACCATCACTTGCTTTAAAGTTAGGACACTCACTGAAGGCGGCATGTGACATTGTGATCAGCCAACATGTAAAGGCTGAAGATGAAGCAGCGGCAGCCAGAGTAAGGAGCTTTTTGGGCTTGATATCTGCGGAGTGGGACCTCTTTGTGTCGCGCCGTGCTCGGACAAACTTAGAAGAGGACAGGTGGAACTTAATAGAAATGATTCCTCTCACAGAGGATGTAATGAAACTTAACAAAGTCCTGAAGTCCACAGAGGAAGCAGCAAAACAGGAGCTGTTGGAAGGACCAAATGCTAAAGCATACAGGACGCTCAGTGAGTGCCTTCTCTCACAAATCATCCTTTTCAACCGAAGACGACAAGGTGAGGCAGGAAATGCCTCTGTCAACCTACATGAACAAAGCCACAGAGGACCCTCATGAAGATATCATGAAGGGCCTCTCAAAACTGGAGCAAGATTTGAGTCATGAGTTTACCAGGTTGGTGGTCAGAGGGAAGAGGGGTAGGAAAGTGCCTGTGCTTTTAACCAGAGAGATGACCAAATCTCTTGATTTTCTCATTGAGCAAAGGCGTGAAGACAATGACATTTTGGACAGTAATACGTATGTCTTTGCAAGACAGAATTCGCATCCCATCTTCGAGGTTCAGACTGTCTGAGGAAATATGCAGCTGCATGTGGTGCAAGGATGCCTGAAACACTCACATCAACCCACCTGAGGAAACATGTGGCTACAATGAGTCAAATAATGAATCTGAAAGAAAATGAGTTAGACCAACTTGCTAAATTCATGGGACATGATATTCGTGTTCATCGTGAATATTACCGGCTAACAGAGAACACACTTCAGCTTGCAAAGATTAGCAAGCTGCTGATGGCCATAGAGCTTGGAACAGAGGTCTACAAAGGCAAATCTCTTGATGAGATTGATTTAGGCTTAGAGAGTGAGTATGTATTCTAGTTAAATTCATATTTGAAAAGTATGTGTCGTTTTTCTTTGTTTTTTTTTTAATGGAACATTGTCTGTCTGTGTGTTCTATCTAAACATGGCCTTCATCTTCAAAAGTGGCAGCTGGGCAGGAGTTACAAGTCCGTGCAAGTGAGGCTCAAGACTCAGATGGTATGAAGTCAGTTTGGCTGCAACTGATTAATTAATGCACAGATTTGTTTTTTTTATTTTTTTTTTATTCTATGATTGTTGTCTGTCACAAAATGCAACAAAATAGTTGCTGCATTTTCTTTTCTTGTGTGAGTGTATCTAGGAGCACTAGTAGTAGTAGTAGTATCTAACCAGTAGGAGTTAATGGTTCTTGATCTTTTCTTGCAGAAGAACCAGGCATTCTGACTCAAAAGACCTCAACTCCAAGACCATCCAACAAGCAGAAAGGTACTGAGAAAACAGGTGACCTGGAAATTCCTGTACTAATTTATTTTTAAAAATGTTCAGCTTCACCATTTTAACATCTACTTTTGCACAGTTAGTTATCAGACGTTACATTTCCAATTTGAATTAGGCTACTATACCATGATTCAAGGATCATTTTCACTATAAATATTTTCTTTTTAGGCGAGAATAGAATTTAATATTTTCTGTTGTGTTCCAGATGAATTTTCTCTGAAACACTGACACATGGATTCTGATACTTTTGTAGCAAACTAACAGGTGTCTGTGTCATAGGTGACGAAAGGTATTCTTACAACCCTTATAGTTGTGAAGATATACCATTTTTATTTTTTTTTTGGTATGTCATTTTCGGACAGGAGGCAGAAAAATAGGCCTAGTGATCAAGAGGTTTTTAAAGCTAGGATGCACACAAGTAGGCAGGTTGGTAACAATCAGGTACATCAGCAAATAGTTTCATTAGGTCTGAATTATGTGATTGACCAAGTTCATTAGTCTTGCAACAGACACAGGCACCAGATTTTTTTTTCTTCCAGACAAGTGTATTTATTAATGGCTATCAGGATGCAAAATGAACACCAACAAAAAAAGATGAAAGATGATGACATTCTTCATGCATTCTTAATTTAATTTTAGTAACTGAAATAATGTAATTTCACATTGCAGTAATAATGTCCTGTTGCTGTTTTCCTTCTCTTGAAGCATCCTCCAAAGGAAAGAGGACAAGAAGGGTTTCTGAGCCTGTTCAAGATTCAGATGGTATGAAATTAAGTATTTGCAGTAGTATTATGATATGACATACTGGTGTACCTGCCAGTAGGATAAATTGCAGTTCATGCTTCCTGCCCTTTTCTTGCAGAAGAACCAGACATTCTGACTCAAAAGACCTCAACTCCAAGACCATCACAAAAGCTGAAAAGGACTGAGAAAACAGGTAAACTCTTCCTCTGTCATCTTATTTTTGTTTCCATCCACTCACAATCCTGTCCAATAATGTTATATATTCTTAATGCACTCTAAATCAAGGTCATTCAACTAAAATTCAAAAAGATCCAGTCCCAGAAAATGTATTAAAGCAAAGGTCTGGAACATCATAGTGTCTACTTTGAGTTAGTGTGATCTATGTTGATGTAGCCTAGTGATGTGGTATATAATCATAGTAATAACTGACTGCCAAATCAAATAAATTCAGTGTGATTCAAAAACATTTTGACAATATTTATTGGCATTTAAGTAAACAAACAGATAATAATGTAGATAGGAATAATGTTATTGTGTCATTAAATAAGACAAGAGCTCCATTTAGAAATAAGAGGAAATAATTAAAATGTGTTTTGAATAACTGCTCTATGAAAAGCTTCATCCAGCTGGGCTGGTACATCCTGGGTTAATATGTTACTTTTCCTTGTTGCTGATGATCAAGACATTGGAATTTTTTATTTTATTACAAAGTTTTTCTTTTTGTTTCCCCTAAAGTAAGGATTCTTCCAACTGCACTCATGAGATCCATCAGTAAATGTTTTTAGTGTTGAACCAAAATCCAAGCAGTTCTAAGGGAACTAATTGTGCTGGGCTCTGAGACAGTTCAGACTTCAGTGGGTATGCTTGGTCAAAATGTTAGTGTTTTTGCTCACAGTGGTCCTTCACTTCTAATGAGTGCCACAGCAGATCAGACACAGAGCTTCATGAAAGCTCTGTTTTCTCCATCTACCTGTCTTCTCTTAAACAGCGTCATATCTGCTCCTTTTTCTCTCCTTCTCTCTTCTCTCTCCTTGTCCCCTCTCCTCTTCACTTTTGTCTGTGTGGAGCAGCAGTGTAGTGTCTGGAATGTCGAGACTTCATTGGCTGAGTAGCGTCACGTGAGAGGCTTAACTCAAATTCAGTTGGTCTCTGCGTTTCCTGATCTGCCGTAGTATTTAAAATAAAAGCGTCCTGTCAAATTTAAAATCCTCATATAATTTATTTATAGTTGGTCCGAGTCTGTATAGGACGGTGTCTTGGTCCTTCTGCTCTAAATTACCTTAAAGGTAAATTAGACAGTGATTTTACACCAAAATGATAATTAGGGCCCAAGCAGTGAACGCCCATGGTGACATGTGCATGCTGCGAGGGCCCGTCCATCTCTGCTTGTAGCTTTAATGTTCTCTCGTTGTTTTCCTTCTCTTGAAGCATCCTCCAAAGGAAAGAGGACAAGAAGGGTTTCTGAGCCTGTTCAAGATTCAGATGGTATGAAATTAAGTATTTGCAGTAGTATTATGATATGACATACTGGTGTACCTGCCAGTAAGATAAATTGCAGTTCATGCTTCCTGCCCTTTTCTTGCAGAAGAACCAGACATTCTGACTCAAAAGACCTCAACTCCAAGACCATCACAAAAGCTGAAAAGGACTGAGAAAACAGGTAAACTCTTCCTCTGTCATCTTATTTTTGTTTCCATCCACTCACAATCCTGTCCAATAATGTTATATATTCTTAATGCACTCTAAATCAAGGTCATTCAACTAAAATTCAAAAAGATCCAGTCCCAGAAAATGTATTAAAGCAAAGGTCTGGAACATCATAGTGTCTACTTTGAGTTAGTGTGATCTATGTTGATGTAGCCTAGTGATGTGGTATATAATCATAGTAATAACTGACTGCCAAATCAAATAAATTCAGTGTGATTCAAAAACATTTTGACAATATTTATTGGCATTTAAGTAAACAAACAGATAATAATGTAGATAGGAATAATGTTATTGTGTCATTAAATAAGACAAGAGCTCCATTTAGAAATAAGAGGAAATAATTAAAATGTGTTTTGAATAACTGCTCTATGAAAAGCTTCATCCAGCTGGGCTGGTACATCCTGGGTTAATATGTTACTTTTCCTTGTTGCTGATGATCAAGACATTGGAATTTTTTATTTTATTACAAAGTTTTTCTTTTTGTTTCCCCTAAAGTAAGGATTCTTCCAACTGCACTCATGAGATCCATCAGTAAATGTTTTTAGTGTTGAACCAAAATCCAAGCAGTTCTAAGGGAACTGATTGTGCTGGGCTCTGAGACAGTTCAGACTTCAGTGGGTATGCTTGGTCAAAATGTTAGTGTTTTTGCTCACAGTGGTCCTTCACTTCTAATGAGTGCCACAGCAGATCAGACACAGAGCTTCATGAAAGCTCTGTTTTCTCCATCTACCTGTCTTCTCTTGAACAGCGTCATATCTGCTCCTTTTTCTCTCCTTCTCTCTTCTCTCTCCTTGTCCCCTCTCCTCTTCACTTTTGTCTGTGTGGAGCAGCAGTGTAGTGTCTGGAATGTCGAGACTTCATTGGCTGAGTAGCGTCACGTGAGAGGCTTAACTCAAATTCAGTTGGTCTCTGCGTTTCCTGATCTGCCGTAGTATTTAAAATAAAAGCGTCCTGTCAAATTTAAAATCCTCATATAATTTATTTATAGTTGGTCCGAGTCTGTATAGGACGGTGTCTTGGTCCTTCTGCTCTAAATTACCTTAAAGGTAAATTAGACAGTGATTTTACACCAAAATGATAATTAGGGCCCAAGCAGTGAACGCCCATGGTGACATGTGCATGCTGCGAGGGCCCGTCCATCTCTGCTTGTAGCTTTAATGTTCTCTCGTTGTTTTCCTTCTCTTGAAGCATCCTCCAAAGGAAAGAGGACAAGAAGGGTTTCTGAGCCTGTTCAAGATTCAGATGGTATGAAATTAAGTATTTGCAGTAGTATTATGATATGACATACTGGTGTACCTGCCAGTAAGATGAGTTGCAGTTCATGCTTCCTGCCCTTTTCTTGCAGAAGAACCAGACATTCTGACTCAAAAGACCTCAACTCCAAGACCATCACAAAAGCTGAAAAGGACTGAGAAAACAGGTAACCCCCATGACTTGATGGATATTTTGCTCCAGTACTGCTCACATGAAAGACAGTTACCAAATATTAACCATAAAAACGACTGCGTAGTTTATCTCCTGTCCTTCCTAAGGTACTGTAGGTATAAAATGGCATAATCCATTTTAATAATAATTAAAATAATAATGTCAACAAAATATTTAAGTAGTTTCTCAGCAGTTCTGTGACAGTGTGACTTCAAAGTCTCCATGAGCATAAATTCAGAAATAAAGCCATCAGTCCCATATGCAGGACTGCATGATTTTCAACAGTGAGGATGCCTGTACCATTTCTAATTTCTGTTTCAGGTACAGATCCACAATTTCTCTCCAAAAAGATATGCCAACGTAGGCCTTGGAGTTCTGAAGAAAAGTCAGCAGTATGGCGACAGCTAGGACAACACATCACTCTGAACAGAGTTCCCGGTAAAGAAGTTTGTCTCAAGGCTCTTGATGCAGAGCCGATTCTCTGCCATCGCGACTGGAAAGATGTTAAGAACCAAGTCTACAATTCCATCACGTCTCAAAAAAAGAAACGGTTGTAGCTTAAGATACTGTTTAAAACTGTTCAATGAAATCTTTTATCAAGCTTCCCAGTCTTATTTTTTTTAGAAAATGCTGGATCTGACAGAGTTAATACTAGCTGGATCTGTTTTAAGAGTATGTTTAAAATTTTAAAGATGTTCTTTACCCAGCTTTTCAGTAGTTTTGTCAGGATAAATTAGGAGTGAGTTAACAGCTACTGGATTTGTATTCAAAAACTGTCAAAGACAGTGTTAAAGGAGGTCCTTTGCCCAGCTTTTCAGGAATTTTTTTCATAATAATCTGGAGTTGATGCGCTTAATAGTTGCTGAATCTGTGACATGCTAATTTCAAGGAAGTCCTTTATCTAGCTTTCTATTCATTATGGTTGTCATAATGTGGGCTAAAATTTCTGGTCTCAGTTCACTTATATTCCACTAAAATAAAGCAGTTCTGCTCTCATCTTGAGTTAAATCTTTCATCTTTCATTGACAAATAGTAATTTGTTACATTAAACTTTAAAGCATGGAATGTCAAATCTGCTAATTAATGAACTGATTAGTCAGCTATTTCTTTGAAAGAAAATCTCTTGGTTTTGGACTCTGGCGAAGGCAAAACATGACACTGAAGACATTACACTGGCTTGTGGGAAATTACACAGATCATTTTCACTGTTTTCCAACTCGTAACACACAAAACCAAATCAGTTAAAAAATATATATTGTGCAGATTAAGCAATAATAAAATCAGAAATTGCATTCCAGATGTTACCTATATTAAACTTATTATTATTAACTTATTTTCATTGAACAGTATATTATTTTTGATAAATGTCTGTTATATTGAAATATTAACATTGTAATACACTATGTGTAATGCATTATGTAATATAGTAGGATAATGTAATAGTAATGAAAAGGGATAATCTAATACTGATTTTAAATTAAAGAAAGGAACATCAAAAGCTCAATTTAACAGCACTGTATATTGTAGCGTTAAGTCTGTGAAATGCTAGCAATCCAGTGTATACTATCTGCTTTTAAAGTTTCTTTCTCAGAGTAGCCATTTTAAAAAAAGCCCAGGTCATCAAAATCTACCTAGCAACGGGGGCTGGTCCTCACAGTGATTGAAGAAAAATATTTTTTTTTCTTTGAGTTTTCTACAATGTGAAGTCATATTCTAGCTCTATACTCCCACCCAGTGACAGGTCTGTTTTTTGCATCATTCTAGCTACAGTGGAAGTGGTGGTCCACACAAAGAACTCAAAAAACGTGGTCCACACAATGTAGTAAAGACATGTATGTGTGTGTGTGTGTGTGTGTGTGTGTGTGTGTGTGTGTGAGAGAGAGAGATGTGTTTATTTGTCTGCTGGTAGAAAAAGTGTCTATTGTCTTTTCCCCATTGACTGAATAGAAAGTGTGTTTGTATGTGTGTGTGTGTTCTCTTGCAGTTGGAGATTTACCTTTTACCTTCTTGCTTTCATTGCTGGCCTGGCCGCCCTCATCGATGTGAGTACTGCTGTGTTAACCTCGACCCCTCCTCCTCCTCCTCCTCCTATTGTCGTCTCTTTATGTCCATGTGCTCATTCGCCACCTGCCCTGCCATCATGACAGTTTCCACTGTAGTTTGTCTGTTTTTTGCTGTGACAACCTCAGCTGAGCTCTTGCATTGTCAGAGGGGCAGTGCAGTATTGCCTCATTGCAGTGCTGAGTCAGGTGACATATATACACCTGTCTCATTCACATCACACCTCTCCTTCCAGAAACCTTGGCTGTATGACCTGAAGGAGATGTGGCAAGGCTTCCCTGTGCTGGTATGTTTCTGGGATGGCTTTTTTCACTCATTGCACCAGGGTGTCTGCAGAAAAGTCTTAAAAAACATTGAATTCATTGTTTTGACGTTACACATCTATAAACCACAAGTGAGACTGGTGCAGTTGATTGTGCAACACCTGCTAGTAGCAAACACTGCTGAACACTCATTGAGTTAAGATATGGGTCTCTGCCCCATATATGGGTCCAAGTAACATAAATTGATCCATTATATTACTTTTAGTTATTGTTTTACATCTGGGAAATACTGACAAAATGTGATATAAATGTCTGTAAAAACCAATGTTATTATAATAGCCAGCTTTATTGTTCTTTCTATCATTCTTTGGCCAGTATGACTGTGAAAAAGGTATTAAATTTCCTTATACTGTATGTGGTTTGGTGAATACTGCAGATACTTTGATATACAAATCACTATATTCCTCTTGCCAAGTAGAGCTGCCATCATTAGTTAATTCATTTAGATAACCAGTTTAAGCAAAATTGCTAGAAATCAGCCAGTTGGTCTTCTGAAATAAATAAATTAAAACTAAGAACTCATCATGGACTTTTTTCCTCTTTTTTTCAGACTATATAGACCAAAAAAATAATTGATGGCTCAAAAAATAATGACAATAATTGTTTTGGGGTCTGGATTTTGAAAGTCAAGCTCTGTTTACTCTCCCTCAGACTCTCCTGCCATCTCAGTATTGGTACTACATGATTGAGCTGGGTTTCTACGGCTCTCTGCTCTTCAGTGTGGCTTCAGATGTCAAACGCAAAGTGAGTGCAACCATCTGTTCTCCTCTTTAGTTCAGGTTGTATTAAACAAAAAGAAAATGATACACAGCAATTAAAGTTAATGGAAAACAAATGTGATTTAGACATTTATGCACTTTCATATTGTTGTTTCATCACGATTATCTGTCCTAAAGAGGAAGACTAAGTCTGTTTTTACTATCTGATTGGTTTGACATTTGACATTGACTTTGGGCTGGACATTAGACTGTTGTTACACGTGTGTTTGTGAGTGAGTATTTGGACTTTGCTCAGTCGGGTCAGCTGAGCGCAGTGGGAGAAAATCTTGCCAAAGAGGAACAGTGTGTTTCTCCAACAGACACACTAACCCAGATGCCTCTTCAGCGGGATTTTCTACTTCACACACACATTCAAAACACAAATATATATTTCTAACATTGTCCTTTTCTCAGCATATCACCCGTGTCCTTTGGTCTTTTCTTCAGGACTTCAAGGAGCAGATTGTTCACCATGTGGCGACCATCCTCCTCATCAGCTTCTCCTGGTGTGTTAACTACATCCGGGCTGGAACGCTCATCATGCTGGTTCACGACTCCTCTGATTACCTCCTTGAGGTAAATGTCAATCATGCATTCATAACATTTTGATTTGCACAGCATATGAATAATAATCACCACACCGCCATATTCTATGTTGATGTCATTACACCATATCAAAAAGTTTTTTAGACTTATCCCTACTGAGTTTTGTTCAGTGAGCTCAACTGAGACAAATCCTGACACACTGCCACCTTGTGGAGGAAATTGCACTGTATTCATCTTTGAATAGAAGCAGCTGACTGCCATTTTCATTATTCAAACACATGCAGTATCCATTAACAACTTTCCTGTCAAACACATTTTCTTTTTGTTGTTCTCCCTCTGACAGTCTGCAAAGATGTTCAACTATGCTGGGTGGCGAAATGCCTGCAACTACATCTTCATTGTGTTTGCTGCAATCTTCATAATCACTCGGCTGGTCATCTTCCCCTTCTGGTACACACACGTTTTAAACCATTTATTTAATGTGTTATTGTAACATGCACTTGTATGCTATGGAAGTTACCTCCTCCTAAATCCCCACTTTCTCCATTGCAGGATTATTTACTGTACATGGGTTTACCCAGTGACCATCTATGAACCCTTCTTTGGCTATTACTTTTTCAACGGGCTTTTGATGACTCTGCAGTGTCTGCATATCTTCTGGGCTGTCCTCATTATACGGATAGCAATCCGCTTCCTCACCCACAATGTAAGCAAACAAAGAAATGCCATGCAAGTTCAATATTCTGTTCATACATCTATTTAAATTTAATCTTTGAAACTTCAGCCCTCATGTTATTGTCATTACACACTGATTAACTCATTGAGTGACAACACTTTTACAAAATGGAAGGTGCCTTGTGCCAGCATTTTTGGGCATTTTGAGTCCTCTTTCGTAACCCACAGATTATTTTGTACTATGACTCTGAAAACACTGAATAGTTCAAATGAAAGAAGAGACTCACTATTTCATCATGAAAAAAATGTTTGTTTTTACCATGTTGGAGGAGAGTAGAGACTGGGAGACTGTCTCCACTTCCTGATTTCTTTGATCTTTGTGGTGTATACTTATATTTTACTCTTTACCCATTATATTACTCAATATTACTCAAGGCGAGAGAGCGCCCTCTTGTGCCAGCCGCCGAAAAAACACTTTGACGTATAAACACGTCAATGACACTCAGAGTTAAAAGACAAATCTTCACAAAATAAAGATAAATTGAAATCATAGGAAAAAAACCCTGACTGCAAATCTGCTGTTGAAATATTATACAGAAAGAAGTGGAAGTTAAAATGAAGGTTGTCAAAGACATTGGAGTTTAAGTGTCAGTGTTTTAAGTGCTGAATTCATTTCCAGTGTTAATTTAAGTGCAAGGAATACCAAGTGTAAGCAATAAAGTCCTGGGGGGAAGTAGTGCCAGTTAATTTATATGAACTGAAACACCATTTGAAGTGTCAACTAAAGTGCAAACACTGGAAGCAGTTAAAGCAAACTGTTTTTTGTTTTTTTTTTATTGCAAAAGTGAAGACATTAGACCTGAAAGGGTTGGGATGTGATGTATCAGTGTTATCACAGATAGTAGTCAAAGCATTGCACTCAATCAAGATAGCATCTTTTTTATTTCACACATTCTTGTTCTACATTGTCCACAAATTATCACTGACAGTTTACTTGGAGATTCAGGTGTTTCATGCCACTTTATAACAGTTGATGTAGCCTCAAGTACTGATTAGCAGTAACAGAGGTCTGGTGTCTGGTCTGCTCACTTCTCTTTCCACAGCCCCAATTTTGTTTTCTTATTTTCAAACTTGTAGTCTTCAATCCCAACAGATGCCGACTCAAGTGGCATAACCCGAGACTTTGATGTGTAGAATTGGTTCCTGTTTAAATATTAAGGGCAGAAAGCAATAGAACTATCAGTTGAACTAAGCATTGAATTGTCATTTGAAAAGTCATGTCACATCCTTATCCCCCTGATTGCAAGACAAATATAAATTCCCAAAAGAGAAGATTCAACACATAAATACTACATACATGTACACTACATACATGCAATATTTAAATATATTTCACACAAGAAATATCCAGTGAGAATATAAAAATCCATGTCATTTTACAGATATCTTGTGCACAACCAGATGTTCACACAAGTACATATTTTCATGCATGGAGCCGGATGGTTTGAATTTGTTCTGACACTGACCAGAACTCCAGAACAGTTTGAGCATTGATTAATGACATGTTTTGGATTTTTCAGGAAAAAGTGGACGATGAAAGGAGTGACAAAGATGAAACAGATGAGTCAGAAGAGGAGGAGGAAGAGGAGGATAAAAAGGACATGAAGAAAAATGGGCCGATGCAGAATGGCCACACAGTCCACAACAACAACCACAGCAAGACAGAGTGAAAGCAAACAAGTGTCAAGACGAACCAATGTGAGAAGGACTCATATCCCTAAGCAGGGAGCAGGAGGGAGGGATGAAAAGACAGAGGAAGAGGAAGGGATTGTGGGTTTGGGAAGGGGCAAAGCATTCCCTTAAAACCAAGAACAGCAGGCATCCAGAGGAAATATGACACTGTTATTTTTGCACGACACAAAAACACTCTCACACATGTTCATTCATACTTTTAGAGGGCACAGAGATCCAGCAGATGATATACACTACATTGTGGCATGGCTCTTATGCTTTGTCATTAGAGAAAAATGTGTTGTTGTCAGTGTGTGATGTCAGTCCCAACTTTTCAAAGAGACAGGATAGAAAATGAACAGAGGAGGGGATGATGCTGCTTACTTTAGCTTTCCATGTTCTGTGTGCCTTAGAGCCAGCCAGTGGCTGTTAAAATGCCATTCTTAAAAAGCTTTCTGCTTTAATCTTGTGTTGCTTTACTCCGTTACACCTTTTGTTTTGGAAGAAAAAAAAAAAAAGGGTGCGTTTAAAAAGAGTCAGACATTAGGGTATTAAATTCCCTAATTTTCTGTCTATGCAATTATGAAAGTGTTCAGCTATTGCCATGTCTTTGCACAAACATACAGTGTCTCTTATACACTGTAATTACTTGCAGTAGGTAACTTGTGTGCCTGTGCTCTCCAATGCGGCCTGTGCCATTTATAAATTAGTTTGCTTTCTAAGGTTTAATGAGTAAATGTGTCAGTTTTATCTACAGACAGAAAATCTTACTTTCATGTATTAATTTCTGTTCTTCTAAAATTCTTAATCCAGCAGCTCGTTATGTACAATTCATTCTTCCTAAAGAGAAGTCTGACCTGCTTAGGTTATCAGTCTCAGTTCTTTCCTCTGTTTGAGCTCTCAGAAATATCCAGAATTCAATGCATTGCAATATAAATCTCAGCTTCCTGCTAGTTTTGACAGAATATATAGCTGAATATTTTTCCTCTCTGGTTTGGCTGAAGTCACTTCAGAGCCTTGAATTATGCTGATGCTGCCAATCGCTGAAAATCAATGACGCTCAATAATATCATGGTGCAGGTGGGTTGCTTTGATAAAAAGCAATGGATTAATCATTTCCAGATTTTACAAATATGGGCCAGATTTCTCCAATTCACTGCCTTGTAGCTTGGGCTATGTTTGTTAACCTGAGTTTGAGTTTGTGCTGATCTATGTGAATGATTTTAGGTATGAAGGTATGTGTATGAAACAGATTTTACAGGTATTATTTGATGTTGACGTAAAAGATATTGAAATCATTTTTAGCAGTGTATTGTTTGAGGAAAGTGAGTGTTGCAGTTGTGATGCTTTAAAGTTGTTTTGTACGTCAAGTGCCTTATCAGTAATGTATGGGAAGCTCTCTTTCTCCTGTCTTCATGACCACTCGTTTTCTTTCCTGTCTCCTCATCACAGATCCAACTCTTAAGACCAATATATCCTCTATTGTCTCCTCTTCTTTGTAAATGATCTTCCTCTCAGACTCACCCTCATTCCTCCTCCATCTTCTTTTTTACTAACCCAGACCAACCAGCAACCTCTCTTCCCCAGTGACACAGGAGAAACAGCTGTGTCCTAATTACAGTGTTATTTTTTCATTACTTTGTGTTTTTTGTTTTTGTTTAATGATGCCTAAGTATTGTTATTAATAATAAAATCAAAGATGAAACACAATGAAAGCACTTTTTTAAAATGTGTGCATCATGTCTGCAGTGGTAACATCCCACACAGTAAATCCTTTCAGTTTATGAATTCTAGTTAATAAAACATTAAACCATTAAACACAAATTTGTCCTTTGAAACTCTATCTGGCCTAATGTTAAAAGAGCTGAATGAATGTAGTCCTTTAGCAGGAATTCAGTCATAAATGTTTAAGTATTCACGCCATATCATCATAAAGGTTTTTTACATACTTGAATCACTTATGTACTTCTACTTGAAATAGAAACCCTGTACATTCTCTATTGTTATTATTAGGTAACATTTTGAGATTTTGTGTTTTTCTACAAGAACACATACCAAACAAATATGATGAAGTGATAAAATCGAATATAATTATTATATTATTATTATAAAAATAATTACAATATTATAATTATAGTATTGTCACGCTTGTCACGTACATGAGACATAAAACAGGGCGGAGCAAAACATGGATTTCCCAGCACTTTACGTCATTTGTATCTGGCTTGTGAGCCGTCCAATAGGAGGAGGAGGACAGAGGACTAGCAGCTTGTGCTCCGCTAACCTGAGACGCCATCTTGAACAGACAGTGGGTTTTAAACCGAGAAAAAACAGGAAAAGAAACACCGGAGGAGATAAACCGTTATTTTTGCTCGTTTTTTAAATCCTTTTTGGCTCGCTCTGTCATAGCTCGAGTCATGGCTTTGGGTGTTTATGAGCCAAAATAAAGACGCATAACTGAAGAAGTCGACAAGACACTTGTTAGCCTCTACACAGCTAGCAAGGGGGTGTTGAGGATTTTTTCCGCAGTTGTTTGTTTATGTTCTTCCAAACGGGCATGTCCTCTTCCAACCAAGGTAAAGTGCAATAAAAGTCACAGTGACAAATTAGCCACTTTGTTGCTGTGCAGCTGTCAGTCGCTTACGGGCTTTTTCCAGCGCAGAGTAAAAGCGGGCACTTTTCAAAAGATAGCGTGACAGTATAAGCTAAGTTAGCTTAGCAGCAATGCTAATGCCACAGCAAGGCTAGCTGGCTATTGCATAAGTGTTAGTTTGCCAACATGCTATCCAGCTACATTAGCGACTAGTTGACTATCATAAGAGCTATACTGTGATGTTTTGGAATGGCCGAATGAGATAGTAAAGTGAGAAACCAAATCTGACATCGCCCGACTAAGATTAGCAAGCCGCGATTGACTAGTTCGGTTCATATCTTTCTGTTTTTACGTTAATGTGAGATTGATCGGTGTGCTCAGTGTTGTGGCTGTCTCTGCAGCGTCTAATACACAGGTTGTGAAATGAAACCAGTGTCAGTTGTTGGCGCTAATGCTAATATTGGATTTGCGTATGGGCTCCAGTGAGTGGTTTGGTTTCTTTAGAAATGCTGGAGGCTCAATAGGAAATCACCTGTTATCCCTTCTACATTTCCCCTCTCTATTCCTCTGTGTTATTAATAGAGTTGCCAGACCCAAATCTGGGTTTGGGGGCAAGTGGGACCCAAGGAAGTGGCGGCACTGTTGTACCAAAAGGCACCAACAAAAGAAGAGCTGCGTAAGTGTGTCTGTCAGTGGTAACATTTCAGCTGATATGTCAGCATTGTGCTATGTATATTTGCTAACTGCAGAAGTTTTTTTTTTTTGACACTTGCGGTGACAATTTCAATGAGAATATTTGTGTGACTCTCTCCTCTCCATACCACAGGCCTGACTTTGATGATGATGAAGAAGGAAACAAGTTGTTCAGGTACATTTGTCTCAGTTTGTTCGGCCGTGTAAAAAAAAAAAAAAAAAACACGACATGAGGTGGTATATCAAGTTTTTTGGATTGTCTGGGCTGATGACAAGCGCTGTGTCCTGTTCCTCCGCAGATGTGACGATGATACAGTGGGCAGCAATGACAAAGAGCGCTTTGCCAGGTAAGAGGATAAATTAGAAGAAGTAGATGTGGGTGGAAGGTGTGTAGGGGAGTATATTATTGATTCAACAGTTACCCCTATGCTGTTCTCATTCTCCTTTTTTACTCATTCACTTCTTTGGTAGTGATATTTGGGTCTGTGTTTTAGTGGGTTGGTTTCATTTCCAGGTTTTTGGAAGAAGATCAGAGTTTTGCAGATAAGGAAAAACAAGCCAGGTATGGCCTGTACCACAGTGGAAGGCTCCCTCTCCTGCTTGTATCCATATATCAATATTAAACGCACTGGTTTTAGTGCCTGTCAGAATGTAATGCTTCCTTGCCCAAAAGGCAGCTGGTTGTCTCTATCAGCCCACCACTGTTTAATGTGTCACTAACTGCTACACTGTGTGTGACTCAGGGACTCTTTTCATTCTGATAATACCTTCCTCTTGAGCAACTGTCCTCCTTGTCTCTTTTGTCTCCCCTTCTCAGGAAATCCAAGTGGCCTCTTTCTTTCTGCACTCGCTCTCTTTTGTTACTCCAACTTGGCTTGAAAGACCAGACTCTTTTTGCCTCGTTATCATTTTTATAGATAATTGATTTACAGCTTTTTGTGTCTATTATTTCTCTCACCTGCTGCCATTCCCATCCTGTCCTCCTGGCTGGCATACTTATGTTGCAGCATTAACTCTGACCTCAACTCCATGTTGTTCTCTTGCCCATCCGTTTCCCCCATCTCAATCCCTCCTATCCTCTCCACCTGTGCCTCTCTCCCTATTTTCGTGGCTTCAGGGAGAACCACAGTGAGATTGAGAGGAGGAGACGAAACAAGATGACCGCCTACATCACAGAGTTGTCAGACATGGTGCCCACCTGCAGTGCACTAGCACGGAAACCAGACAAGCTAACTATCCTGCGAATGGCAGTGTCCCATATGAAGTCTCTGAGAGGGAGTGGAAATACCAACGCAGATGGGTCATACAAACCGTCCTTTCTCACCGACCAGGTAGGAGCTGCTGAAAGAAGAAAATGTAGGAGATTCAATGTTAAATCTTCTCCTGTAAATTGGATTGAAGTGATGTGTAAGAAACCCCATGCCATGCTAGCTTGAAACAAGCTCTTAAAGCACTACACAAAAAGGTCATAAAACTAAAGCTTTTATTTCTTAAAGCTTTATTTTTAATGAGGTAGTTTTGTGTTACTTTGTAAGATACTGCCTGGTGTCGCTCCACCACCCTTTAAACAGTATATGCAGACAGCTTATTGTGAAATCAGACAAACAAGACTGTTACATATCATGTTGCCAGTTAAAATTTTCTCAAACCTTGCCTGTTTTTGCTGTCATCTATCTAGGAACTGAAGCACCTCATCCTGGAGGCAGCTGACGGCTTCCTTTTCGTGGTGTCCTGTGAGACTGGCCGCATTGTTTACGTCTCTGACTCCCTGACACCTGTCCTCAACCAACCGCAGTCTGAATGGCTCGGCTCCTCCCTTTATGATCAGCTCCATCCAGATGACACAGAAAAGCTCAGAGAGCAGCTTTCGACTGCAGAGAATAACAATGCAGGTACAGTACAGACACTAAATATGCAGACAGTTGTAGATTTGTTACCACTGTCAACTTCTCAGGCGTCTCTCCTTTGTCAATATAGAGATGTTAGCATATGATCACCTTGTTTCGTCATGTATAAATAAATGTGTAATGAGAATTTCACCCATGATTGAGTTGCTTCCATCCTTTGTTATTCTCCAAAGGGAGGATGTTGGACCTGAAGACGGGAACAGTGAAGAAAGAAGGCCAGCAGTCATCAGCCAGAATGAGTATGGGAGCCCGTCGATCATTCATCTGTAGAATGAGGTGTGACACTACGGTTAATTATCCAGTTCATGATTTATATTGCTGTGTGCCTGGGTGCATAAATTGAGCATGCGGTGACCTATTTGTATTTGCAGATGTGGCACTTCTCCTGTGGAACCATTGTCTATGAACAGACTGAACTTCCTTAGGAATAGAAACAGGTGACTCATGAAAACACCAGAAGAGTTTTTCTATTGAATTGTTTATTTGCATTAAGATGCATGAAAACACTATTTCTGGCATAGTAATAGAACTGTTTCTCCTTTCTGGTTTAACTTCACAATGTCTTTCTTCACCTTAGGAATGGTTTGGGTGTCGCCAAAGAAGGGGAGCCCCAATATGTAGTGGTCCACTGTACAGGATACATCAAGTCCTGGCCACCTTCAGGTGAAATTACTCATTTTACTAGGGTTAAATGTGCTTCACAGTACAGGAATATAGGACAGGGACCTGCATGTTATGCTGAAGTTGATAAGTCCATTTGTTATGTTATTCTTTGTGGGCCATGTTAACACATCTGTTTGTGTTTTAGGTGTAACATTAGCAGACGATGAATCGGACAGCACTCAGGGGAGTCGCTACTGTCTGGTTGCAATTGGGAGGTTACAGGTATGATGGATGCCTTGTGTGTAGACATATGAAGCCAGTTGAAAATCTCATTTGATACAAAGAAATACAAAAGTTGTGTTATTATGAAACTGTAACCTTTGGTATGGATCTTTACATATTAACTGGAATTTCTATTCATCTCCAACAAAAAATGGTAGAATAAAATTGCCTTTACTGGTGGTGGAAGAGATGTATCCTTTTAAAATGCATACTGTAGTCTTATCTGATGCGGATTATGGTTGATGTTGTCACTGGTAACAAACATGTTTGCTTCTAAGCAGTAGATTATTAAAAAAAAAAAATTTTTCAGGACTTTTGAGTAAGGCCTCAGTGCGATGCATGTGATTCATGCACAGTTTGTCTTTTAACTCATTGAGTGCGAGCCCTTTTTTTTTGTTTTTATTTAAAAAAACAAAAACAAAAGTGCCATGTGTCGACGTTTTGGCCATTTTGAGTCATATTTCATGATGCACTGAATATTTTGTACTATGTTTTTCTCTCTAATCGAGATTGTCTCCACTTCCTGCTTCGATCTCTGTGGTGTATACTTGTAATGTCCCAACTACAAATCCCAGAAGCCCCAATGTTACTCACAGGCTGTGTGAGAGCACCCTCTTGTGCCTGCTGTCGAAAAAAAACTTTGACATATTTATGTCTATTGTACTCAAGTGTTGGATTTTAAATGACGTACAAACACGTCGATGGCACTCAAAGAGTTAATTATTGTGGTAGCCTTCTTAAAAAAAAAAAAAAAATTGTCCCCTTTAGGTGACGTGTTGCCCAGGTGACACAGATATCAACAGTATCAGTGTCCCAGTGGAGTTCATCTCACGCCATAACTGTCAGGGAATGTTCACCTTCGTAGACCACCGCTGCATGGCTGCTGTCAACTACCAGGCCCAGGTAAGACCCTCTGCTGTCAGGGACAGACAGCATCATCTGACAACCTTAAGTGCCAGGTGTTATTGTGTCCTGAGCTAATGGTCCTTTGTCATCTATTGTGTGTTGCAGGAATTATTGGGGAAGAATATTCTTGAGCTCGCCCACCCTGAAGACCAGGGCTTACTGAGGGACAGTTTCCAACAGGTAGGAATAGGCACAGCTTGTTTTTCTTTCTGCTTGTATCACATCAGTGTATTTTATATGCACTGAAAAGAATGAAACAAAAGAGGACTGAATAAGAATAATTCAGGATTCCAGCGCAGTATGGGGTAGATCTGTTATCAAAACTGACTACGTACTGTTGATGCTTAAATTAAATGGAACACTTTCTCTGTCTGTCACTTTCTCTTGGTAATTTAACAGGATATTAATTGGACGTGTTTACATGTTCATGCCACATTTGATCATAATCTTAACGTAAACTCTTTTTGACTAACTATTCATGTATGGAAATGTTTCTTTTTAATTTCCAGGCCTGGGTAGGTAAGGATAAAAAAAAGAATAAAATAATTTATGAAAATACTACTGCTTCCCTTGTGTTTTGGAAAACATAAAATTAAAAACAATTAAATGTCAGTTCTGTCTTGAGTGTGCCTGTAAACTTCTCATTGATCATCAAAACCCCACATTATGAGTGTTGGTGGATTTGTGTCCACAGGTGGTGAAGTTGAAAGGACAGGTCCTGTCAGTGATGTTTCGGTTTCGCTCCAAATCGAGAGACTGGATCTGGATGAGAACCAGCTCCTTCACCTTCCAGAACCCGTTTTCAGAGGAGATAGAGTATATCATCTGCACCAATGTCAATGTCAAGTGAGCCACACCCTTATTTTACTATTGTAACATCATTACACAATCAAATACGGTACACAATGAAACCATTGACGTCTTGAAATGTGACTGTTGTGAAAGATCCCTCTGTCTGAATGCTTACCAATCACACTCAATCCCCAGTTCCTCATACTCCCATACCAGAACCCCTTTAATAAAACACATACTGATCACTCTCTCCCTATACTTCTCCTCTGTGCCCGTCTCTGATTGTGGGGCAGTAGAAACTCGACTCAGGACCCCCTGACTCCCATCTCCTCCCCAGGGGGTTCGCTGCCCCCTTCCCTGGGTCAGAGCAGCCCAAACTGCCCTCCTGTAATGCTCAGTCCTGGGCAGGTGGCCGCCAGGTGAGACCAGGCCTGGCCTGACTATCCTCTCCCTGCATGGGAGAATGGACGCTGCTTCTTCATGGGAGAATACTGCCGTTTCTTGCAGACAATAATCTTTTCATGTGTTGTATTTCCCACTTTGGGTGATTCTTCTCTCCGTTACATTTGTCTGGGTTCCCCTCTTAGCTTTAGAAAATTAGCACTGTTGCCTTATAAGAAGCATGTCTAATAGTAGTGAATAAGGATTTTTAACAAAGGTAGTGTAGCATGTTAGCAGTATGTATTTGTCTAAAAGACCTTTTGTGTCACTGTCTTCCCCTTCTCTCCTCGTTTCTCTCTTTTGTTGCCATGGTGACTGGTGGTGGGATGAGTGCTGTTTTGTCAGCAGGTGTTTCTCATTCAACAGTGGAGGGGGGCATGGAAATGTAAATGAGGCTATTTTTGACGATCTGTCTCTCTTTTCAGGCAGTTGCAGCAGCAGCAGCAGCAGGCCGAGCTGGAGGGAAGTGGAGCCAGAGACGGCCTGTATGAAGCAGGGCCAATCAGCCTTTCACAGGTTAGGCCATCCACGTGTCTAGGCACTCAAAGAGTTAACTTCAGCTCTTTTTTTTATCACCTGTGCAGTCAACTAGCCTTTGTACGACATGAATGATCATGTAAATCCTGAAAAAGTAATGGAGTTTGGATGTGGGACCACACAGAGAGGACTGATAGTAGATTTATCATATACAGTTTGCTTCATCCATCCATCCGTCCATTTTCTACCGCTTATCCTCATAGGGTCGCCAGGGGCGCTGGAGCCTATCCCAGCTGTCTTAGGGCGAGAGGCAGGGTACACCCTGGACAAGTCACCAGTTCATCACAGAGCACATAGAGACAGACAACCACTCACACTCACATTCACACCTACGGTCAATTTAAATTAGCCAATTAACCTAATCCCCATACATGTTTTTGGATGGTGGGAGGAAGCAGGAGTAACCGGAGAGAACCCACACAGACATGGGGAGAACATGCAAACTCCACACAGAAAGGCCCGTGCCGCCCCAGTTTGTGTCAGCAGTTACTCTTATTTTTCAATCAATTGTCATGAACTATATTTCTCTCTCTGTCTCACTCGCTCACTCACCCCTCTTGGCTCACACTAATATCTCAAATGACAAACAACAGTTAAAAAATAGCTACAGTACCTCCACATGATACAGCAAGTGTAACAACAGCATTTGAGTAAATAAAAGCACAAATTTGACAAAATGCATGGAACAAAATGTCAGTTTAACTGCCATGGGTCTGTGCCAGGAGTGGTTGTTACTGGCAACAAAACATTCAACTGAAACCAGCAGCTGATGGCAGAGCACTTATTTGTTTTATGCATTATGCTGTGTACTCTGGATTTACCTAGTCCTAAATTTACGACTGCTACCTTTGACTGCCCTGTAAGATGGAGGGTTTTATATTGCACAAATTGTACAGACAAATCTGTGGTTTAAGGCCACAGACAAAACTAAATTTAGTTTGGGAGTCTTTCCTCTGGTGATTGCAGCGTCCTTCGTTCTGTTGTGTTGTCTGAATTATTCGCAGAAACGATAAAACCTTTTGGGGGGCTAGCCTCTACAAACAGTACCTATTCAAGTGCTCTGGTCTCTGACTGATTGTGGTCTGCAGATGCCAGTGCAGCCGGTTACAGCAGCAGGGCCAGACCACAGCAAGGGCCTTGAGAAGCCAGAGCTCTACCCATCCCTTTTCCAAGGCCAAGATCAGACCAAGGGCCTAGCAACCACTTCTGCTCCAACCACACAGATCTACCCCCCATCCAATAGCTTCACTGCTGGTCGTTCTAATGACGCATACAGGTAGGATGTGTATGTTTATATGTTCACCTCTTTCTTAAATTGATATGTGAAGATAATGGGATCATTCTCTGTAAACTGTATGAATTGCTGCAGTGACCCCCTCCCTGTAGTGAGAGTGAATGAACTGGCATATAATGAAACTGGTTGGCATGTCTGGAGGTTTTGCCTATCAGGGAACTTCTTTGTATGATTTTGGTTTGTGTGCAACAACAGCCGATGGAAAATCTTCCAGTTCTCAGATGTGAGCCTCATGCTGTAGTCCACATGAAGGGTTTAGGAGAATAAAGGCTTCCCACATGTGTGTTAAGTGGATGCAGATGCTGCCCACCAAATATGAAGGCCCTTCAGTATTCCTGAGAGCAGTTATTGTATGATCAAGTACATACTCTATTTTACTTTGAATGCATATTCTTTATTTACTGCTAATCTATAATTCAGTGTTTGTTTTTTTGCGTAAGTAGCGATTTACAAGGTTATTTCCGCTGTTTCTAACATGCAAGATAAGGGGATCTTTTTATGTTGTTTGCTTGCAGTAGATGATGGTCGGCTTAACTAAGCTCTCACTTTGTTTACGTTTGTCAGCAGGCCAGTCAACATGAGTTCACAAATGGCACAACCAGCTCACTCAGCAGGGCAGATGCTGGCTCAGATATCTCGTCAGAATGGAGCCCAGCAGTCTGTTAACCCCTCCGGCACTGGCAGTCCCCTCCATGGAGGTCCAGCAGGAGGATGGCCTGGAGCTGCAGCTGGAGTAAGACCACAATTTAATAACCAGGTGGGCAACAACCTGTTAAACCAGATTCATTTTTTGACATTGTTTTTCCCTTTGGCACTATGTTTGGGTCAATATCAATACACAAATTTTGTTTATAGAACAAAACTATTTCTGTCCCTTTTATTGATCACACATCACTTTAACATGAACTTCATTGATCCAGCGGTCAGTAAATAGAGTCGCTCTTCCTATACTAACCAGCAGGTGGCTCCGCAGGCAGCGAAGACCATGTCTCCACAGTTTGCCCCCATGGGAGGATTTACCGGAGGCTCCTCCAACTCTTTTGGCCAGATGCCAACAGGTGCCGCTCCCACCCCGACCAACAATGCAAACTATCTGCCCATTAATGCACGGGCCAGCCTCAACACCAATGGTTATGGTAGGTTGTGTGTATATATTTGTGAATTCTTTGGTCCTGTGTCATGCTGGAGCATCCTCTGCTCACCCCTGTGCTCTACATCCCAGATGGCTCTCAGTCTGGGGCGCAGTTCCCATCTCGAGCAGCAGAGGCAGTGTGGCCCCAGTGGCAAGGCCAGCAGCACTCGCAGAGTAATGCAGAGCAGCATCCTCACGCTCAAGGCAACCAGCAAGACATGTTTCCTGTGAGTGAAGCAAGCGTATCTCTTTCTTAAGCACATTTCCTTTACCTCTCTCTGTCACTTAAAATAAATCTCCTTGTGTCTTTAATCTGATTCAGGATGTGTTGTCTATGCTGGATCAGCCTGCCAACTTCAATGGTGATGACTTTGAGATTCCCATCTACCCTTCATTCGACCAGTGACCTGGTCCATGCTCCGTCTTGAGTGTTTTACTTGTGTCATATAGCTCTTACAGCTCCTCTGCTCCTCTTTTCGTCCTGCTCCTCCTGAGAGTAGCACTCTACCCTTGCTTTGCATGGCTTACGTTGCACTGCCACAAGCCAGTTAAAGATTGAGGGATATATCTGATGTAGATGTAAAGGGGTTTGCTACTGAGTAAAAGATTATTTTAACAATATTCCAGCCTTTGTTAGAGAATTCTCTAGCTAGCACTGCCCAAAGTTACACACACACACACACACACACACACACACACACTTACTCATACAAAGGTATGAGTATATATGTGGGTGTCTAAGTAAGAGCGCACACACACACACAGCCTTTTCTTCTAATAGTTTTTCTCAGGCATTGATGAAGAGCATATTTTGCTGTTCTGACCTTTTTAGCGCATAGACTAATCACAAATTGTTGATTCAAACTCTCAGGAATTTGCAGGGATATACAGCTTTGGTGAATTTCTTTCTTTTTTTGTTTAATAATTTTCAGCTGTTGCACGCAAACCACTGGTGTCTGTGATAATCTCACTCATGGTTTTAAATCCACAGCATGTCTGTGCATGCCAGCACCGTTTTCATTGAGCGCTTCTACAATGCCTACATTTATACCAAGTACTATTTTCTATGTACATTGGTGGCTTCACCTATGAAACTTTTCTTTATCCTCTTAAAGAACATGAGGTGTTTTCTTCACTGAATAATGTCCTTCAGCAGACGCAGTGTTGCTATGGCTACATTGTGTTCATCTTGGTGCCCGTTGTAAACACATACAATCTATTTTCCTTTGCCTACATAAACATATATACAGTATGCATGTGTGTATGTATGTGAAATAGATGCATACAGTATCATAATCAGCTGTAACACAGTTGAAGGGTCTCTGACTTGCTTGATAGTCTTCTCTCTGTTTCTGTGTTACCCTGTAACCCAAGTATGGGTTTTTTCTACTCCTTTTGTAAAAGAAATCTAAAGAAAGAAATCACACAGCAATAATTAACAAGCAGAAAATGTGTAAAATGTGTATTTTAAAAGCCATTCTTTAAATGTTTCCCTTTGATTTGATGTTATTTTAAAATGGAGATACTGTATGTGGTAGTAATGTTTGATTTCATTGAAATGTTTCCCAAGTGTTTTGTTATTTTGAAACATTTGATTATCTCTTGAGCTCTCCATTGCCATATTAGGATTTGTATTTAATTGGTGGTGTGATCAGGGTAATCAAGATTGAAATGGAATAAACAGAGATAAAGAAATATGATGTATGTGAGAATGCCCTTAACAAATGTTTGTGTTTTGTCCTCTCATTTGTAACAAACATTTTAGATCTTTGAAGGTCCAGCCATCTGTATTTTGCAATCATTTTTGCTAAGTTGGTTTTATAGAAGAATGTGGTATGAAAGATAATGCCTCTGAAATATTTTTTAATATGTTTAGTTAAAATGTGACCCTTTCAATTCCAGTCTTCCATTGTCTGTGTGGGAAACTTGCACACTTATGATGACAAATCATATAATAATATGGAAACCCATGTTGATAATCATCCAATTTTCATCTTGAAGGGGGTAGTTGGTTGGTGGCTGTGTCGTCTTTGGTGTTGGTTGCTTTGTATCCAGGTTTTCTTTTCATATGATGTGGACTGTATTGCGCATACAAACACAAATATATAAATATGTTGTATATGAAATTTCAAATGAAAGAAATGTTTGGTTTTTGTATTAAATTGTTGAAAGTGAAGAAGTTTGGTGATGTGTTGCACATGCATCTTTTCCACACACCCCCATCATTTAGTCACATTTCCACTCATGTTCATGATAGATGTTTTGGCAGCACTGATCACACTTATGCAAGAGCCATTGCTATTTTCAGTTAAACCCATGCATATATTCAATTATTTTAAGCTCTTCGTTGGCAAAGAAGCAGAAGACAACTTTGCTTTTGTTGGCCTGTTTTCTTTCCTCATTCTGAGTTAAGACTCAAGAGTTGGGTGAGTATCTGCTGGGATCAGTTTCCACCTTCGTCCTTCTCTCTTTCCCTGCCTGGGGGTGAAAACGGAAGGCCTTAATGTCAGTACTCGTCCAGTGTGCTCAGTTTAATTGTAACTCTTGTTTTGCTGGTATCATCTCAACAGACTCTTGACTCAGATCCACAGATATTTGCTTTGAGTCACTTTACTCTTAACTTGTGTGTGTCTCTGACTAGGCATCAGAATACAAGTAATCGGCGTTTTTTTGGGTCAGGATCAGTTTCCAACCCCTCTCAAGTGGATTGCCACTCAAGGCATCATATCCTCTTTCTCTTCCTCGACCTTTTTGTTTTCCTCTCTGCACCTTGACCACTCTGTAGGTCATACTTTTGTTTCCACCACTTGGAAGCCAAAGTGCTTGTGTGCAGGGGTATGCATAGGGTAAGCTGAGTGGTTTGGTGTAGACAGAGCTTAACCTTAACCTGCAGACAGCATTTACTTCGTAAAGGTGTGTTCGGCCAAGTGTTGTCATGTGGCCATATTTTGTACTGACCAGGTGTCCAGTGACTCCTGTTAAGGTGTCCTCTCCTGAAGATACCAGAGAGATGCCTGACAGGTGTTCTAATCTCAGAAACAGCCTGATTGTTACCAAACTCCTTATCAACTATTCATGGGGGACACAGGTGCCAAAAGGGACTCCGTGTGTCTCGTCTTTGGGAGGACAGTAGGTGTCAACGTGGGGAGATAAAAGAGCAGACCAAGACATAGAGGACTTGATTGAATTCAAACGATAGTTTCTCAGACAGAAATTGCAGCAGAACGACGGCTTGTATCTGAGTATCACATAAGCCCATTCAGAAACTGGATTTTGAGTTGGGTGGAGGAAACTATCAAGAGGGACGTAAACCAGTGGGACAACGACTGTGGAATCGATACTTCTTTTTTTGGGTGGATTTGTCAACATGGACCCTCCAGTCGCCCCCATGTCCCAGCTGGATGTGGATGTGGACCTTGGTTTTGCCCTCTTCTTCTTCTTCCTCCTCTGCTTCTTCTTGTTGGTGACCATCGTCCGCTGTGGTCAGATGGTGCTTGACCCTTACAGTAACATCTCTGTTGCAACATACCAAGAGGCACAAACAGAGGAGTGATGGACCTGCGCATTGAGCAGGAAAGCCATCTATTCAAAATTATGACAGGTCACTCTGGATGACAACGTTAAACTTTTATACAGTTTCAAGCTAATTATATCAGCACCTTGTTCACAAAAGGTGTGAACCAGCAGTACTCAAATGAAGTAAGTGTTCAATGTAAAAATATGATGGTAAACTTCTCAAGGAGAGCATATAGTTTGAATTTTTTTTTAATATTATTGAAATGTACATACGGTCTGGACATGATTCCTGTTACCATGTGTATATTAAAAATCAGTATAAAGTAGTACAAAGGTCAGAGCATGTGTATTTAATAATTCAATCAGATTTGTAATCCCTTTACTCTAAAGATGGCACACATCACCATGGAAACCAGCTCCACCCACATTGTATCCAAGATAAAAATGCCTTGAAGAACAGAGAGGCTACTCAAAGAGATGAATTGTGATTTATTCATCATTCATCACCAGAATTGCAAAATCTGCTTGATAAAGACTGAGGAAAATGTCTTCCTTTCCACACTAATAGGTAACAGATGTTTCAAAGTTGTCATTGATGGAAACATGATGCGAAACAGATGTTTTTCTCTTTTCTCCAAATTCTGTCACACATTGTTTTGGAAATTTTGCATAAACTTTCATACAAGGTACTTTTTAGTGAACAAATTAAATAACTTTTTGCAGCATATGATTCAATTGCGATTCATCAGTGGTAGAAAGTCAGCAGAGACAGTTTCATGATAATAAGCAGTCAAGAAAGAACCAGGAGATACTTTTTGTGTCTGCCCTGCATGAATGAAATGGTTCTAAAATGTAAAATATTGCAATATTCATATAATTGCAATATTATAACTGGGTGTCTGTGGGGACATTTTCCAGAAATGATGATGCTGTATTATAGTTTTCTCCATATACAGACAAACAGTGGAACAATGAACACAAGCTTACAAGCTTGTAAAACTGAATAAGCTAGTGTCAACAAAAAGAAATACTGAGCACTGAGTAACTTTTTCACACAAATAAAACTTCAAAATCAACCAGGACTCAACTCCTCCGGGATGCAATGTAAACTACACTGGACAGCAACAATGCAACCACTGAAAAGGTGACATTAGTTATGTCCATAATCAGCTCTGTTAATTACTAGTTAATTACCTGTTTGCTGTAGAGTCTATATAAATAGTAGGCTACATGCAACACTGAGAACATAGAATAAAATCGTTTTTTATTTATCCCCCATTGGGGGAAATTCACGAATAATGTCACACTTATTACATTACATTACATTTATTACTTAATCAAGGGAAAGTATGCATCAGAATAAGTGGCGATTGGTTGGTATTGTAGAGCTTGAATCTACATGTGTTGGCACTTTGCAGAAAGTTGACTTCAGTGTTGGTCAGATGAATGAAGAGCTATTTCGGCGCCCAACATCATGTAGCTCAGTTGCACGGTTTTATATGCCTGGATAACCCGCGTGGGCGAAGCTCTTCTCTGTCCTAGAGCCTCACAACGCGCAGTAACACCGCCCGTTTTGGATACCCTGGGAAGCAAAGCAGACATCCCTTGTTATAGCTCGTCGGTAGCATTACGCTAGCGCTAGCTAAACTCATACCTGCGAGCAGGCAGGATGGATAGCGGTGAGGGGTGAGTGTTGAGCGCTGTCTTGATTAATTTTGCCGCCTGATGAGCTACTCTAGAGGATACAAAGTTATTTGTTTTCCAGACACCTGCACCAGTCGGTCAAGAGATGAGATTCTCTCCGTGCTAATGCTAGGCTAACAAGCTAGCACACTCTCACTTGCATTGAGCCTCAGTTTGTTGTCTTTTAGCTTCCCTGTTGAAAAAGCAGTAGTGATGTTACGGTTAAGTTAGCAGTCACACTGTCTGTCGAAATTAAGTCAGGAGTTATCCCGCTAATGTCAGTCCAACTGGATGCTGTTTCCCTGTTGTGCTAACAGTAAACGTCAGCAGAATGTGATTTTTGGTTTGGACAGTAACGTTGGTTACCATCAGCTCCTGT
The DNA here is from genome assembly GCA_029721515.1 of Synanceia verrucosa. Lineage (NCBI taxonomy): Eukaryota > Metazoa > Chordata > Actinopteri > Perciformes > Synanceiidae > Synanceia > Synanceia verrucosa. Next base: position 15,592,195 of record CM056557.1, on the reverse strand, counting down.
GTGTCTGTGCGTTTGGGTAAATAAAGCCAACATCCACAAACTGATTAAGCTGAAATAGATGAAGCTGCGGTTTGTACACATGTGTCACCATGTCCAGTGTGTAAGGTTTGAACTGCAACACAACTTAGAAGATGACCTCAGTCTGCGTTGTTCTGCACTGATGCTTCAGTAGTGATGCAGTGTCTCCTCCACTACAGATATACTGTATCATGACACAGGAGAAATCAGGGATACAGTCAGTAATGTTTATTCTGGAAATGACATGAACAGATGTGCTTTCATCTGGTGTCTTTGCAGACAAGCAGAGTTAACTAGAGCTATGTTTGGAGATGGTCATCGTGTTAATGATGATGGAAGGTTATGATAGATAGATAGATAGATAGATAGATAATTTATTAATCCCGAGGGAAGTTCAGTGTAAATAATGAATATAAATAACAATATTAAATTTATACTGTTGTCCAAAACAACAACTTTTCTTTCAGTGCTGTGCATCAGATCAAACTATTGTAAATGTGTGAAAAGTTAATTAGTTGTCTCTGATCAAAGAAATGAATTTTATTATTCTGTTGCTAAATTTGACAAAGCCATCAACACATCTTAAAAATATCAACTGTACAGTAACCAAGCCTGTAAAAGTAACTGTTCACTATTGTATGTCTTTGAAATGGTGTTTATATTTCCTTTTTGTTTTGTTTTTTTTCTCCTCAGAATGGAGGTGGAGGGCTGGGACTCCACTCTGGAGGAAGAGCTGGGCATTTCTCTGGATGAGCTGAAGAAGTGGATTGATGACGTCGTGGAGAAGAGCGAGATCGTGCAGAAGAAAAAGACTCAGCTGACAGAACTCAAGAAATGGGTGGAGCAGAAAGAAGATGAGGAGGCAAAGACCAACATGCTCCTGAACGATGCCAACAAGTAAGTAGACATGAACCTTGTCCCAAAGGTTGTCTGTTCTATTTATTTAGAGTTGAGTGGCTTAGTCTGTATGGGTCAAAGATATACAGTTTTAAAAGTATTTACAAATGTGACTGCATGATTGTGGTGGAAACTGTATTTAAAGGAACAATGTGTAACATTTGAGGGATCTTTTCGCAGAAACATGATACTCATTACAAACCAGCAACTATTAATTGTTAATAAAATGAACAATTAGTAGTAATTGTTAATATCCTCACAATTTTTTTACAGTAGCAAAGAGTCAACAAACCAAACACTGGTGTTGTCAGGATTGCTTCGTCCCTCGTTGGACAGTTCTTGTGTCTTACAGGCTCACATTTTTTGTCCCCTCTCTTCTCCTCAGGTCCATATTGGAGTGTGAGAAGCTTGTGAAGGCAACGTACCATAACAATGGTCTTGTTTACCGAGAGAGCAGCTCAGAGGATGAAGGAGGCGTAGGAGGCGTTTTGTCCTCCGAGGTCATCGAGATAGACGATGATGACGACGATGATGTCATTGCCGTTGGCTGTTGTAAGTTGTGCTACTTTAAGTTACATTTTCATTGCTATTACAACACAAAACAATATTATAATATATTGTTTCATATATTCTGTTCTTTACAATGTTTCAGTGGTTCCTCCAAACAAGCCTGACACTCCCAGCAAAGATCCAGTGGTAAGAACAATGGAAAGCTTCATCTTGCTATAAAGACTTCCTCTGTTTGTGTGTCCTTTGCCTATCTCAAAAACTCTTATTCAGTATTAATGAACTAAAACAAACTAAAATAAATTATCTGTTCAGCAGCTGGACTTTAACAAAAGACATCTTGCTTTTCACCCTTTCTCTAACTTTGAATGTTGGTATTGGCAGTGGTAGAAGTAAAAATAGAAAATAATTATGAAGTGAAATCATTAATTATTAATAGAGAAACTGTGAATACCATACAGTTTAAGTTCTGCATTAAAATGCTTTACTCCAAGAATAGTTAAAGAGAGGCATTATCAGTACCATGTGCTTACATTTATAATGTTTGACTTCTCTGTTTTTGTTTTATTATTTCCTAGTCAGTTTTTTCTGCAGAAATATGGGTTTTATCTAATTGGAAAATGTGATAATTGTTTTCCAATTTTAATGCCTAGTGTGCTCTGTGTTGTGGTAAATTGTTTGAATGTTGTAATATTTGTTTGTGACTGGATGTGTTTTTCTATATACAGTGTGTTATTGGTCAATGTGTTGGACCCCAGGAAGAATAGCCATTGCTCCTTTAATGGAGTGATGACTAATGAGGATGTTAAACCAACAAATCAACAGTTACTCAAAGGTGTTAAATGTGAGATTGGACATTGCTTAACGTGGCAACAGCTGAGCTGTTGGCTCGTAGTGGCGCTAACAGTGGGAACAACAATAATGCAAGTGCATACAGGTTAAAACGGCATTATCAGTGCTAACTGCTGTATGAGAGCAGTGCAGAGCGGCAGTTATGAGTTAGCCAGTGGGCAAACATGCACTAAAAGCATGCACACCCAGCCCATTTATGTCAACAAAGCAGGTAGAAGCTCAGATTCCAACACACACAGAAGGAGAGCGTCTTCATTCTCTGCTCAGGTAGACGTTACTCCTCTCTAGTGTTACAGTGTGAATAATTGTTTGCCGCTACATAAATGAACTGAATATTGTGCAGAGCACTTTTAACGCCTGTTATAATGGAGGTTTCAATTCTAATATGATGTTGGATCAACTTAATAAAAAAATGCATCAGGTTTAAGTGTTCTGTTTTGTGAGTAAATTCAGGTAGTAGTACTGCAGTGTTCCTCTGAAGTACAAGTACTCAGTGTGTAGTATACAGTTGAGCTGCATATTTGTAAAACATTTTAGAAACCTGTTTTGTGGTACAATGAGTTAGAAGAATAATATAATGGAATATTTTTACATATTTAAACATCATAAATCTACAGCTGTTTGAAGCCCCATTTCTGCAAGCAGAAAGCAACAACACCACAGGCCAACTCAGTGTCAAAAATTGTGTCGACACCTGTGATAACTTGGGATATTATATAATACATGAAAATATGTACTATTCCACCGCAGACCGAATGGTGCAGTTTTAAAACCATGGCAATGGAGCTGTTTAAATCAAATGTATTTATTAACAGATTTTTGATGTTAAAGGTAAAAGTATAAAATTGGAAACAGTGTTACTAATTACAAGCAATTGGGAAACCATAATTTAACTACATTAGTATGTTAAAAAGGCTAACAAGCTGATCTGTAACATACAGTTTGAATTCAGTACATACTAAGCTCTATGTAGGAATGATCATCTAAGATTTTATACATGTGTTGTAGTATGCCCCTTGCTTTTTCCACTTGGGGACAGTTGGTCCTGTTTTCTGTGGAGGCTTATCACTGCTCAGTGTTTTCAGATGATGATGTCCTGTTCATTTATTTTGACAGTTAAAAGAGGCCTCCTCAGCGCTACAGAAAACCTCCCAGCAGGTGCAGAAGTTGGTCCAAATGGTCAGCAAACCCTCACCAGGTGTTCCATTCCTCCGATCTCCATCACATCCTCAATCCCAGTCAGGTGAGCACAGGCATACTTCTTTAGGTAACGTTACATGTATCACACCTTTTGGAAAGCATGTATTGATGCCAGCAGTATGCATGGCTTCTCCTACCCTCCAGGTATTCAGGCCTCAATGCCAGCAGTGTTCGTATCCCATGTTCAGTCTCAGTCCATGACCCAGCCCAACCCAAACACGTCAGAGGATGAGCTCAGAGTCGGGATGATGATTCTGGGAAAGAAACGCACCAAGACCTGGCACAGAGGCGCCCTTGTTGCTATCAGTCCTGTTGGTGTGTTACCGAAACATTTCACTCTTCTTTTAGGTTCTTTATGTTTCCTGTATGTGATATTAATTATTGTCTGTATGTAACATCTATCCCTCTGTCTACATTCAGGAAATGGTTTATTCAAGTATAAAGTGAAGTTTGATAAAGGAAAGAGTCTGCTGTCTGGAAATCATGTGGCTTTCGAGTATAACCCCACCCTGGAAGCTCTGTATGTTGGGGCTCGTGTAGTCGCCAAGTACAAGGATGGCAACCTGGTGTGGCTCTATGCTGGAATAGTAGCAGAGATGCCCAACAACAAGAACCGTATGAGGTGGGCAAACGAAGCTCAAGTGGGGATGCTGATTGTGTGTGCTTACTGGTTGATGTTGTTATAAAGTTTGATCTGATAAAATCTGACTATATATTCGCTTTGAATAAAACCACAATATTAACACTTTTTCTTTCTTAAATCGTAAAGAATTCCAACCATTTTACACCTAAAAAATAAACATGCCTGTGCTCACTGACCTATGATAACACTGATACATATAGTAAATAGTGATCTATGTACACATATCTGTATCAAGTGAATCGTTCTTGTTAATATGTTTTGATTTGAATGTGTTTCAGGTTTTTGATCTTCTTTGACGATGGCTATGCTTCTTATGTGACATTACCTGACCTCCACCCAGTATGCCGACCATGTAAGTGCCCATTTCACCATGCAAGGATCATTTATTGCCATTCTGCAACGCAGAGTTACACAATAAAATGCAGTCGTTGCCTTTTCCATTGATGCTAACACACAGAAAAGGAGAAGTGCATTCCTGTAGTGTATGTTTTGAATATGTTGTAAACAACAGCAGCAACAAAAACACTCGCAAATTCTCTGAGCAGACAACAAAAGCCAGGTAAATTCTACCTGGCTTCTAGCTGTATGATCAGTTGGCTAAATGCTGCGTTAAACTGGTTGTAGGTTTTTGAGAGCCAATTTGTGATAAGAGAAACGAATAGCTCAATGTGAGAGTGAGATTACTGTTGTTTTCACAGTGAAGCGTACCTGGGAGGACATAGAGGATGTCTCGTGTCGAGATTTCATTGAGGAGTACATCACTGCATATCCCAGCAGGCCTATGGTGCTCCTAAAAGTTGGACAGATCATCAAGACAGAGTGGGAGGGAACCTGGTGGAAGAGCAAAGTGGAGGAGGTCGATGGAAGCCTGGTTAAGATCCTCTTTTTGGTATGTTGGTGTAAAGAAACCCATTCACCTAGCTCGACAGACTGACTCAGGTTCCGTGGATCGACTAGTCCACTATTCTGCACTCTTGGGTCCCGCCAAGTGTGACGCAGATCAGATAAACGAGTCTTGAGATATGTGTGTGTGTGTGTATATATATATATATATATACAGTATATATATATATATATATATATATATATATATACAGTATATATATATATATATATATATATAGTTAGATAAATCTGTGGGAGTTGACAGAGAGTAAACCTGTTGTATTGTGTTGATCAGGATGACAAGAGGAGTGAGTGGATTTATAGAGGCTCCACCAGGTTGGAGCCAATGTTCAACTTGAAGATGACCACCGCCAGCACCCAGGAGAAGAAGCTGGCTGGCCAGCAGAGGACACGACCTAACATGGGTAACATCTGTGATTTTGTGTTTTAAAAAGAAAAAAAAAAATACATCGCACTTTTCGATTTTCACTCCATCTCTTGCGGCTCATTTCAATCTCCAGGGGCGTTAAGGAGTAAAGGCCCGGTCGTCCAATACACCAGTGACGGCCATGTTGGAGCCTCTCCTGTCAAATCGCAGCAGGCCTCACCCAGCCAGCCTTCACAGTCTTCACAGACACCTCAGCATCAACACCGAGCTCAGCCCCCACAGCCCCAGCAGACCCCACCAACCCAACAGACCCCACAGCCTCCACCTCCTCCTCGTGTTGAGTGAGTGATGCTTACCTAGCACCAACACTACTAAAGGCATTTTGTTCAGTGGTGGTGGTGATGAAACAGTCTTGTCATTTATTTTCCACCAGAGAGGGCAGCAAAGCACTGCTTTTCAGTCTGGTGTGTGTTCACTCCTCACTGTGTGATTTGACAGGATAATAAGCTGAGAACACAACACTGACACAGAATAAAGAAACTTGTTAGCAAACACATTCATTTATGAAGTTTGTTTTCAGCTCCACCATCTCCTGATGATCACAAGATCAAAAAACATTAATAATTTTTACATTTCATTTTAGTTATATTAAGTGATATTGATTAGTTGCTCTTTTTATTGACTGTTTATTTCTCACCTTGCTGTCTTCAAGCAGTAAACATCAGATGGCGAAGAAGAGTACTTCTCCGTTTGTACCAGGGGTGGGAGGCACTCACGCCTCCAAAATCATGATGCAGTCTCATTCTTCCAGTCCCAGCATCCTCTCTGGGTGAGTTATGGTTAATAAGCTCATAAGTTCCTATTGGCGACAGAAAAAACCCCCAAAAAAACACTATTTAAAGTAAGGCCCAACTGATTACTCGGACAGCCGATTTAATCTGCAGATTATAGCTCTTTTCAACATATTCAACATCAGCTGTAGCAGTCTGAGCTGCGACTCTTTTACTTTTGTTTCACGCAGTGCCGCCCTGCGTGAACACAACTTTACTCAGTGCAGCCAGCAAAAGTTAAACTGAATAACGCGTCTGTCGTTTATTCTTCGGCAGTAACTGTCATGAGGTCATGTCAGTTTTAATTTGACTTTGTGAGCAACGTTAACATCCTGGCTGCTTCACTGGTCATGTTTGGATTAGTTGATGTTGGGGTCAGACTATTGTCTGACCATTATATTCAAAATGAACAAAGACGGTAAAGAATGGTGGAGCAGAGAAAATGTGTTTAAAGGCGTCAGAGCGCTGCTGAAATCAAAGAATTATTTCATTTCTTAATTAATTTTGTTGATGTTATTATGTATTTTATTTCAGAGATTTACTGCACTTTCACTTCTTTGTTCTTGAAAGTTATGAAATTAAAGTTGTAGAAAAGTGTTATGTCTAATTTATATTGTTTTTCCAAGTGTTATTGGGCTGGGAAAAAATATCACAAAAATAATTATCGGCCGATTAATTGCTCATCAGATTTTTTTCCCTCCTAAATATTGATATCGGCCTCAATCTTGTGTTGAAATTTGACATTTTTGTCCTTGTCTTTTTTTTTTTTTGTCAATCCACAGTGGAAGGATGGTGACTGTCCAGAATATTCCCTCACAAACTTTCACCCAGTCATATCAGAGGCCTCCCACTCTGGCCGCTGCTTCCCCTCCTATGACTCAAACGATGGCCACTATTCCACATCAGCCTTCATACCGCGCCCCGACTGACCGCATCTTCTACTTGGCGCACACTTGTCAGCCTGCATGTCTGAATCGAGTCCGACCTGCAAAGCCAGACATGCACAGAGGAAAGAACCCCCTCCTCACGCCTCTACTGTACGATTTCAGACGCATGACGGGGCGACGCAAAGTCAACCGCAAGGTAATTTTAAGAGTGATATGGATAAAAATGTTCAGCTTTTCCTCAAGATCTTTGCAGTTGAACTGAACCGTACAACCCTTGTCTTCCACATGTCCACCCCTCAGATGTCCTTCCACGTTATCTACAAGGCTCCATGTGGGCTTTGTCTGCGTAACATGGCAGAGATCCAGCACTACCTTTTCCAGACACGCTGTGACTTTATATTCTTAGAGATGTTCTGTCTGGACCCCTATGTGCTTGTGGACCGGCCCTTCCAGCCACAGAGGCCGTTCTATTACATTCCTGACATCACTGTTGGAAAGGAGGACATCCCACTCTCCTGCGTCAATGAGATCGATTCCACTCCGCCTCCTAAAGTTGCTTACAGTAAGAAATACAGAGAGACTCATCTGGGCTTGTGCCGGGATCAGACTACACAAAAGTATTTGTCTAAAGAAATGGTCGCTCCACCGATCACACATCATGTCCGTCGTGATGCTGTGATCGCTGGAGTGCTCTTTTTATTCTTGCTGTGACTTGGCCCAGAGACATGGCAGATTTCATTTATCACCCCAAAAAAACCTAACCTTGCTCATCTTTCCTGGAAGGAGGCGCCAGGGGCAGAATTCATTGTTTTTTCCTCCTGACAACACCAATAACACCATTAGTCTTTTACATTGTCATGCTTACAGTTGTACACTGAGGAGCTGCTGCTCCTTTTGGTCAACATCACAGAACAAGTTATGAAACTTGGCGAGAGATGACAAAAAAAATTGGTGTAGCATGATACCGTGTCAGAGATGTGTTGAATGGGAAAATATGCGCGCGCGCGCGCGCACACACACACACACACACACATATTCTATTTTATCAATTGTATACTCTAGTTGGTCTTTTTTAAGTTTTTATAATTTGAGAGGTATCTAAAAACTATTTTCACAAGTCGTTAACGTTGTGCTTCACCTGCAGGTCTCATTACAAAAGACATCAAAATTAATCAAAATATTATTTCCTATCCATGCAGCTGCCCCAGCCTCCTTTGAAAAATCACTGTGGAATAAATTCTCGCCTCCTCTGATCTCTTCAAGGTAAAGAGCGGATTCCTGAAGATGGTGTATACATCAACACCAGCACAGACTTCCTGGTCGGGTGTGATTGCACTGATGGCTGCCGAGACAAGTTAGTGGAGTTGTTCACCCATGAGCCATTGTATTTCACATTTCTCCCACTGTAAATATTTTGAACACATCTTTGTATCTTTGTTACAGGTCCAAATGCTCTTGCCACCAGCTGACCCTTCAGGCCACAGGTTGTACACCAGGAGCACAGATCAATGCAAATGCTGGATATTTGCACAAACGATTGGAGGAGTGCCTCCCCACAGGGTCAGACATTATCCACTTAGTAGTATTTTCTACAGAACGACTAACTCTCTCTCACTCCTCATATTGTCCTAAGAAGATTTAGAAGATGATTACTTTTGAATATAACAGCTAATTTGGTTATGGTCTCATAGTCTGTTACTTCTCGGTCTGATTTTTATCTCTCTCCTGCTCTTTCCTTCAGCATCTATGAGTGTAACAAGCGGTGCAAATGCTGTTCTCAGATGTGCACCAACCGGTTGGTGCAGCACGGCCTGCAGGTGCGTCTCCAGCTCTTTAAGACCCAGAACAAAGGCTGGGGCATCCGCTGTCTGGATGATGTGGCCAAGGGCTCTTTTGTCTGCATCTATGCTGGTGAGGAGGAGGGACATACTGAAAAACAGACAGGAAAACATGCAGACATCAGCAGATGGCTTGATTGCAAAGTGACTTTTTCTCCCTTATTCTTTCACTTCACCAGGTAAAATCTTGACGGATGATTTTGCTGACAAAGAAGGTCTAGAGATGGGTGACGAGTATTTCGCCAATCTGGACCATATAGAAAGTGTGGAGAACTTTAAGGAGGGCTATGAGAGCGAGGCCCACTGTTCAGACAGCGAGGGCAGCGGCGTGGACATGTCGAGGTTAAAAATCCAGCCGTCTGCTTTAGTGTCCTCGCACCCTGTGGGGAGACCGCCCAAAAAGGGTGAGTCCAAGTACAAATGTGAGAGACGAAGGTGGTCCCTGATTGGTCCTGGGTAGATTCTCTGGAGTGTTTGTTTTCTTGACACCTGCTAGCATTTTATCCTCTTCACCTCATCCCCCACATGACTTTTCACATTTATTTTTTTTTAAATTCTGTCACAGCCCAAAGCCCAAGCTCATCGGGGGACAGCAACGATGACGATGACAAGGATTCAAAGAGCGAAGAGGAAAGTGACAGTTCAGACGACACGTTTGTGAAGGAAAACTACTTCAGTTCCAGCTCCGTGTGGAGGAGTTACACCACACGAGGTCAGGTCAAGGGCAACAAGGAAGGTGAGCTGCTGGCATCTTTAGGAGGTGTAGGAAGTCAGTGTTTCTATTTAAAGAAATACTTATTTGTTCAGAGCCAGAGTAGCTGTTTCCCTGTGTTAAATTTTATGCTAAGCTAACAGGCCTCTGGGTCCAGCTTTATTTATCTGTATTTGCTATATTTAGTGTATTAACACTGCAGTATTGAATTGAGTCCATTTTCAAAAATGTCCATATTAGACTGTGCCTTGTGCCAGTGTTGTTGGCCATCTTTCATGATGCACAGAATATTTTGTACTGTCTCTGAAAATACAGACTAGCTCAAATGAAAGAAGAGAATCTATTTCATCTTGTTACATATAGGATGTTATATCATCCTGTTTTATCTGGAAGAGAGTAGAGGCCAGTTTCACCAAAATCACCACTTTTTGTTCAGAATCGTCTCCACTTCCTGCTTTGATCTCTGTGGCATATACTCTCTCTTTATATCCTGACTACAAATCACAGAAGCCCCAGAATTACTCACAGGCTGCGGGAGACTGTGATCAGTGACCTGCTGCCGAAAAAAGGATACACATATACGTTTATGGCACTCAAGCATTCTATATTTAAGGGCTTAAATATACAGTATGTTCTTGGCACTCAGAGAGTTAATACCATTGCTGAATTGTTATTGGCATTTTAACCTTTTTTTTTTCAAAATAAGAGCAATAAAAGCTGGTTATTACTTTTAAAATTAGATAATTTTTTCTCCCTTCTTTGTAAGACAAAACGAGCAATTTCAAGGCATTACTTGAGACTGGAAACTTGTGGTTGTCATGTGCCAGTATGGAATATTTTGTACATTAAATGGCTAACAAGTTATTAAAAATATTAATGCATTAATTGATAATCAACGTGATCAAATAATAATCAATATTATTATTGCTTCTGGGGTTAGTGTGGGTGCATGATGTATGTTTTTTTTTGTCAACACATTCCTTTTTATGGGGAATATTTACAGTGTTTAGTGAAACCAAAGTTTCCAGTGGGTCTATTCACTTTCTCCTTCCTGGCCCAGGGAGTCAAGACAGTAAAGATGGGTTGAGCTCATCAGCCAGAGGAGCCAATGGCGATAAGCCACCATCCATGCCAGAGGAGACAGGGAAAAGCAAAGTGGCTTCCTGGCTCACCAGCCAGGGGCTGAAGAAGGTGAGTGCAGATGAGATAGAGTGTGATGAATGTGTCATGGAACAGTCTTTTTAAAATAACTGCACTGCTTCTGCTCATCACCCCTCATCTGAGTCAGATTTCGGAAGAGGACAGATAATAAAAGGTGGCACTTATTTTCTGTGGTTTTTGTATTAATCTTGCACAATTATCACAAACCTCTGCTGTTTTCCATCACAGGAATCTGGGGACAGCAAGAGGTGTGTTAGACATTCATTTTTTCCTGTTTTAAATGCTTTACAACAATGCTGAGATCAATAATGCCACCTGAAGTGAGATTCATTTTGTGTTTCATGCAGTCAAGTGAAATCAGAAACAGGGAGGAAGCAGGATGTGATGACTCTGTCTGATAGCGATGATGTTCAGACCATCAGCTCTGGATCTGATGACAACAAGGAGAGAGAGAAAGTCACCCAGGGTGAGGAGAAGTGGAAATACTTGGATTTACACCTCACTGATATCATCTGCCTGGTTTTGACTGTTTTCACTTGTCTGTCTTGCTCAGGTGTGACTAAGAAGCAGGTAGCGGTGAAATCCACTCGTGGCATCGCCCTGAAGAGCGGCCATGGGATGATGATGAAAACAGGTACACCTGTAGGCGGAGCAGGGCCGGGAGGTCCAGGAGGGAAAACAGGACAGCAGGGACAAACTGGAGGAGGTGGTGACAACGCTCCCAAAAACACCCGCCTGTTCTTTGACGGCGAAGAATCCTGCTACATCATTGACGCCAAGTTGGAAGGAAACCTTGGGCGCTACCTCAATGTAAGTGTGTAAGCTACAGCAGCGTTTCCCTCACTGCTTTCTGGGCACCCACTTTTTAAAAATGAAAAAGCATTTTCACAATATGCCTTATCTATAAATTGTGAGGACAGTTTCTGTGTGCAAATGATTGTGACCATTTTTCTGTCAATTTTGCATTCCCTTACATTATCTTGAATCTGTAAGTCAGTCATTTTGAAGAGCTTTATGTTTATGAATCATGTTTGTTTAGTGCATGTGTTATTGGAAACGTACTTTATAAAAGAAACTGAATAATTTCAAACCTGTCATCAGTTAAATGAGCAGAATGTATGTTGGCCTTATATATTAGATTCAAGGCTACAGTTATCAGATACATCTGAACATTCAGGCTCCCTCATGTGGCTCAACAGGCTCTTGTAGACGTACTGTACATATTGAGTGAAAGACTATGGATGAATAAAATGATCTGTGACCCCTCATAACTGTTCTGCAGGAGTGAAACCATTTGATGTCACTATAATTATGTTCCTGTGTTTTTATCTTTTATTTGATCGTCTCTGCATATTATTTTTTTTTTATTACAGCACAGCTGTAGTCCCAACCTTTTCGTCCAGAACGTGTTCGTCGACACACATGACTTGCGGTTTCCCTGGGTGGCGTTTTTCGCCAGCAAGTGAGTTTGTTTGTCAGCCTCAGGAGAAAGGTGTTACTGTTTTATGCATTAGCAACTCCAGCTTTTAGTCCAGAAGAATGAATAGAGAAGGTAGTCGATGCACTGTAATGGTTTTGTTTGTGTGGCATTCACTGTGCTGCTTGTGTCCTGGTGCAGGCGGATCCGGGCCGGCACAGAGCTGACCTGGGACTACAACTATGAGGTGGGCAGCGTGGAGGGGAAGGTGCTCCTCTGCTGCTGTGGATCTACTGAGTGCAGAGGACGACTGCTGTGATCTTTTTTCTGTCTATTTTTTTTTTTTAGTTGAACTATGACTTTTATCACAGTTGTTCTGTTACCTTTATTTTGTATGAACACATTTCCTGGTTTGTCTCATTTTATCCACCTGAATAAAATACCATTTTCTTCATCGAACCAAAGCTTCCACAGCTGGTCCTTTGTTAAACACTGCATGGCTTCTTCATCAAGGAAATGTACAGCAGCATTAAAACAGTCTCATGAGAGGAAATGTGATGGAAAATAATCAGAGGCTACATCCACAAATACATAATTTAATTAGAAACCATTTTCACCACAGTTTTAATGAAATATCTAATGCTGTATCTAAAACAACTTGAAAAGACTACTGCTACTTTTTCTGTTCCTTTAAAATAAATGTGGTCCACTACTACATTTATTACATTTCTACATGCACACTAATTGGACAAAGACCAGCCTTAGTTTTCAGAAGAATGACCAATCAGCTCGTCTCAAACTAAACAAATAAACAGTCATCTGTCGTCAGTCTGTAGAAATCCACCCTGGTGAACATTAATTACTGCACTTTATCAGGAATTTTAGTAATTTTCCAAAATGTTTTACTACCCCACAGTGCTGCAGCACCAAACAGGATGCTTTTCTACAATCTGGTGAGTAAAAATATTCTTTATACTCTTTTAAATTGACATTAATTCAGCTAATGAAGTTCTAATGGATACTCATTTCTCTGTATTATTAGCCTGTTATTAATGAGAAACTAGACTGTCATTGATCATGAGGTTTTAATACTGCTGGAAGTTGGTTTATAGTATTTTTATGAAGTCTAGTTACATTAAAAGCATTAAATATCACATGAAATGTTGCAAATGTCTTAAATATGAAATCAAACTCACTTAAATTTAAGTGTATGCTCCAATCCTCCTTCAATAGCTTTTAAAAAAGCCTTAATTTCCAGTTAATGGGTGAAACGTTAATAATTCACGTAAATGCTGATTGAAATGCAAAATGTTCTGTTTCTGCTCTTATTTAACATTGAAAGTGTCAGCATTTATAACTATTTCTTATAAATACTGAATTTTACATCATTGATCCCTGATTTTCATATATCTAATCATATCATGCAAACTGCATGAACAGTTTTTGGAATATCTAGACCTCAGCAGTAGTCCAGTATGAAGCAGAGGCAGGGTCCAGGTGCAGCAGCTGTAAAGAAAACAAAGATCTGACAACCCAAACAACTTACGTCTTCCTTTGAAGCCCCTTTTAAGAGAAAAGCTTTGAAGATGAGCTGAAGGTCAAAAGGTTACACTATGAGGAAAAATAAAAAAAAAAGTCTGCTTGTAGTTGCAAATTTAATTCTTTTTTTCCAACATCATTCATTGACCTCATCATAAATAAGTACAGTGTTGTCTGGGCAGACTGAGCAACTTTTGTTTAGTGTCGGCTTAAAACACAAATGAACAATACTCCTAAACAAGGCTTTATTAATGTGAAGTACAGAGATGCATCAACAAATATATGTGAGAAGTGTTTCTGTGCCAGAATGAGTGGTGCTTTGGATCGGTAGGCGTCTTTAATGCCCTCCTTCACTGATGTGATAAGAGTGTGATCCTTTATTAAGATCATTAAGGTTTAAGATTATTCTTCTTTCTGCTCCCTTTCATTCAGGTTTGAGAAAGTTTGTGTATGCTGTATATTGAAGTGTTTTGATTTAAATCAATGAATTAAATAAAACTGTATTGATTTAGACACCTAAATCACAGACAGGTTGTTGTTCCAGTTTCTGAGGTTGCAGATTATTTAAAGTAAAAGCTGAGAAAGCTGTGTCTTTTTCAGGCTGGTTGCTACGAAGGGCATCAAAGTTACTCGCCGGGATTTCCTAAAAGTCAACGTCAAAACAACCTGGTAAGAAGTGATTTTAGTCATTGTTGCATATTTCTAACCTGCTGAAGTGTGAATCTGTCCAGTTAAAATGAAGCTATGCCCACACAGTGATGACATCATGAGCTACGTGCTGGAGCGCGTCCCGCCGCCTCGGCCTGGTCTGCCACGCCCTCGCTTTTCCCTCTACCTCTCCTCCCAGCTTCAGTATGGTGTCATCCTCGTCTACCATCGACAGTGTGCCATTTTCCTGGGTGAGATGTTATTGCAATATACACCAATCAGGCACAACGTCATGGCCGCCTGAAGGTGTGCTCTGAAGGTGCGCTCTGTGTATTTTGATACCTTCCTATCTTCAGCAGCATTAACTTCTCTGGTCTGTTGGATCAGACCAGCAGGACCAGCCTTCACTCCCCACCTACATCAGTGATCCTTGTCTACCCATGACCCTGTCTCTGGTTCACCACTGGTCCTTTCTTGGATCACTTTTGATAGATCCTGACCACTGCAGACCAGGAACAGCCCACCAGAGCTGCAGGTCTAGAGATGCTCTGACCCAGTCCTCTAGACATCACTGTTTGGTTCTTGTTGTCAAACTCACTCTAATCCTCACACTGGAACATTGTTCCTAACATCAACTCTGAGGACATAATGTTCATTTAATGCCTCATATATCCCAGGTGCCATGATGAAGAGATGATCAATGTGATTCACTTCATCTGTCAATGGTGGTCATGTTATGCTTGATCAGTGTATTTATATTAGGTGATTTTCATCAGTCTACTGATGCTGTGGTTTCCCAACCGTCTTAAGACCAGGCTGAAAATCAGGATTTTCTACTAAAATGTGCAATGGCTCCTGACTTTATTAACCTTGTGTCCCTCCAGAGGAACTTCAGTCCATCTTGGTCCAGCTGATGAAACAGAGGCCGTACCAGAAAATTGATATGGAGGAGGACAGGTGCTCAACGTTTCACACATTTGTCGACACTTCCAAACACAAAGTAACTCTTCCTGTCGTCTCTCAGACAAGCTTTGGATGTCTCTGATGCTCTGGCGCTCATGGAGGAGGCAGAGGGAGCTCCAGACCCTCTTTTTGGAGTGATGTTCATGCAGGAGTGCATCCCCAGTCCCAATACACTGATACAGGTACCGAACATCCCCAAACAATAAAACGAGGGAGATTTAATTAATTAGCAGAATTATTAGCAAATATTTGTTCGGATAAAATTAGTGAACTCCTCTGGATCTTTCAGCTGGGCTTCGAGCATATGAGAGGAGCCTCTCCTGAGCAGCCACAACTGACGCCTCCTTCTCCTGCTGCTCCTGCTGCTCCTGCAGTAGATAACGGTAGGTCGACTACACAATGACACAAAATAAGGGTCTCTTCAGGGTATTGGGTTTACTAAATGACAGACTGATAAATGTGATATATCATCTAAACATAAAGGAATATGACTTAATGAGGACTGACATGGGCTTTCTTGGTAACATAGATAATGCATGTACTGTATGTATAAATATTACAAAAAGTGAAGCTGATCATTAAACTATCAATTTCAGATCAGCTTCTGAACAGATTTTTGCACAGAGGGATGCCTTAGAAACATCCAGCGTGAACAAAATGATTGATTAGCGCTGGCATGCTTGAGATGCTTAATTGATGAGAATAGGCCTGTCCTGACTATTTGATCATCAGCAGCGCAGCTCCACCGAGAGACGGACGTCCAGAAATGTATAGTATTTCAGACCGTGTGCAGTGATACACACAGGAATGGAGACAGGTCACAGGAATAGACGGAGCTCAGATCCAGAGCAGGGAGACGCTGGAGGTCAGGTCAGGGCAGGCTGCCATCAACAACATCCTCCTAATTGGCTGAGCTGGTGTCAGGAAGACGTGGAGACACATTTCACTTTAGCTGCAGCTTAATTAGGTCTGTCTTCTCCTGCTGGCTTGTATAGATATTGACTATTTTTATGAATGTCACTCATATTTTCCTCCAGGCATAACTGCATCTCCAGAAAGCATTACACTGAGAGAGCCAGAGCCTTTCACTATCCCTGCTGCAGAGGTACTGCTGTCAGAAGCAGCTCAGTCAGTCACACTTTGGATCCTGCTGCTCGTCACTTATCTGACTCTCCTCCTCCTTCCTCTCACTGCTAGTTCGAGGGTGAGGAACTCGTCTTTCAGAGTCATGACACTATCGACATCCTCATGGCCCAAACAGATGACTTCCCAGAAGGTTTGTGGCAAAACTAGCTGCTCCTTTTCCTTATGAAACAAGTGTTGACAATAATATTGGGATTTTTTTTTCCCTTTAATGTTTTCTAACAGGGGAGTTGCCAAGAGAAGATGTGATGCCAGAGAGAGAGGAGGAGAGAGGAGGAGAGGAAGAGCTGGAGGCAGAGAGAACGAAAGAGCAGCCAGGATCCACTATTGAGTAAATTATCCAGATGGAAACATCAGCACAACACACACACAGATCCACACAAACTCTCACTGACTGTGTCTCAGATCACAGCCCGCCACGGTCTCCAGTGAGGACGCCATGTTGCCTCTGGAAGAGCCAGACCTGTCTACGGAGAAGCCTGGACCGCCATCAGATCAACTCACCCCCAGCTCTGTGGCCACCATCCCCTTACCACCATCTGCAGCGCAGGAACCAGAAAGACCACCTCCACAGCCACAGGTGCCACGTTTTATGGTTTGAATTCAAACTTACGTTTAAATCCAATTTTTATTGTTAATGAACTTCCACTTCCTAACAACCAAGTTAGTATTTTGGTAGTCAGTTGGTTCCAATCTGCGACCACACCAATAAATGTAGACAAGTCGCACACACTGTCCTTTAATAAATGAGGAATAAAGGTCCGTAAAGAAGTCCGTAAAGCCTGCACTTTTAATTGGTCATCCATTCTAATTAAATACATCCAGGACCAGTGGTTAAACGGTCTGAAAAACAACAATGCAAATTTAAAGCTGTGGCAGGATAAACAAAAGTAAAGGAGGTATGTGCCTTCTGTAAAGGTGAGGACGAGGAGGAAGAGGCAGCTGGTCTTCTTCGACCCAGAAACGCAGATCACACAGAAGGTGCTGCAGCAGCAGATCGACGACCCCTTGATTGAGACCAGGCGTCCAGATTTTCCTCTGCCTCCTTCTCACAGGAGGACCACCCCCGCCAAGCTCTTCAGCAACCCCTGCACCCGTCAGTAACACGCCCGAAAAAACACAAACTATCAAATATAGTCCACACAAGTGTTTCTTACCGCCGTTTCCCATAACACCTACACCTACCAGGAGCGCTCTTCCTGTGTTGCACTGTGGCAACAGGTAACCTTTTCAAAAATAGACCTCACAGCTCTTTTTTTCCTCTGCAGACTTACCTGAAGCGGTGCTGGTTCTGTGGAGCCTGGCTGCGACCATCAAGCCTCTCTCAGGCTCAGACCTGCAGGTCGGTGAGAGACAAGAGTCCACCGATTCTGAAAAGGAACGAGATCGTGAGATGGGCGAGATAGCCGAGATGGCTGAGGTGCTCGAAAGAGAGGAGGTGTGACGTGACGTGTGTTTGTGTGATATCGATATCTGTGGGAGGAGATGTTACAGGATGAATAACTGGTTGTGTGTCTGTGTGTGAATATAGGTCCCCAGAGGTGTAACAGAACCACCAGAGATGTTTGATATTTCAGGTGATCAATGACACTGTGTCCTGTGGAGAATGAATTTAAACAGCTAGTAGTGTTTAACTGGGAGGGAAGCTGTTCTCTGCAAGGCCACTGCTGCATTCAAGTGCTTTATGTGTTCCCCGGGGTGAAGCTGGGGTCAGAGGTCAGGGTTAGACACGTGTCACTTATGGTTAAGGATCAGGGCAAGTCTGCAGGGGACGAATATGAGCTAGTGCATTGTCCAACAGTGTGTGTGTGTTTGTCCAGAACATGGTTCACTGCCGCTGGATCGCTCCGACCAAAGGGAGGTGTCCAGAGAGATCTCCCCTCTGCCTGTCTCTGAGAAAGAAGTGTAGGTACCGTAAAAAAGAAAAGATTGACTTGTGTGTTGGTGCACTCATGCTTATGTGTCTCTGTTGGCAGGTCCACTGTCTCCAGGTCTGCTTCTGTACTGCAGGACATCCCAGAAGTGGTGGATGAGCAGCACAGAGCTGAGTTGCCAGGGTAAGGACAGACCAGCAGAGCTCACAGTGGAGAACTCTATTTTTGTTTAACATACGATTGTTGGCTTGTGTTTTCGTGCATTCAGACTTCTGCCAGATTTGATGGAGCATGAAGGAGAACTGGTGGTGTTTCAGTCTCTTCTGTCACCAGAGGCCGACCGCAAAACAGTCGGCATCACTTTTCTGAGGCTCCTAGGTGAGACATGCTTCTGGTTTTCATCCAGTCATCCTGTTCATGTCAACAGCTCTGGAGGAAGCAGTCCATAAGTGGGAGTCAGGTCTTTGAAACACCAGATGATGTCACCAGTGGAAACTTTAACTCATCCTGTTCTTAATGACTTTATATCACTGCTTTCTGTTTCCATGAATAAAGTTTATTTTGTAAAGAAGACCAGTGTATTGTGGCTTTGGGGGAACCCAGTCCAATGCACATAATTCCTGCCTATGCTGTTAAAATAGATAAAATAAGTGTCCACCACGGGTCTTCATTTAAAGTATGATACACTATCAGGGGGGCGACCACTGAGTCTGTTTTGAGGCTGACACATATTCATATGTTCGGCCTATTTTTGTTACAACATGGATACAATGATAATAATGTTAAGTATATGTTTGTTTTTCTCCAGATGGCATTATATTGCCTAACTAATCATGGCATTAGAAGAGGAATAAATTGACATTATTTTATGATGGTCCTCACAGTAGTCCATTTTTTATTATTCCGATTTTACAGAGATATTTCATTCAATTAGAACTCCAGTAAAAGTTTTACATTATTTTCTGATTCCTCCTACCTTGATATTTGTGGTTTTATTTGCAGTAAGTGCATGTTTTAAACTCTGTGTTTGTGTATCTGCAGAGAATTTGACAGACAGAAAGGTACGTGCGGAGCAGGAAGTGCCTTACGGGGACATTGTGATATTACCAGGACCAAACTACGACGTGGAGCATGTGACTTTGTGAGGCGTTCACGGTCACTCCAGTCCTCATGGGCCTCCAAAACAAATGATTGTTAAGTCTGATGGAAGATTATTTGTCTGTTTATCTGTTCAGTTCATCAAAGAGAGAAAAAATGGTTTTAAAAGATGTCACATAAAATTGTTAAACACTATTTACGTCAAGTGGTTTGTTACTGATCACTTCATAAGATTTGTTATTGACGTGTTTTGTTAACATGTTTGAGATGATTTTATTTTTTTAAAAGTACTTCACTTGCTGTTTGATATGAACATCAAAATAAAACTTGTAAAAGAGCTTTGCCACTTATTTCTGCACAGACAGGATGCCCTGTGTATTGACAGCTATGTGCAGCATGCAGAGCAGGACAGGTGTGCTCAAACATGTTGCAGGGGTGAAGGAGGAGAGTCAGTAAGCTGAGTGAAACTGGAGCTCTCCTCCCCCCGACCACATCTTGATTCTCCTCTGAGACTTTCTCAGGGGGTTGGGACCAAAGTTTATTATTAGCGTCTGTCTGGGCTCGCTCTCTCACCCGCTCTGTCTGATCTGTTCTCCTCCTCCTGTCTCTTCGTTTCATTTCTGTCCGTCACTTTCTGTTTTTGTCTTTAATGTTCCCTTGTGTTTGATCTTTTTTTTGCCAGTTGTTCTTAACTTTGATTCTGGTTTCTGCTGACCAGCATTATTTTACTTCGCAGCTCCACGTTCTGCTCTGTGTCGTTGCTTTAATATTGTATTTTACTTTTCCCCTACATCTTCAATTTCTGCTTTTGCTTTATCTGCCTCTCTCCTAACTACACACCCCTCCATCATCTGGGCAGCTCTGCATCATGGGAAAGACTGAACTGTGCTCGCTCTATAAGAGTTTTCTGGACTGCCTTTGCCTCTGCCTCTCTGTGAGTATCTCCATTTTGCGTGCATGCATTTGCTGTGTTCTTGCTTTTTGCTTCTTTTGCTTTCTGTCACCTGCATCACGGCTGACATTTGACCTGAAACCATCTGCACTGCGTGGTGAGCTTTGCTTCATAATAAGCCGCAAATCAAACTGTGACTGTGTGTGTTTATGTGCGTTTGTGTACGGTCTGTTTTATTTCCTGCAGTAAGTGTCTCCTCAGCACACACAGGGCTTCTGATATTAATAACAGTCTCAGAATGCAGATGGAAATAGAGCCTCAGCTTCTCCAAAGAGGCCAGAAGTCATTTGACATTTCTGATTAACCTCCTTCAGGGCAAACTCAGGTTGTCAGGATTAACCTACCCTTCTTTCATAAAGGCTGTATTCATACAGTTTTAAAGGCCTTTCAATGCATGTGTCTGCATGGAATCATGTGCATCAGTCCTAGGGTGAAATCCACCTGATGCCCTTTACCCTTTAAGACCCCAGAGGTCATATGTCACTCACAGTGTCTCAGCCTGTCATTGATCCCTCCAGAGTTTTTATCTTTAAATCATAAATCATTGTGAATCATAAACGTTTATCAACTTTTTTCCCAGCGAAGCAGTGGTGAGGCCACAGGCAACAACAAGAGAGACACTGAGAACGGCCACCTGATCTACAAAAGTGGGGACGTCCTCGAAGACAGATGTAGGTATCAGGTGAGTGTTGGCAGCCCTTGTGAAAAAGCTCCAACTTCAGTTTCCACTCCGTCTCTCTTCCAGATGAGATAGTGAACACTTTAGGTGAGGGAACCTTTGGGAAGGTGGTGCAATGTTCAGACCACAGCAGGTAATTTGCTCCCTCTAAGAACAAAAGTTGAATGATTTACAATGTGTGCCTGATTGATTTTAAAGGCTGTGTTTTAACGCACAGAGGAGGAAGTCAAATTGCTCTGAAGATCATCAAGAACTTGGCAAAATACAGAGAAGCAGCCAAACTGGAAATCAATGTCCTGGCAAAGATCAGCGAGAAAGATCCAGACAACAAACAGTGAGTAGTTTGTCACTCTTTTTCTCTCTTATGAATCTCATTTCATCTCTGTTGTGTTTCTCGTCCCATCAGCCACTGCGTGCAGATGCTGGACTGGTTTAACTTCTACGGCCACGTGTGCATCTCTTTTGAGCTGCTGTCTCTCAGCACGTTTGACTTCTTGAAAGCCAACAACTTCCTGCCTTATCCCATTAACCAGATCCGACACATGGCCCACCAGATCTGCCAAGCCGTCAGCTGTGAGTCCAACATGCATCACGCTGATGCACCACTTTGCTTTTTCCCCTCATGCTTCTGGATATGTGTCTGTGATGACAGTAAGCGTTTTATAACAGCTACGAACAAGCACCCTCACCTAAAAGCCTGTTATAAAACCTGACTGTTTACCAGAGAAAAAAAAAGTAGACCAGACGAGGGCGTTGGCTCTCTTCTGATGGATCTCTGTCTACTTTCCCTCCTCCCTCTGTCTCTGCTGCAGTTCTCCATGACAACAAGCTGACTCACACCGACCTGAAGCCTGAGAACATCCTCTTTGTCAACTCAGACTACTCCCTCATATACAACGCTGAGAAGGTAAACAGCTGCAGGCATGAGGGCTGGGACACTTCCAGGTGTTAAATAAGCAGGATTAATGCAGGCTGGGAGATCTGCTTTGTTGCTGCCCATTTCAATGCAAATTTTGCTCAGCAGAATCTGAACCTGAATGTTCAGGCACACAAATTTATCCAGTTTGCTACTGTTTGGCATCTTTGATGACATATTTTTGTGATTTAATTCTCTGTGTATAAAGAAAAAGTCAAGTCACTGTCAAAAAAGGTTAACCAAACTTATTTGAGTTAGAAAGCAAATAATTACACACTTTCTGTATAATACCCTGAACATCCTTGCAGATTTGCTGGTTAAATTATCATCCTTTAAAGAAAAGTTCATCATCCTCACCCTCTTCACATCCTGAAGAGGAGCAGTGCTGACGGTCTGAGCTCTCAGCTCATGTTTACTTCACTATTCCTGGCACCATTTAGTTTTGAGCCACAATTAGCATTCCACTTGATGTTACTGTTCACTTGAATTATGGAGGTTCGTCGCCAATGAAGTTGGCTAGCTAGTTCTAGCATTAGCTGATAACATAGCGGTTGTGGTACCGGTGTAATATATATTTCTGTCCATGTCTACCTTCTCTGTGAAGAACTGATCCTCCTCAAAGTAGTGTTACTGTATGTTGTTTGTTCCCATTTACTTTTTCATCATGAGTGTGGAGCTAATGTTAGCATCACATTAACACAGGCAACACAGGTGAGCAGCCTGGTATTGGTACCAGTACCGTTAGCATAGCACATGCTATGTTATCAGCTAATGCAAGCACTAGCAAGCTATCTTGGTTAGAGATAAGCCTCCGTAATTCACATGAACAGTGACATTAAGTGGAATATTAATTATGTCTCAACATAACGTTACTTACAGGTAAACGGTGCCAGCGACTCCTCAGATGAAGGAAACATGAGCTGAGAGCTCAGCCTGTCAGCACTGCTCCTCTTCAGCAGGTAATGACAGCAGAGACCTGTCAATCACACGCTAGCCACGCCCCAAACATTTATGCCTTATTTTCACCATATATTTGATCATAGTTCATTAAATCGACACTCTGGTGTATTAAAACATTATTTAAACTAACCATTGAGAACAAAAAACACGTGTTTATAGAGTTTTCAGAGGTAATACAGCACAAGAGTTCACTAAACAGACCCCGGCACTGCCCAACGGTTTAATAAT
Source organism: Synanceia verrucosa (assembly GCA_029721515.1). Lineage (NCBI taxonomy): Eukaryota > Metazoa > Chordata > Actinopteri > Perciformes > Synanceiidae > Synanceia > Synanceia verrucosa. The sequence goes on along the minus strand of CM056557.1, from coordinate 15,568,960 downwards.
GAGTCCTTATATCTAAATATAAGCAGTTCCCCTTAATGGAGTCCACACATTTCTCTACATGCTTGTGAAAGGAGGGGTGAATTCAGTTGGTTGCAATGCAACGTTTACAGGCAACCGCTGTTAGCTTAGGTTAGCATAAAGACAGAGAAAAAAGCTGGCCTATCTCTGTCTGAAGGTAACAAAAACACACATAGTTTTTTTCCCGTTTATTAGGTACCAACTGTACAGATGTTAGCTTTAAGCTGATGTGTCTTTTGCACCTCTGACTGAACTCAACATCACCACAAGCTCTGACACACATGTGCACTCTCTGTTTTCCTTATTACCAACACTGTGAGCTCACTGTCAGGGCTAGGTCTGGCTGACTGGTTGACTTGTTTACTTTCTGTTTTCCTTCAGAAATGCAACGAGCGGAGAATAAATGACACCACAGTACGGCTTGTTGACTTTGGCAGCGCTACCTTTGACCACGAGCACCACTCTGCCGTCATCTCTACCCGTCACTACCGCGCTCCAGAGGTCATTCTGGGTAGGAGGTGTTGATTTAAACTGCAGAACGCCACCAGCAGCTGTCAGTCCTGTTGAGTTGTTGTGCTCCCTCTCACACAGAGTTGGGCTGGAGTCACCCTTGTGACGTGTGGAGTATCGGCTGCATCCTGTTTGAGTACTACGAAGGCTTCACACTCTTCCAGGTCACATGTGTGATCATATCGATACAATGACAGCTGGTTGAAAGTAGCATGAGTTTGACATGACCTTCACTTTTAGACCCATGACAACAAGGAGCATCTTGCTATGATGGAGAGCATACAGGGGCCGGTTCCTCAGAGAATGATCCAGAGGAGCAGGTAACACACTCAGGTGCACTGATACACAAACACATGTAAGCAAAGCTTATCTGGGTGTTTTTCTTCTCAGAAAGCAGAAGTATTTTCACCGTGGGCGTCTCGACTGGAATGAGTACTCCAAGGCCGGACGCTACGTGAAAGCCAAGTGTAAACCATTAAAGGTGAGCTGGGGCAGTACCTCAGTCCATATGATGGCCTGATAGCTGGAGAGGTGCCAGTTCCTCCACCTGGTCACTGCAACAACCACTCCCTCACTCTGACTCTGTCTCTGTTTAAAGCATGAGTGTTTTTATTTCAGACCTGTGTGCAATGTGCAATAAATAAAATAACAATAGAGGGAAACAACTGAATTACCTCTTGTGGCATCTATAAAGGAATCTTCTAATTCTTCTTCTTTAACAACACATCCATCTCTTTGTTTTTCGCAGAAGTACTTGCTATCACACAGAACACAACACCACCAGTTTTTCTACCTCCTGGAGAGGATGCTGGACTACGAGCCCTCGACACGCATCTCTCTGTCCGCAGCCTTGACTCAGCCCTTCTTCCTGCCTCTTCATCAACCAGGAGGGAGTCAAGAGTTCAGGACCAGCTGTGACCTGAGCAGATGACCCTGAACAGAATCGACCCTGTAAGGACCATACCAGTGCGTTTGCAAGTCTTAGTTTCTTACCTGCAAATCATTTAAATAATGTATCTGTTACATTTCAAGAGAGAGACCAATTGAAAGAAAGCTTAAGTTACATGCTTTTTATTTGATAGAGTGTGCAGAATAGGAACAGTTGAGGAGCTGCTCTAAATGGGTGTTTGGCAGGTAATCATGCTGTGAGTAATGTAGGTCGGTGATGGTGAAAGAGTAGTTGGTAGCCACCCAAATGCTACAAACTTCTATTAATGGTCATTTTATATAGATGAATATTAATAATAATAAAAAAATACATTCACAAAGCTTTTAGAAAGGGACTGAAAAATTGCTATATTCAAAAACAATAATATGCTTGTGAATTATAAAAGCAAGATGACTTTTCCTTTTGCTCTTTGGATAGACCTTGACCTGACATTGGGGATTAATTATTTCTGATCAGAAGACATCTGACGTTTGCCTTCCACCTTGAAAAGGCTTCCAATAATCGGTATCAGTCTTATCAGTAGCAGATTGGTTTAAAAAATGTTTGTTCACAACAATAATATACAGTTTGCCTATGGGTTTGTGCATTGGGAACAATGACAGCAGCATGAGTTCTGAACTTATTAGTGGATAAATACGTGTGAATAGAAGTAAATGGACTAAAATCTGCAAAACCACTGGGTATGTTATACCTGGGTCTGATTGATCAAGTCTGCTTCAAAATGTTAAAAATAAAACAGGATCTCTAAAATTTAGAGGCTATACAGTACATGCAGCAGCTTAAGGCATAGGAAACTTTAAATAAGTGTCTTTTTAGTGTCGTTCTTTCAGTCACTTTATGGCAACGATTTGTGTGTTTTTGTAATAAATTTTCTATGGAATCAATTTTTTAGTGAATTAAGTTTTCATTGGTCCGTCCATGCACATCAGACACACCCCATCCTCGGTGAAATGCTGTTTATTCGCTAAAACTTCTCTGGCATCTTGATTGAGTGCAGCACGGCTACAAGGCTGAGCGAGTGGCTGCGCTCACCACGTTTCCTCTCCAGCCTTGGCAGAGCTGAGCGACACTTTGTATGTTTGATTGAGTGTGTGTGTGTGTGTGTGTGTGTGTGTGTGTGTGTGTGTAAATGTAGCCTATTGGTGTCAGTGACTGGTTGGCACGTGTTGGACACTGATGAGCCTGAGAATCCTTTAAGTGGCTCTTTTTGCTGGGTTTGCATGGAAGCCCTGGATCTCTCTCTCTCTCTCTCTCTCTCTCTCACACACACACACACACACACACACACACACACACACACACACACAGTATGCAGTTGATTTTTGTGTGTTGCTCATCAAAAGTTAGCTTGTTTATTATGTTAATATACTTCACAGGAGTTTGGTGACTGTGATTGACTTGTCAAAATGATCCAGCTGTGCATTATAAATCAGTTGGAGAATATTTAAATATTTGTAATGAAGAGTGGGCAGTGTGCTCAGCCTGTGTTTTCTCCCGTCTGTGGACCACTGGGATGGGCTGGTGAGTGAACTGTTCTCAGATCTGTCGCTGAGCGTGAGCTCCAGGAGGCGTGTCTTCTCTTGGTGATCTTGTTAAAGCATTAAAGCGTCCTCACCTGTCAGAAACCAAAGTGGTCTGCGCGGCGCTGAAACAGGGATGGAGGATTTTAAGTGGGCTGGTTGAAGTGTGTGTGTGCCAAATAGGGCATTAGGGTAGGCCACCGAGTGCAAAGCCCAGCCAGTCAAAGACATCAACACATTTATGGTGTAAAACACACTGGTGTGTGGCTGTAAACAGATCCCAGTGTTTCTTAATTGATTTGTGAACTAGAATGAATGACACTATAGTAAAATTCAGGTGTAATAACATACAATATGTCTTCATAGGACAAGTTAAGCTAGACATGTACATATAACTTCTTACAGTGTATTAAAGATGATTTTTAAAAGGTTCATAAGGTACTCTTTACTTTATTTTGTTTGCACGCACATGAGCATAAAATTCAGATGAAAAATGAAAAAATAAATGTGTCAAGGGTGGACTTATTCAGCCCCTCAACTTAATGAGGAAAAACTTAAGCCAGTAAATGCAAAACAATGGGAATAAGCTATCAGATTTAACAACAAAGATAATGGCAACAAGAAGCCCATACAATGAGCAGAAAATAAATAAATATAGTAAATATAAATAAAAATAAAGAAATAGTCCTACAGGAATAAACAACATGGGAAAAACAAGAAGGGGACAAATATTTATATAATTATTCAGTAACAAAAAATGAAACTCTTGGATTAATAGAAAGAAAAGGACAGGATAAAACAGGAAAATGATTTATAAAGAAAGGTGTAAAAGCACCAACTTTTTATTGTTAGGTGGATAAACAGAAGGGAGGACCTCTCACTCCAGTTGTAATAATTTCCTCTTATCTCTCCATGACTCAGACCAGATTCTCACCATCACCATTTCCTCTCCCCAAACCTGCGCCCATCTTTTCATCTCTGAATATCCAGAGAGCTAAACACTGACTGTGTGGGGAGGAACTGAAAACATGTTTTATAAGGTCTATAAGGTTTGAAGACCACCTCTGCTGGACCCCTAAACAAACACAGAAGACATATCGTACGGCATCTGAAGAGCACAAATGACCTGATGTCAGGTGTGTGAATGTGTGCATGTCACTCAACATGACATCAGCGCGTGTCTCCAAATCTTCATCACAAACACGTGAGTCAGCGGGTTCGTTACCTGCCACAGCTAACGGGATTCCCCTCATTAAGTCCTTTAAGTGGTAATCTGTTCAGTTGAAGAGAGGAGTGAGTCTGGTGGAGGGAAGCAGAAGAAGCAGAAGCTGAAACCAGTCCTTTCCTCCTGTGAGGGTCCAGCAGCACAGGAACAACATCCTGTGGAGTCCTTTGTTCTTTCTTCTTGTTCCCTCTGATTTGCTCTAAAGCTTTGGGGGATTGTCTGGTTGTGACGGAGGCCATCTGGCTGGAGCTTTATCAGGATTTTATACTGTGAGCCAACTGTGACCACCTGCGTGGGTAAGAAACTGGACTGGACAAACATGATGAATGTTAATGTGTGTGTAGATAAACAGTGAGAAATGGCTTCATCAGTGACTTGTACATTTTTGAGTCTGACGTTTGTCACCATCTTGTGTGGGTTCCATCTGTCTCTAGACAAATACCTCATCTGTGTATGCAACATTTGAAAGCAGGTGTTTAGTTTACTAAGTCCGTGTGTCTGAGCCTCGTCTGACCAACGTCCTTGTCCTTGGCAGATCTCAACCTGAGTTATAGCCTCCACAGGATGTGAGACTGTGTGTGTTCTGAGTCCGTCCTGTCAGTGCAACACAACATGAGCGAAGGAGAAAGCCTTTATACATCCACCCATCATCTGTCCAAGCAGTAGTAGAGGGTGGTCATTCCCTCCTGTCCCCAGCATCATGGAGTCTGTGGCGAGAATGAAAAAGTCGTTGAGGTCGCCTGTCAGGAAGCTGACCAGCTGGGTATCCAGGGTGAAGGACAGGAAGCTGTGTGCCAAACACAGGAACAGGAGGGGCAGAGGTGGGAGAGGAGGACGAGGAGGACGAGGAGGATGCAACAGGTTGGGGAGGACTCCTCCTGCTCTACGAACATCCCACCCCAAAGACCCGTCCATCATCTGCTCGTACCAGGAGGACCTGGAGAAGGAGAGGCAAGTGGACTCAGTGTAGAAACCAAGCCGGTCTTTACATAGGGGACATATCATGACCATTTTCAGGTTGATAACAGAATCATTTCGTATAATCACTCTCTGTTTTGGTGCCGGTCTCTTTAAAAAGTCCAATCTGCTTTGATTGGGTTGAGGGAGAAATATAGTGCACCTTTGCAGAGGTAGGTCTCAACAGGGTGATATAACAATGATATATGACGATTATGATGATATAATGACCCTGCATGTGACAGGAAAAATGTTATACCTTGATTAATTTAAATTTTTCTGATCCAGGCAGCAATAAAACACTGACTGGGTCATCTTATTTTTCAGTTTGTGAGTTAGTATGAACTCCAGAAACCTAAATGTTTCTGCACAAGTGCTGGAAAAATGAGTTTATCATCATATGTCCCCTTTAAGTATAAATAACAATACCACACTATAAAAATACTACCTTAGAAGTCAAAATATTGCACTGAAATGTTATTTACCAAAGTACATTAAAAGAAAAATAATCCATGTGAGTACAGTTTTATATAATATTATTGGCTTTGTATTGATAAAGCATGAACATTGGTTAAGTTGGTTAAAGATGATCATTTTATATGTGAATATAAACATAAATAAATAACAATATTTAATTCTGAAATGTGTTACAGTAGAAGAGCAAGGTGGTAAAACAATGAAAATGTAATTCTTTATCAATGAACTTAATAATATGTGTCCCTGAAAACACATAGATTCACAGCATGTGTGCTTTTCTTTTGGACAGTGGTGGATTTGAGGGAAAATACTCACCTGCTGTTCATATTAAACACTTCAAAAATCAACACATGCTTTGAATTGGTGTGTTTTCACTAATGTTAGAGTCTGCAGCTGCTTCCATTTTCTTTCCTTAGAGAAAGCAGCTGAAATGTTGCTTTAATTAAAGTGAAATATGTCAGGTGTTTTTTTTTGTGTTTTCATCTGCTGTGTTTACAGAAAGCTGCGGGAAGCAATGAACGCTCAGAAGAACGCAGAGAGAGCGGCGATGAGAGCTCACTTCAGGAAGAAATATCAGCTGTCTGAGGTCGGTGCCAATAAACAGAGCAGAAGAGAAATAATTATTCAGTTTTCACTCTAGTTTGTCTGTTAGCCAGCAGGACGTCTCATTGAGAGATTTAATTGAAGTCTGTGCTGTAGGGTGTATGGGCCGAGGAAGATGATGTTATAAATAAATAATTCGTTCCATTTTTTTCCAATATGTGCTCTAAATATCAACGTACCATGTCCATTTCTACAAACACTAATATTCCTCTAATGGGATTTTTCCTCAAAATATCCAAATTATATTATATTTTAATGAAAAAAGTTGATCATCTCTTTTTCTTTTTTTTTTGCGAGTCAGCACTGACACATTAGTCAGCAGCTAGTGGGGGATGCTAACATGCACAGCTAGATCAGCTATGTCAACAAAGCACAAAGAAGCTCTGATTACAACACACAGAGAGGGAGAGTGACTTCATCATCTGTTCAGGTCGACATGTTTGTTTGCTGCTGGATATCACAATTTTTTCATCTTTAAAAACATATCACTTGTAACTACACTCTTGAATTAAATGTTGTTTTCAAGTTTTTATGATTCTACAGCAATTAAATTAAGTTTTCATTAAACAAATTTCAATAGGCGTAACTCAGTGTGTGTGTGTGCACCATTCAGCACACTGTACAAAACCCTCATATTCAAAACAGAAATAATAGTGATATAGTGTCAACTGATGAATGCAGTTTCAGCTTCAGATGGAGATGAAAAAAAAAGTAAATTTAGGTCATCAAGTTCTCCTTTCTGGTCACATCAGGCTCTCAACGCTCTTCTACTTCTGTTTTCACGATTAGAGTCTCAAGGACACCAACCACCTGAGGTCTGTTGGAGGGAAAGTGTCGCTCCCTCGCGAGCTGTCTAAGATCATTCATCCTAAAACCACAGCCAAGGACGACGGCTTCAACCTGCTGAGCGCCTTTCAAGGCCTTAGCTTCAGCCCAGTGAGAGAACACAGCAAGACGTCCACTCCTACACCAGCAACTTGTAAAGTCATGTGATCAATGTGTGATCGCAGGGATGACCGGTACGCCGCCTTCTCATTGTGTCAGTGCAGGGGACCCTCATACGTGACTGCTGCTCATGCACATAATATCATTCAGCATCTGTCACCAACATACAAACTCAGTGCAATCATCCCTGTTATACAAACATGCCATTCAGACTTTCTTTTTCTACTTATTTTTGTCTTTTATGTAGCAATATTAATATGCCAGATCATTTTCTGTTATTAATTGTCTTTTAAAGCTTATATGAGATGAGCTAAATATTAATTTAAGTGGTTTGAGAATGTTCATACCTCGAGTTAATTCCTTGATAATAATCAAATTAATAATAGTCATTGACAGTTACCTCAAAGTGAAGGTTTATTTTATTTTAACTGATGGTACAATAATGATATTAATTCAACTTCATATCCCAATGAGGTGTCATATTAGGAGTCAATTTACATTTAATACAAATGTGTTGAAATGACATTTATAATGAGGTTTAATGAGGTTTTCACATTTTCTGTACAGGGGTGGTTATCCCATTATGATCCATAGATCTTCATTTAATAATTATGATAATTAGTTGATGATATTATGTATTATATAATCTTGAAAATAATAGTTTCTTTTTACTGTAACACCATTAATATAAAATTCATAGATCCAAGTGAGTGATCTATACACAAGTAAGGAAACTCAGGGCAACACACACTTGTTCACACATTCATGACATTTAATATATTTATTTAATATATTTTAATTGTTTTACAGTGTCTTTGTAAATAAGCTCTAATCTGTATCATGTAAAGAGACTGCATCAATGAATGTGAGTTTTAAGCTACTAGTTTCTTTACTAGTTTTCCAAACCAAAGGATTTTATACAACAGGAACTCACAGTTCTTTAAGCATATAATAACTGACAAGTAGTTTTATTTTAAATTAGACTGTGAGAAAAACTTAATAAAGATATATTTGACCAGCTGGGCTCAGAGAGTGTGTGTGTGTGTGTGTGTGTGTGTGTGTGTGTGTGTGTGTGTGTGTGTTCTGGATCAGCCTGACATTTGGGCTCTGTTGTGATTCTCTTGAACTCTGATCTTCACATCCATAAATCATCGCCTGCTATCAGTTCATCAGAGCGCTGGAGCACATTCAAGGATATGAGGTTGAGGATGAAGGAGGGAAATATTTGGTCTTGCAGAGGCAACAACGAGCAGCATCACAACTCTGAATGAGACCTGACGTCTCGTTTGGACCATGAGGAGCATCAGAGTGCAGGGCTCCAGAAATCTGCTTTGTGGCACTGAACCACAGCGAGCTCAGCATGCAGCAGCAGCCAGGGTGGTGGCCGGTGGTAAGTTGGAGGGAGGAAACGAGAGTACAGGAGTAAGAAAGAAAGGTGTGGATGGACGGGTGAGGAGCTTTGAGGAGATCCCTCACACAGGGAGGAACGGCTGGGTCAACCTGGTGAAGTTCTGGAGAGAAGATCGTTTCCGTCAGCTCCACAAGCACATGGAGAGGACCTTCAACGACCTTGGCCCCATCTACAGGTGATCATCAAGGTTTCCCAAGATGTTAATGCAGCAGTATGAATTCACACTATAGCCTTTCTGTGTGTGTGTGTGTGTGTAGGGAGCACGTGGGCACCCAGAGCAGTGTGAACATTATGTTACCACCTGACATCGCTGAGCTGTTTCGCTCAGAAGGCCTGCACCCCCGACGGATGACCCTGCAGCCCTGGGCGACACACCGAGAGACACGGCAGCACAGCAAGGGCGTCTTCCTCAAGTCAGTACCTGCACACCTGCACACATGTGTGGAAATGTGTGATGATAATGATAACGTAGAGATACACTCTGATTCTGCTTAAGCTGTCAATGTGGGGACTCGCTTCCCTTTAAATAAAGTTCCCACAATGTAAGTCATGAAATTTTAAGTCAATCAAGGTTAGGGTAGAGTTTAAGGTCAGAGGTAAAGTTATAATTAAGGACAAGGGAATTAATGGATATCAAAGTCTCCCTTAACCCTTTAATACCTGAGCCTCACAATGTCCGCCTTTTTTTTTTTTTGCTTATTTTGACTATAAAAAGGTGAGATAATGTCTTGTGAGTAAGTGTTTTTGCCTGTTTTTCCAGAAAACTTGGAAATTACAATGTGTGGCAATAATTTACAATTTACTTATATTAGTATAAAAACAGTTTAAAATGAAGGAAAACACAAAAATGGAAATTGAATTTAGAGTTTTCCTGGGTAAAAAACAATGAAATTGAACATGAATAACAGATTTTGCATGTTAAGTGGGGGAAATGTAGTTTGTGTGTTTTGTAGTGCATGTAGTTAGTGTCACCATTTTTTGGGGTCGTTCAATCAGTTGTAGTCGTAGTATTCAAGCTCTACTTTAATGTAACTTTTCATAAATTTTAGAATATTAATGTGATTGAAGCATATTTAAAATTACTCCGATGACATACTTTTTGGTTTGTAGAAAAATCTGCCATATCTGTAAAAGATGATTGCAAAACAATCACACAATTTTTGATGCAAATGGCCTGCAGAACAACCATAAATTGACAAAGCAGTGCAAAAATAAATGCATCAGTAGTGACTTGGTGGCTGTTAGGGTTTCGTTTGGGTTCAGGCAAGGGGAAATACATTTTGACACATCACCTCTTTTTTTATATATATTTAAGTAGCAGAAGAACATATGCTTGGGAAACTATTCTAGTTTTCTTTCCAGTTTCTTTGCTTCACAATGACTAAGCAGAAGGGAAGTGGGTCGACTTCAACGCCTTGCTCCAAATCTTCTCTCCACAGGAACGGCGAGGAGTGGCGAGCTGACCGTCTCCTACTCAACAAGGAGGTGATGATGAGTGCGTCTGTGCAGCGTTTTCTCCCCCTGCTTGATGAGGTCGCCATGGATTTCTGCCGAATGCTGCGGGCGAGAGTGGAGAAGGACGGGAGAGGCGAGAAGGGGAGACGCAGTCTGACCATGGATCCCAGTCCTGACCTCTTCCGCTTCGCACTGGAAGGTCGGAGGTCATCATCCCCAGTGATCTGTGACATGTGGTTTCTTTGTGTGTTCCTGTGTGTGACTGCACAGTTGGAAGTCCTCATTAAGTTTATTTACACATATACACATGATCGGCACAAATTTCTGTCTTTGTCCAGGAAAAGTGTAGACAGGTGTAAAAGGAAGTGGTTCTGAAGGGGACATCCCACTTTTTAACTGTCATGTCTCCTTTTCATCCAGCAGTGATCCACATTGAAGCTCTAGTGGGGGTGATGTACGGATTAATATCACCTCCCTCTTTTGACAGGCTTTCATTCAGCCTAACTATGAGCTCTTGTTGATGCTGACGTATGCTGCGACCGTGTCTCACGTCAGAGGAATATTACACAATCTGCAGGAACAAGCTCACTGCTTCTACTCTTTTGGTTTTCAATTCAACACATTCTCTCCTCTGATGGGAGCCAAACCTTGTTTAAACCAGAGGCATATCTGACGGTAACATATTACAGACGTAGGAGGTCAAGGACAACACAGATGCAGCTTTAAAAATAGAAAAGCTAATATAGATGATCAAAGCTCCAGCGTTCTGTCACCAGGTCTGCTGCATGCCACATTCACACGTGCGGATGCCTGTGTGACTGTACACTAATGTATGTATCTGTAAGTGTGAGAGAGTGAAGGGGGAGTGATGACTTTGAGTCATGCCAGTCTGCTGCTAATGGACCACAGCACATGAAGCCAGGTGCTAAGCCGGGATAGGAATAGACCTGTAAGAAACTCTATTCCAGCCAGTGATGTGAAGTCAGTATAACACAAACATGTCTGATAGGTGATGGAGGAGAGGCAGCTCCTCTGAGAAAACCTATGCACTCAGAAAATAAAACGATCTGTGCAGAGCTGGATTTCAAACACGGACTTTGTGTTTAAAACATGGAAATATGAGTCTGGAAGTTTTATAATCTCCTGCTTACTGTCATGTAGATGTTCATTAATCAGTGAAAATCAATGAATTTCAAAGACAGTGTTTTCCCTCACCCCTCCTCCTCTCCTTCCCCCTGTAGCCAGTTGTCATGTGCTCTATGGGGAGCGTATTGGCCTCTTTTCCTCATCTCCCTCCTTGGAGTCCCAAAAGTTCATCTGGGCTGTGGAGCGAATGCTGGCAACAACACCTCCTCTCCTCTACCTGCCCCCTCGCCTGCTGCTCCGTATTGGCGCTCCCCTGTGGACGCATCACGCCAATGCATGGGACCACATCTTCAGTCATGGTACACTGACTACAAACATTCATTGGACTCCTCAGATGAGGAATAATGAATAGTTCATCATACTCTATTCAGTTTGTTTCAGTGTCCCCCTTTACTACTCCCATCTTACCTGAGTCTGCCATCCTTTTCCTGATCTTCTTCCAGCGGAGGCCAGGATCCAGAAGGGGTACCAGCGCCTCACTTCCTCGCAGACTCGGGGGTCACATGCTACAGCAGCTGGAGGCCAGTACACTGGGGTTCTGGGCCAACTAATGGAGAAAGGGCAGCTATCTTTAGACCTCATCAAAGCCAACATCACTGAGCTGATGGCTGGAGGGGTTGACACGGTGTGTGTTTGTGTGTTGTGTTTGTCCTGTGTGTTGGTATATCTCAACCTAACTGGATCCATGTCACCTCTCATCCCATCCTCTCTGCAGACAGCCGTGCCCCTACAGTTTGCTCTGTTCGAGCTAGGCCGCAACCCACAGGTGCAGGAGAGGGTGAGGCAGCAGGTGAGGGCGTCATGGGCACAGGCTGGTGGTGATCCTCAGAAAGCCCTGCAGGGGGCGCCGCTGCTGAAAGGCACAATCAAGGAGATTCTCAGGTATGTAATGCTCAAGACACATCTGTCTGCTCATGGCCTGAGTATTGTGTCAGCAGCCTATAGCCTCCATCTTCCTGTCCTGATGCCTCCTTCACTAGAAAACCAACCAGTAATCACATGTTGGAATATTGTTCAGTGTTTGCTGTGTGTACACAACTTCATTTAGGAATATGCATCTTACAAGCTCAATATACGAAATGAAAACACTGACCTTGACAATAAATCTGAGTTTTCAAGCATCCTCATCAATGGATGGCCTTTGCTCAGTTGTCATGGAGACGGATCCATAAGCTCAGTATGATTTTTTTTCCCAAAGCATTTTTTGACCCTCTCATCTGTATTAGTTCAAAACAAGTCAAACTCACAGACCACTGACATGCTTATCCAGAGCTTTCAGTCATCATTTGTCTTAAAGATGGATCTGTTGACATGTCCAGCTCTTGTCCAGGAGAGAAGTTTTAAAAGTGCTATGGATGGACACTTAATAAACTACTGAGCTCCCATGTCAAGAGAGCCGTCTCCATGACAACTGATGATGAAGATTGTGATGCGATTAAGAGAACAAGAAAAAGGATGTAAGTGGACATTGAGTCTGGAAGGTTTTGTCAAACAAACAAGGTCGAGGTTGAATTTTTCATTCTTAAAGTAATTAAGATTTCAGCAATGGCCAAAAGATAACACATTAATGCAGGACTCAGCTGACATGCTTTAGTGGTGCAACTTCCCAAACAAATATGCAATTAATTAGATAACAAACAGCTGACAAACAGTGAACCAAGAGCATTTAGGGCACCTGAGGACCTACAAGCTACAATACATGAAAGCTGAGCTGATGGATGTCAGAGGATAAAAAAATGCCTCTCTCCTTCACATCACTTGAGTATCATGAAAAAATGATGTCTGAAGCGTTGTGACCAACAGTGAAAATTGATTATAGGTTATATCCAGTGGGAACCACAGTGCAGCGGTATCCAATCAAAGATATTGTTCTTCAGAATTACCACATTCCTGCTGGTGTAAGTGACTCTTAATTTATAATCAAACAAACACATCCAGGTACATTCAGAGCTACAGGTGACCTCAGTGTCATTAACTCACCCTCAGACGATGGTCCAGGCCTGTCTTTACCCCCTGGGAAGGAGTGCAGAGGTGTTTGAAGATCCACAGCGTTTTGATCCCAGCCGGTGGGACAGAGGAAAGGAGGAATGCCAAAGAGGAGAAGGGGCAGCGGGGTTTCGGTCCCTGGCGTTTGGGTTCGGGGCGAGACAGTGTGTCGGGAGGAGGATCGCCGAGAACGAGATGCAACTGTTGCTCATGCATGTGAGTCATGGCAGACCAGAGGACAAGGGTAGAGTCAGAGGGAAAGGATATGATGCAAGAGGAAAGAAAAGAGGCTGATGTTGAGTTAATGGAAGGAAAGACAGACAGAAGATTAGACAAGTTTTATCAGCAACTGCTGAGCAGCTAAGAAGTACTCAGATCCTTTACTGAAGTAAAAGTACCACACAAGTAAAAGTAAATGTTGGTACCGATGCCTCAGCTCAGGAGCCATTTTTCATTGTTTTAGCTGGCTGAGGTGGAGCTCTACATACAGGTAGATTTAATCCAATGGTTACCAAGCTAGGGGTTGAGCCCCTCCAAAGAGCCACGAGATGATCCTGGAGGGTCCTGAGACGATGACTGAGAGAGGAACGTTCTGCTGCACAAATGTGTATTTCACATATTTTTAATGGATTTGATGACAACTCACTCACATCTGAAATGTGACCCAACTAGAGATCGCTTTCCTGTAAAGGGTCACAAAAACAAAAGAGTCAGAAGCCATGGTTTAATCAATATGTATTATATGTTTACATGTAAAATTCCAATGACTGAAGCTGTCATATCAATGTACTGAAGTAAAAAGTACAGATGAGTAAGTGAGGACCACTGAGTGCTACTCACCACCACCATCTTCTCCTCCTCTTCCACTGTCTCCTCATCTCCACCTCCTCTTCCTCTGCCTCCTTCATCCTCCCTTCACCTCCTCTCTCTCTGTTTAGATCCTGCTGAGCTTCCATCTCAGCGTGCCGTCCACGGAGGACATCAAAACCACATGTACCCTCATCCTCCAGCCCGAGACTCCACCAATGATCACTTTCAGCAAACTCTGACACACACACACACACACACACACACACACACACACACACACACAGAAGACAATCACAATATAGCCTGTTTTAATGTCCCAACATAGCAACCGTATTTCTGATGATTCTCACCTGAGCTAATATTTGCATCCTCATACAATCAACCCAATAATCCATCATGATGAAGAATAAACCAGTATTGTTTCCTCCTGTTGTCTTCATTGTGGTAAAACTCAGAAAATCAGGATTTACACAGCTGTCCTTCAGATGGCGCTAACACTCACACCAACCCGCACATTTCCTGTACATAGGACCACTTGTCCCTCCTCAGCACTCTTGGTCTTGCTCTGCTTCATGAATCCATCAGGTTGGTTGTTTCCTTTCTTAAGATCTTAGCTTTACAACCTTACTTCACTCTGTGTGGCCTAAACTGTGTAAAGATGGTACGGAGGGTGACCTCTGTCTCTACCTTGCTGTTTATGAAACGTTAGATTTTGTGAGAGTGTTTGTTTTTCAGCTGAAAGTCTTTTCTGCAGTTTATTTCTGTTGCTCTACCAGATCCAGATATTGATCGTTCTACTTTTCCACTTTTTTCAACTGATTGCTGATAAGCTCTCCAAAAATATTATTATTTTAAATGTATTATTTTTTATTAATATTTTCTCCAGAAACAGGCTCAATGTTCCAAACTAAAACGTGAACATGTTAATGCTAATAATGCTCTCTGGGCAGGGGTATTTTTTATTATGTGTTGCAAATTGAAGTTGAATGTCATATTTATGTACTTTGGTCTCCATGCGTAAAACCAACCTTTACTCCAGACTGATAATTATGTGAAGTGCTATTATATCATACTAGGTGGGTCACACAGATCAGAGGGCTGCGCGGTTTCTCTAGTCAACTCAGGAACAAAGGTCTGTTTGTCCTTTGGCTAACGATTTACACCGTCTGTCAGCCTGCCTGGGTTCATGCATGACTGTGCAGAGATTCAACTCTCTGCAGATGCACTCCAGAAACTCTGAGTTAACTGAGTCACTGAGTAGAGGACACATCATCTCTATGTGTCACCTCATTTATCAAAGTCTCACTCTTACATAACACCAGCTCTTATCAGCCTGTAGTTCAGTAAGACATGTTTATTTTCCAATAAAACGGCAACATGCTGCAGTGGGACAACACATTAATCATGGCTTTTACAAAGCATAAAGAACCTCAGAGTACATCTACAATCAACTCCTTCTGGCACCATTTGGTTTTGGTTTTGTCACACTTTAAAATGATGTCTTATAATGACAATAAGTTACCTATACTCTAGTGATCACTTATAAACCATGAATTAAAAATAGTTTTGGGTTGCCAGGTTGTGGCAAGTGTTTATTCTTTTGAATTCTTTCTTTTTCTTTTAACCTTTGTAGTTTAATATTTGGATTCCTCCAGTGGACTGTTAGAGCTCTCTCTTTAATTTATTATTAACAAATTTGCTGACTTGAATTACTGTAAGATGTTAGAACAATTTATTACTGACTTATTAATGATTATAGATGCTTTTCTTACTTCAGGCTTTTGGCCTTCAGAACACAAGAAACTCTTTCTTTATTTTTGATTAATCTGTTTGTTTGTTTGTTTGTTTGTTTTTCAGTTGATTGATCAATTACTAAGTCTAACAAAAGGATATAGTAGTGAAAAAATCACAATTTCTCTGAGCCGAAAGTCCCCAGATCCTAGAAGCTGAACAGAGCCAATGTGTTGATGATTATTCTTCTCTCAGTTGACAATAGAATTGAGGTATTTTGCGTGTGGTTTGAGGTCAATAGTGTGTCAAACTGATGATTAGTCAGCGCATCAGGGTGAACTAAAGTATGACTTTTGTTTAGTGTCATTTCTGTGGCAATGTCTTTTTTCTATTTTTAGCATTATCTTTGCCCGGTCAGGCTACTAATTCATCCAAAATCATAAATCTGTTGCAACCAGTAGCCTCCCTCCAAACGGTGTGAGTGGGAGGAGAGATGAGAGGGCAGAGGGGTCAGAGGTTTTTTTCAGGTGTCACAGGACTGAGGGAACGACCTGAGCACAGACCAGGAGAGACGCTGACAAGAAAATCCAGCAAAAATCCAGAATAAAAGAATTAGAAGTAAACCAGTGGTGGAGGAGGAGCTGTGCAGAGGATTTGGCTCTTATCATAATATGGATGGTTTAATGAAAATGGGTAAGTGGACCAATGATTGTGTCTTGTATTGTGGGTGCAAACACATAAGTTTTGCACAGTATCATAGAACTTCAGTATGATTTAAAATAAATCACCTGGATTAACCGTTTAAGTGAAGGTCAAGGTCAAAGGAGCTTTGTATACCGTTAATTATGTATATTTTAGTCTAGCCATTAGACATCAAGACATTTTCCAATATCAAATCTGAAGTATAAAATAGATTAAACTATATACGGTGCACACTAACTCCTTGTTTAGTGTAATATTAATTTCCCTGTCACGACTGGATCTGTGAGTGATCGGTCACTAAGAAGAATGTTAAGAGTGGGTCAGCTCGATCTTAGAGTTCCTTCTTAGTGAAAGAGACTCTTATGCTAAGTGCGTTCTGGGAAACACATTTTTCTTTCTTTTCTTTCACGGGAGCCCAAAGACCGTTCCTAAGAAGCTCTGAGCATTAAGAGCCTCTTAACTGAATCTGCGAAACATAGCCAGTGCCGTTTATCGGATGCTTTTGAATGTCACAGATCGAATGCACGCATTGACCTGTGTTCATGCAGGAATGTGACCTGCTGCAAACAGGCCACCCTCTTCACCTGCTTCTCCTCTCTTATCAGCCATAAAAACTTTATCCACTGATATTTTGCAACTGACCTGCTTTATTCATAGTCAGCCTTCCAGTAACAGGTGCCTGCGTCTATGTGGGTGTGTGTGTTTGAATGTTCTGGGATGTGTCAGAGGAGAACCTCTCAGTGGGACATGTAATGATGTGTGCAGCAGTGCGGCAGAACTGGGTCATAGGGAGGTGGAGAGAGAGAGAGGAAACACTGACAGCTACTGAATCCACAGGATGGAGGAGCTGTGAACATTCACACCATCCTGCAAAAGTCACTGTTATCATCAGGAAGTTTCTTCTGACGACCTCAACCTTTGTGCCTCCGTGTTTCTGCATGTCCATTCTCCACAGAGGGCTTTGATTTATAAGACACAATTAAAACATGACCAAATTAAATTGGTCAACAAGGTATTAACACTGTGATGGGCAGCGCCAAAAAAATAAAAGACAAGCTTAACAAATAATTGGGCTTTTCATCTTTTTCCGTTGTCATGAATGTAGAGAAATCATCAGGTTCCTCCTCTCTCCTTTGTCCTCACCTCTTCGCTGCTGTTGTGCTGTTAGCACTGCCTGTCGACCTTGTCTGTCTCAGGCTCTCCTCCTCCTCCTCCTCCTCCGCCTCATCTTCGCTGGTCTTTACTCTCTCCTTCCCTGTGGTGGCAGAAATGGCAGTCTTGACTGATTGTGACATCCTTTAAAATGGATGCCATTGTCCTGGCTCAAATCCCTCAACCAGGAGACACTGGCTCCTTTTTCCTGGTTTGTACTCTCAGGTTTTATGCAGCAGTGGTGACAGATGGTGTCACTGGATGCTGAGAGGCTTTGGGAGTGGCAAGTCTAAGATTTTAACTGGTGAAAAAAGTCATAAAATAATATGAAAAATTGTTTTATGTAACTGTAGATATCCAGTAGACAATATAATATACAGATTTAACAATTTTATTTTGCTGCTCTAATCAATATTTTTACATTAACAATGGCTCAAATTCCTGTAATGTGAAAGGGGTCGCACATATTAATGATTATCATCTGACTCTGCAGCTCTACAGTTTTATTTCCAGCAGCAGCAGCAGGCCTAAAGTGCTAAAGTGCCAGTTATTTCCCAGAGCTAGAAGCAGAATGAATACTGGATTATCAGGTGACCAAAAACACCAAATAATATGCCAAAGTTGTGTTATCCCTTAAAGGTTATTTCAGGGTTGACAAGCATTTACAAGGAACTATTTTCACATGTTTTTAGAGACTGATTTCTGGATGGAGAGGAACGTGAAGCTCCCACACTGACAGACTGCACAACAGAAATGCAGACAAATCTCTTAAAGAAAATCAAGACCTCCCAGTTCACCTTCATTCCTTCTGTCAGTCTGTCCCTCCTCTCCAGACCCATTCCTTACTCTCAGGTACTCTCATTTTCCATCCATCCACCAGATGCCCTCTGACTCTCCCCGTTTCGTGTTACCTGACTGCCCCACCCACCCACACACCTGTTCTCATTTTCCTCATCAGTCTTGCATATTTTGAATCTGGCATTTTCCAATCTCTCACTGCCAGTCTGTTAGAGGTTTCCCTTATTTCTTGTGCTGTTGCTTTCAAGCCTTTGTTAGCTGGGAAGCTGGGAATCGACACTTCTTGCTGGGAGGTGACAGTGCTAACCACTGCACCACCCATTCATTCCACCATGCCCGTTATGCTTTAATCTTGTTGTTTTGCATTTCTGGCAGTTTGTCCAATTAGATTTACCATAGTACATGCCACAGAGGATTGTGTTAAAGCGGCGGCAGCAGTAAATATAATATAATTGAATTTAATAATATAATTTGGACACGTTTGGTGGGTCAGATTAAAAAGCCTGTAGTTTGAATGTGATAACATGGTGTAGTGGGCAGTGACTGAAATAAGGGATGAGATTAAATAGATCCTGGAACCTAGTCTGGAGCAGGTTAGCTCCTCAGAATAAATCTCCATGGTAATTTATACCATAACATATCCCGGCTTAAACCCTTATCCTTGTTTTGTGCAACTGGCCCCAGCTGTGACGTCTTCACTGGACCAGGCAATAATATTTTTTTAAACTGCACGTCTTCTTCCTGCAGTAGTTGTCTGAAATGCAGCCTTCTCTATGTAAAATATTTGCTGGTGTTTGTTTGAAATGTCACCATAGAACCATTTTTATTACCTGTTAATCCTTCCTTCAAATGAGTCGAAGAATATCTGCAATGTTTTGTTTTCATATTATTGACTTGTATACAGTTGAATGTCAACATGTAAATCTTAATGACCCCTCCTCATGCTGTAGTTAATGTCAGGTTAGTATCACTGTGTTTTTGTGCCTTTGTGTACACATATTATACTTGATAATGTTCCCTTGCTGTCATTTTATTTTGACTCTTAACACATTAGAGGTGTTATTCTTCCACATCACTAGAAATACATTCTTTTCTCAGGTTTAGGTGTTTAGTTTGTTTGTATTCACAGCTGGAGTTAGCAGTAGAGTTTTCATGACTGACTTCACTTCGCTGACAATATTTCTCTGTCACTACAGCTCGCATCAGGCGCTACTCAGAGTCGATGACGCTGCCGGACTCTTTCATCCAACGCCAGCAGCTTGATGCCAGTATGGCTGACACCTTCCTGGAGCATCTCTGTCTGCTGGACATCGACCAGGAACCAATCACAGCACGCAACACCAGCATAATCTGCACCATCGGTGAGTGTGACCACTGGTCGCAGACAATGAGTCTCAGTTTCAAGTTTGTTTTCTGGCAACTGTTGGATGTCATCGCTGTCAGACAGCCAGCTCCCGGGTGCTGCTGGGTGGCCTCCAGTGTGTTGGCAGGGTTTGATCCTTGGCTGTGGAGATCTAGCCGCTCTTCTGCTGCCCATAAAAAAGAGAAATACTTTGAAATATAATGTACAAATTGCTGATTGGAGAGCTCTAACTCTCCATATATTAGCTGTGATTCCTCACAAAAATGTTTACAATGAAGTAGCAGATAGGTAGATTAACTTCATTAATTTCCAGTGCCATCCAGTTATTTTCTTGGAGAATACCTGGAAATCCAATATCAGGAAATGGTCCATCACAATTTTCCAGAACAAAGTTACCAATCTTATTTTATCATACCGGCCGTCCAAAGCTCAAAATGTATTCAGTTCACTATCACAGTAAACACAGAAAAGCAGGACAAGTTTGAGAAGATGGCCTGGAATCACTTATATTTTTGGTCATTTTGCCTGCATAAACTTGATTTCATCTTGTTGTTTCAGATCAGTTTTTTCTTATTTCTGTGTCTTTCAGGTCCTGCATCCCGATCGATCCCCAGACTCCAAGAGATGGTCAAGGCAGGAATGAATATTGCTCGTCTGAATTTCTCCCATGGCTCACACGAAGTATGTTCAGTACTTCTTTCAATTACAGTACTTATACACGCATATTTTGGTCTTTCTTTCAGTCATGTATTCATTTCCTGTCTGTCAGTACCACGGTGAAACCATCAAAAACATCCGAGAGGCGGTGGAGACGATAACCCCTGACCCCTTGTATTATCGGCCAGTTGCCATCGCCTTGGATACGAAGGGTCCAGAGATCCGCACCGGATTAGTGAAAGGGGTAAACATGTTATGCTTCATCTATCAAACAATTTAATCAACCGGTCACATTCAGTCAGCTGGAAGAGGTGCTAAAAATGTATCATCATCAGATCTTAGTTACAGGTTGTTGTCTAAATATTTTTTGGCTGCGTCCTCATTTGCTCTTTCATCACATTGTTTTGCTGTTCTTTGTGTTGCTGTTGCATGCCGTCTGATTTACTGAAGAAAAAACTCAAAGCTCTTGGAAATCTCTTCATGCCTTGATTAGCTTATAAAATGCTCTGCATGACGTGCAAGCTGCACACTGATTCTGCTTGTTGTGTCTCTTCTAAAGTTTGTCTAGTTGCTTAATGGAAAGATGAACTAGAGTTCCTAACGTAATACATATTTGTATATTTGTACAAAATTGCGTGTTGTTTATATTTTACATATATTATATTTATGTCATCTTCTAAGAACTAATTCTAGTTTCTTGGCCTTAAATATCATATCAAGTCTTATATGCATGTTTTAGCAGATTATATTTTACATTAACAGAAAGAATGTTGACAGGAAGCGTGACTTAAAAACAAAATCATAAAAATGCAAGCAGCATTTTTCACAACAGTAAGACAACAACAGCAGACATGAACAAATGACGGGTTGAAAGCAGTGGACATGTTTGTTATTTGAGTCACGTTGACATCGTCACTGACTGATGTGAATTTCCAGAACTGTTCAGCCATCATAAAACATGGTGGCTTGTTGAAGCTATTAAATACAGTCCTGTGTTTGAGCAGCATGTGGATCAAGCAGACAGTAAAATATTCTCTCCTATGATGAGACAGATAAATATTTGTTCTACACTGTTTTTTTTTTTTTTTTTTACATGAGCACCAACAGACAGTCAGACACTATATAGATGATGTCAAAACATGTACTCTAACACTTACATGCCAGTAGAGACTCTATTTATTTAGAATAACATCAGCTCTCTCAGCTTGTTGATTCTTGTGTTCATGGTGAGCCACAACAGCTTGTAAGTCACAGTAGTTTCAAACAACACTATGACACACTGAAGAAAATCAGAACCACAGGTTTCACCCATACGCACGACACCTCCCATGCATTTGTGAAGATGTGTCGACATAAAGTGCTATTTAATGCATAACTTAGCTTTCCATTACCCAATGAACATGTGTAAATATTTATGCTTATATAATTTTTCTCAAAAATACGTCACTTCTAAAGATGCTGTTTAGTTTTTATACTTATCAGATCCCAATATGCTCCAATAGCAAAGAGAAATTACAAATGGATATCAAACAAGAGCTTGGGTCTCAGGAGTTTAAATGACTTAGTCTTTTTTAATGTATTGTTAATAGAGATGATAATGGCATTTACTTAAATTCAGCTCTTCTTTGCTTTCACACTGTGTGTGTGTGTGGTTGTGCAGAAAGTGGAGGAGGAGGTGCAGCTGGAAAAGGGTAGCCATGTTCGTGTGGTGACAGCCGAGAATGACAAAGACAAGACAGATGGGAAGATTATCTGGGTGGACTATCCTAGCCTGCCCAAAGTCCTCAAGAAGGGAGGCAAGATCTACATTGATGATGGCCTCATTGGACTCAAAGTACTAGAAATAGGTAACTCACATTAAGTCAACAAATACTTTAATAGTTTTGCAGTATAAAGAAAGACATGCTATATAAATACTGTACATTATATACTACTACTGTTTCTGTATTTAATTATAGTCGTTATAAAGTCCTATTCTGTTCTGTTGCTGTGATGCATTAATTTATGGCATTAATTTGCTCACATGATTTGTCATTCTGAATAAGAATATTTTTCAAAGCAACCTCGTTGAGTGACGTGTTCCCCAGGAGTCTTTCAGTCCCTTAACAAAACTCTGCCTCCCCACCATTATACCAGTCAGGATCATGTCTCAGGCTCTACAGTCTATAATTAGTGTGTCACCCAGTATATACAGTCAAGGATTGAAATCAGTATTATAATTTAAGAAGCCCCAAATACATTTAAGGATCTTCCTCTGGTAAATCTGAACTAAAGTGTACGAATACATCTGCATTCTGCTTTATCTCCTGCAAGATTATTCAAAGATTATTCAAATTTATTCAAGGAGAGACACTGTATGTGAGACTATTTTATCAATGCAATATTTACTAAGATTTGAGGTCTTACTTTCCTCAACTCATTCTACTGCTGCAGGCGCTGACTGGGTGGATACGGTGGTGGAGGCCGGCGGGCTGCTGTGCAGTCGTAAAGGCGTCAACCTCCCTGGCTGTGACCTCATCGGCCTGCAGGCGGTCAGCGAGCGAGATGAGGCCGACCTGAGGTTTGGGGTGGCCCAGGGCATAGACATGGTGTTCGCCAGCTTCATCCGCTCTGCCCAGGACGTCAAAGATGTGCGACGAGCTCTTGGGGCACACGGACGAGACATCAAAGTGATCAGCAAGGTGGAGAGTCGGCAAGGGGTTCAAAAGTGAGTCAAGGAAAATACTGGAGGATTCAAAGCATTAAGGCATGTTTAATTTAAGGAGCTGGAGGCAGCGAGGATTTCATAATGAGGCTGTGACAGCGATGGGTGGACACATCTGTGATAAACGATCTGTGTGGCTGTCGGTGTGAGTTACAGCTGCCACTTAATATATGTGACACAACTTATGTCACAGCTCTGTCATCTGCATGACTCATCTGTCACCTCCTCTTGCTGCTCGCTGCCTGCTGACAATGTTTAACTATGGCTCTAATCTGTAGATCAGCATGATTAGGGTGCCGCGCATCAACATTTGGCATGAAAAGTCTTGTTTTTACAGCTGCATTTATTTCTTAAATTGTTAAATTTATCCTCATTTGCATTGCTCACATATGCATTTGGTTTTCGTCCAGATGTTGTAGGATTGAGATCACAATGCGACACTCTCATCAATATGTTTTTGTGATCCAGAAGCTGCGAGCAGAATCCTGTTTTTTCAGATCATGGCCTGCACTGGAATAACAACAACAATGCAGAGACATAAACAGTGTCATCTTTGTTTTCCTGCCTCTGCTTTTTCATCTCTGCTCCTTTTGTGTCCTTTTCCAACTCCCTCATTTTTATACCAAACTCTCAATCTTTTGCTTTCTCATCCTCCCCTAATCTGACTGTCAGCTTTGAAGAGATCCTGGCTGAGAGCGACGGCGTGATGGTTGCCAGGGGCGATCTGGGGATCGAGATCCCGGCAGAGAAAGTCTTCATAGCCCAGAAGATGATGATTGGACGCTGCAACTCTGCCGGCAAACCCGTCATCTGTGCCACACAGGTCAGGGACGAGGATGCAGAAATGATGAAATGCACAGATTTAGACTCTGACTGCAGTTAAATGTCAGATGGGTCAAAGTAAATTAACATTAAAATCAGACACACATTAACCTTGCACTCCTACATAATGTACTCACACAAACACACATTCACTTGTCGAATAAATTCATCCTTGAAGACACACACACACACACACACCTGCATGCACACGCCTGCAGCCATGCTGAGTCACAGTGCGATGTCCTGTTTGTGCTACAGTTCCTGACTCAGAGTGACAGCATTATAGCAGGTTTGCTGCTGGAGACCAGAGCCCGCAAACATCACACACTAATCAGCCACAGCTTCTTAACTACTGCAAAAATGCAGTCTGTCAGGCAACGCTGCGAGCAATCTCATTTTCCAATTGTCTGCTTTGCTTATTTACTCATAATACTGAGTCTCCGGCACGTCAATAATGACCTTGGAAAGCCATACTGGCCTGCCTCAGTCTAAAAGATCTCTGATTTTCCTCCACTACTGTCCAACCAGCCACAAAGCCATTACTCCACCCTCTTTGTTTTCTCCATGAAGCCTGTTTGTTTGCAGAGACTAACGTGAATATGTTTGTAGATGCTTGAAAGCATGGTGGCCCACCCACGGCCAACCAGAGCAGAGGGCAGTGATGTTGCCAACGCTGTGCTGGACGGAGCAGACTGTGTAATGTTATCTGGGGAGACCGCCAAGGGACTGTTTCCTGTGGAGGCAGTCGCAATGATGCACTCGGTGTGTGTTTCTGTGCATCATGTCCACTCTGTCACAGCTGACTGTAGTAGTGCCCTCTAACGCTCTCCCCCACATCCTCCCCCTCTGTCTCTGTTTCTCAGATCTGCAGGGAGGCAGAGGCGGCCATTTTCCACCAGCAGCTGTTCGAGGAGTTGCGTCGCCTCACTCCTCTCTCGTCTGACCCCACAGAGGTCACAGCCATCGGAGCCGTGGAGTCCTCCTTCAAATGCTGTGCTGGAGCCATCATAGTGCTCACCACGAGCGGCAGGTATGTTCACCAATCCTATCACCAGACAAGAATGTGTGCTTACAGGTGAAGGTTGACGGAAATTTATACCACTCTTATATTTGTACAGTAAATATGTAGTAATTTGTAGTAACAAAGCAGCCTAGCAGCACTTTTACAGTAAGCCTCACTATTTAACACTATCTTTCATTGCTTAATTTATACAAAAACCAAGCAGTTTCCATTCTTTATGCTAAGCTACGCTTACTGACATTATATGCTGTATCAATCTTCTTACCTAACTCTGTCCAAAAAAAGCAGATAAGTGCATGTGTTAAACTATTCTCTTAAAGTTAGGGAAGATTGTGGCTACTCTTAATGAAAAGGTGAACAACAGGCTGCAAACTTTACTGTATGAAAGTCAGGCTCTCTTCATCCCCTCAAAACCATAATCTGATTACTGTTGTGTGTAATTACTGGGATACTGTGCCGGATTTTTATATGTCCAAAAACATGCACATATAATAGATTTATGGACTCATTTATGAAGAGATGGACCTGAGTAAAGAACACAAACTCATGGTTTTTGAGTTTCTTGTCTTTCCCCTGGACAGACTCTTTCAAACACTGGAGCAACAGATGTTTTTTTTGTTTGTTTATCTGAGAGTGAAGCTACAGATTGAACATTGCAGTATTGTTCTCTGCTTTTGCATCCTCAGGGTGCAGTTTTATGTTGACTATAATGTTTATTGGAATCCCCTTATGTTTTGTGTATTTTTCTGTTTTGTGACTGCCCCCTTACTCCCCCACCTGGAAAAACATAGATTTCTTTATTCCAAATACACATACATAGATAGATGTATTACACATATGGAAGTGTATTTTCAAGTCACCGCATGCACCCATTCTTATATTTAATAATTCACAGTTTGATGAAGGAGGTGGAGTCCTAAATGTCACACTTCCCACAGATCTAAATCAAAGAGTGTATATAAGAAATGAAATGGCAATGGCATTTTGGCCATGTTGGTTTTTGGTTGTTGCCATCTCAGATTGTCAGAAGAGACATAAGACAGTGGAGCAAGTACTTACAATATTTTCCTTACATTTTATTATACATATGAATGTCACCATATGCAAAGACCTATTTATAAACACACACGCACACACACACACACACACACACACACACACACACACACACACACAAATCACATACAGAAGGTGACAAATGGCAGGAAAACAGGAACACATACCAAATTCTTCTGCACAGGTGTACTGCATAATATAATTAAGCAATTCTACAGCAATGCTATTGGCCCTGTCACAGGGCTGCACTTAAACACAGCAGTGCACTGAATGCTAATGTAGACATGCTAAGATGTAAGATCACAGTGACAAAGCTAACGTGCTGATGTCTAACAGACAATGTTTATGTTGACAGTCTTATTTTGATGTGAATATCAGTAGTTTTGCATGTATTAGGCAGGTGGTGACCTAAAAAGTGAAGTTAAAGTGGACAAGTGTGATTGTTTAGAAGTCTGCGAGAAAATGAGCCTGCTTCTCACTGATAATATGATTTATTATTCCAGTCAACATAGGAGTAAACTAACTAAAAATCCAGTTTTCAAATCAATGGATTATGCTGTTGTGACTACTTTCTTCTCATATATGATTTAGATCTGTGGGAAAGTCGACATATAGGACTCCGCCACCTTCATCACCATTAGCAAACATGTTGTAAATGAATGGAGTTCAGTAGAGTTCAGAGGCTTGAAGAATGCTGGAACACTTAACAAAAACACGCTATGTTATTTTTTCATTTAGTCTCTCCATGGTGTCAGTGTTGATAATATGTTCCCTCCTTCTTTCCTCCTTGTCTCTCCAGGGCGGCACATCTTTTGTCCAGGTACCGCCCTCGCTGTCCCATCATTTCCATCACCAGAAGCCCTCAGGTACAGTCTGTCTCTACCAAGCAGCAGTCTTTGTCTTGCCTGAAACATGCCTAAATTGTTGATGACTCACACTTTTCGAAACTAAACAGTGTGTGATACAGTCAATATTGACTCTCGCTGTGTAGTGCTGTCAACACTTACAACATCAAAGATGTCAGATTGCTTTCACTGATGGAGCATGTTTATGTGTGATATTTCACTGGAGAGTGTTTCTCTTTTATGGGGCAGATTTAAAAGATGTTGTGAGAGCACAAACTGTGTCTCGAACTGCTTTAAGATCATAATTACCTACGATTTGAAAGGCATGTGAAGTTAATCCATATAAGAACTCCTCTCAACATGCTAAGTGCTCCACGTGGAGGTCAGGGTCAGATTCAGTAAGTAGCACACCTGGACCAGATGTGGACACATTCAGCACCGTGACTAGCTGCCTGACCCTGTGACCCTACTTATGACACCCATAATCAACTTCACAGATCACAGGATGGTCATTTTGAATGCTGAATCTAAAACCTTTATTAATACATAGGAAACAGCCAGCTCTCTGTTGCAGTGCCCTGTCAACATACAAATATTAAGTGATAAGAAGTTATGTGATAAAACAACAGTGGCTGCAAGAGACAAATATAAAATGACACATTCTCTCTAATTTCCGTGTGTCTTTGAAATTAATTACTATTACTTGCATTACTATATTATTATGTATGCTATTTAGTGCCTATTTAAAACAGGTTTTTATATTTCATAAAGCGGGAACAAACTGAGGTTTAAAACATTGGTCTGGTAAAAGAAAAAGAAAGAAAAGCCTATAAAGAGCCCAAATAAAAGTCTTCAGAGGAGGAGCATGTCTGTGGAATATAAGATGTATGCAGATAACGATGCTCACCGATGCTTATGTTCATGAATATAATAATTCATAAGAGATTACTAGTATTCACAAACCACTCCATTTATGTTTCAGAGAGTCATTGTGGCTTTGAATGACACAAGCTTTTACAAATGTATTAATTCCAAAGCATTAGTAGTTAGTTAGTTGTAGTTATGTGACACAAACATCCACTGTAATGTAATAAACGTTGACGTCCTGTCCCTCAGGTGGCCCGTCAATCTCAGCTGTTAAGGGGAGTGTTTCCTGTCCTCTTCCACCCTCTGCCTGCTCCCGTCTGGGCTGATGACGTAGACAACAGAGTCAACTTTGGCATGGACATAGGTCAGTGTGGGAGCTGTTTGTCTGAGTGTTGGCCTCCATTAGCCTACTTGTTTATATGCTATGCTACAGTCTCACCCACACACACCTTCCTCTGTTTCCACCTCCTCAGGAAAAGCAAGAGGATTCTTCAAGTCGGGCGACATGGTGATTGTGGTGACAGGCTGGATCCCAGGATCTGGTCACACTAACATTATGAGGGCAGTCAGTGTCCCGTAAAAACCCAGCCTTACTCAACTCTGACATGCTGAGGTATAAATGGGATAAAAACCCGAGAACCCCCTTTCTAAATACAATAACTGTCACTTAGATTAGCGAAAGCGTTTTGGCAGCATCATCATTGTTATTTAAGCTCAAGGTTATGGTAGGGAAACACTTGCCACTGAAACTGCCCTCATGAATGTTGAATTTGTGTCTTGAAAGCGATGACTCCCTCCAAATAAAACTTGAATTGTTAAGTTTAACATGCTGTTGTTCTGTTATACTTAGCCTTCACTAATTGGTCTTCGTCTCATCTCTGTTATTTGTGGGAGTGATATTGAATTGAAAATGAACGGGGCCTCTTTGCCTGCTGCTATTGTTGAATCATATCATTATTGGATGCCTTTGTAGAATTTGAAGATAAGGCTTTTCATTCCTGTTCATAGTCCTGAGCTTATCACCGTGACGGCCCAATTCTTCTGGCTATTATGAGCCCTGCTGGGAGATGCAGAGATGACGGTATTGAACTCCATCCTTTTGTCCATTGAGATGACCGGGATGCTGACATCTGCCTGCTGTTCTCTCTTAAACTCATTATAGCTCTTCCTGCATGAGGTTTTTCTCATGTGCATCATACTTGTCTTTCTTCTGCAGGCTTAAGCATTTTCTCTTCTGTTCTAATGCACCTCCTATTCTTTCCTCCACATTCATCTGCACACTGAGCAAATACTGTATCTGGTGGTGGTTGGCTGTATGAGAATTTATCTGTCAAATGTGCTGGCAAAAATGTGTGAGTTATATTTCACTGGAGAGTGTTATGTGATTTTCATCCATTTGTATACATTGTATACATTATGGTTTGTATATAAAATATGAATCGTTAACTGGTTAATGTAGCTGTCACATTGTGAAGTGAGTACAGTATTTCGTAATGGTGTATTTTCCCATGACATTGTGGAGAAGATGCCTATTAAATGGAAATACTCTGGGAATTTATAAGTTTGAGTTCATTTAAATTGTTTTCATGACTGGATTTTTAAATGTGCAGCTTTCTCTGACATTCTCGGACCGCTCTCAACATGTGACACTATGTTTTTAACAGAAAACGTGATAAACTGATATTAAACCAATGTAGGCCTATCACGTCTGATGGGGAAATTATCATCACCCTCATGAACCCACCATGAACTAATCCTATCTATTGTATTCTTCTGTTGTGTCTTTTCAGTCATTTTAACTTGTCACCATTGTTAAAAGAGACTTGCTCGTTTTCCGAGGTTTAAATAAAGTTTCATCCTCGCTCTCCCCATCACGCGCTCTCTCGCTGTATTGGTGAGCGAGGATGACGCGCGACCTGAACCTGGGAGGGATGCGTGCGTCTTGTTGCCGGCCGTTGCGTGCGGCCTTTGGGGGGACTGATGATGGGGATGCGGATACCATGGCAACAGGCCGATTAGATCCAGACCTTTATATGCACATTTATTTATTTAATATGTCATTTGCATGCGATGCGCGCCTCTGTGGACGCGCCAGCCCGACCCCTGAGCGTTGAGTCAGAGTCAGCTTTTAACTATGCGAAGCAGCAGCCACCTCCAGAGCTCAACAAGTTGTTTTATTATTTTCAGGGAGGCTTTTGAAATCACCGTTTGTTTGTCGGAGCAGCTCATTCTCTGAGGCACAGAGCCCGTTGAGCTGCTCTCGGTGAGGAAAGGAAAGGACAGCGCTGTGGTCTGGACACAATGTCACAGAAAGTCTGCAGAAGTGGGATTAAATAGCAGCGGCTGAGAGGACAGAAGATTTCAGGCGTCAGACTGTGAACACCATGACCAGGTTAATTCGGTGCATCGGTGTTTCCTGAACAGCACTGTGGTGGAGCCGCTTTCTCTCCGGCTCTCTGAGCGCTTCTGTTGCGGACAGGCAACATTTCGGCGCGCCTTCCGTCATGTTTGGTGTTTTTCCACTCGGATAGCTGCTGAAAATGACAACGTGCCGCGGATTTTTGACTTGTTTCCGGCGTCTCTTGTGTCCCTCTTGGTCTGTTTTTGTCTGTGTACGTTGTTTCTAGATGTGCGTGTCTGAATGAATCAGTGCGCCTTGGAGCGTGAGTGCTGCTGTGTGCCTGTAACGTGCGTCCCTTATGTCCATAAGAGCATCCCGTCCCTCCTGACAGAGGATCAAGTGTCCTTGTCATTCATCCGCGGATGAATGTTAACCTCTCAGCCACTTTACTGCTCACCTATTACATAATGATATAGGTCGGAAATAGGCAAATTAGGAGACATACAGGCTACACGGACCGGGCAGCGACGGCCAATGAGCGGCGAGCATCGTTATCTGCAAAAGACCGGGAATCCGGTGCCAATATGACCGGCTTCGGAGCGTTGAGGGCGGCTGTGCAGAGGAGAGGGAGGGCCTCACGGGGGGGAAAACGTTTCAAGGACGTGGAAGGAGGAAAAATACAGAAACATCTGTGAGGAGAAAAGAGGAAAAGTGAAGCTGCTGGCGTCACCGAGGCAGAGTAAAGGATTTAATGCCTGGATGATTTCCAAGGGCACTGAGGTAAGCATGGCCACATCAGCCCAGAGAGGGTGGAGGTGTGAGCTACCAGCTCCAGGACAATGACTGGAGAAGCGGAGACCACTTTTCTATAGCTTATTCAATTTAACATTCAGATTGACATTCTCACCTACATGTAATCTAGGCAGGTCGAGGTAAACAGCTTTCCTGAGGGTTACAGGTCACATCCTGTCTGAGTTGGGATGGATGGGGTGGCTGGAGGTGTGGGTAACCCCAGTAGCACCGGGGTGTCCGGGGGTGACAGCCTCCCCAGACGTAATGGAGGGGACTCAAAGCGGCGCAGTAAAGGCAGCCTGCCCTCTCCAGGTTACAGGCTGTCCCAGGCCTCTCTGGAGGGGGAGAGGACCTCCTTCGGGGCAGACAGCATCTCATCAGGTGGACGAGGTCGTCGCCCCTCCATCATGAGCTCCTCCACCAGGGAGGGCCTTCCCTTCCGCACGGCAGGAACCCCGACCACCCCAGTGCCCCTGCCGCCCCCGCCCTCCTCTTCCTCCTCGTCCCATCCTCCTCCCCCACGCTCAGTGGGCTTTGCCGCGACACGCACAGCCCTGCCCTCCACCTCCTCTGCCGGGACTGGAGTTATGGTGGTGGCCACCGGCCCAGAGACCACCACCACCACTGCGTGTAACACCACCGCAGCAGGGACCCCCGAGTTGATAGGCCAGTGTGGACTGGGTGGGTTTGGCATGGGGCTAGATGGGGAGGACTACAGCACCTCCAACCAGAGCACCTTCATCCAGAGACAGTTTGGAGCCATGCTTCAGCCAGGGGTCAACAAATTCAGCTTGCGCATGTTTGGATCCCACAAAGCTGTGGCGTTGGAGCAGGAAAGACTGAAATCAGCAGGATCGTGGATCATACACCCATACAGTGACTTCAGGTATGTACACAAACACCCTTGCACAACTACAGTGATGGTTTGTAGAGAGAGTGCCACTTGTACCACATAAAACAAGTTATTTTGTTTGAAATGTGAATCAAAGCAGGTTGAAATTGTGCACCCTTATCGTGCGCACTTGAAGCACAATAATGACAGACACTTAAGTAGAGGGAGGAACAGGAAACACATTCAGCTTCATCTCCAGTTGTTAAATTTGGGAAATGCATGAGGAGGAGAGTGAGACCTGGATGCTAAATGTATATTGATGGGGATATGAGAGAAAAGACAAAAGATGTAATAGGAGTCTATGGACGTATGGAGGCTGAATGAAAGGCTAAAAGGGAGAATTAAGTCCTTGGGGGCATGACAAAAGAACGGAGAGGTGTTTATGGAAAGGCCAGTGTGCATGTGACAAGGTCTCCAGTGTAGACACCATGCAGCTATGGCAAGTTTCCATGTATAAACCAGCGAGAGATAAAATACTCTATAAAGAGAATGACTGTGTTGTTTCCAAATGAAACAGTTTCACAATCAAAGGGAGACGAAGGTGAGAAGATGCAAATTAGGAGGACAAATATAGCCAAGGTGTGTTTGGCTGATCAGGGAGCAGTGAGAGATTGCCTTCCATGTCAAGTAGGTGAAATGGTAAATGTGTTTTCATATGAACAGTGGTTGAACCCAGTATAGCACGCCCTGCTGGTGGCTCAACAATTAGCACAAACTCCTGAGATGAAAATCACTGTTCATTTTGGGTTTTCTCGAGTGAAAGATAAAGATGAACCCGGTGGTAAATTGTCATAGTAAATGTTCCTCTAGCTTCCTTTTTGAATGGAGCTGAGTGTGGGATGGGAATTTTGTGAATGTCTGCCAACTAGCCTCAAACACACAAGGCTGAATTGCATCCACCCACATTTTTAATAGTCATATTATTTACAGACCAGTCACTGGCTGTGAGAGATTTTGCATAAGTACAAAATGTGCAGGTGGGCTGTTGAGGGAGAGACAGCTCTCAGGATCTCCAGACGAGCTGCAGCAACAATGGACGACTTGATCCCCAAGGCTCCTGGCCCACTTTTGTCTCATCAGCTCCACACACACACACACACACACACACAGTCATTTTGTATTGTCTGTCAATTTGATGATCACTCACAAGTGCTTCTTATGAGTCTGCTCACAGGAGATGCAGTGAACAAGGTTAGTGAGGAACAGAAGGAAGGATGGATGGATGATGGATGGATGGATGGATAATGGATGGAATGATAGATGCCCCTCCTGCACTTATTTATATTCATGTCAGATATCTAAAGATGTTAATAGTCCTAATTAATCCGTCAGAGAATCACAATTGAATTTCGATCAATTATGTATGACTTCCTAAATTATGCAAGTTGAGTATGCATTATACATAATTCAGTCCTCTAACTTTTCAGCTAAGTACCTGTAGTCTGCAGCAATGTCTTAAGAGGAACTTTGAGAGGGGGCAAAGAAGGAAAGACAGATTACTTCTAAAGCCCCTTCATTGTGTTTTGGTCCCAGTATTGACCTTGAACACAAGAGCCTGTGCATGTTTGTGCTGTAAAATGTATGTTTGTGTGTACGGTCTGTCATTATTGAGTATGGTGGTAAGCTCTTGCACCCCTTTACTTCATTAAGAAAAGATGCGTTACTGCGGCACCTATAAGAATGCATAACAAGAGGCAGAAGAGAACTATTCATACGCTGGAGCACTAGGACAGAGCATAGAAAGAGAGGCCAGAGATGAAAGCAGAAAGACAGACGGGTTCTCTGGCACCAGAGATGAGTCGTGTTGAGACGGGGTTGGTGGCATTACACACATAGTAACAGGGATTTATTACGTAATAGGCGGTTGCTGTCACTGTGCTTGTTTGTTTGTACGTCCGGCAGGATGATGGGTGGAAACTTGCTCAGAACTGACATCTGGCCAAACGTGAGCAGGGAACCAATCAGAGGCCGCCCAGGAGACACTTGGCCTCAATTACAGTAGAATTAGTGTTTGGTTTGACAACAGCTGAGCAGGTAGATGCAGGTCATTTCTCCTGCAGCACCTGTTCATGTTCAAGATGGAATACTGATAAGGCCTTGGAGGGTGGCTTTGATTGCATTTGCAATTCTTATCTGTGTGTGTGACAGTGATTGTGTGTGTGTGTGTGTGTGTGTGTGTGTGTGTGTGTGTGTGTGTGTGCGTGCGCAGTTGTTCAGTACACACAAGAGCACAGTGCATGAGCCAGCGTTGCATCAGTCTGCCTCCTCGTCAGGTATTTAGCCAACATGACAATCCTTCACTTCATTCCTGCTCTTGATCTGACGTCTTCTCTTGTCTGTTTGGTTGTTCTTATTCTCACGTCTCAGTGAGAGGAGCAAAAAAATCCAATACACAGAGGCTGATTAATGTGCAGTGATGTGAACAGTGTCATCTATTAGGTTACTCAGCAAATTAAAACATTATTGCTGCACGGCATTCGGGTTAGATTAACCCCCATTTAAATGATAGTACATGATGTGTGTGTTTATCTTACCTCTTTGGGCTTCAAAATGATTAAACAGATATTTAAGGGACCCCAACTAAAGTGCATTATGTAGTCAGTTAAACAGTATAATTCTTCTTCTGAAATGAAGCAGAGTGGAGTTATAATATTGCATATAATTGAAATACAAGTAAGTTCAAGTACTTCAAGTATGTCAGAACAATAGTACAACACTTGAACAAATGTGCTTAGTTACTTTCCACCACTGTAGGGCTGCCACAGACTCGTTTTCAACTGTTAATCTAAAAAGTCCAAAGTCCAAGTTGATATTCATTTTTTTTTGTCAGAGCAACCATTAAAAAAGATCAGATTTGATTATCAAAATTTTTGCCAATTAATTTTCTGTTGATAGAGTAATTGTGTGACAGATTAGAATTAGATTCAGCGCTGGTACAGTAGCAAAAGCAAAGTCCATGCATCATTATAAAGAATATTTTGCCTTAATGTCCACCATCAGAACATTAAGTACCATCTCCTGTATGAATAGTACTGACAGACAGAAGCAACCAATGAAATATGATATGATTTACAGAACAATATAATCAGAGATAACAAAGCAGGTCCTCAAGGTCAGTAGGAATACATTTCCAGCCCATCACAACAGCAGATGCAGACCTGCTGTGTCTGTTTTGTTGTAAATAATCCCTGTATTTATTGCCAGTGATTATGAAGTGATACATCTGTCAATATGAGTGACAAAAGTCAGTGAGTGTGTGTGTGTGTGTGTGTGTAGCAAAGTGATGACTCATACTTAATCTTCATCAGTCTGGCGGCAGCGTCACACCACATGAAGTTGTGTTACTAAATTAGAGCTCAATAGCAATCGACCACAGAGACTGAGTGTGCTTTCTCACAGAGGGAGAGCGAGTGTGTAGAAAGCAAGTCATTGATATGGGTTAAGGTGATGGATGAAGGGATTAGGAGGAAAACGACAGAAAGACGACAGGCATCATCTCCAGATGATTGGATCGCCTCTTCTGTCATACTTTAATCACTTGCAGCATTTTCATGAGAGGGCTGCGTCACCCAGTAATACCCTCCAGCATGAAATACAGATTGATGAAGCCTCCCAAGGTTACTGATCATTGCCTCTCCATGTCCCTCTCTGTCTCAGTTCAGCTCTGCTCTGATTTATTGGTATGAGAGATGAAGGATGTACTTCATGTTGGCAAAATATTGGCATGGGATGAAATTGTCTTAGGAGACAATAATTATGTGACTATTTCTGCACAAAAGGCCAGTAGAAAGAGTTTGCACCTCTTATTGTCTTGGATGCTCCCAGGTAGTTGTACTCTCCGTCTGGCTCAGAGGGATGTAACAACGGGGAGAACATACAGAATATAAAATAAATATTAACATAAGAATGTATATCAGTACAGAGAATATGGTTTACTCTTCATGGACAATACTCACCAGTAAAAACAGAGGTAGTAGTACTGTCGTACTCTGTAAACCTTCAGTAAAGTCCTTTAAAATAACCCTGATAAGTCATATTTATCTTGGCTTGAGTCTGTGTACAAACTGGAGGTCTGGAGTTTGAAAGATGAGGGAGGTCCTAATGAAAGATGCCATCCAGATCCATCATGAGATCCAGTGTGTTTGAGTTTGGTCCACACAGCACTCATAAAGTCAGGGTATTTCGGTCTCTGTTACTTCAAATCAGAGCTTTCTTTGTTGGATCAACACTACACAACTTTATGTGAGTATAATACTGAATTTAAGGATTACCCTTTTTATGTCATCACAGGAGTAACATGCATGGTCTTCTTCAGTTTGAAAATCAATCACATACATTTATTGGTATGAATGTAGAGGTGATATATTGTCACATATTGAATGCAATAGGCCTTTTTTAAGCTGACATTTGGAGGTATAGCACAGGTATTACTCATTTTAAAATGAGAATCAATCACAGTATTAATTAGAATCTGTTTATGAGAATGAGGCCCACCATTTGTTAATCTAAGTTCTTGCCCAAAAGCCCATCAAGGTATCCAGAAGTAAAACATCACATCAGCAAAAGTTCACCACTTCATAAATAGACGTGAAAATATTTTTTAAGATCTAATACTTTTTGTTCTCCAATATAACTTTCTGGAGCTGTTTCATCACCACCCTCAATTTATTGAACATTTTCCAG
Organism: Synanceia verrucosa; assembly: GCA_029721515.1. NCBI lineage: Eukaryota > Metazoa > Chordata > Actinopteri > Perciformes > Synanceiidae > Synanceia > Synanceia verrucosa. The sequence goes on along the minus strand of CM056557.1, from coordinate 15,532,522 downwards.
CAGTGACTAGCTTTTCCAGTTCTTTTTTGCATTGCATTGTGGGAGACTTGTCATTTTGTCACCTTTCCAGTGTGAACACAGGAATCAATAACTTAAAATGAACCAGGAAATATATTAGTCATAGAGTACAGCCTTATAGACATCAGAAAAGAAATTAAATCAGAGTTGAACATCCTGCCTTTCTCTGTCTAGATTCTACTGGGACCTGTTGATGTTGATGTTGATGATGGGAAATTTAATCATCCTGCCAGTGGGTATCACTTTCTTCAGAGATGAGAACACTCCCTCGTGGATAATCTTCAATGTGGTTTCTGACACTCTCTTCATGGTCGACCTGGTTCTCAACTTCAGGACTGGCATCATCAAGGAAGACAACACTGAGATATTGCTGGACCCCAGGTCAGGAGATGCATTTTTCATAAATTAATAGAGCAGCTCTAACACCATTAGGGACATCAGTTTAAACTCTTTCACTGCTTGTGCATACACATTTGGGTATCTGGAGTGTCCACCAACCCATTGTGAAACACACCAAATGCATTCTCATTAGAATATACCACCACCATCTAAGTGTGTCCACTCACAGCATGAGAACTACCTTTGTCATGTGTCATATATGTCTTATTTCTCTCAATCTGAACACACAGCTTTTTCCGGAGGGGGGTTTAAAGAAACAGGCTCTAAAACGGAGTGCTTCAGAGTGGGAACATTAATGCATGTAAACATAGTGGAGACATAGCTTGATGTGTCCCCTTTAAATTTGCTCCACTGGCCATCCGCTGTGAAAAGGTGACTTGCAGCCGGTGGCATAACTGATATTCTAGTTGTGCTCCTGTTGAATATTGATGAGAATCACTTTATGCCAGCGTAATGTTGGAATCACTTCCACAAAGCTTGACTGCCAAATGCCAAATGTCACTGGACTTTTATCCATCCTATTCCAACTCAGGGCGATCCGCCAGAACTACCTGAAAAACTGGTTCCTCGTGGACTTTGTGTCATCCATCCCAGTGGATTATATCTTTCTGATGGTGGACAGTCTGGACTCTGAGGTCTACAGGACAGCCAGAGCGCTACGCATCGTCCGTTTCACCAAAATCCTGAGTTTACTTCGACTGCTCCGCCTGTCCAGGCTTATCCGCTACATCCATCAGTGGGAGGAGGTGAGAATCTAGGGCTGCAAATAGAGAGCAAAGTCGAAGAGAAATATATAACTGTGTGGAAGAGGTAGTTGTTCAATATGTAAAGTATGACTCATCACAAGCTGTTTACTAAATGCATTTTTTCAGGGTAGAATGAAATCCATTTTTTAAAAGTTGTGCTTCTGAGGCTCATTAAAACGCAGTACGAGCAATTTTTTAATAAAATCCTCTTTATATTGACTACACCTGCTCATTACACCTTTTACTCACTCCACTGCAACCTTATTTTCCTCCTCTTCTTTTCCACTGCCTCTCTTCAGATCTTCCACATGACCTATGACCTTGCCAGCGCCATGGTGAGGATAGTTAATCTGATTGGTATGATGCTGCTGCTGTGCCACTGGGACGGATGCCTCCAGTTCCTGGTCCCCATGCTGCAGGACTTCCCTCCTGACTGCTGGGTTTCCAAGAACCTGATGGTGGTGAGTCTCCAACCAGCCCTCTGCTTGTGCGTGATGCCATTCTTGATACGTTTCAATGACTTTATTGCACTGAAAACTAAAAATTACATGACATTCAGTGTGGGTTGAATGAAACATACAAAGTACGTCAACGTCTATGTGATCTTGTTTGAACAGTGTGCACAACATTGATTTCAAATGAATTTCCAGGAAGGCTTGGTTTCTGGTTATCTGTGTGTGTGCAGAGTGAGGGTGTTTATCAGATTTGACATTGTTTGCCCCTTATCTGCATTAATTGGCTTATGCAGGGACATGTCCATTTGGAATGAAATAGACTATCATCATCATCATAATGAAAATAAAAAAAGATTTTCCAATTAAAATCCTCAGCAGAGATCAGGTGGAGGTGTTAACACACGCAAGTCGAAAGCCTCAGGGACCTGCTAGAGATTTTGCACTCATGTGCGCAGGCTTACAGACGTGGACACCCATGAATACACACAGATACACCGCTGCATGAATAGCTGACTCACATCTCAGTGGTTGCTCGGGTGACTGTTGCTAAGCGGGCTGATGCTGGGATTTTCCCCAGAGGAAGTCCCCTCATTCGTTAGACCATTAACATCTTGGTATAATTGGACTCAACTTAAAAAAGAAGGGCAGGCACACACACAAACACTCAGAGTCTGGTGCTCTTTAGACATTTATTTAATAATGCAGGACGACTGCATTATTATGACTTTTACTGCCTGTGCAGTTTTATATATTCTGCAGCCACTCTGTTGTGAAGCAAAGTAGGTTTTGACAGTTAAATTGCTCTGCTGTTACATGTTATGATATCACCTGTATTTTCTGAAGTGAAAAAGCTCCTGTGACATGACAAAAATGAGAACAACATGACAGCGGCTTGGTAATCAACACTTTTTTCTTTTTACTCCTCCTGTCACCCACTCACAGAATGACACATGGGGCGTGCAGTACTCCTATGCTCTATTCAAAGCCATGAGCCACATGTTGTGTATCGGCTATGGTGCCCAGGCTCCAGAAGGGATGACTGATGTGTGGCTCACCATGCTCAGTATGATCGTAGGTGCCACCTGCTATGCCATGTTCATCGGCCATGCTACCGCTCTCATCCAGTCGCTGGACTCCTCTCGACGGCAGTACCAGGAAAAGGTGAAACATGACACTAATGTATCTGTCCTGCTGCACTTCTTATGGTTTAGTTTTATATATATATATATATATATATATATATATATATATATATATATATACACAATAGTTTACAACCTGGGGAACCTCAAGATGATTAATGGAATAGGACAGACAGAAATACACTTCTTGTACTCTTTTCCTGACCTCTCTCAAACAATTCATTTTTCTTACAAAATACTGGATAGATTTTTTTCCCCAAAACCTGTATGAAAAATCTGAGAAGGAAAATCATCTTAGTCAAATTTATAGTATCCAAAATTATAAATTAAAAAAGAAGGCAACTTCTTCCTGACATAATTAGTGTTCTTATGCTCTTTTTTAAAGTGAATGTATGAACATGGTTTGTTTGCAGATCCCTGACCTGTGCATGTTTATGTTTTTGTGTTCTTGCAGTACAAGCAGGTGGAGCAGTACATGTCGTTCCACAAACTTCCCGCAGACGTGCGGCAAAAGATCCACGAGTACTACGAGCACCGCTTCCAGGGGAAAATGTTTGATGAGGAGAACATCCTGGGAGAACTCAGTGAGCCACTCAAAGAGGTAAAAGAATTCACAGACACCCACACATCTACATGAACAAACCACAAATGCTCTGCCTTCCAGAAAAGCTCTCTGTCCTCCACCTCTTTTGCCAGGAGATAGTCAGCTTTAACTGCCGCAGCCTGGTGGCTAACATGCCGCTATTTGCCAACGCCGATCCCAACTTTGTGACTGCCGTGCTGACCAAGCTCCGCTTCGAAGTGTTTCAGCCTTCCGACTTCATCATACGCGAAGGCACAGTTGGACGGAAGATGTACTTCATCCAGCACGGTCGAGTCAGTGTACTGACCCGTGGCAACAAGGAGACCAAGCTGAGCGATGGTTCTTACTTTGGAGGTGATGACATGCAGTCTCCATGTCTTTGCACATGTATATACTGTAGGCTTAACTTCTCTCATAGCCTCTCTGACTGCCTCTTTCTTTTTTAGAGATCTGCTTGCTGACTCGTGGACGGAGAACAGCCAGCGTCCGTGCAGATACATATTGTCGCCTGTACTCTCTCAGTGTGGACAGCTTTAACGAGGTGCTAGAGGAACACCCGATGATGCGGCGTGCCTTCGAAACTGTTGCTGTTGACCGATTGGACCGTATTGGTAAAGTGTGGATGTCTGCTTGGCTCATATTTCTCTCATATGTTGTCTAAGCAGGGACTTACTATTTTCCATTTAGCTCTTTAATTGTGCAACAATCTTGCGCAGTATTTGAAATTATCCACTCAGTTCTGCTAAATTTCTCAGGCACCTTGTCCTTAGTAGAGAGGTCAGAACTCATCCTTGAAAAAGCAAAAGCTGAAATAATGGAGGATGAGCAATTCACAGTTCTCAGCAAAGAACAGAAAAACTGTGAGGGTAAAACCTCAGATATTTTGGTTCAATTAACAACTTTGTCCTCAACAAAGTAAAATTTTTCACTCTTTCACATTGTCCACTCCTGAAACGTATTTCACATTTCATGATGACTTTTCTCCACTACAGGCAGGAAGAACTCCATGCTCCTGCGGAAGTCTTCCCAAGGGGGTTCTCTGGGGGGCACTATGGGTCGTGGCGGAGGCCGGGGTGGAGGAGGTCCAGGAGCTGGGGGAGGCCTGGCAGCAGGCAGCCTGGGTTCCTGTGACAGCATGCTGGTGCAGCAGATCGTCAAACATGACAGCATGCCGGCCATGCAGGATGCCATAGCGGCCGCTGCTGCAGGAAGAAGCGGAGTTATAGGAAGTGGCACAGTGTCTCCTCGGCCACGCCCGGTCATCTGGGCACCGCTGGTCCACGCCCCACTGCAGACTGCTGCTGCCACCAGTAATGTCGCAATCGCCCTCATGCACCAGCAGCAGCAGCAACAGCAGCAACAGCTCCAGCAGCTGCAGCAGCAGCATGCACTCAGTGGTGCTTTCTTCCTGCCCTCGCCTCTCGTCTCTCCTTCTCCCTCCTCCTCTTTCCCTCTGTCTCCCCCTCGTCCTCCTGTGTTGCAGCCCCTCCGCCCCTCTGTGAGCTCTCTCATCGGGATGATGACAATGGGAGGGATGGGAGGAATGGGAGGTATAGGAGTGGGAGGGATGGGTGGTATGTCACCAAGAGGATTTCCTGCCTCTCCCTCGACCATGGGCCCTCCTGGTGGGTTGACATCGCCCCCTATTGCTCCACCCACGCCAGCTTCCTCTGTCCCGACATCTGTCCAACAAGCGAGGACTCTTCATTATAGCCTCCGCCTTCAGGCTGATCATCCCTCCATGATTGCGGCATCACTAGGAACCCCTACAGGTGGAGGACCTCAAACTCCACCCCACCACAAGGTGCTTGCCACCAACCCCACAGCTGCTTGTGCTGCCCCATCAGATGGCAACGCTTTTATGACAGGCCAGAAGGGAGCAAAAGAAGCTCTGTTACGTCATGGAGGAAACAGCTCTCAGGGTCTGCCAGCACTGGGCAGACTCACCCAGGAGGCCAGACTGCTGTCGGCCTCGCAGCCCACTCTGCCTCATCGCTCCTGGGCTGCAGTGCAGCCTCACCCACCTCTCCACAGGAAGGCCTCTGGTGGTAATTTGCTGGCTGCTCCTTTCCTGGCTGGTCAGTTGGCCAGGGGAGGCAGTGCAGGCATGCTGACCTCTAACACTCCAGTACAGCTGGTGACAAATATGCCATTTAATGCACAAACACAAGCACAGGCCGCAGTTCCTATTCAACCTGCATTAGCACAGAATCTGCCCACACATCCCGCCCCTCACGCTGTCTCTGCACCCACACCAACAGCTGCACACATGCCGCCTTCCGCAGCTTCTTTGCCATCTTCCCCCCCTCCAAAGCAGACCCCGCTCTCGTCTGCCACTCCTTCACCAGCACCCACACCCTCGTCTCCTACTCCTATTCTCCCCCAGACACCTCGTCCTAAACTGATTCCAATGACCCCCTCTGGCTCGTCTTCTCCTCCTCTCTGCTCCACCCCTCCTTCAACAGGAACAAACCCACAGCCGCTCTCATCAACTCCTCGGCCCAAACCAATTCCTATACCATCTCCACACTCTTCCTCCCCCTCTCCCTCCTCCACGCCACCTCCACCTTCTGTCTCCACCCCTGTTCCAATACCCCAAACTTATGGGCCCAAGTCATCTTTTACTTCCTCTTCTCCCCCCTCCTCCTTGAGCACCTCTGTCCCACCACATCCCCAGAGCTCCCTAGCCAAGCCGTCCAGCACCCCTCCTTCTGCCTCTCCGTTGTCTGGCCCCAGCCCCTCCCCAACCCCAATCCCTTCTCCGATACCGACCCCCACCCAGACTACTCGCACCCGCACTTCTACCCCGTCCCAAACTCCAACGCAAACCCTTACACCTGTTGCTACTACCCACACCCTTACCCCTACAACTTCCCCTGCTCCCATCCCTGTTACACCTGTTCCCTCCCTCAGCAAATCCCAGAGTCCAACCCCTTGTCTCCAGCCCTCAGGCTCCAGAGGCCCCACCTCAAGCCAGATCCCAAAACAGACCCCAACCCCAACTGCATCTCCTTCCCCAATGCCAGCTAGCACTAGCTCCCCAAGTAAAATAACATTCTCAGTTCATCCTGTAAAGCAAACGCCTCCTGTCCTTAACCCAAGCGCCACTTCAGGCTCTGCTCATACCACCAAACCACTCCCAGCGACAACCTCATCCTCAACAACTTTACACCCAAACCCGAGCCCCACCACTTCCTCCATCTCTTCTATCATACAGTCTGCCTCCACTCACCCCCCAAAACAAATTCCAACCACCGTGCAATCCTCAAAACTCAATATATCCGCCAGCCCTGCCCCGACCTCTCAGGCATCCACCACCACATCCACCCAGTCAACAAATGCAGCCACACCTGCCAAAAGCACCACCTCCCCTAAAGGCGGGAGAAAAGACCCTCAGCTGCCACTAGCCAGAAAAGACTCAGAGGGACTGAGGCACAAACTCTCCACCAACATGTAAGAAATTCTTATCAGTGGATGTACAGTGTTGCGTCGGAGTTGGCACCAGACATCCAGCGATGATGGTCCATCTTATTTGCATTCACTCTAGGATGTGATTGTCTTAGAGACCATCAGGTGTTCATGTGACTCTCAACCAAGCCATTGAGTGAGGAATACTTTATGGATGTGCTGAGTGGTCGGTGTTGGCAACGGTAACGTCTGAAAAACATCCAAATGTATACATACATATGTGTTAGTGATTGTTGGAGCAAGTGGGGGAGCTGAAGTGGAAACATTATGCTCAGAAAAAATGGGATGGAGGCAATAGCTGAGAAAAAAAGACTCCATTTACTTGGAAACAGCAATACATGTGAAATATGTGAGACTCTTATAATGTGTCAGGAAATATGCTTGACAATAATAATAATGAATGTGAGAAAATAATCATCTTTCTGTTGTTTGGATTAAGAAAGTCTGATGTGACGTCACTTTCAAATGCAGGCAATAGAGCAGACACTTCCTGGTTTCCAGCTCCAACTCCCTCTTGCCTCCCATTCTGCACCAAAGTGTAATATTTTCTCATCATAATATAATAATACTACTAATAATAATACTATAGCGTTTGAACGTCACTGTAAAGGCAATGCTCATCTGAATTTGAATAACTAGGAGCAGTCCTCTGGTAGTTTTGTTGTCCCAGGTGTGTGCTGTTTAGTTTTTTGAACAAGACAAAACTTTTAAACCTACATGTTCACTCTGTAAATTGTGTTTGTTTATTTGTGTGTGTGACAGACAGTACTGCTCTGCTGTGCGTCGTGGCTCGCTTCATTTAGTTCTACCCGCACTGTAAATACATGCCTCTCTGTGGGTTTGTTAAAAGCTTCCTCTCTCCTCAGCCTCCCTGTCTTTCATCTCTTCTCTGTCTCGTCACCTTTCATCTGATTTCACAGCCCTGTTCTCTAACTGCTCCATTAGCCGTCACAGACTCTCCCCCTTGCTCTCAGTTTGTCCGACACTTTGCTCTGTGTGACCGCCAGCCTCATGTTGAAATGGCTCTTCCTTCTGCCTCGCTACGACATTGTTTCAGCGCCATTTGCAGTGATGTTTGATGTTTTGTGTGGCTAGCAAAAAGACATTTATGTCTTAACCCCTGATACCATGTTGCCTAGACAATATATTAAAGGACCAAATGTTTTATTTTTTATTTATCACAGCTTTAGCTTTTGAACAGAAAAGAAAATAACTAATAATGCTGTCATGATGATGATTCTAAGCGCGGTATTTAAGGTTATGATTATGACTGGTTCACATGATGATGGTATTCTTGACAACTATGACGGTGATGATGAAGGTGTATATCTGGATGTAAGAATAAAGTGGATTTAGATATCACGTTGTTGAATGTGTTGAGGCATGAGCTCATTTGTGTGCTTGCATGTGTGTTCCTGTCCTGTGTTTATGTGGATTGACCACATGCAAGATTAATTGACAGTGTAGCAAACACTGATTTTTTAATTCAACTCAAACTTTTGGACTTCTCTCTTTATATTTGCTTTGATTTAAAATAGTTTAATTTCAGAAGCCTCTATGTCACTGATATCCACAACTCACCATCCCCAAGAAACCAGTACAACCACTAAAACAGTTGTTAATGGGAAATAAATTATAGGGTTGGTTTTTGAAAAAAAAAAACAAAAAACAAAAAAAAAACAGTTTTCATCAGGACTATTTCTTCAGGTAAAAGATTATCAAAAGTCTTAAAATACAGGAATCGACATCACGTAACTTGAACAGTAAACTCCCTGCAGGCGGTTGAAAATTCACAGAAAAAAAAAATGAACAAGAGGATATGACCTCAGTGTCATCGATTGTGAGTCCCAGAAACAAAATTGAATTTACGTCCATTGTACTTTAGAGACAGAACTCTCATAGATGATATCTGAAAGCCTGAAACCACCATGCAGCCATGGAGGAAGTATTCAGATCCTTAAAGGAACCTCTACTGCTGTACAAATGGATATGCTAATCATTTTTTTTGTGAAATACTGGATTTTTTTATTTCACTGAGCTGATGTTTAAGTCTGGAAGACAAATGTACTGGTGAAAAAAGGACCATATTTTAATACCAACATACCACAGTATTCCTCCACAAAGTGAGGTACTTGACAAATTGTTTGTGTTCCCTTGCTGCCACTGTTAGGATTTGGTGTTTTTGTAATCTGAGTTACCTGTAGCTTTAGTTTGCATGTTTCCTTTTCATTTGATAGATCATCAGGATACTGGTCAGTACTTGAGACTCGACCCTGGTGACTCCATCTTGATCCTGAGGGGGTTTGTTGTCTCGACTTCAGTGTGCAACAGAGAGTCATACTCTCTGCTGCTCCTGGATCCCCAACACTAATCCTGTACCCCTCAGTAGAGGACAGACACTCTCCCATCCAAGGGTGAGCTTGTGTATGTGGGAGCATTTTAATCTGCTGCTCTTGACTGGAATGAATGAATTTCCGCCTTCATGAGGGCATATTACAGTCCCACCCATACACCTGCCTCCCTTCTAACTGTAACACATTTAATTCACCTCTCCTCCCACATGAGAGGTTTTTAACAGCCCTTCAGTCCATGTAGGTGAGTTAAGAGGCATTAACATGTTGGATTTACACTTGTTATTTGTACACTATTCAAAGAGCCCCTACTGACTCTCACAAAGCAGCATTAATTAGTCAGCAAGAGGATGATTGCCTTGTAGCTGTAAAAAATGATTTATTTTCCCTATGCTGCATGCAATACTGACGTGTTTTACTGAATGACAGATGAGAGTCTCTCACCATATTTCTAAATTGCATGAAAAGATTAGTTTAGTAGTAGCCTCAGTGACCACTGGATGGCGATGAAACTTCAATAATCAGAGGAAGAAGCAGGAGCAACTTGCACAAAAGACCCTTTTATATTCTTTAAGTATGTGTCTTTACGGTCACATAAGAGAACAGGAAGTACATGGTAATAATGAGAGCAGAGGAAAGGCCACAGTGGAGCCAGGAGAAGAGGTTAATGATGGCAGACCTGCCTGGATTACCAGCCATGAATAGAGGTGGGGGGATAAACAGGACCGTAATTGCTGCCTGTCATCTGAAATAGACTCAGAGGGATGTCTTTATCCTGGGCACAGACGAAAACTGTCAGGGAGTTTCAGGGGCTAAAACACTTATGAGTATTATTATGATTATTCCCCATCATACTAGCCCACAGTGTGGCATTAATAGTAACAATCTGTGCGTACTTGTCCCGCAAGTTTAATCAGTGGATTGATATTTCATTTCATTCATCTGCAAACAGACTGAAGGGTCTCTCTGCCACTACTTCTGCTTTCAAACATAACCTACCAACTTGTGAAGCAACGCAATGTCTATTCATGTTTTCAGATCGTTTCATAGGCCTATGAATAGTTTTTAGATGTCTGGAGAGATAAAGGTATCCAGAATTTCACAATATAAGAGTGAAAGTTGTCATAAAAAGTGAACAGAATTTGTGCAGTAGCAGCAGCACTTTTTATTTTCTTTATTTATTTATTATATTGTTGATCATCTCATGACCCCTCACTTCTCCACCTCCCGGTCTGGATCATTTTTCAACAATTTAACATGGAGAATCAGTGGAACATGTGGTGCACATATAGTTTCATATTTTATGTCTGGTAGCACAACCACAGAACAAGCACAGATTTAAGGTTAAGGGGGTGGTAATGGGTGGGCTGGCTGAGCACACCGCAAAATTATATATAGACTTCCTGCACCCTCACTTCAAAACCCACCAACACACACACTCACTGCTGGAGCTACAGTAGACGAGGATGAGATTCAAACTTTGAAAAAGCGAGGTGATTCCCATACCAGAACCACTTCAAACAGCCTAACAATGCTGTTGTTTTTGTTGCAGTGAACTGAGGGCTGCTGTTCAGTGTGTGTCTGGAAAAAAAATTCATAAAGAGCCTACTGCGTCTTTCCCTTCAGCAGGCCAGAGCCTTTACTTTGTTTTCTCTGATTCACTCCAAGTCATTTCTTTTTTGTTGAAGTGTTGCCCTTTGCTGTTCCTCACACTGGATGTGACACATCCTCTGCAAGAGTTTCATTTATCACAAAGTTCTGGTGAACTTGAATCATCTCTGAGGCTCTGAGGTTTGGTGCATCTCCCCACCAGTGGTCACCTCCAGATGGTTCCTCCTGAGTCCTGAGGGATGATTGCTGAGTCATGATGAGGATGAAGGAGAGGGGATGGGGGTGGGGGCACTAAATCTAATTCAACTGAAAATGCTTTTACATCTGACAGCCAGACTGATATCCTTCAATCGGCTTTCACTGCCCGCCCTACTCTACCCATCTATGCGCGGTGATGCCCGAAGGAGAAACAAGGAGGAGGAGAAGGAGGAGGAGGAGGAGCGGGGTCTCCAAACCGGCCCACCTCTCTCCTCCCTCCGCCATCGGCACCGTGACAGACACCGCTGTTAGCCTATCACATCAGAGCCAGACCCCCTCCGTCCTGTCCTCCCTCCCTCCCGTGTGCCCTGCCCACCCCGGCGGTCTCTTCTCCAGCCCTGCCAGAGCCAATCGGCGCCTGGGTGTAAGTAGGGCAAGCCGCTTCCTGGTTCTCAGAAAGGAGCAGGGAGTCGGAGTGGGCCGGCAGAGGCAGCAGTCAGGGGGGTCAGAGCAGCACAGAGCCGGTCTGCACAGACCACAGGAGAGGACGCACAGTTTGGAGACGATTACAACCCCCCCAAAAAAACTCAGGGGTGTCGAAGTGGGGACGGTGGGATCCCCAACACGGACTGGGAGGAAAAAGAAGAAGAAGAAGCAGGGCGGGTGGGTCGCAATAATCCAGGAAGTGTGGAGACCAGTCAGGTGGGAGGCGACGAGTCTGAACAGGTGACACACCGGCACTCAGGTAACCGCTTCACCTGTCTGTCTGCCGTCGAGTTGACTGCAGCTTATAACGCGCCTTTAGGCTGAATGTGATGCAGGTTTTAGCTCAGTGACATACTGTGTGTTTGCCAGGACAGCACCGGCTTGTCTCAACCTGCCTCTCTCCTCCTCCTCCTTCTCCTCCTCCTCCTCCGTGGCTCTGCTCGGGGTCACGGGAGGACTAACCACGTCACGGGTGCTCTGTGGGCTCTCTCCTGTCGACTTTCATTCCTCTTCTTTACGCAGGTGGAGTGCGTTTTTATGCCGTAAAGCCTGGCTGGTAGTTTGTGTGGTGCTGCTGTTTGGTTCATGTGTCGTCCAGGTGAGAGAGGAAGAGGCAGAGCGGGGTCGGCGGGTCCATTTCTGGAGCCTCTGCTGCTAATTATAGCCGAGAAGAGCGGCTGACATCCAAAACCTCACCTGCTCTCACGCACATCACCTGCCTCTGCGCTGCGCTTGGGCATCTTTTTGGTTTTAGCCTCTTTGCACTTTAACGACAGTGGTCTGTTAACCATCATCATCATCATCATCGTCATTCCCATCATCCCCATGGTGCACCCAGTGTTTTACTTTAATCCTGTCACTACAGTGGGATGTGCTCAGGCTGTAATGTTAGTTTAAGACTGCCTACCTCATGGGGTGGGGAGGGCTGGCATGTCAGTGGGCTTTTGTGTGTGTGTGTGTGTGTGTGTGTGTGTGTGTGTGTGTGATTACAGAGGATGATATGTTACTGACTCGCCCCTCTGACAGACCGGCCTAACAAGCTCAACTGGCTTGGGTTTGGTTTCCCTGTCGTGGGCACAGCTTGTTTGGTTAAATCTTCAGCCCTTACATGCAGGTAGTTAATGCTTCGTTCCCTCTAGGCTCAGGTGTTGGCGCAGTTTTTTTTTTTTGTCGAGTTGAGTTTGTGACTGATGGGAAGGAAAAGTTTGGAGTCCATTTCCTGTGTGCACACCATCATGTGACAGTACATGTAATGCCCTCTCATGCTGGGACGTCTCCACACACATGGAAGTGTGCCAGCACTGTTTGCCCTGACTTTGTCTGCAACATGATTAGACATCTGTGCTTCATCCCTCATTCCTGCTGTCCTAACATGACCCCTGTCCTGCTGCTCTGCTTTCTGCTTCTCCTGTCTCTCCTTTCACCTCGCCACTGTGTGTTTAGTCTGAATCTGCGCTTCAGACACCTTCTCATCTCATCTTCTCATTGCCCATATTTTAAAATATGGTGAGCTGTGTGTGTGTGTGTGTGTGTGTGGGGCTTTCTTAACCTCACTGACTGTTGGAGAACTGCCTTTCTGAAGAAGTCAAAGTAGGAAGCAGTTGGTTTCTATCAGTCTTTTTATTTCAGCTCTTCTCCCCTTTATATCACTCAAAATTACGCTGAGAATCTTCACAGACCTGTTTTCACTGTCATTTTTTAACACCTGTGCATTTTTCCTTCAGGTGTATGACCACAGCTGACCTCCGAGCAAAGGACCAAAGAGGAGTGGGACGCTTGTGTGGCAGAAGAAAGCAGGCACTCTCTCCTGGGTTTATGGACCGGAGGTAGGAATCACTCATATACCTCATTTTACTCACCGCATGAACATGGACAAGCTTAATTGTATAATAAAGGCATTGAAAATATCAAATTCATGTGCACAGGCTAAGAATCGTATAGGGACTGGATTCGCAAATTCGATAGGAACCCCTGGCTTAAGACGTTCTTAATCGGCTTTGTGCCTCTTGTGAACGGGATCGTATCATATTCACGTCCTGCGCATGCTCGAGAATTTCCACCGGGGATTTCACCCTGAAGTGGAAGGAAGCGCAGACGCCGTCATAAATACTAATGTTGCTGCTGGTCAAACGTCAAACGATACCATGGCTGCAAAGAAATCAACAACTCACTTTTGGACGGACGAGGAGACGGAGTTCATGCCGTCAGATAGTTTATTGTTGTTTTTAAGTAGCCGTCAACCGGAAGTAGTTCTAACGCCACTTGTTGAAAGGGCTACAGCGCCACCTAGCGTAGCAGAGTCAGCCATGTCGCTGACCATTATCTGAATTAAACAAACTCCAGGTGTACTTGGATTTTGGGATAGATCTCCCACCGAGTTGCAACATCAAATTTGGCGAAATCTAGTACGATCTAGTACCATGTGACCGCACTGACTGATGTCATGAATCATTTGTTTCACCACCATCAGTCCTTCCCTCTTTCAAACATACATTTATTCATACTGTCAACACTTTTGGCAAGTTGTCTCAAAAGATCTTAAAGGAAAACTAATGTGGAGATCTGGGTGCTTTATCGCTCAACAGTCATGCCATTTTGTCTTTGTGCACCACTGAGAAACTGTCATAGAAATGAATGGGATCCCGAGTCCATCGCTGTATCCAGTTCTCTAAATACATCTGTGGTTTAAATGTAGAAACCCATTAATTTTTGTGCAAATTTGTCAAGTTGTTTCACCTTATTGTTGCGATGTAATATCATTTTAATGAAACGTCGTGAATCTTTATACGTCACCGGTTCAGCAAAATCAGTCAAAGTTAATCAATGTTTATATTCCACAAAGTGCATTGGTGACACTAAATGCACAGTGTTTAACCTGCTGCATCATACAGGTGAATATGAGAGTTATTTATAAAATATAGACACAAACGGTGTAGTGGTTAGCGCTGTCGCCTCACAGCAAGAAGCTACCGGGTTCGATTCTCGGCCCGGGGCCTTTCTGTGTGGAGTTTGCATGTTCTCCCTGTGTCTGCATGGGTTCTCTTAAATTGACCGTAGGTGTGAATGTGTGTGTGAGTGGTTGTCTGTCTCTGTGTTCCCTGCGATGAGGTGGCGACTTATCCAGGGTGTTCCCTGCCTTCCTTCACCTGGGATAGGCTCCAGCCCCCCTGCGACCCTATGTGAGGATAAGTGATAGATAATGGATGGATGGATGGATGGATGGACACAAACATTTTGGCTATAAAACAGCACTAAACCTGCCTCCCTGCTGCTTTCACACCAAGCTGCACGGACACACATTGATGAAAACCAGTTAGATCAATTCCTAAATGACTGGAAAATGGACTGAGGTCATTTGAGTTTCTGGAGCTTGGCCCACAAACAAGAGATGGGCTTTAGAGAAGAGCTCGGCTGATACGAATCATCCAGAACAGCTAAATCCGTCACACCACAGCTTATGCCACAAATACATTGTTCTGGGAGTCAAACCTCATTATACATAGCTTATTTTTCAGGATGTCTTAAGAGGAGGGGCTTCTTGAAAGCATCAATGTCCTTGGAATAAATATGAGCTGAATAAAGTGGTCAAGCAGTTGAATATTTTATAGGCAACCTGGAAGTTAACTCCTCGTAGTTTGTCAGCCGCTCTACAACTGCAATCGGCTTTTTAAGAAGGTTTGGGAACAATGCCAAAAATACACTCTTGTGTTTAAAACAGGCTTATGATATTTATAGGTTTTGGGTTTGTGATCGCAACAAAGCAACACTGCTTTTGAGAAGCTTTAAAGCCGTTTTGAGGTTGTTGTAACATCAGAACAAACTTTTTTTCAGTGCCAATAGCAGCTTATTTAGCTTCAGACTAAAGTTATGCTAGCCTGTTTAAAATGGGAAATATATTAATTTGGAATTAAAACAAAGTGTGACTTCTCTTGACCAGACTAAAGCTCAACATATTACTAAGAATGTATTTTATTAGAGAACATAAAACTACAATTTTTTTATGTTTTGTTAGATCATAAATAATTAATCTACTATTCCTCACGCACAGACTTTTTCCAGGCTTTTAAAGACATCAAATTCTAGCGACTGTTCAAACTGCAGAAAAGTTTATTTTACCTCCAGGTTTGAGGACATAAAAACTAGATTTTATTTAGAGTACAAGATGAGAAATATCTCTTCCTCCAGTTTTAATGTGAATGTGTATACTTTATTTATTGTAGCATGAAGAACATCTCCCGCCACATTGAACACAAACCAGTGTTTGTCCCTTTCCTGAGTACTGACGGCCATCGTTATGGAAACATGACATGGAAATGTCTCTCCTGCTAAACTACACTTCAAACTAGCTAAACACAAATATACAGTAAATGAATGAGACAAATCTCTCTTTGAAAGATTTTTTTGGGTTACATGTGACATGTATTCATCAACAAACTGAATTTCATTTTGTGACTTTTGGTCTGTTTGTCTTTGTGGTGGGCAAGTTGGTGTGACATCATCATGTGACCTCGGCTTTGCTAGACTGGTGACAAGCATGTGTCCGTGAACTGGTGGGTAGGGGGAAGTGACATGGAGTGGTCTGTCAGGGGAGGAACACACACACACACACACACACACACACACACACACTGTTATGTTTAAACATGCATGCACACACAGTTCTGGGAAATGCTTAAATCAGGGCATGTGAGCCCATATAAATTCCCCCTTTTTTTTGGTCTTTCAGTTTCATACAAACTGACGAAGTGGGAGGAAAGTGGGGAGAGACCGAAGAAGAGCTGAAAGATGTAAAGCTTTCTATTGTTGTCCCTTGCCTCTATTCCTTGGTCTTACTTTGCTCAACAAACTAGGAAAACTGACTCCTCTGCCGGCAAGAAATACGCCTTTGCTTGTCAAGAAGTAAGTGGTTTGTTTTCATGAGATCGTGATGGTTAGATCACTGATTAGTTTTAGGATTGAAAGTCCCCTTCATTTAAACATGGCCATAAACCATGACCATATCCCTTTGACCTCTGCAGAAGCAGTGTTTTCACCATATATGGCGGTTGTTTCCCCACATTAAGGCAGTAATGGCACAGGGGTGACTCTGATGTGTCCGTAATCCAGTCTGCTGCTACTACAGTTGAGTCTTGCCCCCACTCGATCTGTGTCAATAGAGGAAGTTATGTATCTGCCATTTCCTCTTTTCAGTCATGAGTTTCTGTAGCATTTGACAGCTTATGCTCGCTCTCGACCACCAGCCTCACATCCCACGCCACCCAGCGTTAACCAATCAACAGGTGCCCGTGACTCTTCTCTTTCTTGTAAAGAGTCAGAGAAGACAGAAAAAAACAGGCTTGAGAAAAAAGCTGCAGGCTGAAGGAGTGATCATGATTCAGCTCTTCTAGTAACGGTGCTATTCTTCTGTACACATGAGCAGGCGGTTATCATAAATAGGTACAGTGAGACAACACTTCAGGGAAAGTGAGAATAAACACCCAAACATCAGCAGGCAAAGGGAGTCATTGGTGTTGAAACTGACCCCTTTCATGAGTGATGTTCAAAGGGGAACTCCAGCAGCAAAGGCTGAATACCATCCCTTTTGGAAAAATAAAGTCACTTTTGTTTTGTTCAAATGGAAAAAAAAACAACAAGCATTATTATTGTTGGAGAAAGGACACATGACACAGCACATCGTTCATGTTGTCAGTATCTTTCTTTTGGTCCAAACATCTCTAATAAAGTTCACATTTCTCACTTCTTGTTTTCCTCTTGAATGCTCGTCAAACATCCATCAGACTCTGATAACTTCTTGTAGTGAAACCATGATTGTCTCTTTCACAAAGTTAGTTTAACTTTGTGTCTCTTGTTGTTTCTCTCAAGTTAATCTGAAATTCTGATATAATTCACAGACTGTAGTTACAGTAAAAACAAACTGTCACCTCCCCTCCCCAACACGCCGTTAAGCTGATTTATCAGGAAGGTGACGCATCCTCAACTGATGTCCTCTAATTGTCTTTTTACTTCCCTCTGGCTCTGCAGAATATTTTAATTTTTCTAGTTTTTCTTTCTTTCTTAATCTCCGTCAGAGGTGTGTTTTTTTTTCTGTGTTCCTTTGCACTTATCTCTCCATCTGAACTTCTGCCGACCATCTTTACTGAGCACAGGAAGAGGAAACTGATCGGGATCAGTTAGTTTTGCGACATTTTTCTCTCTATGTTTTTGTCTGCATGTGTGTCCAGTGCTTTTACAACATCTTCCTCTGAAGCGGGTGGCCTTTTGTGTAGGAGGGCAGCAGTTGACCCTCCCAGTCATGTGTCAACATGCACAGAAACATAGTTATTTAAATGTTTTCATCAACAGATGTAAAAAGTTCAGATTAAAATCTGATTCTATTGTTTCCCTCAGCCACATTCGTCTTTTCTGGTATTTTCATGTATATTAATAAATTTTATATATCTATATATATCTGTATATATCTATATATATATATATACAGTCATGGAAAAAATTATTAGACCACCCTTGTTTTCTTCAATTTCTTGTTCATTCTAATATCTGGTACCACTAAACGTATAATACAATGAACACAACAAAAATGCAGCTGGTCACATAATACTTTATGTCCTATTTGACATTCTTAAGCTTAATTGATTCCCAGGGTATATAAGAGGCCATTTCATGTCACAAGCAGCACTGCACATGCAAAGGTCTAGAGTGGTTTCCTGCTTACATTCAAGCCGTAGCACAACTCAGAAGTTGTCAGCTCTCACATAATGCCTAAAACAAAAGAATTATGTGAAGCAACAAAGGCAGCCATCTTGGCACTGCTGGAAATTGGCGTGAGTGAGAGACAGGTAGCGAAAAAACTGAAGATCTCCAAGACAGCCGTTCATTCCAACAAAAAAAACAAGCTGAACATGGCACTACAAAATTGCTACCTGGCCGTGGCAGGAAACATCTTTCTACCCCACGAGATGACCGTGCACTCATCCGTTCCTGTGTCAGGAATATATATATATATAATTTTTTTTTAATTAACATTCTCAGGCAGAGTAGAAATTTGTTTTTCCTTATCACTGCACTGTCCCAACTGCACATAATTAATAATAACATGAAACATAACAGAAAGAGAGGCTTTACCTTCCAAACATTTTCGCACACAGACCGGCACTATCATAGTATAAAAACCACAGCACCATATGCATAATCTATCTATCAATAATCAATAATATCAATAATCAAGCAATCTCAACTGTTGGATTAGCATTTGTCTTTGGCACACCCTGATGAGCTGCATGTCTTTGAGTTGTTAAACTAGTCATTATAAATCAATACAGCATCACAAAAGATAAAAACAACAACAAAATTTTCAGTTTTTCCTTCCACACCTAGTTTTATCCAATGGACAAAATATTTTTTTTTAAATTACATTATACACATCACAAAGGGATTCATAATAATTACATAACTATTGAATTAGAATAACTTATATTGTTAGTTATTAGTAAATTACACTTACAGTTCTGGATATCTATTCATGTAAAGTTTCAAACGAAACGTTGAGCAAAACATTTGTAGAAAATGACAACAGGTCAGAAAATGGAAAAATACACTGACATCATTTTACAGTAATTAATTAACATTGATGGTACCTTTTTAAATAATGTAGAGATGTTGCACAAAATTGTGAGTACTTACATAAGAAACACAATTATATAACATGGCCTAATAACACCCTGCTGTACATACACTCAGAAATAAGAACAGTACAGTAGTGTAAGAGACTCACAAGATGATTAGAGATTCATTTAAAAAGTGTGTGTGTGTGTGTGTGTGTGTGCGTATTTATATTTAAATAAATACAGTATATAAACTGTATTAGCACTGACTCTGAAGGAGTCATGTCGGAACAACCCGTACGCTCGTACGTTACTGTGATGATTCTCTCTCATTGCTTTCATTACAGTTTTTCACATGCTGTGCAATCACTTTTCTCAGAGGAACCGATCATCAACTCAATTTATAAACGCCATTAAAACCACATGCACAATAATAACATTTCGCTCCTGTCCCTGCATTAATTGATGTGCAGTGTGTGATTGGCCCACACACCTTGTTCACACACACACACACACACACACACACACGCAGTTGTGTTTTAGGGGTAGAAACTGCTGACCAGATAAGGAGCTATAGGAGAGAGTGAAGTGTGAAACCACTCCGTCAGCAGGCCTCCTCTCTCACATCTGTGTGTGTTCTCTCTGTTAGGTTGAAACTCCCGTTTGGTGATGCTAATGATAGAGTTGGTGGTACCACATCTCTCCCTCAGACATCTGCAAACACACACACACACACACACACACCTGCAACACAAGGACTCTAGCTACTTCCTGTGGCTGCCTGCATGTGTTCACCTCTTGCTCTGTTTATCTCCCAGTCGTCATGTCACTGCTTCTCTCCCTTCTCTTTTTCTGTCTCCCCCTTCCTCTCCCCTTGTAACTCAACTCTGTCTCCTCTTGTTTCATGTCTCCCCGCTAACACAGATTGTTCGAGGCCAGGACTAGATTTTCCTGTCTTCACCTCCCCTCTACAGTACCTGCACTTTATCTCTCAGAGTATCTCTCTACGCCCACTCCCAATTCGCTCACTCATGTGTTTCTCCTCCCCCGTTCCCTCCTTTATCTTGTGTGATTTCTAAGAACATGCATGTTTTTAGAAAACATACCTCCGTCACAATCCTTTTCTTGTCTCTTCTCAAATCTTGTACCGTTTTCCTTTTTCCAACCTCAGATTTATTTATTTTCCTGCTCCTGCACTCTCCTTCTTTCACAGCAAACATGGCAGAAATGTTACACACCACTGAAAATACTAAAAATATGTCTTTTTTTCCATTTTGGAGGGAAATAAGTCTTTTTTTTTTTTTTTTTTTAAATGGAAAAGCTGTAAAGGAAAAAATGCTTTACATTGTTAAACAAAAAAAAACAAAAGTTAGTAAGTTTAAAAAATAAATAAATATGGAACCAGGGCAACCACAGGTGTTTTTAACTTAAGTTACAATATCATAAATCAATAAATTAGAGATTGTGATATTATGTTTACATCAATTCTTTGAGTACCAAAAACATATGTTTACAAGAATGCTTGAGTGCCATAAACATGTATATATACATTTTTCCTTTTTTCGGCAGTGGGCTGACGATCGTGCTCTCACACAGCCTGTGATTATTTTTGAGGATTCTGGGATTTGTAGTCAGTACATAAAGAGACGGAATACGCCACAGAGATCAAAGCAGGAAGTAGAGACGATCGAGATTAGAGAGCAAAACAAATCTGGACAAAAAGTGGTGATTTTGGTGAAACTGGCCTCTACTCTCCTCCAGATAAAACAAAATATGTGATTTATGATTTATTTCATAATGAAATAAAGAGTCACTTTCGTTTTTTTTTTTGTTTTTTTTTAAAAAGGGACTGGAACTCAATGAGTTAATCCAGTCAGCACTTTATTTCACTGTCTAAGAGACAATATGTATGTCAGAGTAATGTTGGATGTTACAGTGAGCTTGACAAATGACCATGGTGAGTCTTTATACTATGACCGTTTTCCTAAAATTAGATTTTAAAATCACAATATGTTGCTTTGCTCACAGTATTGCAATAAATATCAAATTAACATGCTAATTATTAATATTATTATTAGTTTCTTTGCTAAAGCCACAATCTATATCTTGTAATGTGAGGCAAGATATCATGTAGAAATCTGTTCCTGGTCTTAGAGGCTAAATGACAGTAAAATATCACATCATATCAATATTTGTCCCCAAATATTCTTCTAATTATTTATTTTGAGGTGTTTATTTAACATCATTGTGATATTTGATGGCAGAATTACCCTTACAAAGAGTTCATATTTATATGAACTTCAGGTCAGAAGTTGGTGAATATTGCAGGACAGGGTGTCGGTGTGCACCCAAACATCTCGTCCCATGAGTTGATAAGCTGATAATCCTCCTGCAGATTCCCGTTGGCGTTCAGGTCTGACATGTAAACCGGCTGCTGGAGCTCGCAGAGTAGAGTTTGTGGTGTGAGAGGGTGAGGGGGATAAGGGCCTCTGTATTGCCAGCCAAATGAATAATGTAATGTGTTCTTGGAACTAAGACCACAATGTGCGCATGCGCCCACACACACACACACACACACACACACACACACACACCATATAATGGCCCAGTTACAGTAAGGACAGAAGAGCGCTTGGTTGCAGGGTCTTTGTTAAATAAAAGACAGAACTTCTGCTGAGTAACATCATTGGATTTCTCCCTTTTTTTAAAAAAAAAAAAAATAGCATGATGGCGTCTCAAGTCTGATCTTTGACAAATTCAAATGCAGATTCAAATTCTCCCTGGCTTGCATCTGTTTTTATATCTCCTGGTAGGATGCAAATGTTCAGTCTGGAGGGAACTGTTGGGGTGCAGGGTGGGGGGAGCTTGAGTTTTATCTCCTGGCAGAGATGAGCGGCATTATTAGAAGGACATGCCAGTTTTTGTATATATTCTGTTGTAGGTTTAGGGTATATTTGCTGCTTAAATGGGAAGGTTTTGCAGTCAGTGAGTGCTCCGCTGGGCTCAGTGCAGCTCTGGTTTGGCAGACGAGTGCAACCTCTCATCTCTTCTCATCCCCCTCGTTTCCTCCTCCCCTACTCTTCCTCAGAGAAGGTGTCCCAGCACCACACTCAACTCTTTACCCCAAATAACTGAGGCTTTCTTAACCCTTACAATCAGTCTGCCACACAGAAGAAAAGCACTGAGAGGAGGACGAGTGTGTGGAGGAGACACGGTACGAGCTTGAATCTTACTTTCCATGTGTTTGGTGGCTCTCATGTTTTTCTGGCACAGTGGCAGTTTAGCATCATAATAAGTTATGTTGTGGTTATGAATAACGTCTGAAGGAGTGGGTTTTATCTGGATGAAAACACCTCATTTAGTTTCAATCGCTGTACAGAATGGACAACTGCTGCTTATTTGTCAGCATTTTACTGAGTATTTGAGCAGCTACAATGCTGAGAAATGCATCTCTATGTGCAGGTATTATATTACATAAAAAAAATACAAAATATTGTCGCTACATTTTTTTTTAAGTCTGCATTTAAAACTTTACTTTTAGCCTTTGTCGGTGACACGACATTATTCTTGTGTGAGAAAGCAGTCACAATACATGCAACCAACCATACATGCTCATACTAACCAACACACACACACACACACACACACACACACACATGTACAGGCACTTTGGAAAACATTTGACATCAGAATTCATAAAAGCATTTCTCCTTCTCCCTCTCAGCCGCAGTTTTCTGTGAATAGTATAGTCAGATTTTCCCCCTTAGCGCTGGAGCCTGATATAATTGAGGTGGACTGGGAAAACTTTGAGCCTATAATGGAAAAAAAGACCCATAAAAATAACACCAACAGTTCTAGTTCCAGTCATCACACACTGAGCGTGTGCAGAGGGATTTCATGATACAGACGATGGATACTGTAACCTGCTTTTATACTGAAGAATAAATCTTTGTGTGCAGATTTGGTCAATCCTGCTGCTGTAATTTTCCTGGCCTCCGCGCAAGTTTGTATCAAATGAGGTACGCAGAGTCGTGCTAGTGGACAGTAATGGTGGATTTAAGTTTCCATTTCCTCTTCAGTCAAAATGAATTCGCGTTGGATTCTTTTCTAAATGTTTCATTTACTTGTAGTTTTACGGTCTAAGTCGTAGCTTTAGCTTTGTGATGCTTAGCGTGACAGTTGGATAAAGTCAAAATCATTAAAAAAAATATCCAGATGTTGTTAGTGAGTTTTTTTTTTTTTTTTTTTAAATAAAGTAGCAAATAATTCTTTGTTGTTAAGAGAGAGGAAGAGTGCACATAATGAAAGCAAGGGATGAGGAAACCGTAGAGTTGCAGAGGAGGTGAAATCCTCCACCGTCGACAAAACTAGTGGGAGGTGAGAACAAAAAAAAAAGGATGTAAGAGTCAGTGGCTGGGAGGATAATATCTTAACATCTGTAACGTTAAATGCATTAAAAGTGGGGGGGGAAAAAAGGCAGATTTATGTGAGATTAAATACCTTTTCAGTTATCTTTTTTTGTGGTTGCATGTTTGCAGGTTGGAAAGATTAACGGCGATTCTGAATGACACACCTAAAAGCAAACAGTGATATCAGATATTTGCCTTTAAGTTGCTGATCCGTCATTAACATGAATAAACTTTACTGCACAGTGACAGTAATTACATTTCAGAGTTGAGTGAGGGCACGTAAACTAACGTGTTTATAAGACAAAATGTGTCTCAGAGGTCTCTGACTTTGGACTGATTTAACATTAGTTACAGTATGTTGCAAGATTCAGTGATTCATGCATGTCCTTGATTAACAACAAGAAAACAGAAACAAAGTGATAAGGAAGGGGAAGAGGGGATATGAACAGAGTGCAGTTTGTGTGGTTGTGCATGTCATGATGTGTCAGTATTAAGTGACTCACAGACAGAAAATTGATGGGAATCATTGCAATTTTCTTTGCAATGTTATTTTCCGAAAACGCCTGTGTTCTAAGGAATATGCCTTAAATAACAAGCTCGAGCCACCAACCACCCATGATGCATTTTTTTTTTTTTTCTACCCTGCGCCGGAAATTTAACTTGCATTGTCGTACGCTCCTCCTGAAACCCCTTTTGTGTCTCGCTCTTCTGCTCTGCTTTGCTGCAGATTTCTGAGGTTTGTGTATTACTGGCTTTTCCGCTCATTGAGGACATTTCAGAAATTGGGAAAAACCTGATGTATGGTGCATTTATGTACATGATCATTATTAGTAGGAATCCTGTTGACCTCTGGATGCATTTCAACAATGATTAGCTTTGACGTCAATCCTTAAATGTGAAATTCAGGTCTGTTATCATGACTTCTTAGAATGAGACAAACTGTACGCATACAAGGTCAACGGATGCCTTTACACTTGTCACTTTTTTCCAACATGTTATTATACAGCTGTGTATTTTGGAGGGCATCAACTAACAATTCATCTCACTTTATTTTCTCAATTTGTCCATAAAATACCAGAAAAATGCCCTATAAGGGGGACATCTTTAGATGTCTGTTTTGTCCAAACATCCATCCAGGCCCCGTCCATTTACGATCATCTAAGACACAGAAAAGCACATAATCCTCACTGTTGTAAGATGGAACCAGAGGATTTTTGACATTTTTGCTTGAATAATAGCACAAGTGATTGATCCATTATCATAAATGATATGTGGTGTTGATTTAAAGAATATATCTGTCTTTGTCTGTGTATGCAAGAAAAAATGCAAACAACTTCCTCACTCTTCAGTATCAGCGGCTGCTGCAGCACGTGTTGCCCTTGTTGCTTCAAGTCGTAGAGATAACTTCTAACACTGCTTTAGCTTGATAATAACGGTAAATATCTGTCGTAGAGGTTTTGTTTTATAAAGAGCATTCAGTGGCGTTTGTTATGCTGAAGTTTCAAAGGCAGAGCTTTCTGCACCAGTTTGTCTTCCATGTTGCTTATTGTTTAACTCTCATATTGCACCTACCTGAATGTTTGTTGTTGGGTGTAATATGACTCACAGTGACAATATGATTTTGGTTCTTGTATGATTGTTCAACTTTGACATTCTGTGAGTCAACTGAAAAAAATATCTGTATTTCTGAGGTGTTTTGGTCGCATGCGCTGGTTTCCTTCCTGTCAAACCAGTTCCATTAATGTGTGTGTGGTCTGAAGCCTTAAGGTTATTTATTCTAGATCATCCTGCCATGACCTTAGATACACTGTTCCCCATGTACCTGTTGGCCTCTTTCTGAACAAGGAGAGGTCGGTTAGGAGATGCTGTTTATCGGAAAGTGTTCGGAAAATGGGCCGTTGCGTTTTGGAGAGAGGGGGCGCGTAGGCGACCTGCGGGGGGAAGGAGGGAGGGGTATCTCTGCGTTTGTTACCATGCACCCTCTTTTGATACAGGAAGAAGCATGAGTGACAGAATGTGTGAAAGAGGTCGACATCCCCAAGGATGAACCCCGACTTCTGAGAGATCAGACCTTTTAAGTTACACGTCTAAAGGGTTGAAGGAAATAGGAGACGGAAAAAAAAGTGGTTTTCAAAGACGACAGAGGGAGCAGAGTTGTAAAGAGTTGAAAAGATGGATGCCATAAGACACCCGCTGCCTCGTCTTCGGCTGACTGTGCCTGTGCCAATGAAGACACAGAAGGTAGGATGGATGTTTGGGTACTTTAGCCTGACCTGCTGGGGATGGGAAAGAGAACAACCGAGAGCTTTAACGACTCACGCACAGATGAAAAGTTTTTTAAAAGAAAATATGCTGGCAAGTTGATGAGGTATGTATTTAATTAGCTGTACTTTAACTTTCCCTTTTTTGTCTTATGGGTGGAGCACACTTATACAAGTATGTGTTTTTAATAGGTAGGTGTTAAAGATCATCACAGAACAGGTTAAATCGAACAATAGTGGGTGGGGGGAGCCACAGATTGGCACACGTGTGTGTGTGTGTGTGTGTGTGTGTGTGTGTGTGTGTGTGTGTGTGTTATTGTGTCTGTGTATTTAATAGGGTGTGTTTTGGAGCAGGTTAGTCGGGTGGATGTGCCGTCCTTGTGCAGAGCCCTCTGGGCACTGGGTGAACACTGTTATTGGATGGCCAGGGGGCTGCCAGTTGCTATGGGAGGGAGATCAAGGGCAGGGAGGGGGAATCTGGAGGGTGAGTTGTTTGTGGAAAATTGGCTCAGGTGTGTGTATGTGTGTGTGTCGAGCAGGTATAGTGTAGATGAGGTGAAGTGTGAGCTTAGGGAGCCGAAGACGAGTGTTGTTACGTCTTATAACCAACAGACATGGTTGTGTTTCACAAAGAGACAAAGGAAGTTGTTGCTCTTTGACCCAACATGTTCACCTTTGTGTTGACAGATTCGCTTGTGAAGAGGTTTTGTTTAAAAAAAAAAAAAAAAAAAAAAAAAAAGAAGAAAAGAGTGGATTGAAATAAATGAAATCTAGTAACTGACCATGCTGGGTTTGTTGCACATCAGGTTTGTGAACGACATACTTTTATTCCAGTCCTTATAAAGGTGATAATTCTTCTCTTTGCTGTTTGTTCCTTCCTCATTCTTTCACTGGTACTCCCCCTTTCACCCACTCTAGCCTGTCATTTCCTCCCTGTCCTTTGCTTGGTTTTCATTCTTCTCTCTCCTCCATTTGTCCCTCTCCGTCTTCTCCAGGTATTTTAGTCAAACAGCTAATGCTATAAAGGTTTCACACTGGAATTAACCCACTGCCCTTTGGCTATAGCACATACGGCACATTGCATTATCCTGCGTCTCTTCTGCGTCATTGTTATCGATCATTTTGTTTTCTCTCTCTCTCTCTCTGTCTCTCTCTCTCTCTGCTCTAATGATGATGTCTTATTCTTCTTACTGTTACATTTTGCCACTCCTGCTAGCTCTATCTTCTCATTGCGTTCGTCCTCTGGTGGCCCAACCCCCATCTCACTGGCCAAAATCGCCGCCTCCCAATTCAGTAATCTAGAGAGAAAGTACAGGAGAGCTAGAGTGGGGAGAGTTGTCGCTAGGCCCAGTTTAAATTGTCAACCACATGAAAGAAACTCCTTGTGTCAATCAGGCTATGGAAGATTTACTTTTAGATACTTTAAAGTCTACACGTGGCTCTTTGGAAGGGGAAGTATTCTGTCAATGTCAGAAATTGCAGAGATGAACTGAAATGCATGTTCACAGGAAAAGAAGGCACAGTGAAAGGTATAAAACTGTAATTTGCTCCAGTTGCTCAGTCCCTCCACTTACCTGATCTTCTCCTTATTTCTTGCAGGTGGCGATGTCTCCAGGAGAGGACGGTCTGATTGGGATCCCCTTCCCGGAGCACAGCAACGAGCTCTTGTCCCACCTTAATGACCAGCGAAGGACAGGACTCCTGTGTGACCTCACACTGACATCCCGCGGGGCACGCTACCCAACTCATCGATCTGTCATGGCCGCCGTCAGTCTCTACTTCCGGGGGCTCTTCGGTGCAGAGGAAGGCGAGGGGGGAGGAGGCTTCAGTGTGTGCCAGCTGGACTGCGTGGCACCCGACGCCCTGGATGCCCTGCTGGAGTTTGCCTACACTGCCACCCTGACCATCCCCAGCTCTGGGATGAGAGATGTGCTGCGAGGGGCTCAGCTCCTGGGCATCCAGTGTGTGGCCGACGCCTGTCGAGATATCCTGGGGGAGACTGCGGAGGGGGAGGCGGCAGAGGAGCAGAGAGCTCAACACACACCTACACAGAGGACGGCGGTGGTCGGAGAGAGCGAGGTGGAAAGAGGGTCCCGAAGAAAAATGGACAAAAAGAAGATGAAAAAAATTGAGTCGCCTCACATCAACTCCTCGGTTATGAACCCACTGCCTGCTTCTCCCATCTCCCACTCTTCACCTGCGTCCGACAGCTTTCGCTCCCTGCCGTCTACCCAGCCTCCCAGCCCCGAGGACGAAGAGCATCGCCTCAAATCCAGGCAGAACGGAGATCCCAGGGTGATCAGAAAGCCAGGGAGAGAAGCCACACTAAATGGAGAGCTCCTTCACTGGCTGCATGAGCGCCCCAACAGAGTGCATCCACCTCCTGTTCCACCCTTGAACGACAAGCTGTCAGAGGATGAGGACATGGAGGGATTTGGCGACGATGGTATGCTGATGGAAAGCACCCCCGTACCTGCCTCTGTAGTCGACCGAGGAGCGGCAGCAGGAGGCGGGAGGAAGAGGAAGTCCCAGACACCCCAGCAGTGCCCTGTTTGTCAGAAGATCATCCATGGAGCAGGAAAACTGCCCCGACACATGAGGACACACACTGGAGAGAAGCCCTTCCAGTGCTCTGCCTGTGGAGTCCGCTTCACTCGGTACACAGTATTTCACAGTTGTAAACATCAAATATGTCCACGTTTATTTCCTGTTGCAGTTTATGTGAATGACATAAGCTGACAAAAGATGTATTGTAGCCTGATTGCATCTTATAGTACATGTGTATTGCTGTTCCCTTCCTGCCTATTCATCCTCTATCTTCCCTTTCTTTCCCCTCCATTAGGAATGATAAGTTGAAGATCCACATGAGGAAGCACACAGGCGAGCGTCCTTACCCTTGCCCACACTGCTCTGCCAGGTTTCTCCACTCATACGACCTCAAAAACCACCTGTCTCACCACAGCGGAGCGAGGCCCTTTGAGTGCCCGCTCTGCCACAAGGCCTTTGCCCGAGAGGACCACCTCCAGCGTCACCGTAAGGGACACAGCTGCCTGGAGCTGCGCACTCGCCGGCCCAGACGTGGAGCCGAGCTTGAGGAGGATGGGAGAGGGGACGGAAGTGTGAGGGAGCAGTCCACCCCTCTGGAGGCTCTGTCTCTACAGGCCCACTCCTCTGCGTTCCTCCCTCACACGGTGCTGGATGGTGGAGGTGGATCCAGTGTCGGCCCCCCGCTGATGTTTCAGGGGGATGTTGAGAGGGAGCGGTCTCTCGCCCTTCAGGCTTTGGCTCAGCTCGGGCCTCACAGGCTGGCCGGCTACCCTGGGCTCTTCCTGCGAGGTCTGGAGCTGCGAGAGGGCCGAGAGACGGAGGGTGAAGATCCAGGAGGAACCCACTCACCAGCCACACAGCGTGACCGATGGGCTGACGAAGTGGGAGAAGAAGCAGAGGAAGAGGAATAGTGAAAAGTGAAAATTGTACGTGTCCGTTTGCGTGTAAGGTAAAGCATCCACAATTTAAAAAAAAAAAAAAAAAAAAAAAAAAATTCTCACTCAGGTGGCTGGACTAATGACCTGCTGCTCCCATATAGAGAGCGCTTAAAAAATAAAAACCTAAATGATGTTAAAAGGAAAAAAAATGGAAAACGGGTTTTCTTAGATATTTTAAATGTTTGTCTTCTGGCTCCTGGAATTTTGATTTCATTTGTCTTTTAGGTTTTATTTCTCGTCTGCTGTTTAATTTCATGTATTTCAGTTCATTTTTCTAGCTGGTTCATGCGTGTGTTAAGTGTTTGGTGACTGGGAAGCTTTTCTCTATGCAAACTAAAATCCAGAGCTGCGACATGAAGGGATATTTGAAGATGTTTATGTTAGTTACAACAAATGTATTGATTCAGGTGCAATTCAGAAGTCATATCACCTTGATCACAAGAATGAGTTTGTGTGCCCTCTGGTGGTTATCAGTGGAAATACAGTCCAATTAATGGAACTGTCTGTATATTGTGAGCAATAATGTTCGTTGTGTCTTTTCTTGTTCGTGGTAAAATCTTTGCTTTGATTTGGTGCTTGAACCAAAGATTTTTAAGTTGTTGTTAAACTGTTTTCTTAAAGCTTAAGTTAACAGGAGAGAGAGAGGTGAATTGTAGCCATTGTTGGGTTTGAAGAGAAGACTCTTCCCAACTGTTATGATAGCCATGAGAAAGAATCTGCTTCCATGTTTGAGTGTTTCAGAGCTGCAGAGCTCTATGTTAAATGCCTGACCAAAAGAGACAAAGTCTGGGTCAATGAGTTGATGTTGATTAAGTTGACGATAATTCCTCTTAGTCCAACGGCTGTGGATTTCAGTCTTCCAATGCACTCATTTCTGGGTTTGGAAAAAAAAGGGTGAAAAAGGTGAGGTGATGAATGAGATGGCGCTCCACTTTTTTCGCTGTACTTATTTATTTATTGTTATTTATTATGGTTCTTCTGCTGACTCTTTTTTTGTGAGACCAAATCCAAGGGTGGGACACAGACCACAGTCTTACAAGAAGCTGCATTGCGCTAAAGATTTTGACTCAACATCTCCATGTTACCTAATGCCTTCTCTATGGGCTGCGTGTCTTTTGGTGATTCTTCCTTGAATGCATTCTTTGCACAATTAACCCCGTCAGGTTTACTGCAATAATACAGGCACATTCCGTCCTCCGGGGTAGAGAGAAGGGAACAGAGCAAAGGAGAAGTCAGGGGGTTAAAAACTGGAACTGGAACACAGAATGACTGTGCTGTTTGACATTTTCAGCATGCTTTTCCATTGTTACTTTAACATGTATGGTACTGTATCACATGTTAACATGGTAGTTCTTCTAGATCGGCCACAGCTGTGTCTAAAGGGGCCATTATCCTTTTAGATTAAACTATCTTTGACTAAAAAACATTTAGTTTTCCCTGGACCGGTACATTAAGGCCTTTTGCAAGGTGTAATGCAATCATTTAATGGCTTTAAACGACAGCAAGATGTCTTTTTATTTCCAATTCTCCCTAAACCCATGGAGTCAGAACTTGCTGTAGCAGTCGCGCTGGTCTGGCCTTGTGTGCACTATCCGCTTTTTACTTTCAGTTTATTTGCACTATGAGATTTGAAAGCTTCAAGCCTCTTTTCATCTGACCTTTGATACTTAACTCCTTCTCTAACTCTATACCATTTAAGATTGTGATCGAATTCCTTCTTTAAAACCTGCATACACTGCATACTCTTCCTCCTGCATAATGGTTAATAGTCAATATCATATATATTGGGATGAAGTTGCCTTAGATTTTTTTTGTGCTGCAACTACTCTCAGGAAATCATGAGCAATGCACTAAGTGATTATATGAAATATAAAATGGGAAGAATTGTTTGGTGCTGTGGGGTGATTGAAACTCTTCATTTAAGCATAAGGTCAGTAGTTTCAAAATGAGTTTCTATATACTTTATGATGTGACGGTTGAAAACCAAACCAATTAAACCTATTGTGGGATAAAAATAGGGAAATAATAAGCATGACGGTAAACTACTGGCCTTAATGGAACCAGTTCTACTGGAATGGCAGCATGACAGTTGGGCCTGTTCATGAAGGGTGTTGGTGCTCCTGGTTCGGAGCTTTGTGAATGAATGAATGAATGAGGATTAACTGATGCCAGCTGTGAAGTGTGTGTTTCTGTGTGAGCTGATTGTTTTCTTGGCTTAGGTGAAGGGACATGGGGTCTGGTCTGTGTCAAGACCCCGCTATCAGGGATACATTTTGTCTTTCAGTTTTTAGTGGAACTTTCTCAGAGATATGAATTCATTTTCCCATCATTTCTTTCAGTTAATGTAAAGAGAAAAAAATAAACATATCTAAGCCTGGTCCTTCTTTTGTTTCTGTAATTGATTTATATTGCAAAAATAACCCTGAATTAAAAATAAATAAAAGGGCTTTCGTAAAAGGTATTAAGTAGTTAATTTAGTAGTGAAGGAATTGTGTGTCAAGGGGGAAATTTTACAGCTGACTTGTGCTCTGTGGTGGACAAACTCTATAGCGGAGGCTGTTTTTAAAAGACCCTAAAGGTATACGGGTGTGCAGGAGTTAGCAGCATCTAGTGGTAAAGTTGCAGATTGTAACCAAGTGAACACCACTCCATTTCCAAGACTGCAGTAACTTGAGCCACTGAGTGCTAAACCATGGTAACAGAGGCCTGGCAGCAAGGCAAGGAACTGAGGGAGCAGCAGCAATGGAAGTCCTATAGCGTCTGATGGTACTAGGGTGTTTCACAAGCATGGTGGAGAACTGCATGTTGTTCAGATAACATAATGTGGGGACCCACTCCCTGTGGAGCGCTGTCTCCCCTCAAGTGACAACGCACTGATGAAAACATACTGTAGTTATCAACATCATATTCCATTTCTGCCAATAGACCCCTCAGAGAGTTACACACCATTCCTTTAAACATCCCTGGTGTGATGTTTTTAGTTACTCACTGGCTGACACTGTTCTGTATATACTTCAACATGTGTGATAATTTGATATTGTGTAATAATATCATCCTAGTGATTTATCAGTCGAGCTCCATTAGTAATGCATGATAATGGTAATGAATCTTACACCTTTCTTAATGCCAGCCCCTTTTTGAAATTAGAGACCGCCTTAAAAGACCCAACAGCTCTCTTCCAGCCTGCTGCTTCTTAATCTTAAACATGTCATAATAGTCTCAACATGTTCTTTTCCACTGGAAAATGTAATAAAGTGGATAAAAACAGGCCGTTTCTCACAGAAAACCTTTTGACATGGAAAAGCAGACTAACAGTGTGACACATACCTTGAATCATGTCGATGGCTGGATTCCCTTGATCTGCTTCAGTTTCAGGGTCCTGGCAGCTGCCCCACTGAGGAACACATGAGAGAGAGACATCATTATTGTTATTAGCAATACCTCTGCTGTTGCTACAAGTCAAAGTGACTGCCTTGCATTAGTCAGTGCTGTGAGTGGATACATTTGGTGGTTATCTTTACATTAGCAATCAATTTATAACCCTGTAAACCATGCACATGTCTCTTGATTGTGTCACCTCTTCGCAATCCTGACAATTAATCAGTTTGTGAGTTCATACGCATGTACCTGTGAAGCATTGGGCATCTGTGGGGAGCCGTGTGGGCAGCTGGGACAGGATGTGACGTAGTCTGTCAATCCTCTTAGTGTAATTAAGCTGGACCAGCAGTAGGGCCGCACCGCAGCTCCTGTGACAGCAGGGGTCACAGAAATCAATTTGATTGTATTGGAAGTCAAACGGGACAAAGAAGCTCTGAGCTATTAAACAGTGTGAGGTGAGCTGGAGGTGTGAGTCCTGCAGGATGCTGCCAAGGCGGGTACTGTGGAGGAGCGCTGCGGTGCGTCATGGAGCTGCGCGTCTGACCTACAGCTCTGCTGCACAGCCACAGGTAGGCCCGCAGCACACACACTAACACACACACACACACACACACACACTGCACACTTAAAACACTGCAACACACACACACACACACACATTGATTTAAGACACCTTTGGGGTATTTAGGCATTTTTACCCTCCCTTTGGGGACAAACTTTGATTTCCTGAAAACCTACCCTAAGTCTAACTACAACAACTAACCCCCTAACCCAAACCCTAACCACTGACCCAAAATCAAGGGTTGAGCAATTGGAGACATGGACTTTGTCCCCAGTTGCACATGCCCTCCCCAATCAATTGGTCTTAAGTCCAGTGTGTGACCCCAATGTGGATATAAGGCAGACCCACACACATACACTTACAATAAGTCAATTGCCTTTGCAGAAATATTAATAATGTGTCAGCTTTTCAGATGTGACAATTTAAATAATTTCCCAGGTTGGGATCAATAAAGTAATTCTATTCTATTCTATTGTTGTTGTTTTTTTTACTGAATGTATTTGGACAGTAAGATGGAAGACGTTTGGGTTGTGTGAAAAAAAGCATATTGGCTATTTTCTGATATTTAAAAGACAAAAGGTTAATTGATTAATGAAAAACATAATCTACATATGAAATGATAATGAAAAGTATTTGCAGGCAACTCTAATTTTCATGCATCCATCATCATCACACTTTTCTTCCTCTTCCTCTATCTCAACAGATGAAGCCAAAAAAGACCACATTTGGCCCTCTGAGTGACGAAGACCGCATATTCACCAACTTATACGGCCGGCATGACTGGAGGTAAAAACAAACAAAAATCTCAGTATCAGAAACAAGTATTTTGCCAAGTACGTTTGTATATAAAGTAAATTTGACTTGGTATGTTGGTGCATGGTATGTTAACAACAAATGTGACAAGAAACAAATGATAATAAAACTAAGAATTAAGAATGAGTAACAAACCCTGAGCATTTGGTGAGGTAAAGACAATACAGTGTACTGTGCCTGAAAGAAAAAAATTACAGAAACGTGCAGAAATGTGTAATTAGGCAAAGGAGGTGTGCTATCTAGTGAAATGAATCAAGTTCCAGAAAAATATACAGAAATTCCAGTGAAGTCTGTGGTGTGGAGTTACTTATGTCTTCTTCCTACCAGACTCAAGGGCTCACTCAGACGAGGAGACTGGTATAAGACTAAGGAGATCATACTGAAGGGATCAGACTGGATCTTAAATGAGGTGAAACTCTCAGGGCTGCGAGGAAGAGGAGGAGCAGGCTTCCCAACAGGCATGAAGTGGAGCTTCATGAACAAACCCAGTGACGGCAGGTACAAGGAAAAGAACCATGTGTCAAACTGTCCACACCAATAATGCCACCCTGGTGATGCTCTGACTGTTTCATTCTTTCTTGTGTCCTAAGGCCTAAGTACCTGGTGGTGAATGCTGATGAGGGGGAGCCCGGGACGTGTAAAGACCGTGAGATAATGCGTCATGACCCCCATAAATTAATAGAAGGCTGTCTGATCGCTGGCAGAGCCATGGGTGCTCGAGCTGCATACATCTACATCAGAGGAGAGTTTTACAATGAGTCGTCAAACCTGCAGGTTTGCAAATGCACAGAGGGATTACTTGTCAGTCTTTGCTGTGTGACCTCTGCTGTGTGCTGTTTATTTCTACTCTTCAAACAGGTGGCTATTAACGAGGCGTACAAAGCGGGGCTGATAGGGAAGGACGCTTGTCGCACTGGATTTGATGTCTTTGTGATGCGAGGGGCCGGAGCCTACATCTGTGGGGAGGAGACAGCCCTCATTGAGTCTCTTGAGGGCAAACAAGGGAAACCCAGACTCAAACCACCATTTCCTGCAGACATAGGTGAGCTAAAAGTTCTGTAGCCCATCCGCTGTCTGACTGGGGTCAGTTGTGTGCGAACGAGGGTTAAATGGTAATTACAGAAAGTGATTATACAATGCTTCATTGCTCTGTCCCTTAAGGGTGTTTGGATGCCCGACGACAGTTTCCAATGTGGAGACGGTTGCTGTGGCGCCTGCGATCTGTCGCCGAGGCGGAGCTTGGTTCGCCAGCTTTGGGAGGGATAGGAACTCTGGGACAAAGCTCTTCAACATCTCTGGTCATGTGAACACACCATGCACGGTGGAGGAGGAGATGTCTGTTCCTCTGAGGGAGCTAATAGAGAGACATGCAGGTGTGTGTGTGTGTGGCATTACTAATGGTTATGGGGACATAAATTTGTTCACACAGTCACATTGTGGGGACTCACCGTCCTTATGGAGACAAAATGCAGGTACCCATAATGCAAACTGTTACATTTTAGTCTGAAGACTTGGAGAACATTTAATGTTACTGTAAGGTTAGACTTTGGTTAGGACTAGGGTTAGGATTGCATGGGTAGTGGATATGGTTAGGGTCAAGGGAAGTGTCTAGGAGATGAATGTACGTCAATGTAAGTCCCCACAATCCACAAACACACGACGTCTGTGTGCGTGTGTGTGCGTGCGTGCGTGTGTGTGCGTGCGTGTGTGTATGTGTGTGTGTGAGTGTGTGTGTGTGTGTGTGTGAGTGTGTGAGTGTACAGTCCACCTCTGTGTTGGTGCTGGTTCACTTTATGAGCTTCTGACATGACTTCCACTCTGCTCTTATGTGATTGGTGCAGGAGGAGTGAGGGGAGGTTGGGATCATCTATTAGGAGTGATCCCAGGGGGGTCCTCCACTCCCATCATCCCTCGGCACGTGTGTGATGATGTTCTGATGGACTTCGATGACCTGGTCCGTGCAGAGACTGCACTGGGAACTGCTGCCATCATAGTTATGGATAAGTCGGTAACCAGATCCCTGAATGGCGAAGATGACCAAAGACACCTTCAGTCCGGAAAGATTGTATTTTTCAAAGACACCTTCAGTCTGAGAATTGTATTTTTCCCTCCAGACTGATGTGATTCGAGCCATCGCACGCTTAGTTGAGTTCTACAAACATGAGAGCTGTGGCCAGTGCACCCCCTGCAGAGAGGGTAGGGAACTGCATCACGTTTAACACCAACAAGTTAGTTACCATGCAGCTTGAAAATGCATCACCTCCCCCTTTAAATATCATTAATTCCCTTCATGTGAGATACTGTTCATTTATTTGCTTATTTACTTTGTTACCCACTTATTTTTGAAGCATAAACATATATATACACGTATACACGTATACGTGTGTATATATATATACACACGTATACGTGTATACATATATATGTGTATATGTATGTAAATATATATACATATGTATATATGTGTGTATATATGTATGTGTGTATATATATATATATATATATATATATATATATATACACATACATATATACACACATATATATATATATATATATATATATATATATATATATATATATATGTATATTTTTCAGTCTAGACCCACAGCATATTTTCTACCATGAAAACAGAGTAGCTCAAATGAAAGAAGAGACTCTCTATTTCATCATGAAAAAAAACACTCAAGCATTGGATTTTGAATGACATCGTATTACGTCAATGGCACTCAAAGAGTTAAGGGTGCACTTCAGTGTGACTTTTTTGTTGTTGTTTCCACCTTTCCTCTCAGGAGTGGACTGGATGGATAAAATGATGTGGCGGTTTGTTCGAGGAGAAGCACCAGCTTCAGAAATTGACAAGATCTGGGAGCTAAGCAAGCAGATTGAGGGACACACCATCTGCGCTCTGGGAGACGGAGCTGCCTGGCTGGTGCAGGTGATTTGTTTTTATTTAGAAGTGTATCCAACATATGAAGCGCTCAGTGAAACACTGCCTGAGGTTATGAGTTCAAACAAGTACCAGTTTAACAAAAGCTTAACAAGCACATTTTCCTTTTATCCACAGGGACTGATCCGCCACTTCAGGCCAGCCATGGAGAGCCGCATCGCTCAGTATAACAAGAAAAACCCTCCAAGAGAGCCAGAGATTGAGATGATCTGAAACTGTGTAGGTGTTGATACAGTAATAACTCATCTGGATACACACATACGCCCATATATTTTTTTTCGACTTGGCATTTACATAAGAAAATATGTATGTATTGATTAAGTATGCACAGTGCTGCAGTTTAAAATGAAAATTCTTCCAAATTTAAGTTGTCAGTATTGTAAAACCTTCACATTTGTGTGACAATGAAGTCTGTTATTCATGATATAATTTCCACTGCAAGTCATTTAATCCACTATCAATTTCAGCAGAACTGTTGACAGTTGATTGGCAGAAGTCCCCGACTCAGGATTGTGATGACTTGTGGCAAAATGCATATTTGTAAGAATCACAAGCTCAAACTCTGCAATAAATTAAGTTTATTTCATAAAAGCATGAAACAAATTCAATAGGTTTACTGCATCTTAGTCCACTATGAACTGTACAAAAAGACCAGAATAGGAAAGGATGGTGTCACTGACTTGGACAGGAAGAAAGGAAAGAGGACAAAGTACAAAAGGCTGTACTAGGGACAAAAAGAAAAGTTGTCAGTGATGTGCAACATCATTGCCTTGTGATACTGTTCTACAGAGACACATTATTCAAACACTTCACCTGGCATCAAATCATTCCAAATAAAACTGGTGGCAGAATATCACTCAATTGACCATCTCAAATGCAGATGTTCATCTTTAAACTATGTGTGTACCAAAAGAAACAGTTTTCCAAAACATTAGTATTTCTATTTGGACCCATGTACTAAAATAATGCTGCAACCAACCATGTCGCTGTTAAGAGACGTCCATGAGATCGGTGTTGGAAGAAGACAGGCTCAGTTTGGGCGAACATCCTGTTTTAGGGAGCCATCCAGAAAGGCATAGACTGCTGCTGTTGCTGTGTTTTAGCACGAGGGGGTGGTGGAGGAGGGCAACGATAGCCCTGTGTCCAGCCTGAGGAGGTGGAGGTGGGGGGAACTGCCCCAGGGTTACCTGGCCCTGAGGATTTAGAGGATGAGTGGTCTTCCTCTTCGTCTGAAGAATCGCCGGTGTACGCCACCAAACCAGTTTTCAATCGCTTCACTGAGGGCTCTAAAAGAAGAAGAGGGGATGCAGAAGAAAGGAAGAGGTGGCACATTCGGGGAGGAAGGGAGAGAAAATACAGAGAGGAAAAAGAACACAAAAAAAAACAGCGGCAACATGTTTCAAATAGGACAAGTTAATCATTCCCGACACATTTTGGGAGAAACAAATAGTTAATGGATTAAAATCATAGTTTGTCAGGAGAGTAGATGAGGGGGCAGCCATTCGAAAGCAGCCATTGGTTGGTGGGGAGCGACAGTGTGAGGGCCGTCCAATCGAGCGGCAGGACAGTGTCACAGGACGCGTCGTGCCCCACCCCCAATCAGAATCCAGCATCACCCCCAGAGACACATGGAAGAGAAGAAAAACACAGAGAAAAAGAGAAAAACACAAAAACAGGAGAGATTCTCGTTAGTGAGGAAAGCAAACCAGGCTGATGATGTCATCAGAATGGGACGGCTAGGTCAACTGGATTTATCAGAAGTCTTTACAAAAGACTGAGCAATGCACAAAAGACGTTGAGTCATAGCTCCGCCTCACTATCTGGAGATTTCTAGTCACAGCAGCAGAATCCTGAAAGAATCATAAGAAGCATAAGACCCAGTCTGAAGCTGAGTAAGTATTCATCTGATCTGCCACAGGGATTCAAGTTCTAAGAAATACAAGCTTTTTGGGCCAACTGTGTGTTGTATGTAACAAATAAGTCTCGTCAATCTCGAGTAACACCACTGAAACTTAGACACGGTCTCGTGGCCCAGGAGATGATTTGCATTTGACTCTTTACAGCGCTACATTCAGGATGCAAATAGATCCAGGCAGAGCTTAAGGGCACAGTCCACAGTCAGAAACTGTGGATTTGGATTTGAGCAGGGATTTGTCAGTCCACAGGATAATGCCCTTACCCACGGGGCCTTGCGGTGCCCTTCTCTCCTCCATCTTGGGTCTCACTCCATTCACAGGCAGCAGTGGTGGAGGCATTAGCTGCCTACTGGAGCGCACAGAGAGAAAAGGGGTGAGTTAAATATTCCCACCGGCTCTTTAACACTATTAATTAATTTCATTCATAAACTATAACAAAACTCTGTGTACCTGTCCCTCTCACTCGGCGGGCCAGAGGAACTCTGTGGTGGAGGTCCTGTAATCTCTGGGCTGCCCACTGGGAAGCCTGCACCTAAATTAGTCATATGAATGGGTCCATGCTATGAGCAGAAAAACACACAGGCACGATTAGCAGACATCCTCTACTAAACCCTGTCCTGACGCTAGCTACTATGGCGAACAACTATATTTAAAAAGATCTGGATAGCTTACCACAAGTCTAATTACTTGCCACTATGAAATATACTTAAGGCTTATCAGTATTAGTAATACCTTTTTCTGAAACTCCTTATTACCAGTAGAAAGAAAGATAAGCTGTAAGTGAACAGGAAACAGCAAGACATGCCATCTTGTGCATAAAATGTTTGAGGAGAGAATGGATGAAATGGTAGCGGATAAAACACAGATAGTGAAGTACTGGAGCAGCTAAAGACAGGCTGGTTATGATTGGCTGATGAAACCAACTGACTGGACGCATTTTAAGTTTACGCATACAAACATTCCGACACAGAAAAAGGCAAAATAAAACCAAACAAGTTGGAGAAAAGAAAAGAAGGGTGAAAAATAAAAACCAGCAGAATGATGATTGTAATGGTGGAAGAGCTGTTTGTCACCTGGTATCCAAGTAGCCCGCTGTTCCTCTCGTCTGGGACTTCCTCCGTGAAGCGTCTTTTCTGTGGTGGGTTAACCGAGGTGGCAGGAGGTGGAGCTTTGGGTGGAGCTGCAGCCGACGGCGGGAAAGGTACAGGAGGAAGTGTCTGCATGAACAGAACAACGTATAGTAAGTTTTATTGCTTTTTGCTTTGCATTCTCTAATATGTGGTTTTGACGGCTAAGTCCTACCTGTGGTAGAGTGGTGGAAGCAGGAGCAGGGGCTGGTGCTGGTGCTGGAGTGAGGGTGTGGGTGGGAGCAGGGACAGGAGCAGGGGGGAGGGGGTACTGAGGAGGCACACCTGCAGGTGCTGCAGGGTGTATAGGGGGTGGGACAGCGTAAGGTAGAGAGACCGGTTGGGGCTGAGGTGGAGGTACGGGTATGGAGTAGCTGGGCTGGTATCCCGCAGGAGGGTAATAAGGAGGTTGTGGAGGTATCCCATTCACCACTGGAGGCTGTGCAAAGCCTGGGGGAGGAAGGGGAGAGCGAGTTACCCTCTTCCAGTTTTCCCAAATCAAGTGATAGATCCAAACCACTAAGACAACTGTCTATATTTTACCTTGTTGTGTTGGCATCATTGAACTCATTTGACTGAGGAAGCGAGAATACTCTGCATGGACCTAGGGAGGGAGGGAGGGAGGGAGGGAGAGAGCGAGAGAGAGAGTTACACAATGTGGATATGTATTAATAAACTATAGATTACTCATCTCTGTGGGTGTTTTGTGCCAAATTTCAAAGCAGTTGCAGTGACTGCGGCACCATGGTTAGCCAGCTCGTACTCCAACCAGCAAACAATTGTAGTACACATCAACATTGTATGTGCTTTTAATGAATGTCTATTATAGTTTTTAATGGAAACTGTAGACTTTTTACAGTCAAAGGAAATTACTCACTGTCTGTAGCAGGTTCTCACACAAGGTTTTTGCTGCTGCAAGTCCTTCTGGTTTAGGATGACTGGAGAGAGAACAGACCACATTTAGTTCTTCAATGCTGCACAAAAACGTTTGTGGCCAGTTCATAAACAGGAATCATTTCTGACTGGCATCTTAATCTTTCTTATTTCAGAGGACAACACCCACCTGATGTAGATGTACATTGGTTCGAAGGCCTCTCGTCCAGAGGCAGGTTCTAAGCAGCCTGATCCTTTTCCTCTGAGGAAGACTTTGGCACCAGTCTCAGCCTGGATGTGCTGCAGGTAGGTACAGCCAGGGCCCTCAACCCGCTCTTTGACCACAAACCCTGGGATAGCGTGCTCCAGGCCCACAAAGATTTTATCTTGAACATAATGCATCTAAAAAAGGAAAGATAGTATAAAGGTATAAATATTCCTGTATGTAAGAACAAATGTCTGCTTTGTCAGCAACAAATTAAGCTTTTCAAGGTTGCATCTTATCACATCATGAGATGTAAAGAAACAAGAAGTCGTCTTACCCCAGACTGAAAGTGTGGTTTGTGGTGGGTCATGGGGGGCAGTGAGGGTGGAGGTGGGTTGTGCTGCTGGTAAACTGTGACCGGAGCCCCACTAGGGGAGAAGGGTGAGGAAGACGATGAGGCAGTTGCAGCCTTAACCACACCATTGGTTATGATCTCCTTGATTCTATTAACTGCTCCTGGAGAATGATGAAAACAAACATCAGTCCGATGACATGATACATGACAAGACATGCATTCATTGAAAAAGTCTGGAAAAGTACTGACTGTCGACGAGCTCTCTAGTCTGTCCCTGGACATGCAGATACAGGGGCCGATCCCTGTGAGGAAAGAGCAGAAAGCGTGTGTTAACATAACAAACCAGCATGTCAAGTAGTTTTTATGGTCAGCGTCTGAAAATTAAGAAACAAAGGAAAGTCACCCTGGTAGCGCTTTTCCCTTCTCCTCTGCCGTCATGTAACGGCCTCTGGTTGAAACGGCAGCACCGCTCACTTTACTGATCTATAGACAAACAAATGAGGTATGTCAAGAAATACTCCACGAGCTTGTGACAAACTTCTGTGAGACAGGACTGTCCATGTTATCATTACTACTGACCTCATCCTGCGTTTGTCCACGTGTCAGTAGATTCCGACATGTGATTGGGACGTCGTTGATCTCCACCTCAGCTACGACCAGGTCATCTTTGGCCTTTGTTGGCACTGGAGGCTTCCCAACACCTATAGCCTGAAAGAGCAGGCAAGCTGAGATATAAAGTGTCACTCTGGGCCACGGTCACCTAACTGACGTACTGATAAACAGACTGGACATATATGTGTTTAACCTTGTGATGATGCCTCAGATTTTGATAATAATACAAACTGTGATGTGAAGAAAACTTGAGGTGAAATTAATCAATATATGACAACAAGACTATGTCTTCTAAGTGAATGAAGGGAAGATTAGTTCATATGGATGCAAAGAACAGTTTTGTGTGGCACAACATAATGATGACTTGTGGAAATATTTAAGAAACATATGCTGGAAACTTAGTAAGGAACATCTTGATCATCTGCGTAACTGTTATGTGGCACTGAGTGGAACTATTTTATTTGTTGTCACTTTTTCATTTTTTTCAGGAATGCTTCAAGGAAACAATGGCACCTCGGTCATCATGCAGCCCAGTGGGATAAACATCAACTTGGAAGTTAGGCACAAAACTTTCTCAAACTGCATCAATATGGATAAAGGGTACTGTTGTTCCAATCATTATGGTTTTGTAGTGTTAAACAAAGATAGAAATAGAAGAAGTTGAAGGGAATTGATTTGCAACAACCCTCACACAGGCCTAGTACAACCAATGTTGTCGAACCCCTATGGTCGAAAAATTTATACAACCTCACTCTTACATCAACAAATTGCACACCCATCAGAGCTGATTGTCTTTTACAGAAACCCCAGATATATCTCACGCATATCTGGTGCTCCTTACTACCTTGTTGTCAGGTGGTCCAGGGATGCCTATTTGCGAGGGTTTGAGTTTGCCCTTAGCTACCAGCATGGCATTGATCTTGGCAGCCACCGCAGCTGCAGCATCCAAAGCCCCAGTGGGAGCAGCCTCAGCCTCCCC
Organism: Synanceia verrucosa; assembly: GCA_029721515.1. Classification (NCBI taxonomy): domain Eukaryota; kingdom Metazoa; phylum Chordata; class Actinopteri; order Perciformes; family Synanceiidae; genus Synanceia; species Synanceia verrucosa. Next base: position 15,489,539 of record CM056557.1, on the reverse strand, counting down.
CATCCCTCCAGGGCCAGGACCGGGACCAGGCTGGTCCCATTTACTGCGGCGGCTGGGAGGACAAAAAGTCACGACAGATGGAATGATCAACAATTAGTAAGAGGAGGAAATGAACTAAGTATAACCTCGGCTACCATCACAACCCGCTGACTGTTTATTGTTGATATCTGAGGAATAGGCCGAGAAGTGGGAGTCTGGATTTTACATTTATTCCCCCTATGCTTGTGTTTTTTGCCTCACTGTGATCAAATATCTACACCCACGCATTTACACGTATATCAACCCGTAACTACAGGATACCTACGTAATAACTACACGATAACTACAGGATAACTAGAATGAACCTGCCTGACAACACTCCGCCATGATTACATAAACGGGCTAGTTAGCTAGCTGGCTAACAGAGAGCATCTGAACGGCGAGTCAAATACTACGGACAAATACGAAAAAAACAGACTTTCCACATACTCACCCGCTGTTATGTGTTCCACAAAATGACATCAATATCCTGTCAAATGGATTTTCCCTCTCAGTATTCAAATAAATGTGGGAAATCCTCCTTTGGCTTCGGCACAGAAGCCCGTGTTGGTCGCTAGCCACTGCTAATGTACCTCACCGTTTCCGCCTCCGGTTAATACGTCGCTTGCTGGTAATGACGCCACAAGAGGTCACCAGACTCCAGCACACATTTCTCTCGAGAATCAGGGTCCTACCTGTTATTACCTGCAACCCTTGGCTTGTTTCTACAGTGGAGGAAGAAGCTGCAGTGCAGGATTTCCAGACAAGGTAGCCACCATGCTAGCCACAGGTAACTATGCTCACTTCCATACTTGTTAAAATGGCTCGTGAAATGCACGAAATCATATCTCCTGTAACTTTTGAAACGCGTCAGGAGTTTGTTTTTTTTCCTAATGGGACACCTGTTTTTTATGTGTCGTAAACAAATGCAAGCTAGCATTTAGCGAGGTTACCCTTCATTTTGATAGAGTGTATAATTTTAATGCCAGCTTGCTTTCAATATTGCTAATATTTAGCAAATTACCCTCAATTTTGAGTCTATAAAGCCCTGTCCTTTTAGGGTTTTACTTTTCTTTATTAAGTAAATCTGACTCAGTATTTGCGTTTGTACGTAATATAATCAACACACTGGTATATGCCATACTGAACTGTACTGAAGTGTTGATAGACATGAAAAATAGATATAGCTTATTAACACAGTGTCATCACCATAAACTCAAACAACAAACTAAGGAAAAGTGTTATTTTATGTGCCAAAGTGACAGCTCCTATAGGGCCAATATGTTTATTGAATTGATATGACTTGCTGGCTTGGTGGAAACATGGTTACTTCTTTTTCAAATACATTACCTCTTGAAGTGAGTTTGGTGGAAGTCTGGTAACATCCAGGCCCTGAAGGCCACAACCCAACATCCTGCTTCCTGCACAGACACGGCCACGGCCTCACAGCCGCCCTGTACTCAGGTACAGGTGTTAAGTTACTGACCACCCAGGAGCTCAGAGACATGGCCAGGAGGTGCAGGTTACTGTGGAAGGTGAGAACGCTGTGTGGGGGCGACATGGATCAATAGATTGAACAACCAGCAGCCCTGTTGAGTTGCTTTTGTTCTGTGCTGCAGGGTGTTGACAGCAGTCTACAAAACCTGTGATTACGATCAAGGTCTGTCATGTGAGCGTAAGAGAAAATGGTCTTTTTAAAAGACTCTGTATTAGTTTTAAATCACAACACTGGCTTTCTTCATGCTCATCTATGAGAATGGTTTTACTTTATTTTCTAAAGAGTGGAAGTAATTACTTTTTTTCAGCACAGAAACGAAGCTACTATTTGTGAAATAATGCAGGTAATGAAGTAATCGAATATGGTAGAAAGTGTTATCAACTTTACTTTTATTTATTTTATTTTTTTTTAATTTTACACTCTTGACTTGGGGCCTTCCAGTTGGATGGACAGTGTGCAGGAATATTTGGTTTGTTTTTCAAGTCAAGGGTTTTTGATCTCTGATGCTATGGTGTTCAAAAATATTTTCTCACAACAAATTTCACCTTTGAAATAATCAGTTCAATCTTCATTTTAAAGTTATAGATCACATTAAAATATGTAGGGATGCAACTATGATTATTATTTGTTTGGTGAAAAATGTACATCAGTGCTTCCCAAAGCCCAACACGACTGTCCACGTCCACAGCTGAAAGTATTCAGTTTACTGTCACAGAGGAGTAAATAACCAAAAAATATTCACGTTTAAGAAGCTTTAATGAGAGAATTTTTTTACTCCTTTTCCTGAATAAATTACTGCAACTGAGTACAGCAGATGAGTGGGCTTTTCTGGTGATATTTCCATCACTACTCAAATGAGGCATTTTAACTCAATATAATGGCTGATGAGCCAACTAAAAATGTAAATACCTCTGCAGTGGGATGATATTATAATCGGGACATTTGCTTTGTTGAGCCCTCAGGACGGAGATGTCTCTGTTACTGGGACGGTTGATTCAGTCACTCGAGCTGTTCAGCCGGTGCAAAGATGGACAAGAGGAGGAACGCATGCAGATATTTTATAGTTGTCACTAGCAGCTGCTAATAAGCTAATAAAATCTGCAAGTACAGGATCATATTTGTACCATGACAATAGTGGCCTAAAGGACTGACTTTGTACAGACATGATGAGTGCTTGATGTTGAACAAATCTATCTAAAAATATTTATATATACATTTGTTTTATTTTATTTTTAGTGTGGAGCAGTGAGGAACAGAAAGGGAGAAATGTGATTCAACAAACTGGAGTCAACTGAGCGCCATCAAGTAAGTAGGTGGTTGGCTTCAAATATGAAGTTTAGTTCTTACCTTTCACCTGCAGGTGGTGCTCTAATTCCAAACAAAACTGTTCTCTTCCTATCTCAGATAAGAAAGTCATTGTGATGCTACAGATGTTTTTTTTACCTATTGGTCAAATCATTTTTTTTCTTTAAGGCCACAACTTAAATTCTTATTCTTCTTTTTGACATTACTGAAAGAAATCCCTCGTAGCTGAACTTTGACACAGCAAGTTGGTTAATTAGTCATGTAGGGCTACAGCTCACAGTTATTTTCATTATTAATTAATCTACAGATTAGTTTCTTGTTGTTTTATTATTAGCTTGGTCTAAAAATAGTGAGAGAAAATAGTAAAAAATAACATTTCCTAATGTCTAAATATCTTAGTGTGTCTAACCAGTCCACAATCACAAAATAGAAAATTTCTGATCACATCACATCTCAAAAAAGCTGCAAATCTTCACATTTGAAGAGCTGGAACTAAGTAAGGTTTGGTATTTTTGCTTGAAAAATCCTTTTATAAGGAATTTGATTTTCTGCTGATTAGGAATTGTTTCAGCTCTTACAAACATTGTTCTAATGAGTGTCATGAAAATGCATAATGTCCATCCTCAGCCATGACCTTGCTGCATGAGCAAACCATGGGGTTCAGATGAGTGAAGTGTCAGCAGGTCAGAGGTCAGGGGGAGCTTTGACGCCTGAGTTGACAGGGATGACTGTTTACGGGCAGCGAGGAGGAGGAGGAGGCACGGCACAGAGACAGAGAGAGAGGGAGAGACGGTGAAACATGGGGAGAGGGGCAGACGTGCCATATTTGCTGTCTTTCCTCGTAAGAGCCCAAGTGCGAACCGTAATGCGTATGTTGGTTGATCTAACCTCCGGCCTTCCAAGGCACGTAAGCCTGGGTTTCGCCTGATCCTGGCGACTGACACCGAGCTGTGAAGTCAGGGGACGCGCTGGGGAGGAGGGCGCCTCATGGTGGAGTTGCCATGGGTTGAACAAAGAAACACTGTCAACCCCAAGGTTTCAGTGTTTGCTGTCAAACCAGCAATGACCAATGTTTTTTTTTTTTAATATCATGTTGGCTACATGTGCTGGTGACATAAAGCTTGAATTACCATGTTTGATATAAACTGATGTTACAGGTGTTGGGAATCTTTTAAGTTGGTGAAGTTCATTCTGGGGTCTTTTGAGTACCACTTTTGTTATTGATAATGCAAGAATGTATAAACGTCACATAAGGTTGCAGAGGAGTGAGACTGCAGGCGAGTAAGACTGCAGAAAGTGTGGAGGGGACAAAAAATGATTGAGAGAGGGAAAACAGATGGGAAGATTGAATTCTGGAGAAGGGCAGGCGGAGGAGGAGTGCGAAGGGAATCTTTTTTGTGTATGTCTGGAGAGAATGGGAGCCTCTTATACACCTCACAGCGTGAATTTGGCCCAGGCGGCAGGCTTGTCTCGTCGACACAGCGGGGTGCTTTCCTGAGCGGGCTGCCCAGGGGAGGGGCACCTGCATCAGCCTCACACACTGGTCAAGAGGAGAGGTGAGGCGGGGCGAAGGGGTGTTGCTGAGATGGAAAGATGCTTGGTGGTTCCTGGAAAAGGACATGTGCTGGATTTCTGAAATTGTCAGGTAGAACAGAACGACTCTCCCAAAAGAAAACGTTTGTCCCTGTCTTTTCCCTGCGGACCAGTGTGGAGGAGGAGGAGGACACAATCTCAGGGTGAAATCAGAAGCTTCTGTTGCGCAGGAGGACAAAAGTTATGATTGGAGCGAGCTGGTCGGTGCTGGCAACAACCAGCACAAACAGCACAAAGTTTATAGATTGACCTGCCTGCCAACTGACACAATATTTTCCATCCATTTGGTTGGGTTGACCAAACACTGCGTATTTGAAGTTTATCAAACACTCAGTCATCCCAGCCGACCTGAGGGAGGTCTTAATCATCTGATATATTGAGTTTAGAATACGCAGACATCCAAAATCCGTCTACCGTGCACTCAGAAAACTGAACAACAAGCTCTCAGTGCTTTAATATCCACTCTGCTGCCACAGTGTCTTTTTTGGAAAGGTTTCGTCTTTACACAAGCTACACCCTCTATCTTCTGTCATTTTGGTATGACCCAGGGGTCCAAAAATCACCAGGTCTCATATGAGGTCTCATGATTTTTGATACCTAGCCGGCTCTTTCCATTCAGATGTGCTGAGAGGGCCTCGGTTGTCTGCAGAAGGTGGATGGATATTGCATTAACTTCACAACAGAAGCGCCCCCTGTGGTGTGACTGCACAGGCCTGTGGATAATAACTGCAGTGGGAACGTTCTGCTCAGAGGTAGCCGGGACAGGTAAATGGAAACACATGGTAGGCTACAGCCTCAGAAAAAAAGGTATCACAGCACAAAGAAACGTAGAAACTGCCTTGACAAATGCTCTGGGTATGTGCCTCTTCAACCTGTTGGTATTACTAATGCAGCTTCTCCTGCAGCCCTCAGGGTTTTCCCCGAAAGCTAATATTTCTACCTGTATGCACTTTATGTGGAAATAATAAACTCACTCTTGAAGTTTGCTTCCCTCACATAATTCTCATTTTATGTTGAATTTAACATGAAATCGCTCAAATAATCCATTACCTGGGGATAATGTACTCCCACAAGTTATCGCATGTCAAGTCAAAACACAGTTAACCACAGGCAATAGACCTTAATGGTCCTTCAGTGTGATTTGAGACATTAAGTAAAACACCATTAACCAGAAATGAAATAAAAAAAAATCTGTGTCACAATTACATGGACGAGTCTCTTTCTTTTATAGGACTGTATTGCTGTTTTTAAAATCTAGTTTTAAATGTCACTTAATGGAATAAATACACGCGTAATGTTGTTACATATTGTTTTGCAGTATTTCATTCGAATACATTTGAAATTTACACATAAAGAAAAACAAAGTCTTTAGAAATTATTTAACGGAACATTTTGGTCAATGCTCGCTATTTTTTTTTTAAAGGGTTTGTCTATGCATTGGGTTATTCTTTATAATCATAATAATAGATGCAGATATGCTGTGCATTTTAGAAAATGTGTCTACGTCAACAGAATTAGATATAACAGAACTAAATGTAAATCACAAGCTATCATGTGAGCCAAGATGTGTTTGATTATTTATGACACGCTCTTATCTGTCCTGCTATTTTATCTTGAGGCTTGTGTCTGTATTTTCCCTCTCCAAAAATGACAGAAAGTCCTTTTTCTGTTATATTGCAGAGTTTATCAAACTAGGAAAGGTGGGGAGATTAAAAATAAATAAATAAACATCACAGCTGTAGCAGAGATTCTTTTCCTTATGAAAACATAAAATATTGCTTCAAATTGGTTGATATTAAATCTGTGTATTAATATAAGGGAACTGTATGCACTGTTTTATATTATGTGTTCCCTTGTAGGTCCAATGCAAAGAAATGTGATCCTCCATCATGAAGACCGCACACTATGTGTATTTCCAGCCTATTAAATAAACAAATAAAATGTATATGACCAGATGTCTGGTTGTTAAATGTGTTCTTGCGCTGAAATGAAAACAAGAAATAATCATAGTGGGAAATAATAATTAATAAGCAAATTGACAATCATAAACTATTATAAATACTGTACATTTAATATATTAAGAATGAAATATTGACATAAATGGCCCCCCCTCACTCGCTCCCCTCTCCCCTCATCTGCTCCTCATTCTGTTCAGATAATGAGGACGGGGGTGTGTGTGCCTTAGTTTTCATATGGCTTCACTCAGCATTTGCGTTATTTCAGAGAAACATGTCAACGCCATGAGAGCTCATCCCCTGCTTCCCCTCACAGAGGAACTTCCTCCTCGTGGGACCAAGGAAGCTGGTAGAATCGTTCACGAACAACACAACACTACATTTTTGTTCCCACCAAAAAAAAACAAAAAAAAAAACAGTGAAAAGAGTGAAAACCACTCCTGAGTCATGGTATAGTAGCCCAGTTCAAATAGGAATTGGTAATGTAACATCTGATAAGTAACTGCAAAAGTGGAACCTTGACAATTTTAGATATTATAAATGTATTAATACAGGTATGTCCACGCAGAACCACCAATTTTGCCATTTTGGCACATTTTGGCACAGTATGATCCATTTGCGACGGCAGTTGCTCAGTCTGTAGTCACTTGGGCCGGGAAGGGTCTCAGGTTCAAGTCTAGGTCAGACCATGTGTGGAGGGTGGACTGGTTGCTGGAGAGGTGCCAGTTCCTCCTCCTGGGCACTGCTGATGTGCCCTTGAGCAAGGCACCGGCCCCCAGCTGCTTGGAGCGCCTGGATACGAGGCAGCCCCCTCACTCTGACACCTCTCCTCTATTGTGTGTGCATGCATGTGTTTCATTACTTGTGTGTGATGTGCAACTGCAAAAAATATATTAACAATGTGTAATTTGAAATTTCTCCACTGAGGGATTAATAAAGGAATTCTTCTTCTTCTACTACTTTCTCTTGACCTTTCTCAGGTACTAATGTGGAAAACTCTGGTTATTTATTCCACCCAAATATAACCATTTTTGACTCATTTTGAAAATCCTAATAACCACAAAACCAAAAAATAGAGTAGCCCCCAATACAGGGGCTGCATGTTGTAGAGGTTAATGAGCCCTTAAATAGAAGCATTCATTATAGATCAGATATGTTACATTATGAGACATTACAGGTAGCATCTTAAAGTTCCAATGATGCAAAAAGCACACCATGTTCCTGACCAAAGCATCATGACAACATGACACCAGCTCTTTTGTCCCTTCATCCCATCCTTACTTCTTTCTGTCAAACAATATTTACTCATCTGCTTGAAAGAGCAGCAGGGTTTGCGATACAGCACAGTGCAGCCTTTGAGTCGGACAGACGGAGACGGGCCGTTGCTACAGGGAGACACAGAAACACCAGCCAGCGAGTGTATACACAAGAACGGGGAAGACCCTTCAGAGTCCCTGACATGTTGACACAGACAAAAACACAAGCAAGAATGCAGCTCAATGATTGTTTTCCACTAAGCACTTGAAATTTTTCAACTTTAAAGGGATACGCCACCCCCAGGCCAAATTTATCCGTCATTTCCCAATGACGTTCCGTGGTGTGCGTCGGCTGTGTTTTTCCGCACCGAAAAATAGTTCCCAAAAGAAAATGAACAAGACAAACCCTTTGCGTTGTGATCTGCACCGCCATTCACTAGAAGTAAATGTGCAGTACACGGAAAGTAATTGGGGGGGAAAATCGAGTACATTCATTCACTTTGGCCGAAATATATCTGTGGGGTCATAGGAATGTAGTTATGCCGCGGAACCAACCTGCGGTCAGCTCTGATAAATTCGGACAATGGCTGGGTGGCCAGGAAAATGCTTTCACACACTTATTTAGGTCTAGGGACTGTGGGGAGACACTGAATTTGGCCTGGGGGTGGCGTATCCCTTTAACATCGACAACTTCTTTTGCCTCACTCCCCTAACAGTTGTTTCTGTTGAACATTGCCTTCTTCGTTAGAGATCCAATCACATGGTGAATTACAGGAAGCACACTCTTTATTCAGGGTTATATATTATGCATTATTATAAACATCAGTTACAGTCAACACAAGTTGAGGCCACGCAAAGCATTGCATGAATCAAAAATAACATTTTTTTTCAAACCCAACATTCAGGTCGTGATTATTAAAAAAAAAAAAATCAGTTGTTTTTGATATGTAAGGGTTCAGGAGAAACAAACAAAAGTCTGTTGACCTGCTCAAACATAATTCATGAAGACAATAAACAATGTCTCAGAAAAATGTCCCACTGAGGTTATGACCAGTTACGGCCAGTTGTTCAAAGAACATGAAGAAGGACATTAGGGTTTTACTGGAAATGCTTGTGCATGTGCAGCAAACTGCATGAACTCTGCTCTCCTGATATTACTGCACAATCCTAGGCTGCTGAGTAAATTATCCATTCCCCTGTTATTTAATCTGCTCATTTGTGAGTAATTACTGCCTCTTGTGTTAAAAATGTCAAATTATATTACTTTACCTTAGTCACAAATATAATATCATTAAAACATTTTAAACCAAATAATGGACATGTAAACTCGGTTATTACAGCAAAAAAGACACATTATTTGATATGACCATCAATGTAAGCAAAGGTTTTCACATAAAGCATTCATTATTGGGTGACGCATCTTACAGAGATTGTCTTTTTGATTGTCTCCTAACAGGAAGTTCAGTCACAAAGCATTTATTCAAAGTGCTATCATATGCCAAATGTTGTTCTCTGTCCTTAGTTTGCAGGATGAATCGCTGGTCTTTGGTGCCTGATATGGAAGCATTCATATGCAGTACCTTGTCACATATCTAACTACACATACACATTATTGTCTCTACTGTAGGAGACACACACTCTACTGCGGTGGACTACTCTTACGGCAGAGCTGATTTGCTGATGTCAGCGTCTGCCGGTTGCGTCTTCGCTTTCCAGTCAATAATGTGTAGAAGAAGGGATTCACGCAAGAGTTTCCGTACGTCAGGCCTGTGAGGATACGATTCACTGTCACCTGTGTCCCCACTGGTACTGTCCGCAGCATGTCGGGCTGGTAGAGAGGCAGCAGCTGCCAGATCCAGAAAGGGAGGAAGCAGGCCCAGAAGGCCAGGACGATACCGAGGATGAGGAGAAGGACTTTGGGTTTTGGGGCACGGGGAGAACAAGCAGTGCTGCTCCCGCTGGCCCAGACTGGCCTGGTCTGAGACACCCAATAAAGCCGGCCCAGAGTAGCATAAAGCGCTCCAATGGCTAGCCCAGGACCAAGAATGCTGGTGCAGAAGAGGATGCTCAGATAGGCCTTGGAGCTCTGCTCGTCCCATGCTGGCACACACAGCTGGCCTTCCTGGTTCTCGCCGTCCTCCAGGTGCAGCGTGATCATCATGGGCAGACTGAGAGCCACCGCCAGTCCCCAGGCCAGGCCGACACGCAGCAGGCCAGACGAGTTGGAGGAGGAGGTGTGCAGGGGACGGGCCACAGCCCGGTAGCGGTCCAGACTCATGGCAGTGAGAGTGAAGATGGAGGCGTGCATGGTGAGGAGGTCAAGGCTCAGGAGGAGACGGCAACCCGGCTCACCAAAGGCCCAGCCGGACGCCAGGCTGTCGTACACGATGAAGGGAGCGGTGAAAAGATAGAGCAGATCTGCAAGAGCGAGGCTCAGCACCTGGAGGTGAAGAGAGGAGGAGGGGGAGGAAGAAGAGATGGGAGAGGAGGACGGGGAGGCCGAGTTGGCAAGGCAGGAAGGTACAGGTACTCTCATTAGGCAGCAGGTTGGTCCTGCTCCACATCTCCGACGACTCCTCCTGCGCCTCAGGAGGAGGCCCATAGTGTACAGGTTTCCTATGATGCCCAGCAAGGAGAGGAGGGAGAGGAGGGAGCAGAAGAGAGCGGTGGACGCCAGGCTGGGAGATGGAGAAATGGAGGGAGAGGAGGACGGGGCAGAGAAATTGGGGATAATAGGGAAAGTGTGTGGGGACGGTGGAGGCAAAGAGCCTGAGAAGTCCATCATGTGAGATTATGAAATCTTTTGGGATTAGAAGGAAGGCAGCTGTTGAATGTTAGATGGTCTGTTTCAGATATAAAGTAAAAGATATGAGCAGAGGTGGAGGGGAGGGAAGTGGGGTAGGTAAAAAAAAAAGGAGAACAAAAAGACATTTTGTTACTTTTCATCACTACTTTTCTCTTAGTCTCTGATTTCTGGAGCTTTTATTTGTTGACATGAGGGTTAAGGACAACAAAGCTAAAACTAATTTGGCCCTCTCAGTGTTCCACAAAGCCATGTATGTGAATCACGACACCAGATAAAGTAAATAAAGTCATATAAACATGAGGTAGAAATTAAACTGTCAGCAAAACCGGAATGGTTTACGTTTTAGCACAAACGTGCTCTGGTTGGCGCAGCCTTTGCTGTTTTATAGTTTCACGGGGAGTCAGGCGAGGCTGTCATGGTTTTAGTAAAAATAATTGGATTTTCAGAGTAGGAGGGCTCCAACTGGAGGCTGTAAATCTAGAAACCTCCAGAAAGGGCTCCTTCTTACGGTCAGCAGTTGGACAACTATTAGGCTGATTGGTGCAAAAAGTATAAGAAACATGAAAGAGCGAACTGAGATGTCGGGCTTGATGTTGTGCGTATTTGCGCATCGGTGGTTTGGATGTGGACCGGTGCGTAAAAATCTGCCGAGTCAGCGGATGGCGCAGTGAGGCGGACAGAACTGTGTGACTTCATTTAATATAATTAGATTTTTAAAAGATAAACTGACATTATTCACAGTCTGGCCTCAGAGAGGAAGAGTGGAAATTTATATTAACGACGTCTTTTTCATATTATTTTGTCAGTCGTAAGACAAGTTTAATACTTTCCGACAAAGATCAATGCTTTTCTGGAGAAATGTGATCTGCAGAGACATCAAAGCAGACTGTGTGTGTGTGTGTGTGTGTGTGTGTGTGTGTGTGTGAGAGCGTGAGAGAGAGAGAGAGAGAGAGAGAGAGACACACACACACATGGTGACCCTGCAGGCTGCAGCGGGTTAAGAGCTACTGTTGATCCCCTGCGGTGCTGCGTGTCTCCGGATCCATACCTTACCTCTAAATACCGCATGTGTTTTAGCCTTTTATGACAGGGCCTGCACATTTATCCCAAAAAATACCTTTAATTTATTTACAGCAAATATGCAGTATATGCATTTTAATTTAATATTGTCTGAATAGGCTACATACATACAAAATACAACCCAAAAGCTAAATAATTCAGTATGAGTGTTTTTTTCTACATAACATTGGTAAAACTACAATTAACAATTAATAATGCAATTTTAGGACATTTTAAATATTTTATATAAGATGATACTGAGCTTTAAATCGCTACTAGTACATAATGGTCTGTTTTAGGGCCTATATTCATCGCTAAAGGAAAATGTGCCCTGTAGACCAATAATGCAAAGATTATTTCTATAGATCAAATAGATCTAATATCACATGTACATAATTCATCACACTCATTTTCCTAAAATGTAGGCCTACCTTAAAACAGTTCAGTCCCAGATGCTGTAGAAAATATTATTCCATGGACTTGCTTGTTGAAAAACATCTCCCATTTTGAAATATCCCGCTGAATAGTTCAGGCCCAAGATCAGGATATTTCTCTTAAGCAGGAGGACTATATGTGTGCCGATAATCTGCCTCCAAACTTCTGTGCTGTCTGCCTGTCCTGCTCTCTGCAGTCTTTGATGTGTCTGAGTCTGCTGGAGGGGAGTGAGAGGGGAAGGAGGTGGTATGGGATGTGAGGGGCTCATTCTGCACAGCTACTACTGAATATTAATATGTGAGTTGTGATGGACCGAGCTGAGGTCCTGAATCCCACTTTTATCAGTCAAATGAAACAGAACAGCAGCAGAATATATAACAATGACCTCGTTAATTATATATTTCTCCAACAGTTAGTAATGTATGAAGCAATAACAGAATATTCAGATGGAATTTGTGGTTGAAATCTATAATGAAAATATTACAGAATCAAGGAAGATAACATAATATTCTCTTTATGATAATTATACAGTCTGACTGTTTCAGTTGCTTTAAATTATGACCACATATCAGCCCACAGCTGTGCAGAGTATAGTAATTTAAAATACAGATTAAACTAATCATAACATGTGTCTTAAATTATTATATTTTGTGGGATTTATAGTCAGTTTGATCACACTTTGTTGACTCACTAATGGTTTCAATACCTTTGAGCCAGATATAAACCTCACATTGAACTCACTGGAAATATTTTCCACAAAAGTCAAGAATCTGACCATAAATAGTATCGAAACATCATATTTTGGCAAATAATCCAGTGCTGTATAAGTCACAGATATGGCCACTTTTGAAAGCTATGAATTTATTGTGATGGATTTATAAAACCTGTTTTTTTTTCCAATAATAGTACTATTAATATACTTTGATTCACATTTTAACTCAGTAATTTAGCAAAGAGGATACCATAAAATATGTAATTAAATTGTTTCCGCTTTGTATGGCTGACCTCTGTTTTAGTCTCTCAGCAATAAAGAAAACCTTGTTGTTTACAACACTAAAAACACAATCATTTATGGTGCACACACATTCAAATGGCATTAAAAACATGGTCATGACCCGTTACAGCAGATAAGTGGCTACAGAAGCATTACAAAGGTCAAGACCTGGATGATCCCACTGGTGAAAGAATGACAAGTAATCTGTGGTTTCCTTTTGGACTCTGGAGTGTTTTTCTTTCATCTATATCCAGTTGATTCATCCAGTAAAATTGAATTAGTGCGCCTGTGGGAAGGGCAGAGAGACGAACGTACCGCCTCAGCGTATCATCAGCATTCGCTGTCATTTCATGACGCACTTCAGTAACTAATGCACTTCAACTCTGACCCAATGTCAATACCACATCAGCTCGTGTTCAAACACAAGGCGCCTCACACCCCATGGGGGATTTATTCGATGATTTGGTGTTTAAATTACAGAGGAAATTAATTGTCCAGTGTGCTTGCCTGTATCAACATTTTTCCATGTCAGAGAAAAGTTTAGCTGGTGGCTCTAATAAGTGGCCTGACCTTAAGCTGTGACAGCACCACAGAATAAACAGGTCTTTCAGCAGCTATCAGAAGCAGCTTACAGTTGCCTGTTACCCACTGAGTTGTTTTTGGCCTGGTCGTCGTTGGGCCCACAGCTGTGGTCTGCCAGCTTCAAGAGGGTGAGCAACTTGGAAATGATTTAGTTGTGACTAGCCAGTAAAATGTGTAGGCTGTACGCCTCATGTTGGAGTCGACGCTGGCTGCTTCATGCATGTGCTGGTGTACATAAGATAGACAGAGACAGGCTGTAAAGATGAGAGAGGGAGGGCTGGAAGGGGGGGACATACCTATCCCCACGGGGTGTGAGGAATTTGAACAAATACCTGGCACAGGCATGCCAAAATAGGAGGTGGGGGTGTGGGGGACATCAGGAGCCCGACTCCCTCATACAAGGACACGGACAGGTATATGAGATAGTGGAGGACGGAGAAGAACGTAGAGGCAAAAAAAAGTTTTAATGAAGTGATATCAGGTGATCTGTGGGTCTCAGTTTACATATTAGTGGAACAAAAGCAGCAAGGAACATCATGAACTGTACATTTAGAAAGAGGGATTGCTTAACTTTAAAATGCAAACATGGAAAAAAAGGAGTAGGTGGGGGAGCAATGAGACTGAGAGTGTCTGAGCTGTTTATTTGTCTTTGTCAGAACACATCAATCTGTGCAGACACTTAATACAAAATCTAATTACATTTACCTGAGCTATGGGCTTTGTTCTGGTGCTTTGACCTGCACTGCGTGTTTCCCTTATTAATTAGCCATAGCTTCTATCTTTATATGCAAATAAATACAGTGTGAAGATGAAAGTGTAGAAAAAAAGACTTTCCTGTGCTGTTGAATGACTGAATGAATGAATGAATGAAGTCAGTTTTTAAATCACTAACTGTAATTTTAACGTAACATATTAATTAATGTTAAAATCAGTTTGCTGTCATGAGCCCAATC